>JBBDGP010002245.1:1404403-2015354 GCA_037952835.1 Lithobates septentrionalis | reverse complement strand
CACCCAATGCGCCGTGAAACTTAAGTAACGTCCCTGTCCATGCCTGCTGGACCATGAGTCAGCGGTAATATGCACCTTACCGCTGACCGCCCTGTCCAGCGAGGCATGGACATTGCCTTCCACATGCCGGTAGAGAGCTGGAATCGCCTTCCGTGAGAAAAAGTGGCGTTTGGGTACCTGCCACTGAGAAACCGCACATTCCACAAACTCACGGAAGGGGGCAGAGTCTACCAACTGAAAAGGCAGCAGTTGAAGTGCTAGCAATTTTGCCAAGCTAGCATTCAACCGCTGGGCATGTGGATGGCTGGGAGCAAACTTCTTTCGGCGGTGCAGCAGCTGGGGCAGGGAAATTTGCCTGGTACAATCTGGCGTCGGTGTACCAAAAGCAGATTGCCCACAAGTACTTGGCTGTGACACACCTAATTCTACACCTTCATTCCTCTCACTGCAGGTCTCAGAGAGGACTGAAGGTCTAGTGGGGTTGGAAATCTCAGCTGATGAGGAGCAAGGAGAGATCCTCTTTGTTCTTTGGTGTGGGTCTTTTAGATATGCTTGCCAACGAACTGCATGGCAGGTCAACATATGTCTGGTCAAGCATGTGGTACCCAAGCGGGAGATGTTTTGGCCACGCGAGATACGCTTGAGACATATGTTGCAAATAGCAGCGGTGCGATCTGATGCACTCGTCTCAAAAAAGGCCCACACCAAAGAACTTTTTGAATAACGCGCAGAGACTGCAGCGCCCTGCACATGTGGAGCTTTGGGGTGTGATGCAGTCAATGTGCTGCCCTTAGGCTGGCCCCTGGAGGGCATCCTGCCTCGTTGGTGATGTGCCACCTCCTCCTCCTCCTCCTCCTCCTCTCTCCTATCAGGCACCCACATTGAGTCAGTGACCTCATCATCCCCTCCCTCCTCATCACTGGAGCAAACCTGGCAGTATGCTGCAGCAGGGGGAGCATGACTGCCAGATTGCTGTCCTTCTTGGGCACCCCCTCTGTCCGTGCTCATGTTACTGCCTTCATCGAGCTCAGTATCATCATCAGAGCCTTCCAAACGCTGGGCATCCTCCTGGAGCATGTACCCAACACTGTGGTCAAACAGTTCGAGGGAATCCTCATGAGGACATGGTGGAGCTAGGGAAGGAGTCACTGATGACATTGAGCTGAGGGAAGAGGCCGCTGCTTTGCCAGACAAAGCACCCTGGGCATGGGTGAGAGAAGATGAGGAGGATGAGGACGGCTTGGTCATCCACTCGACCAAGTTTTCTGCATGTTGCGGCTCAACACGGCCAGCTGCCGAAAAAAAGGCCAAGCGTGTCCCATGGCCACGTGCTGATGAGGATGCACCGTCTCCACGACCAGCACTAGACACAGAGCCTGCTTGCCCTCTCTTATTGGCTTGTGACTGTCTGCCTCTCCTTCTTGGCCTTCCAGACTTACTAATGGCCTGTAGCTGCACTAAGCTGGGATAGAACACCTGTAATTTTCTTCAGGTAGCTTTATATACTGTAACCAGACAAGCCTGCCTGTCAGTAGGAAGATAACAGGAACGGATCTAGCTGAACACTGTGAGCAGGACGCACTGCACTAAATGTAAATAGCAGGAACGGATCTAGCTGAACACTGTGAGCAGGACGCACTGACTGCACTAAATGTAAATAGCAGGAACGGATCTAGCTGAACACTGTGAGCAGGACGCACTGACTGCACTAAATGTAAATAGCAGGAACGGATCTAGCTGAACACTGTGAGCAGGACGCACTGCACTAAATGTAAATAGCAGGAACAGATCTAGCTGAACACTGTGAGCAGGACGCACTGCACTAAATGTAAATAGCAGGAACGGATCTAGCTGAACACTGTGAGCAGGACGCACTGACTGCACTAAATGTAAATAGCAGGAACAGATCTAGCTGAACACTGTGAGCAGGACGCACTGCACTAAATGTAAATAGCAGGAACAGATCTAGCTGAACACTGTGAGCAGGACGCACTGCACTAAATGTAAATAGCAGGAACGGATCTAGCTGAACACTGTGAGCAGGACGCACTGACTGCACTAAATGTAAATAGCAGGAACAGATCTAGCTGAACACTGTGAGCAGGACGCACTGCACTAAATGTAAATAGCAGGAACAGATCTAGCTGAACACTGTGAGCAGGACGCACTGCACTAAATGTAAATAGCAGGAACAGATCTAGCTGAACACTGTGAGCAGGACGCACTGACTGCACTAAATGTAAATAGCAGGAACAGATCTAGCTGAACACTGTGAGCAGGACGCACTGCACTAAATGTAAATAGCAGGAACAGATCTAGCTGAACACTGTGAGCAGGACGCACTGCACTAAATGTAAATAGCAGGAACGGATCTAGCTGAACACTGTGAGCAGGACGCACTGCACTAAATGTAAATAGCAGGAACGGATCTAGCTGAACACTGTGAGCAGGACGCACTGCACTAAATGTAAATAGCAGGAACGGATCTAGCTGAACACTGTGAGCAGGACGCACTGACTGCACTAAATGTAAATAGCAGGAACAGATCTAGCTGAACACTGTGAGCAGGACGCACTGCACTAAATGTAAATAGCAGGAACAGATCTAGCTGAACACTGTGAGCAGGACGCACTGCACTAAATGTAAATAGCAGGAACGGATCTAGCTGAACACTGTGAGCAGGACGCACTGCACTAAATGTAAATAGCAGGAACGGATCTAGCTGAACACTGTGAGCAGGACGCACTGCACTAAATGTAAATAGCAGGAACGGATCTAGCTGAACACTGTGAGCAGGACGCACTGCACTAAATGTAAATAGCAGGAACAGATCTAGCTGAACACTGTGAGCAGGACGCACTGACTGCACTAAATGTAAATAGCAGGAACAGATCTAGCTGAACACTGTGAGCAGGACGCACTGACTGCACTAAATGTAAATAGCAGGAACGGATCTAGCTGAACACTGTGAGCAGGACGCACTGCACTAAATGTAAATAGCAGGAACGGATCTAGCTGAACACTGTGAGCAGGACGCACTGCACTAAATGTAAATAGCAGGAACAGATCTAGCCTAATCTAGCTCTCAAATCAAATGACACTGTCTGTCTCTCTCTCTATCAGCACACCGGAACACACTACACAGGGCCGCCGTGCAGGCGGCCTTATATAGTGTGGGGCGTGTACTAAATCCCCTGAGCCATAATTGGCCAAAGCCACCCTGGCTTTGGCCAATTACAGCTCTCTCTACTGACGGCGCTGTGATTGGCCAAGCATGCGGGTCATAGTACATGCTTGGCCAATCATCAGCCAGCAATGCACTGCGATGTCGCAGTGAATTATGGGCCGTGACGCGCCACACGAATTTGGCGCGAACGGCCCATAACGTTCGCAATTCGACGGACGGTCGAACAGCCGATGTTCGAGTCGAACATGGGTTCGACTCGAACACGAAGCTCATCCCTAACCTACACTGCTGGGACGATATCTATTGACGTCGTCCCATGCACGAGCAGCCTGCGCGCCCCGCTTGGTGATCAGCGGGTCTATGAGACTCGCCTGATCACAGATCAGAGTAAGGGGTCGGTCCCAACCCCTTACCACATGAAAACGAGAAAACTAGCTAAATGGGACTTTAAATGAGGACATTTGAAGAAATGTACCTCCATCCCCAAAATGTATACAAAAAAAGGGAAAAAAGGCGGTTTGGGACTTTAAATGAGGCATGCAGCTGGGAAGGGAACACAACATAGTACTAGTAAAAATATCCAATGAATGCACCATATATGCGACCGCATCGTGTTGCATAGTAACAAGTTGTAAACAGTCAAGTATAATAAATCAGGGAAGCTTTATTTCATAGTCGGATACATGGTATTAAAACGTCATATAACAGCATAATGGTATAGCAGCCTATTATAGTCATAATGGTACCATAGTACAAAATCATCAGACTATTAATTGCATGTAGCTGCATCATAACATTAGTAATGTCTGGTGAGTGGACCATATTAGTGACCAAATAGCCTGCATATACACAGAATCATATAGTCAAGCATATGAGTACACGTTCCATAAAGCTGATCCACAATAACAGAGTAACCCAGCAACAAAGCAGCACGATGTGGATCACAATGGTGAGGTAAAAATTAGATTCAAACTTATAGTTGTGTGTCTATCATAATAGTAATTGGTGGAATCCAAACGGCATAATATGTTGGAGGTATAGGGTATAGGTATAGGGAGGTTGTTAGTGTGAATAGCATCTAAAAGCTCGACGCGTTTCATGGATCTTTCCAATCTTCAGGAGCAGATGCAATGTAACTATCTATAAGAAATATATAGGGAGATGTTCAGGGGTTGACCACAGGACAGGCAAGAAAAGGTTTTTGTAATAAGATCTTAAAGTAGCAGTGATAGCTTTTGACCATAGTAGATTACTTACAAGAAACCTATGTGGGTGGGTGGAGGGCATCGTGGGTATAAACCTGTCAGGGATATATATGTACACAATCCCGGGAGCTGAGGCGGCACCTAGAGGGCAACTGGTATTTGTGAGGAGCTTAAAACGTAGTGACCACATGTTCATAACCTATAAAAATAAAAATGCTAAATGTGACTATATAATAAGACAAAAGTGAGATAAAAATAAAATAATTATCATTAAATGAATGTATGTGGATACCGAAATAAACCAAAGGGTATACAAATTGCAATGTTTTGAAATTGGGGGGAAAAAAAGGGGAGAGTGAATATGTACATTTAGATAATAATGTAATGACCAATCCAGGGAAAAAATAGTAAAAAGAAGTAAAGTTCCAATAGGTAAGCCTATACCAAAAAAGGGGGGTGGGGGGGTTTTGGTAGCCGCAATAGTGAAAGTAGAAAGTAGCCATGATAATACCTGTGATTCCCCAGACACCAAATGACATCTAAATGGCCACCGGTAGGAAGTGTTTGCGGGGAATGTGTGTCCAGCTGGGAGGAGTAAATATCCCAGAAAGCCACCAATAGGTACCAGCCAACGCCACGTGGGCGGCTATAGAGAGAAGGAAGCCAGCCGTCAGAGCGGAATCAAGCCGCCCCGCAGCTGGCGCTTCTTAAAGACGCTTGGGTGTGCAATGCACAGTATCAGCGTGATGGCGTCCAAGAGCGACGTCACACGCAAGACACTGGGAGCGTGGCGTCGATGCGTGGTGGGATAACCGCCCCAACCCTCGCGTCGCAAGGACGAAGGGGGGAAGGGGAGGGTTCCCAGCACGCATCGCAGCTCCCGGGATTGCGAACCCCGGCGGGTTCACAACGGCGCGAGGGTTGGGGCGGTTATCCCACCACGCATCGACTCCACACTCCCAGTGTCTTGCGTGTGACGTCGCTCTTGCACGCCATCACGCTGATACTGTGCGTTGCACACCCAAGCGTCTTTAAGAAGCGTCAGCTGTGGGGCGGCTTGATTCCGCTCTGACGGCTGGCTTCCTTTTCTCTATAGCTGCCCACGTGGCGTTGGCGGGTACCTATTGGTGGCTTTCTGGGATATTTACTCCTCCTAGCTGGACACACATTCCCCGCAAACACTTCCTACCGGTGGCCATTTAGATGTCATTTGGTGTCTGGGGAATCACAGGTATTATCATGGCTACTTTCACTATTGCGGCTACCACCCCCCCCCACCCCCCTTTTTTGGTATAGGCTTACCTATTGGAACTTTACTTCTTTTTACTATTTTTTCCCTGGGTTGGTCATTACATTATTATCAAAATTTACATATTCACTCTCCCCTTTTTTTCCCCCCAATTTCAAAACATTGCAATTTGTATACCCTTTGGTTTATTTCGGTATCCACATACATTCATTTAATTATAATTATTTTATTTTTATCTCACTTTTGTCTTATTATATAGTCACATTTAGCATTTTTATTTTTATAGGTTATGAACATGTGGTCACTACGTTTTAAGCTCCTCACAAATACCAGTTGCCCTCTAGGTGCCGCCTCAGCTCCCGGGATTGTGTACATATATATCCCTGACAGGTTTATACCCACGATGCCCTCCACCCACCCACATAGGTTTCTTGTAAGCAATCTACTATGGTCAAAAGCTACCACTGCTACGTTAAGATCTTATTACAAAAACCTTTTCTTGCCTGTCCTGTGGTCAACCCCTAAACATCTCATATATTTCTTATAGATAGTTACATTGCATCTGCTCCTGAAGATTGGAAAGATCCATGAAACGCGTCGAGCTTTTAGATGCTATTCACACTAACAACCTCCCTATACCTCCAACATATTATGCCATTTGGACTCCACCAATTACTATTATGATACTGTGAAGACACACAACTATAAGTTTGAATCTAATTTTTACCTCACCATTGTGATCCACATCGTGCTGCTTTGTTGCTGGGTTACTCTGTTATTGTGGATCAGCTTTATGGAACGTGTACTCATATGCTTTACTATATGATTCTGTGTATATGCAGGCTATTTGGTCACTAATATGGTCCACTCACCAGACATTACTAATGTTATGATGCAGCTACATGCAATTAATAGTCTGATGATTTTGTACTATGGTACCATTATGACTATAATAGGCTATACCATTATGCTGTTATATGACGTTTTAATACTATGTATCCGACTATGAAATAAAGCTTCCCTGATTTATTATACTTGACTGTTTACAACTTGTTACTATGCAACACGATGCGGTCGGACATATGGTGCATTCATTGGATATTTTTACTAGTACTATGTTGTGTTCCCTTCCCAGCTGCATGCCTCATTTAAAGTCCCAAACCCCCTTTTTTCCCTTTTTTTGTATATATTTTTTTCCCTTACCACATGATCAGCTGTCAGCCAATGACAGCTGATCATGTGATGTAAACTGAGCCGGTAATCGGCTATTTTTTCTCCTCGCGCTGACAGCGTGAGGAGGAAAAAAAGCCGATCACCGGCGGCCGTGAGAGGGACATCAGTCCCGATCACAGCGATCATCTGTGCCCCCTGCCAGTGACACCTAGCAATAGGCAGCAGTGCCGCCTACCAGTGCCCACCAGCGTCACCCATTAGTGCCCAGAGTGCCACCCATCAGTGCCAACATGGCCACCCATCAGCGCCCACAATGCCACCCATCAGTGCCCACATCAGTGCCACAACAACAGTGCTGGACATTAGTGCCACCTATCAGTGCCCATCAGTGTCACCTACCAGTGCCCATAAGTGCCCATCAGTGCCGCCCATCAGTGCCACCCATCAGTTCCGCCCATCAGTGCCCCCCATCAGTGGTACCTACCAGTGCCCATCCGTGCCACCCATCCGTGCCACCTATCAGTGCCACCCATCAGAGCCCATCAGTGGCCATCAGTGCCGCCTTATCTGTGCCCATCAGTACCACCTTATCTGTCCCCATCAGTGCTGCCTTAACTGTGCCTATCAGTGCCGCCTTAACTGTGACTATCCGTGCTCATCAGTGCAGCCTATCAGTGCCCACCAGTGCCACCTCATCAGCGCATATCAATGAAGAAGAAAAATTACCTGTTTGCAAAATTTCAAAACAAACTATGAAACATGATTTTTTTTTTCAAAATTTTCCATCTTTTTTTGTTTGTTTAGCAAAAAATAAAAATCCCAGCTGTGATTAAATACCACCAAAAGAAAGCTCTATTTGTGGGAAAAAAATTATAAAAATTTCATTTGGGTACAGTGTTGTATGACCGTGCAATTGTCATTTAAAGTGCGACAGTGCTGAAAGCTGAAAATTGGTCTGGGCAGGAGGGGGGTTTAAGTGCCCAGTAAACAAGTGGTTAATAAATAATTTTAGGCTTTATTAGTTAAGACCCCCAAAACATATTTTCTCAAAGCAGAAAATTGTTATAAGTATTAAACAAAGCTAGCATAAAAACTGAATAAAAGTGCTCCTATTCAATTATATGGAAAGTTGATAATTGGATGCATGGGTAATAGAGGGAGATAGAAGCAAATGGACACAGTTGTTTAGAAACCGACATGTTTAACTCCCTCCTCCATAACTTAAAGCAGGGCACTTGTTTGAGCTCCCCTGCCACCTCACTCACCCACTCACCTAGCATATCCCTCTGCGGCTGTCTCAATCCCGCAGTCATAGTGCATCCCACCACTGCCAGTTATCCCAAAAATCACAGCGTATCCCTCCACTGCTGCTTCCACCCCGCCACGGTCACAGTGCATCCTTCCCCTTCTGTTTCATCTACAGTTAAAATGCATCCTTCCTCTGTCACCTCATCTCCAGGTCATATCTCTCCTTGCATCCAGCAATCCCAGTCTCTGCTCTACCAATAAAACTACCTCCTCCACTCTATGGGTTCCCCTCTGTTGCCTCTTTCCCTCACTGCCTCCACACTGCACTCTATTCTGACAATTACAGTAACTGGAATTTGGATAGTGCACCACTGTTCATAACTAGTCATCAATATCTGACAAATAAAATCCTCACCTCTAAAGGACTTAAGAAATAGCGTTCATTTTGTACATACTCCATGCACACCTGAAAAATAAGAACAAAGAAAACCCATATTATATGCTTTAAAAAAATTACAAAACTGTTAACTTTATTAATTTAATGTGAACCTGTCCAACGTGAGTGAGCTGTTGCTGGCGTGTGACATTCTGCACCAATTCCGTCTGGTGTGTGGCAATGATTTGCTTATCCAGTCAGTTAGAAATCGATGCGTCGATGCGTGCGCGCAGGAGTCTTTTTCCCGGCAAGGTCTGGCAGTTCTGCTGGACCTTCAGCCGGCCTTAACAGCGCATGCGTCGCATGAGATCAGCGGCTGCATGAAAAGTTTATAACTCCTAAACCATACAGGTTTAGGAGATATTCATTTTACCTACAGGTAAGCCTTATTATAGGCTTACCTGTAGGTAAAAGTTCAAAAAAAGACTATACAATCACTTTAATATATTGTAACCCAATATAGTACGTAAATATATAAAATAAGCGTTTTTTTATGCCAACAAATATTAATAAAAATACTAAGCAGTTTTTACACTATGAGAGGACTCCTCTCCTTCTTCCTTTTTTATTCCTCCTACTAATTGACGAGATAAGGACCCGAGCACCACCAAGAAAGGAACACCTATGGTTGATGCGCAATGGGAGATATGAATAGGTCCTGAGGCAACCTTAAAACCGCAGTTGACTCCTCTTATTGTAACAAGGGAGTCACCGGATTGTTTCACATGAGCACAAGGTGGAATAACACTAAGAGGGTAATTTTTTGAGTTAAAGCACAAGCACTTTTCTTCATATCTCATGAACTTTTGGTCATATTCATATGAAGGTCTCACATGGACTATATAGTAATCACATACATTTTTTGAGCTGAGTACTTATGTTAAAGAGGAAGTAAAGTCCTGTTTTTTTTTTTTCTTTTTCTGACCTGCAAAAGTAAAGGCATAATGTGCTAGTATGCATTGCATACTGAGCTCCAGAGATGCAGTCGGGAGATGGGAGAAAGATGTAGAAAGTCAACCATCACTGCAGCCCTCCACCAGTAGGGGCTTTATGGCAGAGTGGCCTGACGGAAGCCTCTCCTCAGTGCAAGACACATGAAAGCCCGCATGGAGTTTGCTAAAAAACACCTGAAGGACTCCAAGATGGTGAGAAATAAAATTCTCTAGTCTGATGAGACCAAGATAGAACTTTTTGTCCTTAATTCTAAGCGGTATGTGTGGAGAAAACCAGGCACTGCTCATCACCTGTCCAATACAGTCCCAACAGTGAAGCATGGTGGTGGCAGCATCATGCAGTGGGGGTATTTTTCAGCTGCAGGGACAGGACGACTGGTTGCAATCGAGGGAAAGATGAATGCGGCCAAGTACAGGGATATCCTGGACGAAAACCTTCTCCAGAGTGCTCAGGACCTCAGACCGGGCCGAAGGTTTACCTTCCAACAAGACAATGACCCTAAGCAAACAGCTAAAATAATGAAGGAGTGGCTTCACAACAACTCAGTGCTGTTCTTGAATGGCCCAGCCAGAGCCCTGACTTAAACCCAATTGAGCATCTCTGGAGAGACCTAAAAATGGCTGTCCACCAACGTTTACCATCCAACCTGACAGAACTGGAGAGGATCTGCAAGGAGGAATGGCAGAGGATCCCCAAATCCAGGTGTGAAAAACTTGTTGCATCTTTCCCAAAAATACTCATGGCTGTATTAGATCAAAAGGGTGCTTCTACTAAACTCTACTCTACTGAGCAAAGGGTCTGAATACTTAGGACCATGTGATATTTCAGTTTTTCTTTTTTTTTAAATCTGCAAAAATGTCAACAATTCTGTGTTTTTCTGTCAATATGGGGGGTGCTGTGTGTGCATTAATGAAGAAAAAAATTAACTTAAATGATTTTAGCAAATGGCTGCAATATAACAGAGTGAAACATTTTAAGGGGGTCTGAATACTTTCTGTCCCCACTGTATATGGCTGCCATCCTAAACTATAACTCCCAGGATTCTTCCCAGGATAACTTCAGGAGTCTATGGGCTTGCTTGGCTTTATATCTCCTCCTGCTGGCCATAGAAAACAACAGGCTTCTTGATAAGAATGGAAATCCAGTTAACACCAACCTCCAACTTTTTAGCCATCTTCCGACATGTCATAACAGAAGTGCAGTGCTGGGTTCTCTCTCCCACCTCTAACAGGTACATTTTTAAAAGTCTTTTGAAATCTTCATTCATATCTGGGAAAATGGAGTTACGTTGGGAAGGAGAAATTTTAGATTACATTACATAAAAAAAAAAAAACACACAGAATAAACATATGAAAGAAAAATACATACAATGAGGGGCAGTCTGCCTACGTGCTGACGTTGTATGATATGGAGTTAAAACTGGTTCTCAGCTTTGGTCAGGGTATATGAACCTGTATCAGTCTTGTATTTGTTTTAACCAATACCTATGACTTTGCTATCAGCCTCCTGCAATCCCCTGTACAGCAGCACTCGGACAGAGGGACAGAGGGGGAAAAGCAGACCTAGAAGCCAGTCAGGTGTGCTGCATACAAATGTGCCTACCACGAACATGCTAATAGGAGAAAACATCACAGTGAGTAGGTAGATGACCTAATCAGTCTCCTGCTGCTTTTTCATTGTCCTATGAGCAGGCTGGGAATAGAGAGATACCACTGCATTTCTTCTATATTCTTTAACTTCAACTGAAAATGAGTGTCATCTGGCAAGCTGTGCTGTAGACAGTGCTGCATGAATGCAATTTTACTAGCAAGTAAAACAATTCCACTATATGTAATACATCTGTTTATTTAGCTGTTTGCCTGCTTTTGAGCTTTAAGTTAGCTGATGAAAAGACAAAAACTACATTAGTTATCCAGAAAATCAGAAGACCAAATGGACAAGCATCTAGCTTACCTCTCAGCCTTGCTCTTTCACCTTCAACTATGGCATTGCCAGGATATGACATTAGGAAGCATCGAATTGTTCTTTCTTCCACCATGTTTAAAACACCTTTCATGTCCCTTCTTCCAAGTTTCTGCCATTTATTACATAGGTATAAGCACAAACATAACTAATACTGTGGTTGCTGCTGCTGCAAAAAAAAAAAGACTTAAAACCCAACTGTTTGGGCATGAAAACAAAAATTATGGAACGTCTTATGCCGCGTACACACGGTCGGACTTTTCGTCTACAAAAGTCAGACAGCCTGTCCGACAGACTTCCGGCAGACTTCCGGCAGACTTTCGGCGGACTTGCGGCAGACTTTCTAACGAACGGACTTGCCTACACACGACCACACAAAAGTCTGACGGATTCGTACGTGATGACGTACACCGGACTAAAATAAGGAAGTTCATAGCCAGTAGCCAATAGGTGCCCTAGCGTGGCTTTTTGTCCGTCGGACTAGCACACAGACGAGCGGATTTCGGGGTCCGTCGTAGTTACGAAGTAAAGTTTTAAAGCATGTTTCAAATCTAAAGTACGTCGGATTTGAGGCTAAAAAAGTCAGTTGAAAGTCCGGAGAAGCCCACACACGATCGGATTACCAGCCAGCTTTAGTCCATCAGCGTCCGTTGGACTTTTGTAGACGAAAAGTACGACCGTGTGTACGCGGCATTACTGTTTTTTTGTAAGAAAGCAGCCACAGCCAGTGTAAAACATCCTGTCCCCTGCCAGCATGATTTAGAGAAGAACCGCTGAGCAATATATGAGAGCAGCAGTCACTCCATAGCAGTCCAATAAACTCCAAATGCAAAGAGACTGCTACTCTCACAAAGAGCTCAGCAGTCCTTCTCTGCAAAAGACTCCTAGGAACAGGAAGGTGCACAAAGGGGTCTATTCACTAAGAGATAAATACCACATGAATTTTTGAGTTAAAATAACTCAAAAGCAGTCAATTCACTAAAAAGCATGTGTTATTTACCAAATTCGTTATTTATGTTTTGCAATATATAGTACTTCAATTTTGCGTTATTTTTGGCGTTATTTTTTCACAATTTTTTTTTTTTGCAGGCTAACACTGCACCAGAAGGCACTAATACATTGTATACTTTTAATCTCCCAGCCAGTGCAGAGTTTCTCTAATTGTTCCTTTGTACATTTTTAACCACTTCCCTACCCAGCCATAGTCAAATGACGTCCACAGATGGGATCTCCCATCCTGGATGGACGTCATATGACGTCCTGGGATTCCCGGCCGTCTAGGGGGCGCGCGCGCGCCGCGGGGGGGCGCGCGCGCACCCGCCGCGTTGCTCGGAACCCGGTGCGTGTGCCCGGCGGCCGTGATGTCCGCCGGGCACCCGCGATTGCCCGTTAACAGGGCCAGACCGTGGATCTGTGTGTGTAAACACACAGATCCACGTCCTGTCAGTTGTGAGGAGAGCGATCTGTGTTCCCAGAACAGCGGAACACTGATCGGTCTCCTTCCCTTGTGCGTCCCCTCCCCCTAAAGTTAGAATCATTCCCTAGGAAACATATTAACCCCTCCCCGCCCCCTAGTGGTTAACCCCTTCACTGCCTGTCACATTTACACAGTAATCAATGCAATTTTATAGCATTGATCGCTGTATAAATGTGAATGGTCCCAAAAATGTGTCAAAAGTGTCCGATGTGTCCGCCATAATGGGCAGTCACGAAAAAAAAATCGCGATCGCCGCTAAGAAAATAATTTTTTTTTTTTTTTTTTAAATGCCATAAATCTATCCCGTATTTTGTAGACGCTATAACTTTTGCGCAAACCAATCAATATACGCTTATATGTAGAATACGTATCGGCCGAAACTGAGGAAAAAATTTGTTTTTTAAAAAAAAAATTGGGATATTTATTATAGCAAAAAGTAAAAAATATTGTGTTTTTTTTCAAAATTGTCGCTCTTCTTTTGTTTATAGCGCAAAAAATAAAAACCGCAGAGGCGATCAAATACCACCAAAAGAAAGCTCTATTTGTGGGGAAAAAAGGGACGTCAATTTTTTTTGGGTACAACGTTGCACGACCGCGTAATTGTGGTTTAAAGTGCGACAGCGCTGAAAACTAAAAATTGGCCTGGGAAGGAAGGGGGTGAAATTGCCCTGTATTGAACCGGTTAAAATACCGCCAGCAAACACTAGGTGATAAATAAGGACTGTGTGCGTTTTCTAGTGAATTGACTTTAATGATTTATCTCACTTTTTTTTTTTTGCAGTATATATTTTAACAAATGTGTGGTATTTAACTCACATTCGATATTTTACTTTGATGAGGTGACTCTTTTTAACTCATGCAATATTTCTGAAAAATGAGTCACATGACCTTCATATAGCATGCGGTAACCTTTAGTGAATTGACCCCAAAGAGTTTATTCTGCTGATTAAAGCATAACACCAGCCAAAACTTTTCAGTTGTGAAAAAAATGGGGCAGAGTGATTTCTCCTGACTTCCTTTTATACCTGATACCTAGAAAGGAATCTTCCCAGTGGGGACAAAACTGCAATAAAACATGAAACAGACACATACTTTTATATTGAAAAATTGCTCACACTCAAACACATAACATTTCCCCAGCCCTACATATATGCATATGCGAATGTAAACACATACGGCAGTGCCTATGCATGAAAACATCAATTGCAATACATATGTTACATATTGCACGCCTGCGTGAGAGCAATATTTCTAGCACCAGACCTTCTCCATAACACCCTTATAGGGAGCTTTTAACCACTTCAATACAGGGCAATTATACACCCTTCCTGCCCAGACCAATCTCGCAATTTGAATGCCAATTACTCAGTCATGCAAGACTGTACCCAAACAAAATTTTTATTATTTTTTTTCACACAAATAGAGCTTTCTTTTGGTGGTATTTAATCACCACTGGGTTTTTCATTTTTTGCTACATAAGTGAAAAGAGAGGGAAACTTTTGAAAAAAAAACCTTTTTTTTAGTTTCTATAATAAAATTTTGCAAATGAGTCATTTTTGTTCATAAATTTGGGCCAAACCTTATACTGCTACATATCTTTGGTAAAAATAACCCAAATAAGTGTATATTATTTGGTCTGTGTGACAGTTATAGAGTCTACAAGCTATGGTGCAAAATTGATCACACCTGATGCACTGATGGCCTATCTCATCTCTTGAGGCCCTGAAATGTCAAGAAAGTACAAATACCCCCAAATGAACCCTTTTGGGAAAGTAGACAGTCCAAGGTATTTAGTACGAGGCATAGTGTGTTTTTTGAAGTTGTAATTTTTTCCCACAATTCTTGTGAAAATGAAGGATTTTTTTTTTTACACAAAATTGTCATAATTACAAGTTTTTTCTCACACATCATACTTTCAATTACACCCCAAAATACATTCAGCTACTCCTCCCGAGTATGGCGATACCACATGTGTGGGGCTTTTTCACAGCCTGGCCACATAGAGAGGTCCAACATGCAGGGAGCACCGTCAGGCGTTCTAGGAGAATAAATTGCACATAAAATTTTGACTTATCACACTTTTGAAGGCCCTGGAGCACCAGGACAATGGAATTACCCACAAAATTACCCCATTTTGGAAAGCAAAAACCCCAAGGTATATTCTATAAGGCATAATGAGTCTTTTGAATGGTTCATTTTTTTCCACAAGTCTCCGGAAAACGTGGAAAGAAAATGAAAACATTTTTTTTTTACAGGAAGTGGTCAATATATAAAATATTTCTAACACATAGCATGTACATAGCAAAAATTACACCCCAAAATACATTCTGCTACTCCTCCTGAGTATGGCGATACCACATGTGTGAGACTTTTACAGGGCCTGGCCACATAGAGAGGTCCACCATTGAAGTAGCGCCTTCAGGCGTTCTAGGAGCATAAATTACACATATAAATTCATTACTTCCTATCACACTTTTGAAGGCCCTGGAGCACTAGGACAGTGGAATTACCCACAAAATGACTCCATTTTGGAAAGCAAACACCCCAACGTATATTCTATGAGGCATGGGCTGCAGATAGGTACTCGGGTACTCTGATGGGCTGGTGACAGGTACTCGGGTACTCTGATGGGCTGGTGACAGGTACTCAGGTACTCTGATGGGCTGGTGACAGGTACTCGGATATTCTGATGGGCTGGTGACAGGTACTCGGTTACACTGATGGGCTGATGACAAGTACTCCGGTACTCAGATGGGCTGGTGACAGGTACTCCGGTACTCAGATGGGCTGGTGACAGGTACTTGGGTATTATAAAAATAACAGTGCAGCGCTAAGGATATAATCAGCAGACTAACACATTGCTCATGGCATAAATGATGAAAGTCCCATTAGATGTAGATAATAAGAAAAAAAGAGTAAACAGAAAGTAGTCTCCTCTACGGTGGTGAGGGTGCTCACAAATATTCATAAGGTGCAACGCTGATCCGTGATTCCACCACCAGTAAGCCAAACCGCTTACCTCAATCAATGGACCCCTGAACTAATAGATGAGTCAGACAAGGCTTTCACCACTCTCAGTGGTCGTGGATGAAGGCTTGAGTAGGTAGATCAATAAGGTAGGTTGTCACATCACTTTGAAGGACCATACTCTGTTGCTCTTAATTTTCAGCCATGGTAACATGAAATGTAAAGAAATATATAGTGCACACTGTGTGGCTGAAACAACTTCCTTTATTAAAAAACAGGTACTCACATAAAAAGCACTATGACCCTAGTGCTGGGATGAATGGTAAATAGTACAGTCTCAGTAAGACAACAGTAGATAAGGTGGCTGCAGTGACATCCTGGGATACTGCCGCACGCGTATCGTCCTAAACGGGAGCCGCTCGGAGGTCAGGGGAAGTGCTTCCTCTCTGTATTCCTAGGTAGCTATAGCAACTGTGACGTCAACGATGGTATGATGCCCGGTCACATGACCTTACACATAGGGGGATTACTTCCTATTTACTTTATTAAACTGCTACAGCGACCGTGACGTCATCCGCAACGTGACGCCCGGTCACATGACCTTATACTAGTTTCCAGTGGGCGGAGAAAACTCCGCCCATTGTAGCTACCCCTCCCTGTGAAACCATTACCAAGGCAACGGACCTATTCAGCTGAAGCCAGCCCGCATACAACCCGCTCTGTAGAATGATACCAGAGACTGTGTACACATAAAGCTATAAATGGCTGCAGTTTAAAAAAACCCCAGTAAAACAACTGGCCGAGATCCTTCTATAAACTGCCAGGACTGGGTAAGTAGTATCCGAGTACAAAAAATAAATGAAATTAAAAATTAAAATTAAAATGAAAAGATTCCTTTTTAATTTACCCGACATATTCGCAGGCACCTTTTAACAATACTAGAAATGTATCATCCCCATTCAAACATATTTTCAATCAAGACATAATATATATAAGATAGGAGCATATACTTAAAAAAACGGATAATCTACAATAAAAACCCAATATATCTATGATATATTGGGTTTTTTCGGGTACACTGATGGGCTGATGACAAGTACTCCGGTACTCAGATGGGCTGGTGACAGGTACTCGGGTACTCAGATGGGCTGGTGACTGGTCCTCTTTATTAGGGGGTGTCAGGGCTGGGCTCAGCCCTTCTTCTCTGAGCTGGCCGCTCAACTGTCGGCTAGTTGCCAGCTCCTATCTCTCCACAGTTACTCAGCTGTTGATGATATCCTGCTCGTCAGTCCTGCCTACTTAAGCCATCCAGCCCAGAGGATCTCTGCCTTCGCCTTAGTCAACATCACAGAGACGCTCTCCTGCATTCCTGTTAAAAGACTTGCTTGGCTGACAAGTTTGAATTGTCTGACTATCTGAATCCATGCTGATTACTGCTAATGAGACCATTTTCATTACTAAAATCATGTATATAGCCCCTTATCATCCCCTCCAAGAGCTTGCATACTATTGATGTTAGGCTAACTGGTCTGTAATTCCTAGGGATATTTTGGGCCCTTTTTAATAATTGGTGCTACATAGGCTTTTCTCCAATCCACTGGTACCATTCCAGTCAGTAGTCTGTCAGTAAAAATTAGGAACAATGGTCTGGCAATTACTTAAATGAGTTCCCTAAGTACCCTCGGGTGCAAGCCATCCGGTCTCGGTGATTTATTAATGTTAAGTTTCCCAAGTCTAATTCTAATGCCCCGTACACACGGTCGGACTTTGTTCGGACATTCCGACAACAAAATCCTAGGATTTTTTCCGACGGATGTTCGCTCAAACTTGTCTTGCATACACACGGTCACACAAAGTTGTCGGAAAATTCGATCATTCTGAACGCGGTGACGTAAAACACGTACGTCGGGACTATAAATGGCGCAGTAGCCAATAGCTTTCATCTCTTTATTTATTCTGAGCATGCGTGGCACTTTGTGCGTCGAATTTGTCTACACACTATCGGAAATTCCGACAACGGATTTTGTTGTCGGAAAATTTTATAGCCTGCTCTCAAACTTTGTGTGTCGGAAAATCCGATGGAAAATGTGTGATGGAGCCCACACACGGTCGGAATTTCCGACAACAAGGTCCTATCACACATTTTCCATCGGAAAATCCGACCGTGTGTACGGGGCATTATTCTGTCCTCTGTTGAGGGTGCTTCCTGTGATGTGTCACGAGGATAAACACTGCAGTTTTGGTTACTAAAGCCCCCTGATTTCCTCGTGAAGACTGAGGAGAAGAATAAATTCAATACCTTCGCCATCTCCCCATCCTTTGTAACCAGATGTCCTTCCTCATTCTTTAGGGGGCCAATATGGTCTGTCCTATCTTTTTTACTGTTTACATACTTAAAGAATTTCTTGGGATTTTTTTTTTGCTCTCCTCCGCTATGTATCTTTTGTGTTCTATCTTGGCCGCCCCTAATTGCACCCTTACATTTCTTGTTGCATTCTTTATAAAGTTTGAATGCTGATGATGATCCCTCAACCCTGTATTTTTTGAAGGCCTTCTCTTTTGCTCTTATATACATTTTTACATTGGCGTTAAGCCATCCAGGACTTTTGTTCGCTCTTTTAAATTTATTACCCAATGGGATGCACTGGCTAATGCCCTTATTTAACCACTTGACTACTGGGGACTTAAACCCCCTTCCTAACCAGACCAATTTTCAGCTTTCGGTGCTCTCACACTTTGAATGACAATTACTCAGTCATACAACACTTTACCCATATGAAATTTTTGTCCTTTTTTTCACACAAATAGAGCTTTCTTTTGGTGGTATTTAATCACCGTTGTTTTTTTTATTTTTTGCGCTATAAAAGAAAAAAGACTAAAAATTTGGTAAAAAAATTAATTTTTCTTTGTTTCTGTTATAAAATTTAGCAAATTAGTAATTTTTCTTCGCATTCTTTTGGCCAAAATTTATACCGCTACATATCTTTGGTAAAAATAAGTACAACTTGGTGTATATTATTTGATCTCTGTGAATGTTAGAGAGTCCAAAAGCTACGGTGCCAATATCTGAAAATTGATCACACCTGAATTACTGACGGCCTATCTAATTTCTTGAGACCCTAACATGCCAGAAAAGTACAAATACCCCTCAAATGACCCCTTTTTGGAAAGAAGACATTCCAAGGTATTTAGAAAGATGCATGGTGAGTTTTTTTTTTTAAATTGTCATCTTTTCCCACAATTCTTTGCAAAATCAAGATTTTTTTTTTCTTTTTTTTTTCACAAAATTGTCATATTAGAAGGTTATTTCTCACACACAGCATATGCATACAACAAATTACACCCTAAAACACATTCTGCTATTACTCCCGAGTATGGCGATACCACATATGTGAGACTTTTACACAGCGTGGCCACATACAGAGGCCCAACATGCACGGAGCACCTCCAGGCGTTCTGGAGCGCCCAGGCCAATTCTGACATTTCTCTCCTACATGTAAAAATCATAATTTATTTGCTAGAAAATTACATAGAACCCCAAAACATTATATATATATATTTTTTTTTAGCAAAGACCCTAGAGAATACAATGGCGGTTGTTGCAACTTTTTATCTCGCACGGTATTTGTGCAGCAATTTTTCGAACGTGTTTTTTTGGGGAAAAAACTGTTTTGTGCTTTAAAAAAAACCAAAACAGTAAAGTTAGCCCAATGTTTTTGCATAATGTGAAATATGAAGTTACGCCGAGTAAATAGATAGCCAACATGTCACCCTTCAAAATTGCACACTCTCGTGGAATGGTGCCAAACGTCGCTACTTAAAAATCTCCATAGGTGACGCTTTAAAATTTTTTACTGGTTACATGTTTTGAGTTACAGAGGAGGTATAGGGCCAAAATTATTGCTCTCGCTCTACCGATCGCAGCGATACCTCACATGTGTGGTTTGAACACCGTTTTCATATGTGGGCGGGACTTACGTATGTGTTCGCTTCTGCATGCGAGCACACGGACATGGGCGCTTTTAATTTTTTTTTTTTTTTATTGTTTATTTTACTTTATTTATTTTAGTTTGACACTTTCCCCCCCCCCCAAAAAATTTTTTTGATCACTTTTATTTCTATTACAAGGAATGTAAACATCCTTGTAATAGGAATATGGCATGACAGGTCCTCTTTACAGGGAGATATGGGGTCAATAAGACCCCACATCTCACCTCTAGGCTGGGAAGCCTGAAATAATAATAAAAAAAATGATCTTGGCTTCGATCGTAGCGGTGAGTCGGTAGAAGCACCGGAGGGTGGCGGGAAGGGGGGGGGTCCCCTCTCGCCTCCCATAAGAATGATCAAGCAGTGGAACAGCAGCTATGATCATTCTTATGGTGTAGGAAATCGCCGGCTGAAAAAGCTGATATCTGAATGATGCCTGTAGCTGCACCCATCATTCAGATATACCCGCTCAAAGTCAAGGACGTCATATGACTGTGGGCGGGAACTGGTTAAAAATTGCGGAGTATTGCGAGCTATTGCAGAGTATTGCGGGGTATATTGCAGAGTAGTGCCGGGTATATTGCAGAGTAGTGCCGGGTATATTGCAGAGTAGTGCCGGGTATATTGCAGAGTAGTGCCCGGGTATATTGCAGAGTAGTGCCCGGGTATATTGCAGAGTAGTGCCCAGGTATATTGCAGAGTAGTGCCAGGTATATTGCAGAGTAGTGCCCGGGTATATTGCAGAGTAGTGCCCGGGTATATTGCAGAGTAGTGCCCGGGTATATTGCAGAGTAGTGCCCAGGTATATTGCAGAGTAGTGCCCGGGTATATTGCAGAGTAGTGCCCGGGTATATTGCAGAGTAGTGCCGGGTATAATGCAGAGTATTGCAGGGTATTATGCAGAGTATTGCAGGGTATTATGCAGAGTATTGCAGGGTGTTATGCAGAGTATTGCAGGGTGTTATGCAGAGTATTGCAGGGTGTTATGCAGAGTATTGCAGGGTGTTATGCTGAGTATTGCAGGGTATAGTGCAGAGTATTGCAGGGTGTTATGCAGAGTATTGCAGGGTGTTATGCAGAGTATTGCAGGGTGTTATGCAGAGTATTGCAGGGTGTAGTGCAGAGTATTGCAGGGTGTAGTGCAGAGTATTGCAGGGTGTAGTGCAGAGTATTGCAGGGTATAGTGCAGAGTATTGCAGGGTATAGTGCAGAGTATTGCAGGGTATAGTGCAGAGTATTGCAGGGTGTTATGCAGAGTATTGCAGGGTGTTATGCAGAGTATTGCAGGGTGTTATGCAGAGTATTGCAGGGTATAGTGCAGAGTATTGCAGGGTTGGCTGAGCATTGAGGGATGGATGGATGTGACTGCAATTGTCACTGAGCACCGCTGTGGGCACTACACATGCAGCCCACAGCGGTGCTGCCATCCGATCCCTCCCCCTCTCCCCTCGCACTGTACCGATCGGTACAGAGAGGGGAGGGAGGAACCGGCGTCATGAGATGACACCGGTCTGTTGACATGTGATCGCTCCGTCATTTGACGGAGCGATCACATGGTAAACGGCCACGATCAGCGGCCGTTTACCGTGACGTGATGCGCCGGGTCCTCTGGACCCGGGGGTCACGGACGTTCTCGGGTGCGCGCCCCAGGGGGCGCGCGAGAGCAGTATTCTGGGAGGACGTCCATGGACGTCCATCCAGAACTAGCCGACCGCGCTGCAGCCGTCTTTCGGCTATGGCCCGGTCGGCAAGTGGTTAATATGCTCTTAAAGCGAACCCATCTCTCCTCTGTGTTCTTTGTTCCTAAGATTTTATCCCAATTTATATCTTCTATGACAATGCTCCGGTATGGAAGTGGTTAAAGCAATGCCTAAAGAAAATATAGGGTAATGAAGTTTGTTGCCATTTCATCGGCACACACAAATTTAAGGTTTGATGTGTTGAATGTCTATTTAGTCAGTGCAACCTCATCTTTTATGCTTTACCACAAAACTGGGTAATTTAATGCATTTTTGTGCCCTAAAATTAACGTTAGTGTATTTTTTACTGAAATTTTGCGGTTCCTAGACCTTTTTGGTAATACCATGTAACATTAAAAATTGGAACTACCGCTATTTTATTCTGTAGGGAGTCTGCTTTTAGAAAATAAATAATGGGTTTTATGCAAACTTTGGGCCTAAAATGATTTTTTAACCACTTGCCACACAAGCCAACTCTGACACTTCTCGCCTACATGTAAAAATCATAATTTTTTTATGCTAGAAAATTACTCAGAACCCCCAAACATTATATATATATATATGTATATGTATATATTTTTTAGCAGAAACCCCAGGAAATAAAATGGCGGTTGTTGCAATTTTTATGTCACACGGTATTTGTGCAGCAATTTTTTTAACGCAATTTTTTGGGAAAAAAATCACTTTCATCAACTAAAAGAAAACAAAACACAATATTTACCCCAATTTTTTTGTATAATGTGAAAGATGATGTTACACTGAGTAAGTAGATACCTAACAATAGGGATGAGCCGAACACCCCCCTGTTCGGTTCGCACCAGAACATGCGAACAGGAAAAAAGTTCGCTCGAACACGCGAACACCGTTAAAGTCTATGGGACACGAACATGAATAATCAAAAGTGCTAATTTTAAAGGCTTATATGCAAGTTATTGTCATAAAAAGTGTTTGGGGACCCGGGTCCTGCCCCAGGGGACATGGATCAATGCAAAAAAAAGTTTTAAAAACGGCCGTTTTTTCAGGAGCAGTGATTTTAATAATGCTTAAAGTCAAACAATAAAAGTGTAATATCCCTTTAAATTTCGTACCTGGGGGGTGTCTATAGTATGCCTGTAAAGGGGCGCATGTTTCCTGTGTTTAGAACAGTCTGACAGCAAAATGACATTTCAAAGGAAAAAAAGCCATTTAAAACTATCCGCGGCTATTGCATTGCCGACAATACACATAGAAGTTCATTGATAAAAACGGCATGGGAATTCCCCACAGGGAAATCCGGAACCAAAATGAAAAAAAAAAATGACGTGGGAGTCCCCCTAAATTCCATACCAGGCCCTTTAGGTCTGGTATGGATATTAAGGGGAACCCCGGCCAAAATTTAAAAAAAAAAAATGACGTGGGGTTCCCCCTAAATTCCATACCAGATCCTTCAGGTCTGGTATGGATTTTAAGGGGAACCCCGCGCCAAAAAAAAAAAAACGGCGTGGGGTCCCCCCAAAAATCCATACCAGACCCTTATCCGAGCACGCAACCTGGCAGGCCGCAGGAAAAGAGTGGGGGACGAGAGTGCGCCCCCCCCTCCTGAACCGTACCAGGCCACATGCCCTCAACATTGGGAGGGTGCTTTGGGGTAGCCCCCCAAAACACCTTGTCCCCATGTTGATGAGGACAAAGGCCTCATCCCCACAACCCTGGCCGGTGGTTGTGGGGGTCTGCGGGCGGGGGGCTTATCGGAATCTGGAAGCCCCCTTTAACAAGGGGACCCCCAGATCCCGCCCCCCCCCCTGTGTGAAATGGTAAGGGGGTACTTACCCCTACCATTTCACTAAAAAACTGTCAAAAATTTTAAAAATGACAAGAGACAGTTTTTGGCAATTCCTTTATTTAAATGCTTCTTCTTTCTTCCTTCATCTTCTTCTGGTTCTTCTGGCTCTTCTGGTTCTTCCTCCGGCGTTCTCGTCCAGCATCTCCTCCGCGGCGTCTTCTATCTTCTTCTCCTCGGGCCGCTCCGCACCCATGGCATGAGGGGAGGCTCCCGCTCTTCTCTTCATCTTCTTCTTCATCCTCTTCTCTTCTTCCTTCTCTTCTTCTCTTCTTCATTTTCTTCTCTGGGCCGCTCCGCACCCATGCTGTCATGAAGGGAGGCTCCCGCTGTGTGACGGCGTCTCTTCGTCTGACGGCTCTTAAATAACGGGGGGGGGGGGCCACCCGGTGACCCCGCCCCCTCTGACGCACGGTGACTTATCGGGACTTCCCTGTGACATCACGGGGAATGCCACAGGGAAGTCCCGTCATGTCCCGTGCGTCAGAGGGGGCGGGTCACTGGGTGGCCCCGCCCCCCGTTATTTAAGAGCCGTCAGACGAAGAGACACCGTCACACTGCGGGAGCCTCCCTTCATGACAGCATGGATGCGGAGCGGCCCGGAGAAGAAAATGAAGAAGAGAAGAAGAGAAGAAGGAAGAAGAGAAGAGGATGAAGAAGAAGATGAAGAGAAGAGCGGGAGCCTCCCCTCATGCCATGGGTGCGGAGCGGCCCGAGGAGAAGAAGATAGAAGACGCCACGGAGGAGATGCTGGACGAGAACGCCGGAGGAAGAACCAGAAGAGCCAGAAGAACCAGAAGAAGATGAAGGAAGAAAGAAGAAGCATTTAAATAAAGGAATTGTCAAAAACTGTCTCTTGTCATTTTTAACATTTTTGACAGTTTTTTAGTGAAATGGTAGGGGTAAGTACCCCCTTACCATTTCACACATGGGGGGGCCGGGATCTGGGGGTCCCCTTGTTAAAAGGGGCTTCCAGATTCCGATAAGCCCCCCGCCCGCAGACCCCCACAACCACCGGCCAGGGTTGTGGGGATGAGGCCCTTGTCCTCATCAACATGGGGACAAGGTGTTTTGGGGGGCTACCCCAAAGCACCCTCCCAATGTTGAGGGCATGTGGCCTGGTACGGTTCAGGAGGGGGGGGGCGCACTCTCGTCCCCCCCTCTTTTCCTGCGGCCTGCCAGGTTGCGTGCTCGGATAAGGGTCTGGTATGGATTTTTGGGGGGGCCCCACGCCGTTTTTTTTTTTTTTGGCCGGGGTTCCCCTTAATATCCATACCAGACCTGAAGGGCCTTGTATGGAATTTAGGGGTCTCCCACGTCATTTTTTTTTTTTTTAATTTTGGTTCGGGGTTGCCCTGTGGGGAATTGCCATGCCGTTTTTATCAATGAACTTCTATGTGTATTGTCGGCAATGCAATAGCCGCGGGTAGTTTTAAATGGCTTTTTTCCCTTCGAAATGTCATTTTGCTGTCAGACTGTTCTAAACACGGGAAACATGCGCCCCTTTACAGGCATACTATAGACATACTATAGAAATTTAAAGGGATATTACACTTTTATTGTTTGACTTTAAGCATTATTAAAATCACTGCTCCTGAAAAAATGGCCGTTTTTAAAACTTTTTTTTGCATTGATCCATGTCCCCTGGGGCAGGACCCAGGTCCCCAAACACTTTTTATGACAATAACTTGCATATAAGCCTTTAAAATTAGCACTTTTTATTTCTCCCATAGACTTTTAAAGGGTGTTCCGCGGCATTCGAATTTGCCGCGAACACCCCAAATTGTTCGCTGTTCGGCGAACTTGCGAACAGCCAATGTTCGAGTCGAACATGAGTTCGACTCGAACTCGAAGCTCATCCCTACCTAACAACATGTCATGCTTTAAATTGTGCACACTCGTGGAATGGCACCAAACTTTTGGTACTTAACCACTTGCCTACCAGGCCAATTCTGACATTTCTCTCCTACATGTAAAAATCATCATTTTTTTGCTAGAAAATGACATAGAACCTCAAAAAATTATATATGTTCTTTTAGCAAAGACCCTAGAGAAAACAATGGCAGTCATTGCAACTTTTTATCTCGCACGGTATTTGCGCAGCAATTTTTCGAATGCGTTTTGGGGTTTTTTTGTGCTTTAAAAACAAAACAGAAAAGTTAGGCCAATGTTTAAGCATAATGTTAAAGATGAAGTTACGCCGAGTAAATAGATACCTAACATGTCACGCTTCAAAATTGCACATGCTCGTGGAATGGCACTAAACTTCACTACTTAAAAATCCCCTTAGGCGACTCTTTAAAAATGTTTACAGGTTACATGTTTTAAGTTACAGGGGAGGTCTAGGACCAAAATTATTGCTCTAGCTCTAACGTTCGTGCGAGCTCACGGGGACAGGGGCGCTTTAAAAAATGTTTTTATTTTTTTATTGTTAGATTTACTTTATTTATTTTAGCTTGACACTTTTTTCCCCCCAAATTTTTTTTGATCACTTTTATTTCTATTACAAGGAATGTAAACATCCCTTGTAATAGGAATATGGCATGACAGGTGCTCTTTACAGTGAGATATGGGATCAATAAGACCCCACATCTCACCTCTAGGCTGGGAAGCCTGAAATAAAAAAAAAAAAAGATCACCGCTTCCCAGCCGAAGCGGCACCGTTTTTTTGAATACAGAGGTCGGGAGCGTGACGTCATAACACCGCGCCCGGCCTCCGAATGATCAGAGAGACTCCGGTGACCATCTGGTCCGCCGGAAATCTCTATTCTGAACATCCGGGGCCGGTGGATCCTGTGTCCAACTCACCAATCGTAGTGGTGAGTCGGTAGAAGCACCGGAGGGCGGGGGAAGGGGGGACATCCCCTCTCGCCTCCCGTAAGAATGATCAAGCGGAACAGCCGCTATTTATTATTATTATTATTATTATTATACAGGATTTATATAGCGCCAACAGTTTACGCAGCGCTTTACAATATAAAAGGAGACAATACAGTTACAATACAATAAAATACAAGAGGATTAGGAGGGCCCTGCTCAGAAGAGCTTAACCTAATAGGGTGGGGCAGGTGGTACAAAAGGTTGTAACTGTGAGGAATGAGCTGATGGAAGTGGTAGGAGATTATCTGGAGACATGATAGGCTTCCCTGAAGAGATGAGTTTTCAGGGATCGCCTGAAGGTAGCAAGAGTAGGGGATAGCCGGACCAGTGGAGGTAGCAAGTTCCAGAGGATTTGAGAGGCTCTGGAGAAATCCTGGAGACGAGCATGGGAGGAGGAGACAAGAGAGCTTAAGAGTTTGATATGATCATTCTTATGGTGCACAGATTCGCCGGCTCTAAAAGACGATATCTGAATGATGACTGTAGCTATAGGCATCATTCAGATATCCCCGCTCAAAGCCAAGGACGTCATTTGGCAAACGGCGGGCAGGAAGTGGTTAAAAATCTCCATAGGCTACTCTTTAAACATTTTTACAGGTTACCAGTTTAGAGTTACAGAGAAGGTCTAGTGCATGAATTTTTGCTGTCACTCTAACGATTGTAGCGATACCTCACATGTGTGGTTTGAATGCCATTTACATATGCTTCTGCGTGTGAGCACAAGGGGACAGGGGCACTTTAAAAAAAAAAAAAAAAGTTTGTTTATTTTATTTTTTTATTTTTACACTTTCCCTTTTAATTTTTTTTTAATCACTTTTATTCCTATTACAAGAAATGTAAACATCTAAACTAATAGGAATAGGGGATGATAGGTCCTCTTTACAGAGAAATCTGGGGTGTATAAGTCCCAAATCTCTCCTCTATGCTGAATGCATGGACCAGATGGTCTCTGGCCATCTTTATGACCCTCGGAGGCCGGAAGCAACATCATGATGTCACTTCCAGCGCCAGCAGATGTAAACACTGCTGGGTTTTTTTGCTGCGAAGCCTGAGATCGATTTTTTTTTTTCGATCTCAGGCTTCCCAGCAAACAAAATGGCAGTGTTTACATCTGCCTGTGCCGGAAGGGACGTCATGATGTCGCTTCCAGCCTCCGAGGGTCATAGAGATGGCCCAACTGGTCCATGGTCAACTCTATGGTAAACTGCCGCCGCTGGTGGATTCATTCTACGGCTCACAAATCGGGGAGAAGCATTGGAGGGCGGAGGGGGGGGGGGGTCCCCTCCTGCCGCCTGTAAAAGCAATTAAAGCGGAGTTCCAGGCTTTTTTTGTTTATGAAAAATTCAGCAGCTTTCAATAAACAGACACTCGCCTGTCCCAAAGGCCTGCGATGCGGCCGCATGGAGCCCCGCTCCTCTCCCCCTCTTCTCCTCGGCGCCTCCATTGAAACTGTGGGCACCCGGCCATGACAGCTTGCGGCTTCACGGCCGGGCGCGCACTCTACATGCGCGAGTCGCGCTGCACTCTCCCAGTGGACAGCCAATCTTCTGGGACCTGTCACATGTCCCATAAGATTGCAGAGAGGGAGGGGCCGCCTAGGGGAGAGGAGGAGTCGTCTAGGTGGCCCGTAGGTGGAAGCAGGAAGTGGGACAGGAAGTCCCACTCAAAATAAAGCACCCACTCCCCCTCCAAAAAAAATTACATGTCAAATGTGGCATGTAAGGGGGCGAGGAGTGCTTAAAGTAGAAGTTCCACTTTTGGGTTGAACTCCACTTTAAGCAGCTAAACAGCCGCTATGATGACATTTACATTACAGGGAATTGTCTGCTGAAAAAAAAAGATATCTGGATGATGCCTGCAGCTCTAGGCATCATTCAGATATCACCACTTCAAGTCCCCAAGGTCATATGACATCAACCCAGGGGAAGCGGTTAAAAATGTGTGCAAAAAACCCCGCAAAAACTGCTCTGGCAGCGAAAGGGTTAAAGCTAAACTCCAGCCTTCCCTTTAACCACTTCAGCCCCGGAAGGTTATACCCACTTCCTGACCAGGCCGTGTCACTTTGACTGAAAATTTGCGCACTCGTGGGACGCTGTACCCAAATAAAATTGATGTCCTTTTTTTCCCCACAAATAGAGCTTTCTTTTGGTGGTATTTGATGACCTCTACGTTTTTTATTTTTTGCACTATAAACAAAAAAAGACCAACAAATATATATTTTTTACTTTCTGCTATAATACATATCCCCAAAGAAATGTAAAAAACTAATTTCTTCATCAATTTAGGCCAATATGTATTCTGCTACATATTTTTGGTAAAATAAATCCCAATAAGCCTATTGATTGGTTTGCACAAAAGTTATAGTGTCTACAAACAACGGGATATATTGATGGACTTTTTTTTCTACTGGTAATGGCGGCGATCTGCGATTTTTAGTGGGACTGCAACATTGCAGCGGACAACTCTGACCCTAAGTGACACTTTTTGGGGACCAGTGACACAATACAGTGATTAGTGCTAAAAAAATGCACTGATCAATGTATAAATGACACTGGCAGGGAAGGGGTTAACACTAGGGGTGATCAAGGGGTTAAATGTGTTCCCTGGGAGGTGCTTTTTAACAGTAGGGGGAGTGTTACACTAGAGGAAAAGGGAGCTCATGATTCAGCTTAGCTGAAACACGATCTCTCTCTTTTCCTCCCTGACAGAGCAGCAGTGTGCTTTGTTTACATCGGCACACTGCTGCTCCGTGTCTCTTCTGAGCGATCGACGGGTCGCGGCAGCCATTGTGGCCGCCGGACCCACTGATTGGCTCCTGCTGTGGCCAATCACAGCCGAAGTGGCGCTGGAGTGCCGCGTGCACGAAAACACATACAGCTATGAGATTTTGTGCACCCGGGCCGCCCTGCTGCAGTAAATGTACGTGGGGCAGTCCAGAAGCAGTTAATATTGCATAGTTGTACAGGCTCCTATCCTGTACTGAATTTTCGCTGCATACTTTGAGCGTTTCATAGTTTGCATTTTAAGCTGCAGATAGACAGAACCTTCTTCATTTCTTGGCTACAAGACATCCATCATTATCTAGCTCAGGGATCTCCAAACTTTTTAAACAAAGGGCCAGTTTACTGTCCCTCAGGCTTAAGGGGGGGCAGACTGTGTCCAGTAGGAGTAGAGAATGCTCTGGTGTCAGTGTAAGTTAACAATGCGCCATCATTGGTATTTGGGAGGAATATTGCCTCATTGATGGTGTCAGGTGGAGGAAACATGTCCCGAAGGGCTGGATACTGTAAAGGCAAGCAAAGGGCTGCATCTGGCCCCCCAGTTTGGAGACCACTGATCTAGAACTATCCTCAAATCCAATCGTTGTCAAAGGTTTGTAGAATTCACCTCCGTAACATCTCTAAAATTTGCCCCCTTTTAACAAATGAAACCACCAAGCTCCTCATTCACTCCCTTGTTATCTCTCGCCTTGACTATTGCAACTCCCTTCTCATTGGCCTGCCTCTCAATAGGCTATCCCCTCTTCAGTCTATGATGAATGCTGCTTCCAGACTTATCCACCTTACCAACCGCTCAGTGTCTGCCAACCCTCTCCTCCAATCCCTACACTGGCTCCCAATCACGCAGCAAATTAAATTTAAAATACTAACCACAACATACAAAGCCATTCCGAACTCTGCCCTGAGCTACATCACCAACCTTGTCTCCAAGTATCACCCAAACCATCCTCTTCTATTCTCAAGCTCCCTTGTCTCCTCCTCCCATGCTCAACTCCAGGATTTCTCCAGAGCCTCTCCCATCCTCTGGAACTGGCTACCTCAACCTGTCCAGCTATCCCCTACTTTTGCTACCTTCAGGCGATCCCTGAAAACTTATCTCTTCAGGGAAGCCTATCACGTCTCCAACTAATCTTTTACCACTTCCATCAGCTCATTCCCCACAGTTACAACCTTTTGTACCACCTGCCCCACCCTATTAGATTGTAAGCTCTTCTGAGCAGGGTCCTCTTAATACTCTTGTATTTTATTGTATTATAACTGTATTGTCTCCCTTTTATTTTGTAAAGCGCTGCGTAAACTGTTGGCGCTATATAAATCATGTATAATAATAAGAATAATAAGAATAATTCTTATCATTCTTTCTGTCCATGGTCTTCAGTTATTTCAGTTATAGAGGCTCAGCATCATATATGGGGGTTACCTAGAGCAGTCTGTGTGCAAGTACAGCCTGCCTAGGAAAGCCCACTTCTCCAGATTGACAACCACCCATCAAAGCAGTTTCAGGTTTTTATAATGTCAAGAACCAGTCCACTGGTTCCATCAGTGTTGAGGGCTCTTAGAAGGGAAGCTAAAGCAGGGTGCTGTGATGTTTGCAGGAATCTATGTACAGCATCCTTCCAGCCCCTCTCACCAGCCATGACCTGTCTGCATTGTATAGAGAAACACAGAACCAAGGATAACATCACTGGGTCCAATTAAGGTATGTAGTGAAAATTGAAAAAGGTTTATTTAAAAAAAAATCAATAGCATGTTGATGGGGGGGCAGGAATCAGGGAAGGCAAAATATGGGCAGATTAAACTTCAGATTTAAGAAGGAGAACTAAGGGCTAAGGTCTTACTTCTTAACAGGAGCTGTAATGCTCTTATTTTATCATTTCATATTTTAACCAGTTCCTGCCCGGCGAATGGCAGAATGATCATATGATGTCCAGCCGTATCGGCGTGATCTGTCACCGGCCACAGGACACAGCCGATGACCGATCACTGTAGCGGCCGCTGCCGGTACCATGTGACCACTGTAACCAATTACAACAGGTCACATGACAGTTGCTTTCAAGCCAGCCATTGTATACAATTGTGTTGCTAGCTGTGATTGGTCAGTGATACAGACAGAGCCAATCACAGTCCATCTGTACCATGTGATTAGCTCTGACCAATCATGGCTAATCAAAACAAAAGAAACTGAACAAATCGATTCAATTCAGTAAAATGCTTGTATATAGCAATGTAATACACTGCTATATGCAAACATAATGTGTAACAAAAAAAAAATACTGATCACTTTTCAGAGTAGTACAATGTTACTATGGAAACATTATATTGCTCTGGTCAAAGCGTGTTTTTAAAAAAAAAAAAAACGTAAAAAAAGAAAAAATATATATATTAAAAAAAAGTGAAAAAAAAATATATATATTTTTTTTCCGTAGTGTCACTAGTCAGTGTCCCTGATCACCGTCACACCAGTTTATATGACGACGCTATACTGTACTGGTGACTGTATGTAAAAAAAAAAAAATGAATTTCTTAATTTTCCAAAACCTTATGATAAAAAAAAATTACAACTTCAAAAAACGTGCCATGCCTCTTACTAAATACCTTGGACTGTCTATTTTTCCAAAAAGTGGTAATTTGGGGGATATTTGTACTGCCCTGATGTTTTTGAGCCTCAAGAGATGAGATCAGTACATCAGGATTTTTAGATTTTCAATATATAATTTTCAGATATATACCATAGTTTGTGGACTCTAAAAAACTTTCCTACAGACTAAATAGTATACACTGGTTTGGGTTATTTTCACCAAGCAAATGTAGCAGAATAAATTCTGGCCTAAAATTATGAAAAACAATTATTTATTTGCAAAATCTTATAACAGAAGCAAAAAATAAGCGTTTAAAAAATAAGGAAGGGGGTAAACGTGCCCAGTATTGAAGTGGTTAAACAAGCAAAATTGGGCATGATCATGGTTTCATTCAGAAATTGTCTTCTGTGATGGATCTTGCAAATTTGCTCATTTGTGTTGTGTGTTTATATGAAGAATGCATTTATTAACAGCAAAATATAGAATTGATTAGTGCTGTTTGATTTTTGTAGGTGATTATCAGTTTATAGGAGGAGCCAGATGTGCTCATCAGTTTTCAGGGAGGAGTGCTGGCAGTATGGGATGCACATATTACTGTCAATCCAGGAAAAGGTGCAGCTGTCCATCCAGTTATTTCAAGAAGTGTGATCCCAATCCCTTGTTTATTATTTCCCATCTACTTTACTTTACCGTCTATAGCATGCAATGAAAAAGCAGTAATTTATCAACCTCCAAAGGGGATTCTCTAAGGATTTGTGAACTGCTACTCGGCTATTGGTGTGTTCTACTCACATAGCACACCTTCCCTTATCCCACCACCCCAGCGCCCTCATAAATCACCTTCTGCCTGCTCCTGCAAGGACAGTTATCCACTATGATGATTAGAATTATTATGGATATAATGTTACAAACCTGTATTTCCTTTTTAATATAGGTTGTAGGAAAATTTTCTCCTTTGTCCTCACCGTCAGACCGATCCCGAACCAAGACATCAACAAACTTTAAAGCAGAACAGATAATAATTAACAAAACATTGCAGAACTGTGGAATGTAAATAGTGCTCTGCGTGAGGAGGAGCTATGCATGAGTGTGAGTGAGGAGGAGCTGTGCAAGAGAGTGAGGAGGAGCTATGCAAGAGAGTGAGTAAGGAGGAGCTCTGCAAGAGTATGAGTGTGAGGAGGAGCTGTGCATGAGAGCTGAGTGTGTGAGGAAAAGCTGTGCATGAGAGCTGAGTGGGAGGAGGATTTATGCATGAGAGCTGAGTATGAGGAGGAGCTATGCAAGACAGTGAGTGAAGAGGAGTTGTGCAGAAGAGCTGAGTATGAGGAGTTATGCATGAGATCTGAGTGTGAGGAGGAGTTTTGCAATAAAGCTTAATGCAGGAGAGCTGAATGTAAGGTGGAGCTGTGCAAGAGAGTGAGTGTGAGGAGGAGCTGTGCAAGAGAGTGAGTGTGAGGAGGAGTTATGCATGAGAGCTGAGTGTGAGAAGGAGCTATGCAAGAGAGTGAGTGTGGGGAGGAGCTATCTAAGAGAGCTGAGTGGGAGGAGGATTTATGCATGAGAGATGAGTGTGAGGAGGAGCTATGCTAGAGAGCTGAGTGGGAGGAGGATTTATGCATGAGAGATGAGTGTGAGGAGGAGCTGTGCAAGAGAGTGAGTAAGGAGGAGTTATGCATGAAAGCTGGGTGTGAGGAGGAGTTATGCATGAGAGCTGAGTGTGAGGAGCTATGCATGAGAGCTGAGTGTGAGGAGGAGTTATGCATGAGAGCTGAGTGTGAGGAGGAGCTGTGCAAGAGAGTGAGTAAGGAGGAGTTATGCATGAGAGCTGAGTGTGAGGAGGAGTTATGCATGAGAGCTGAGTGTGAGGAGGAGTTATGCATGAGAGCTGGGTGTAAGGAGGAGCTATGCATGAGAGCTGAGTGTGAGGAGGAGTTATGCATGAGAGCTGAGTGTGTGGAGGAGTTATGCATGAGAGCTGATTGTGAGGAGGAGCTATGCATGAGAGCTGAGTGTGAGGAGGAGTTATTCATGAGAGCTGAGTGTGAAGAGGAGCTGTGCAAGAGAGTGAGTAAGGAGGAGTTATGCATGAGAGCTGAGTGTGAGGAGGAGTTATGCATGAGAGCTGAGTGGGAGGAGGAGTTATACATGAGAGCTGAGTGTAAGGAGGAGCTATGCATGAGAGCTGAGTGTAAGGAGGAGCTATGCATCAGAGCTGAGTGTAAGGAGGAGCTATGCATCAGAGCTGAGTGTAAGGAGGAGCTGTGCAAGAGGGTGTCTGAGGAGGAGTTATGAATGAGAGCTGAGTGTGAGGAGGAGTTATGCCTGAGAGTTGAGTGTGAGGAAGAGTTGTGCAATAAAGCTAAGTGCAGAAGAGCTGAGTGTAAGGAGGAGCTATGCATGAGAGCTGAGTGTGAGGAGGAATTGAGTAAGAGTGTAAGTGTGAGGAGGAGTTATGCATGAGAGTTGAGTGTAAGGAGGAGTTGTGCAAAAGTACTGACTGGGAAAAGGAGATATGAAAGGGAGCTCAGTGAGAGGAATAGATGTACAAGACAGCTGATAATGAGGAAGAATTGTGCAAGAGAAAATCGTGTTGGAGGAGCGGTGGAAGAGAGCTAAGTGTAAGGAAGACGTTATAAATATAAAAAACCCAAAAGGGTAAAAGCTGCGCTCAGATACCAAAAAAGGCAAAAAATGAATGAAAAAAAAGGAAAAAACCACAAGCTGCCAGCACCCTAAAAGTCCAGTAGCTGACTCCTAAGTATATAGTAAACAAAAAAGTGCAGCGCTAGAATACATATAAGGCATATAGGATCTTAGCAAGAGTGAAATCTCACCATGTGACTTTGACATAAATCAGTGAACAAAAATTGTCAAATATAAAAAAATCAAATAATAAACAAACAGCATATATTACGAATGCATGTGAAAAAAACAGAAAAGGATCTGAAAAAAAGTCCAAACAGAGATATTCAATCCACAAGTAGATATAGAGCACCCATCCAAGAGAAATGTGAAAAAAACGCCAGTAGATGATCCACCATGAAGTGAGTATATAGATTCTGCTTACCGGACGGCGATGACTGCTATTACGGCAGTCTCGCACAGCATAGGGATTAAGGTCTCCCAAAAACCAAGGGTGCAATACAGGACCAGCAGCTTTAACAGTCGGTCATTACCGGAAACATAAAACAGAATACTCCCATAGCGTAAAACCGTATGATAAAAGGGGGTTTTATTAAAATAGAGGAATCGCACTTACAATTTTGTAGAAAACATGAAGCATAAGCGATATCAAACACAGCGGCGGTGTCTCCGTGTGCCACGAATCACTTCCTGTACTCGTAAGCCCATCCAAAAACGTGATGACGTCACCGTCGTACGCTCCTCCCTACGCGTTTCGTCACGCGTTAGCCAGTCCCCAGACGACTTCCTATCGTGATGAAATGCGTAGGGAGGAGCCTACGACGGTGACGTCATCACGTTTTTGGATGGGCTTACGAGTACAGGAAGTGATTCGTGGCACACGGAGACACCGCCGCTGTGTTTGATATCCCTTATGCTTCATGTTTTCTACAAAATTGTAAGTGCGATTCCTCTATTTTAATAAAACCCCCTTTTATCATACGTTTTTACGCTATGGGAGTATTCTGTTTTATGTTTCCGGTAACGACCGACTGTTAAAGCTGCTGGTCCTGTATTGCACCCTTGGTTTTTGGGAGACCTTAATCCCTATGTTGGGCGAGACTGCCGTAATAGCAGTCATCGCCGTCCGGTAAGCAGAATCTATATACTCACTTCATGGTGGATCATCTACTGGCGTTTTTTTTCACATTTCTCTTGGATGGGTGCTCTATATCTACTTGTGGATTGAATATCTCTGTTTGGACTTTTTTTCAGATCCTTTTCTGTTTTTTTCACATGCATTTGTAATATATGCTGTTTGTTTATTATTTGATTTTTTTATATTTGACAATTTTTGTTCACTGATTTATGTCAAAGTCACATGGTGAGATTTCACTCTTGCTAAGATCCTATATGCCTTATATGTATTCTAGCGCTGCACTTTTTTGTTTACTAAGTGTAAGGAAGAGCATTGAATGTGAGGAGGAGCTGTACAAGAGACCTGGGTTTTTCAGAAGAGCTGTGGAGGACGAGCTGCGCAAGAGGGCTTAGTCTGCGGAAGAGCTGTACAAGAGACCTAAGTGAGGAGGAATTGTGCAAGAGAAATGCAAGTGAGACAGAGCTGCAGAAGAGAGCTAAGAATGAAGAGGGGCTATACAAGAGACCTGGGTGTGAAGAAGAGCTGTGCAAGAGAGGTGTGTGACAATGAGCAGTGCAAAAGAGATGAGCATGAGGAAGAACTGTGCAAGTGAGCTAATGAGAGTGGGAGCTGTACAAGAAAACTAATGTGAGGAGGAGCTGTACAAGAAAATGAATGTGAGGAGGAGCTGTTCAAGAAAACGAATGTGAGGAGGAGCTGTACAAAAAAATCTAATGTGAGGAGGAGCTGTACAAGAAATCTAATGTGAGGAGGAGCTGTACAAGAAAACTAATGTGAGGAGGAGCTGTACAAGAAAACTAATATGACGGGGAGCTGTACATGAAATCTAATGTGAGGAGGAGCTGTACAAGAAAACGAATGTGAGGAGGAGATGTACAAGAAAACGAATGTGAGGAGGAGCTGTACAAGAAAATGAATGTGAGGAGGAGATGTAAAAGAAATCGAATGTGAGGAGGAGCAGTACAAGAAAACGAATGTGAGAAGGAGCTGTACTAAAGAGCTGAATGTAAGGAGGGGTTGTGCAAGTGTACCGAGTGAAAAAACGCTTTTAGTTTAAGAAGGGCGTGTTATAAAAGCTTGCAATCACTATGAAATCATTATTACAATTCCTAGGGTGCATACTTCTGTTCAGTACTAGGATTCTGTCTTCAAAATCGAGTGATATAGAGATCAACCAACACCAGGAGAAGGACCAAGCACTATTTTAAAAGTACACATTTTTTGTTCATTTAAAATTGTTTTTGTCCAGTAGAGGTTTGTACAATGCAATATACAGAAAAAAAAGCTACATAGACAATTTTCTGTTCCTTTTGTGACTATTATTTATTTGTATTCACTCTCATGGTCCTCTCACATAAAATATAAGTGAATATATAGCAGCAGTAATACTTGTGATTAGGGATGAGCCAAACACCCCCGGTTCGGTTCGCACCAGAACCTGCGAACGGACCGAAAATCCGCACGAACGTTAGAACCCCATTGACGTCTATGTGACTTGAACGTTCGAAATCAAAAGTGCTAATTTTAAAGGCTAATTTGCATGGTATTGTCCTAAAAAGTGTTTGGGGACCCGGGTCCTGCCCCAGGGGACATGTATCAATGCAAAAAAAAGTTTTAAAAACGGCCGTTTTTTCGGGAGCAGTGATTTTAATGATGCTTAAAGTAATAAAAAAAAAAAGTGAAATATTCCTTTAAATATCGTACCTGGGGGGTGTCTATAGTATGCCTGTAAAGTGGCACGTGTTTCCCGTGCTTAGAACAGTCCCTGCACAAAATGACATTTTTAAAGGAATAAATCATTTAAAACTGCTTGCGACTTTAATGTAATTTCGGGTCCTGGCAATATGGATGAAAATCAGTGAGACAAACGGTATGGGTACCCCCCAGTCCATTACCAGACCTTTTGGGTCTTGTATGGATATTAAGGGGAACCCCGCACCCAAATTACAAAAAAAGAAAAGGCGTGGGGCCACCAGGCCCTATATACTCTGAACAGCAGTATACAGGCGGTGCAAACAAGACAGGGACTGTAGGTTTGTTGTTAAGTATAATCTGTTTGTAATTTTGAACTGGTACATTTTTAACGTGTTTAGCTCCAGCCAAAAAATCTATTTTAAGCTTTTTGGACAACATAGGGAAGGGTTATCACCCCTGTGACATTTGTTTAGCTGTCTGTGCTTCAGAAGATTTCACCTCATTTTCTGTCCCAATGACAAATATTTTTAGAAAATTTGGGGTTTTTAGTGAAACAAGGATTGGTGATAAAGCATCAGTGGAAAGGAGAAACGTTTTTCCCATATTAACTCTTACAGGAGAGAATTTCCCTTCCTAGGGGTAGATTTCATCTCACTTCCTGTTGTCTCCTTCCGTTTGCAAGTAGGAGTCATTTGTAAGTTGGATGTTTTAAATTAGGGGCCTGCCCTATATACTCTGCAGACATTTTTGGTGTTGCCACAACACTGTAAGCCCTCACAGGGCCCTGCTGTGAAATATTAGATCAAGAATTGTAATTACATGCCCCTGTTGAACAGGGGCAGAAAAATTGGGCCTTTGGTGATGGTGGTGGTGCTAGTGCCACAACACTGTAAGTCCTCACTGTTACTCTTGGTGGGCACTGGAACGGGCCCTGCTGTGAAATATTAGATCAAGAATTGTAATTACATGCACCTGTTGAACAGGGGCAGAAAAATTGGGCCTTTGGTGGTGGTGGTGGTGGTGGTGCTGGTGCCACAACACTGTAAGTCCTCACAGTTACTCTTGGTGGGCGCAGAAACAGGCCCTGCTGTGAAATATTAGATCAAGAATTGTAATTACATGTCCCTGTTAAACAGGGGCAGAAAAATTGGGCCTTAGGCACTGGTGCTGGTGCCACAACACTGCAACCCCTCACAGATACTCTAGTTGGAGCACAGGAATGAGCCCTGCTGCAAAGTATTGCATCAAAAATTGTAATTACACGCCCCTGTTAAACAGGGTCTGAAAAATTGGGCCTTAGGCACTGGTGGCGGCGCCCAGAACCAAAAATGTTCTTACAAGCTATCAGCATGATCATTGAGGAGGAAGAGGATAATCACACAGCATAACAGGAAAGTCACTCAGCATCAGCATAGGCAGTCTTGAAGGGATCTGACATTTCAAAAAAAATTTTTTGGTTACATCAGCATCAGGTGCTTGGTAGCTGGTGGTGGTCCTAGACTGATTCATTTTTATGAAGGTCAGTCGATCGACCGAGTCGGTGAACAGACGCACCCTGTGACCGGTTACAAAGCCTCCAGCAGCACTGAATGTGCGTTCCGAAAGAACGCTGGATGCAGGACAGGCCAGTAGCTCAATTGCATACTGTGCAAGCTCTGGCCAGTGATCCATCCTCAAGACCCAGTAACCCAGAGGATTTTCGGTGGGAAAGGTGTCCAAGTCAGATCTTGCCCCTAGGTATTCCTGCACCATGTAAAACAGACTCTGGCGATGGTTGCTGGAACCGATCATACCTTGGGTCTGCGGACTAAAAAATTGTCTGAACGCATCGGTCAGACGGCCACCTTCTCCACCACTCCTTCTTTGACTGACCAAAGCCTCAGCAACACGTTGTCCAGGAACAGGAGTTTGTAACCTCCCAGTCTCTGGGAACGTGTTGCACAGACCTTTCTGCAAGGCCTCCCGAAGATGTTTCATCCTCTGCTCCCTCTGCGATGTCAAGATAAGGTCTGCAACCTTACCCTTGTAATGTGGATCAAGGAGGGTTGCCAGTCAGTTGATCCCTCTCCTTGATACCACAAATACGAGGATCCTTCCGCAGGCTTTGCAGGATCAGGGAGGCCATGCAGCGTAGGTTTGCTGAGGCATTCGGTCCGGAGTCCTCTTGGTCACTAAGGACGACATGATCTGCAGCCACCTCCTCCCAGCCATGTACAAGTCCATGGGTTTCTTGGGACTGTAAATGATCCCTTAAAGACTGCTGCTGATGCTGAGTGCCAGGCTCCACCTCCATGCTGACACAATCCTCCTCCTCCTCGTCCTCTTCCTGTGTGATCGGCGGGCACGCTGGAACACTGTCTGGATAAAGGGGGCCTTGAGAGCTAAGGAAGTCCTCCTCATCCTGCCTCTGGTCTGCCTCATATTATTCCATTATTGCCCTGTCCATTATTCCACGCAGCGTGTGCTCCAACAGGTGGACAAGGGGGACAGTGTCACTGATGCATGCACTGTCACTGCTCACCATCCTCGTGGCCTCCTCAAATGGTGACAGGACAGTGCATGTATCCCTGATCATGGCCCACTGGCGTGGGGAAAAAAAAAAACAAGCTCTCCTGACCCTGTCCTGGTGCCATAGTCGCACAGGTACTCATTGATGGCCCTCTGCTGCGTGTGCAGCCGCTGCAGCATGGCCAAAGTTGAGTTCCACCTGGTGGGCATGTCACAGATTAGGCAGTTCTTGGGCAGATTAAATTCCTTTTGGAGGTCTGCCAGCCGAGCACTGGCATTATTTGACTGGCAGAAATGCAAACAGACTTTCCTGGCCTGCCTCAGGACATCCTGTAAGTCCGGGTACCTGCCCAAGAACCGCTGCACCACCAAGTTAAGGACGTGAGTCAAACAGGGCACATGGGTCAGTTGTCCCTGTCGGAGGGCGGAGAGGAGGTTGGTGCTATTGTCGCAAACCACCATTCCTGCCTTAAGTTGGCGTGGCGTCAACCATCTCTGAACTTGCCCCTGCAGAGCTGACAGAATCTCTGCCCCAGTGTGGCTCCTGTCCCCCAAGCACACCAGCTCAAGCACCGCATGGCATCTTTTGGCCTGCGTACTTGCGTAGCCCCTTGAACGCCTATGGAGCACCGCTGGTTCCGAGGACAAAGCACAGGAAAAGGCCATGGTGGGAGAAGAAGAGAAGGGGGTGGAGGAGAGAGGTGTGTCAGAATCACCAGTAGTGACATTTTGGAAGCTTGGTGGCGGAACAACCTCCAACACTACTGCACCTTGTCCTGCATCCTTCCCAGCTGCCAGCAGAGTCACCCAATGCACTGTGAAACTTAGGTAACGTCCCTGTCCATGCCTGCTGGACCATGAGTCAGTGGTAATATGCACCTTACTGCTGACCGCCCTGTTCATCGAGGCCAAGACATTGCCTTTCACATGTCGGTAGAGAGCCTTACGTGAGAAAAAGTGGCGTTTGGGAACCTGCCCAAAACCTCCTGATGAGGAGCAAGGAGAGGTACTATTTGTTCTTTGGTGTGGGTCTTTTAGGTACGCTTGCCAACGAGCTGCATGACAGGTCAACATATGTCTTGTCAAGCATGTGGTGCCCAAGCGGGAGATGTTTTGGCCATGCGAGATACGCTTGAGACATATGTTGCAAATAGCAGCAGTGCAATCTGATGTACTTGTCTCAAAAAAGGCCCACACCAAAGAACTTTTGGAATAACGCACAGAGACAGCAGCGCCCTGCACATGCGGAGCTCTGCGGTGTGATGGAGTCAGTGTGCTGCCCTTAGGCTGGCCCCTGGAGGGCATCCTGCCTCGTTGGTGATGTGCCTCCTCCTCTCTCCTATCAGGCACCCACGTGGAGTCAGTGACCTCATCATCCCCTCCCTCCTCATCACTGGAGCAAACCTGGCAGTATGCTGCAGCAGGGGGAAAATGACTGCCAGATTGCTGTCCTTCTTGGGCACCCCCTCTGTCCGGGGTCACGTTACTGCCTTCATCTAGCTGAGAACCATCATCAGAGCCTTCAAAACGCTGGGCATCCTCCTGGAGCATGTACCCAAACTGTGGTCAAACAGTTCGAGGGACTCCTCAGGAGGACATGGTGAGGCTAGGGAAGGAGTCACTGATACCATTGAGCCGAGGGAAGAGGCCGCGTTGGCAGCTGCTTTGCCAGACAAAGTACACTGAGCCTGGGTGAGTGAGGATGAGGAGGATGAGGATGGCTTGGTCATCCACTCGACCAAGTCTTCCGCATGTTGCGGCTCAACACAGCCAGCTGCCAAAAAAAAGGCCAAGCGTGTCCCACGGCCACGTGCTGATGAGGATGCACCGTGTCCACGACCAGCACTGTTGCCTCTAGACACAGAGCCTGCTTGCCCTCTTTTATTGGCTTGTGACTGGCTGCCTCTCCTTGTTGGCTTTCCAGACATACTATTGGCCTGCAGTGAGCTGCACAAAACTGGGATGTATACATATATATATATATATATATATATATATATATATATATATACCGATTATACTGCAGCTAGCAGAATCAACTGCCTGCCTGTAGTATTATTAGTATGAGAACACCTGCACTTGTCTTCAGGTAGCTATACTGTAGGTGCAACTGTGCAGGGTACACAGTACAGTAACTGGAAATACTTCAAGAGCCTACACAAGCACCTGGCTGCAGGTAGCTATACTGTAGGTGCAACTGTGCGGGGTACACAGTACAGTAACTGGAAATATTTCAAGAGCGTACGTAGGCACCTGGCTGCAGGTAGCTATACTGTAGGTGCAGCTGTGCGGGGTGCACAGTACAGTAACTGGAAATATGTCAAGAGCCTACACAAGCACCTGGCTGCAGGTAGCTATACTGTAGGTGCAACTGTGCGGGGTACACAGTACAGTAACTGGAAATACTTCAAAGAGCCCAGACAAGCACCTGGCTGCAGGTAGCTATACTGTAGGTGCAACTGTGCGGGGTACACAGTACAGTAACTGGAAATACGTCAAGAGCCTACACAAGCACCTGGCTGCAGGTAGCTATACTGTATGTGCAACTGTGCGGTGTACACAGTACAGTAACTGGAAATACGTCAAGAGCCTACACAAGCACCTGGCTGCAGGTAGCTATACTGTAGGTGCAACTGTGCGGGGTACACAGTACAGTAACTGGAAATACTTCAAACAGCCTACACAAGCACCTGGCTGCAGGTAGCTATACTGTAGGTGCAACTGTGCAGGGTACACAGTACAGTAACTGGAAATACGTCAAGAGCCTACACAAGCACCTGGCTGCACTTAGCTATACTGTAGGTGCAACTGTGCAGGGTACACAGTACAGTAACTGGAAATACTTCAATGAGCCTACACAAGCACCTGGCTACAGGTAGCTATACTGTAGGTGCAACTGTGCAGGGTACACAGTACAGTAACTGGAAATACGTCAAGAGCCTACACAAGCACCTGGCTGCAGGTAGCTATACTGTAGGTGCAACTGTGCGGGGTACACAGTACAGTAACTGGAAATACGTCAAGAGCCTACACAAGCACCTGGCTGCAGGTAGCTATACTGTAGGTGCAACTGTGCGGGGTACACAGTACAGTAACTGGAAATACTTCAAAGAGCCTACAAAGCACCTGGCTGCAGGTAGCTATACTGTAGGTGCAACTGTGCAGGGTACACAGTACACTAACTGGAAATACTTCAAAGAGCCTACACAAGCCCCTGGCTGCAGGTAGCTATACTGTAGGTGCAACTGTGCGGGGTACACAGTACAGTAACTGGAAATACGTCAAGAGCCTACACAAGCACCTGGCTGCAGGTAGCTATACTGTAGGTGCAACTGTGCGGGGTACAGTAACTGGAAATACGTCAAGAGCCTACACAAGCACCTGGCTGCAGGTAGCTATACTGTAGGTGCAACTGTGTGGGGTACACAGTACAGTAACTGGAAATACGTCAAGAGCCTACACAAGCACCTGGCTGCAGGTAGCTATACTGTAGGTGCAACTGTGCGGGGTACAGTAACTGGAAATACGTCAAGAGCCTACACAAGCACCTGGCTGCAGGTAGCTATACTCTAGGTGCAACTGTGCGGGGTACACAGTACAGTAACTGGAAATACTTCAAAGAGCCTACAAAGCACCTGGCTGCAGGTAGCTATACTGTAGGTGCAACTGTGCAGGGTACACAGTACTATAACTGGAAATACTTCAAAGAGCCTACACAAGCACCTGGCTGCAGGTAGCTATACTGTAGGTGCAACTGTGCAGGGTACATAGTACAGTAACTGGAAATATGTCAAGAGCCTACACAAGCACCTGGCTGCAGGTAGCTATACTGTAGGTGCAACTGTGCGGGGTACACAGTACAGTAACTGGAAATATGTCAAGAGCCTACACAAGCACCTGGCTGCAGGTAGCTATACTGTAGGTGCAACTGTGCGGGGTACACAGTGCAGTAACTGGAAATACGTCAAGAGCCTACACAAGCACCTGGCTGCACTTAGCTATACTGTAGGTGCAACTGTGCGGGGTACACAGTACAGTAACTGGAAATACTTCAATGAGCCTGCACAAGCACCTGGCTGCAGGTAGCTATACTGTAGGTGCAACTGTGCGGGGTACACAGTACAGTAACTGGAAATACTTCAAAGAGCCTACAAAGCACCTGGCTGCAGGTAGCTATACTGTAGGTGCAACTGTGCAGGGTACACAGTACACTAACTGGAAATACTTCAAAGAGCCTACACAAGCCCCTGGCTGCAGGTAGCTATACTCTAGGTGCAACTGTGCGGGGTACACAGTACAGTAACTGGAAATACTTCAAAGAGACTACACAAGCACCAGGCTGTAGGTAGCTATACTGTAGGTGCAACTGTGCGGGGTACACAGTACAGTAACTGGAAATACGTCAAGAGCCTACACAAGCACCTGGCTGCAGGTAGCTATACTGTAGGTGCAACTGTGTGGGGTACACAGTACAGTAACTGGAAATACGTCAAGAGCCTACACAAGCACCTGGCTGCAGGTAGCTATACTGTAGGTGCAACTGTGCGGGGTACAGTAACTGGAAATACGTCAAGAGCCTGCACAAGCACCTGGCTGTAGGTAGCTATACTGTAGGTGCAACTGTGCGGGGTACACAGTACAGTAACTGGAAATACGTCAAGAGCCTACACAAGCACCTGGCTGCAGGTAGCTATACTGTAGGTGCAACTGTGCAGGGTACACAGTACTATAACTGGAAATACTTCAAAGAGCCTACACAAGCACCTGGCTGCAGGTAGCTATACTGTAGGTGCAACTGTGCAGGGTACACAGTACAGTAACTGGAAATACGTCAAGAGCCTACACAAGCACCTGGCTGCAGGTAGCTATACTGTAGGTGCAACTGTGCGGGGTACACAGTACAGTAACTGGAAATACTTCAAAGAGCCTACAAAGCACCTGGCTGCAGGTAGCTATACTGTAGGTTCAACTGTGCAGGGTACACAGTACACTAACTGGAAATACTTCAAAGAGCCTACACAAGCCCCTGGCTGCAGGTAGCTATACTCTAGGTGCAACTGTGCGGGGTACACAGTACAGTAACTGGAAATACTTCAAAGAGACTACACAAGCACCAGGCTGTAGGTAGCTATACTGTAGGTGCAACTGTGCGGGGTACACAGTACAGTAACTGGAAATACGTCAAGAGCCTACACAAGCACCTGGCTGCAGGTAGCTATACTGTAGGTGCAACTGTGCGAGGTACACAGTACAGTAACTGGAAATACGTCAAGAGCCTACACAAGCACCTGGCTGCAGGTAGCTATACTGTAGGTGCAACTGTGCGGGGTACAGTAACTGGAAATACGTCAAGAGCCTACACAAGCACCTGGCTGTAGGTAGCTATACTGTAGGTGCAACTGTGCAGGGTACACAGTACAGTAACTGGAAATATGTCAAGAGCCTACACAAGCACCTGGCTGCAGGTAGCTATACTGTAGGTGCAACTGTGCGGGGTACACAGTACAGTAACTGGAAATACTTCAAAGAGCCTACAAAGCACCTGGCTGCAGGTAGCTATACTGTAGGTGCAACTGTGCAGGGTACACAGTACTACAATTGGAAATACTTCAAAGAGCCTACACAAACACCTGGCTGCAGGTAGCTATACTGTAGGTGCAACTGTGCAGGGTACATAGTACAGTAACTGGAAATACATCAAGAGCCTACACAAGCACCTGGCTGTAGGTAGCTATACCGTAGGTGCAACTGTGCGGGGTACACAGTACAGTAACTAGAAATACGTCAAGATCCTACACAAGCACCTGGCTGCAGGTAGCTATACTGTAGGTGCAACTGTGCGGGGTACACAGTACAGTAACTGGAAATACTTCAAAGAGCCTACAAAGCACCTGGCTGCGGGTAGCTATACTGTAGGTGCAACTGTGCAGGGTACACAGTACACTAACTGGAAATACTTCAAAGAGCCTACACAAGCACCTGGCTGCAGGTAGCTATACTGTAGGTGCAACCAGGGCCGGTACAAGGGGGGGCGGAAGGGGCGGATGCCCTGGGCGGGACCATTTACTGGAGGAAGAGGGGCGCAATAGAAGCGCCAGTGAACCGGTGTTGTAAAAATTCCTGCTACCTATCCAGAGTTTACAACGCCGGCCTAGCGAAAATTGATCATTTTTAACATGTGCCGAGTGCGCTCCTGCACCCGGCACAAGCCTGAGACCAGCCCCGCCCCGCCTCTCACTTCCTTATCAGGCAGTTTCTGTCCTGCATTGGAGGATCTACCCGTCAATCGCCGACAGCTGGCGCCTGACGGGTAGATCGAGATGCATGCAGAGCAGCGCTGGAAGCATCTGTGATAAGTTCTCTCTCTCATGTGACGCTGCTCCCTGGCGGCCCCTCCTCTCTTCTCGTCCTTCCCTATTTGCTTGTGACATCATCTGGGATGGACGAGAAGAGAGGAGGGGCCGCCGGGGAGCAGCGTGACATGAGAGAACTTATCACAGATGCTTCCAGCGCTGCTCTGCATGCAGGCTAGTAAACAATGTGCCCTTAATGTGCTATGTGCCCTATGTTGTGCCCTGATGTGCCCCATGATGTGCCCTGATGTGCCCCATGATGTGCCCTGATGTGTCCCATAATGTGCCCTGACGTGCCCTATAATGTGCCCTGACGTGCCCCATGATGTGCCCTGATGTGCCCCATGATGTGCCCCATGATGTGCCCTGATGTGTCCCATAATGTGCCCTAACGTGCCCTATAATGTGCCCTGACGTGCCCCATGATGTGCCCTGATGTGCCCCATGATGTGTCCTGATGTGCCCTGACGTGCCCCATGATGTGCCCCATGATGTGCCCTGATGTGCCCCATAATGTGCCATGTGCCCCATCATGTGCCATTATGTGCCCTGATGTGCCATATGCCCCCGTGCCCTGATGTGCTCCGTGCCCTGATGTGCTCCGTGCCCTGATGTGCCCCGTGCCCTGATGTGCCATGTGCCCTGATGTGCGCCGTGCCCTGATGTGCCCTGTGCCCTGATGTGCCATGTGCCCTGATGTCCCCCATGCCCTGATGTGCCATGTACCCTGATGTGCCCCATGCACTGATGTGCTCCATGCCCTGATGTGCTCCGTGCCCTGATGTGCTCCGTGCCTTGATGTGCTTTGTGCCCCGTGCCCTTGATGTGCCATGTGCCCTGATGTGCCCCGTGCCCTGATGTGCCATGTGCCCTGATGTGCTCCTTACCCTGATGTGCTCCGTGCCCTGATGTGCTATGTGCCCTGATGTGCCCTGTACCCTGATGTGTTGTGCCCTGATGTGCTCTGTACCCTGATGTGCTCTGTACCCTGATGTGCTGTGCCCTGGTGTGCCCGTGCCCTGATGTGCCATGTGCCCTGATGTGCCCCGTGCCCTGATGTGCCATGTGCCCTGATGTGCTCCTTACCCTGATGTGCCCCGTGCCCTGATGTGCTCCGTGCCCTGATGTGCTCCATGCCCTGATGTGCTATGTGCCCTGATGTGCCCTGTACCCTGATCTGCTGTGCCCTATACCCTGATGTGTTGTGCCCTGATGTGCTCTGTACCCTGATGTGCCCTGTACCCTGATGTGCTGTGCCCTGTACCCTGATGTGTTGTGCCCTGATGTGCTCTGTACCCTGATGTGCTCTGTACCCTGATGTGCTCTGTACCCTGATGCGCTGTGCCCTGATGTGCCCCGTGCCCTGATGTGCTATGTGCCCCATGCCCTGATGTGCTCCGTGCCCTGATGTGCTCCGTGCCCTGATGTGCTTTGTGCCCTGTGCCCTGATGTGCCATGTGCCCTGATGTGCCCCGTGCCCTGATGTGCCATGTGCCCTGATGTGCTCCTTACCCTGATGTGCCCCGTGCCCTGATGTGCTCCGTGCCCTGATGTGCTATGTGCCCTGATGTGCCCTGTACCCTGATGTGCTGTGCCCTATACCCTGATGTGTTGTGCCCTGATGTGCTCTGTACCCTGATGTGCCCTGTACCCTGATGTGCTGTGCCATGTACCCTGATCTGTTGTGCCCTGATGTGCTCTGTACCCTGATGTGCTCTGTACCCTGATGTGCTGTGCCCTGATGTGCCCTGTGCCCTGATGTGCTATGTGCCCCATGCCCTGATGTGCTATGTGCCCGGATGTGCCCTAATGTGCTATGTGCCCTGATGTCCTATGTGCCCTGTGCCCTGATGTGCCCCGATGTGCCTTGTGCCCCCATGTGCTGTGCCTTAATGTCATGCGCCCCAATGTACTGTGACCTGATGTGCTGGGCTCTGTACCCTGATGTGCTGTACCCTGATGTGGCCTGGTGTGCTGTACCTGGATGTGCTGGGCTCTGTACCCTGATGTACTGTGACCTGTGCCCTGATGTGCTGTGCCCTGATGTGCCCTGATGTGCCCTGATGTGCTGTGCCCTGATGTGCTGTGCCCTCGTGTATTGTGACCTGTGCCCTGATGTGCCCTGATGTGCTGTGTCTTGTTGGTCCAATTAGAATGGTTTCATTGTACTGAATGGGGCGTGACAAGTTTCCCCAGTGTGAACCGCGCCTAAGTCACTGATCGCTGCCAATACTAGTATTTAACAAATTCCCAGTATAGATCCCATCATCTGTAGGCATTGTAGCTTTCACAGCGGCGGGGGGGGCGCAGTTTTCCATCTTTGCCCTGGGCACCAGATGACCTTGTCCCGGCACTGGGTGCAACTGTGCAGGGTACACAGTACACTAACTGGAAATACTGTAAAAACGCCTGCCTGTCAGTATATTAGGAAGAGAAGAACAGGATCTAGCTAAACTGAATACAGTGTGTGTGTGTGTATATATATATATATATATATATATATATATATATATATACACACACAATACACTGTAAGTGCAGCTAACTGACTCAACCTGCCTACTCTATCTAACTTAAATCAAATGACACTGTCTCTCTATCTCTCTCTCAACGCCGGCACACACTACACAGGGCCAACGTGCAGTCTGCCTTATATAGTGTGCGTGTACTAAACCCCCTGAGCCATAATTGGCCAAAGCCTCCTTGGCTTTGGCCAATTACGGCTCTCTGTACACACAGCGCTGTGATTGGCCAAGCATGCGGTTCATAGTGCATGCTTGGCCAATCATCAGCCAGCAATGCACTGCGATGCCGCAGTGAAATATGGGCCGTGACGCGCCACTCGAATTTGGCGCGAACGGCCCATATCGTTCGTAATTCGGTGAACGACCGAACACACGATGTTCGAGTCGAACATGGGTTCGACTCGAACACGAAGCTCATCCCTACTTGTGATAAATGTTATCATTTGTAGCGACAGCTGTTGAGCTGGTGTAATACTACATTTTATTCTAAGGACTACAGAATACAGTAAAAATAATTATGGCATACTAATTATTTATTTTTTTCGATAGAAAAGTCTTCTTAAAAAACCCAGGATCTTCAAAACCTAAGAATCTCATACATGCAAATAGGGGAGCAAAGTTGAAGGCTGAACTCTGTAGCCAATGGTATGACTACCTGAGTTGGTAATGACATATTGGGGTTTTCTGAGTTTGGGTGGGCACAGAATGTGCGGAAATCCATTTTCATTGATGTTGCAGTGTTACATGCACAGTGTTATAAAAACACATATAGCAAAAAATCATAAGAATTTAACCTGACAAGGAGAAGAATGGTTTCATGATACAGCTTGTTGGTGGAAAGGAAGGCAGGTGAATAGCAAGAATTAATATTTAAAAGAAGGAACCTCAGAAATCAGTAACAGTTGGCATTTAACACCAAAATCTTTCATATTGCTTTTTAGGGATGAGCTTCGTGTTCGAGTCGAACCCATGTTCGACTCGAACATCGGCTGTTCGACCGTCCGTCGAATTGCGAACGATATGGGCCGTTCGCGCCAAATTCGTGTGGCGCGTCACGGCCCATAATTCACTGCGGCATCGCAGTGCATTGCTGGCTGATGATTGGCCAAGCATGCACTATGACCCGCATGCTTGGCCAATCACAGCGCCGTCAGTAGAGAGAGCTGTAATTGGCCAAAGCCAGGGTGGCTTTGGCCAATTATGGCTCAGGGGATTTAGTACACACCCCACACTATATAAGGCCGCCTGCACGGCGGCCCTGTGTAGTGTGTGTTCCGGTGTGCTGAGAGATAGAGAGAGAGAGAGACAGTGTCATTTGATTTGAGTTAGATAGATTAGGCAGAACAGTCAGTCAGTTAGCTGCACTTACAGTGTATTGTGTATATATATGCATCCCAGGTGTTGCATATATATATATACACTGTATTCAGTTTAGCTAGATCCGTTCCTGTTATCTTCTATCTAGACTATTTAGTGCAGTGTGTCCTGCTCACAGTGTTCAGCTAGATCCGTTCCTGCTATTTACATTCAGTGCAGTGCGTCCTGCTCACAGTGTTCAGCTAGATCCGTTCCTGCTATTTACATTCAGTGCAGTGCGTCCTGCTCACAGTGTTCAGCTAGATCCGTTCCTGCTATTTACATTCAGTGCAGTGCGTCCTGCTCACAGTGTTCAGCTAGATCCGTTCCTGCTATTTACATTCAGTGCAGTGCGTCCTGCTCACAGTGTTCAGCTAGATCCGTTCCTGCTATTTACATTCAGTGCAGTGCGTCCTGCTCACAGTGTTCAGCTAGATCCGTTCCTGCTATTTACATTCAGTGCAGTGCGTCCTGCTCACAGTGTTCAGCTAGATCCGTTCCTGCTATTGACATTCAGTGCAGTGCGTCCTGCTCACAGTGTTCAGCTAGATCCGTTCCTGCTATTTACATTCAGTGCAGTGCGTCCTGCTCACAGTGTTCAGCTAGATCCGTTCCTGCTATTTACATTCAGTGCAGTGCGTCCTGCTCACAGTGTCCAGCTAGATCCGTTCCTGCTATTTACATTCAGTGCAGTGCGTCCTGCTCACAGTGTTCAGCTAGATCCGTTCCTGCTATTTACATTCAGTGCAGTGCGTCCTGCTCACAGTGTTCAGCTAGATCCGTTCCTGCTATTTACATTCAGTGCAGTGCGTCCTGCTCACAGTGTTCAGCTAGATCCGTTCCTGCTATTTACATTCAGTGCAGTGCGTCCTGCTCACAGTGTTCAGCTAGATCCGTTCCTGCTATTTACATTCAGTGCAGTGCGTCCTGCTCACAGTGTTCAGCTAGATCCGTTCCTGCTATTTACATTCAGTGCAGTGCGTCCTGCTCACAGTGTTCAGCTAGATCCGTTCCTGCTATTTACATTCAGTGCAGTGCGTCCTGCTCACAGTGTTCAGCTAGATCCGTTCCTGCTATTTACATTCAGTGCAGTGCGTCCTGCTCACAGTGTTCAGCTAGATCCGTTCCTGCTATTTACATTCAGTGCAGTGCGTCCTGCTCACAGTGTTCAGCTAGATCCGTTCCTGCTATTTACATTCAGTGCAGTGCGTCCTGCTCACAGTGTTCAGCTAGATCCGTTCCTGCTATTTACATTCAGTGCAGTGCGTCCTGCTCACAGTGTTCAGCTAGATCCGTTCCTGTTATCTTCCTACTGACAGGCAGGCTTGTCTGGTTACAGTATATAAAGCTACCTGAAGAAAATTACAGGTGTTCTTTTTGATCCTATTAGTACCACGGTCAGGCAGCTAGACTATTTACATTTAGTACAGTGTGTCCTGCTCACAGTGTTCAGCTAGATCCGTTCCTGTTATCTTCCTACTGACAGGCAGGCTTGTCTGGTTACAGTATATAAAGCTACCTGAAGAAAATTACAGGTGTTCTATCCCAGCTTAGTGCAGCTACAGGCCATTAGTATGTCTGGAAGGCCAAGAAGGAGAGGCAGACAGTCACAAGCCAATAAGAGAGGGCAAGCAGGCTCTGTGTCTAGTGCTGGTCGTGGAGACGGTGCATCCTCATCAGCACGTGGCCATGGGACACGCTTGGCCTTTTTTTCGGCAGCTGGCCGTGTTGAGCCGCAACATGCGGAAGACTTGGTCGAGTGGATGACCAAGCCGTCCTCATCCTCCTCATCCTCTCTCACCCATGCCCAGGGTGCTTTGTCTGGCAAAGCAGCGGCCTCTTCCCTCAGCTCAATGTCATCAGTGACTCCTTCCCTAGCTCCACCATGTCCTCATGAGGATTCCCTCGAACTGTTTGACCACAGTGTTGGGTACATGCTCCAGGAGGATGCCCAGCGTTTGGAAGGCTCTGATGATGATACTGAGCTCGATGAAGGCAGTAACATGAGCACGGACAGAGGGGGTGCCCAAGAAGGACAGCAATCTGGCAGTCATGCTCCCCCTGCTGCAGCATACTGCCAGGTTTGCTCCAGTGATGAGGAGGGAGGGGATGATGAGGTCACTGACTCAACGTGGGTGCCTGATAGGAGAGAGGAGGAGGAGGAGGAGGAGGAGGCGGCACATCACCAACGAGGCAGGATGCCCTCCAGGGGCCAGCCTAAGGGCAGCACATTGACTGCATCACACCCCAAAGCTCCACATGTGCAGGGCGCTGCAGTCTCTGCGCGTTATTCAAAAAGTTCTTTGGTGTGGGCCTTTTTTGAGACGAGTGCATCAGATCGCACCGCTGCTATTTGCAACATATGTCTCAAGCGTATCTCGCGTGGCCAAAACATCTCCCGCTTGGGTACCACATGCTTGACCAGACATATGTTGACCTGCCATGCAGTTCGTTGGCAAGCGTATCTGAAAGACCCACACCAAAGAACAAAGAGGATCTCTCCTTGCTCCTCATCAGCTGAGATTTCCAACCCCACTAGACCTTCAGTCCTCTCTGAGACCTGCAGTGAGAGGAATGAAGGTGTAGAATTAGGTGTGTCACAGCCAAGTACTTGTGGGCAATCTGCTTTTGGTACACCGACGTCAGATTGTACCAGGCAAATTTCCCTGCCCCAGCTGCTGCACCGCCGAAAGAAGTTTGCTCCCAGCCATCCACATGCCCAGCGGTTGAATGCTAGCTTGGCAAAATTGCTAGCACTTCAACTGCTGCCTTTTCAGTTGGTAGACTCTGCCCCCTTCCGTGAGTTTGTGGAATGTGCGGTTCCTCAGTGGCAGGTACCCAAACGCCACTTTTTCTCACGGAAGGCGATTCCGGCTCTCTACCGGCATGTGGAAGGCAATGTCCATGCCTCGCTGGACAGGGCGGTCAGCGGTAAGGTGCATATTACCGCTGACTCATGGTCCAGCAGGCATGGACAGGGACGTTACTTAAGTTTCACGGCGCATTGGGTGACTCTGCTGGCAGCTGGGAAGGATGCAGGACAAGGTGCAGTAGTGTTGGAGGTTGTTCCGCCACCACGCCTCCAAAATGCTGATTGTGACACACCTCTCTCCTCCACCCCCTCCTCTTCTTCTTCCTCCATGGCCTCTTCCTCGGAACCAGCGGTGCTCCGTAGGCGTTCAAGGGGCTACGCAAGTACGCAGGCCAAAAGATGCCATGCGGTGCTTGAGCTGGTGTGCTTGGGGGACAGGAGCCACACTGGGGCAGAGGTTCTGTCAGCTCTGCAGGGGCAGGTTCAGAGGTGGTTGACGCCACGCCAACTTAAGGCAGGAATGGTGGTTTGCGACAATGGCACCAACCTCCTCTCTGCCCTCCGACAGGGACAACTGACCCATGTGCCCTGTTTGGCTCACGTCCTTAACTTGGTGGTGCAGCGGTTCTTGGGCAGGTACCCGGGCTTACAGGATGTCCTGAGGCAGGCCAGGAAAGTCTGTGTGCATTTCCGCCGGTCATATAATGCCAGTGCTCGGCTGACGGACCTCCAAAAGGAGTTTAACCTGCCCAAGAACCGCCTAATCTGTGACATGCCCACCAGGTGGAACTCGACGTTGGCCATGCTGCAGCGGCTGCACACGCAGCAGAGGGCCATCAATGAGTACCTGTGCGACTATGGCACCAGGACAGGGTCAGGGGACCTTGGTTTTTTTTCCCCACGCCAGTGGGCCATGATCAGGGATGCATGCACTGTCCTGTCACCATTCGAGGAGGCCACGAGGATGGTGAGCACTGACAGTGCATGCATCAGTGACACTGTCCCCCTTGTCCACCTGTTGGAGCACACGCTGCGTGGAATAATGGACAGGGCACTTGAGGCAGAACAGAGGCAGGAAGAGGAGGACTTCCTTAGCTCTCAAGGCCCCCTTTATCCAGACAGTGTTCCTGCGTGCCCGCCGATCACACAGGAAGAGGACGAGGAGGAGGAGGAGGAGGAGGAGGAAGATTGTGTCAGTATGGAGGTGGAGCCTGGCACTCAGCATCAGCAGTCTTTAAGGGATCAGTCCCAAGGAACACATGGACTTGTACGTGGCTGGGAGGAGGTGGCTGCGGACGTTGTTGTCCTTAGTGACCCAGAGGACTCCGGACCGAATGCCTCAGCAAACCTACGCTGCATGGCCTCCCTGATCCTGCAAAGCCTGCGTAAGGATCCTCGTATTCGTGGTATCAAGGAGAAGGACCAATACTGGCTGGCAACCCTCCTTGATCCACGTTACAAGGGTAAGGTTGCGGACCTTATCTTGCCATCGCAGAGGGAGCAGAGGATGAAACATCTTCGGGAGGCCTTGCAGAAAGGTCTGTGCAACGCGTTCCCAGAGACTGGGAGGTTACAAACTCCTGTTTCTGGACAACGTGTTGCTGAGGCTTCGGTCAGTCAAAGAAGGAGCGGTGGAGAAGGTGGCCGTCTGACCGATGCGTTCAGACAATTTTTTGGTCCGCAGCCCCAAGGTATGATCGGTTCCAGCAACCATCGCCAGCGTCTGTTTTACATGGTGCAGGAATACCTAGGGGCAAGATCAGACTTGGACACCTTTCCCACCGAAAATCCTCTGGGTTACTGGGTCTTGAGGATGGATCACTGGCCAGAGCTTGCACAGTATGCAATTGAGCTACTGGCCTGTCCTGCATCCAGCGTTCTTTCGGAACGTACATTCAGTGCTGCTGGAGGCGTGGTAACCGATCACAGGGTGCGTCTGTCCACTGACTCGGTCGATCGGCTGACCTTCATAAAAATGAATCAGTCTTGGATCACCACCAGCTACCAAGCACCTGATGCTGATGTAACTGAATAATTTTTTTCAGATCCCTTCAAAGACTGCCTATGTTGATGCTGAGTGATTATCCCTGAGTAATTATCCTCTTCCTCCTCAATCATCACGCTGATAGCTTGTAAGAACATTTTTGGTTCTGGGCGCCACCACCAGTGCCTAAGGCCCAATTTTTCTGCCCCTGTCTAACAGGGGCGTGTAATTACAATTTTTGATGCAATACTTTGCAGCAGTGCTCGTTCCTGCGTTCCAACTAGAGTGTCTGTGAGGGGTTGCAGTGTTGTGGCACCAGCACCAGTGCCTAAGGCCCAATTTTTCTGCCCCTGTCTAACAGGGGCGTGTAATTACAATTTTTGATGCAATACTTTGCAGCAGTGCTCGTTCCTGCGTTCCAACTAGAGTGTCTGTGAGGGGTTGCAGTGTTGTGGCACCAGCACCAGTGCCTCATGCCGCGTACACACGGTCGTACTTTTCGTCTACAAAAGTCCAACAGACGCTGATGGACTAAAGCTGGCTGGTAATCCGATCGTGTGTGGGCTTCTCCGGACTTTCAACCGACTTTTTTAGCCTCAAATACGACGTACTTTAGATTTGAAACATGCTTCAAAACTTTTACTTCGTACCTACGACGGACCCCGAAATCCGCTCGTCTGTGTGCTAGTCCGACGGACAAAAAGCCACGCTAGGGCACCTATTGGCTACTGGCTATGAACTTCCTTATTTTAGTCCGGTGTACGTCATCACGTACGAATCCGACCGACTTTTGTGTGGTCGTGTGTAGGCAAGTCCGGTCGTTAGAAAGTAGGCCGCAAGTCCGCGGCAAGTCCACCGAAAGTCTGCCGGAAGTCTGTCCGACAGGCTGTCCGACTTTTGTAGACGAAAAGTACGACCGTGTGTACGCGGCATAAGGCCCAATTTTTCTGCCCCTGTCTAACAGGGGCGTGTAATTACAATTTTTGATGCAATACTTTGCAGCAGTGCTCGTTCCTGCGTTCCAACTAGAGTGTCTGTGAGGGGTTGCAGTGTTGTGGCACCAGCACCAGTGCCTAAGGCCCAATTTTTCTGCCCCTGTCTAACAGGGGCGTGTAATTACAATTTTTGATGCAATACTTTGCAGCAGTGCTCGTTCCTGCGTTCCAACTAGAGTGTCTGTGAGGGGTTGCAGTGTTGTGGCACCAGCACCAGTGCCTAAGGCCCAATTTTTCTGCCCCTGTCTAACAGGGGCGTGTAATTACAATTTTTGATGCAATACTTTGCAGCAGTGCTCGTTCCTGCGTTCCAACTAGAGTGTCTGTGAGGGGTTGCAGTGTTGTGGCACCAGCACCAGTGCCTAAGGCCCAATTTTTCTGCCCCTGTCTAACAGGGGCGTGTAATTACAATTTTTGATGCAATACTTTGCAGCAGTGCTCGTTCCTGCGTTCCAACTAGAGTGTCTGTGAGGGGTTGCAGTGTTGTGGCACCAGCACCAGTGCCTAAGGCCCAATTTTTCTGCCCCTGTCTAACAGGGGCGTGTAATTACAATTTTTGATGCAATACTTTGCAGCAGTGCTCGTTCCTGCGTTCCAACTAGAGTGTCTGTGAGGGGTTGCAGTGTTGTGGCACCAGCACCAGTGCCTAAGGCCTAATTTTTCAGCTCCTGTTCAACAGGGGCATGTAATTACAATTCTTGATCTAATATTTCACAGCAGGGCCCTGTGAGGGCTTACAGTGTTTTGGCCACAGCAACACCTAAGGCCCAAATTTCTGCTGAGTATATAGGGCAGGACCCTACTTTCAAACATCTAACTTACAAACGACTCCTACTTGCAAACGGAAGGAGACAACAGGAAGTGAGATGAAATCTACCCATAGGAAGGGAAATTCTCTCATGTAAGAGTTAATATGGGAAAACAATTTCTCCTTTCCACTGATGCTTTCCAATCCTTGTTCCACAAAAAAACCCAAATTTTCAAAAAACATTTTTCATTGGGACAAAAAAGTGAGGTGAAATCTTCTGAAGAGGAGGAAAGACACAAAACAAATGTCACAGGGGTGATAACCCTTCCCTATGTTTTCCAAAAAGCTTAGAAAAGATTTTTTGGCTGGAGCTAAACACATTAAAAATGTTCAAAATTACAAAGAGATTCTACTTAACAACAAACCTACAGTCCCTGTCTTGTTTGCACCGCCTGTATACTGCTGTTCAGAGTATATAGGGACCTTTCCTTATTTTAATTTGGGTGCGGGGTTCCCCTTAATATCCATACAAGACCCAAAGGGCCTGGTAATGGACTGGGGGGTACCCATGCCGTTTGTCTCACTGATTTTCATCCATATTGCCAGGACCCGACATGACATTAAACCCGCAAGCAGTTTTAAATGAGATTTTTTCCTTTAAAAATGACATTTGGTGCAGGGACTGTTCTAAACATGGGAAACACGCGTCACTTTACAGGCATACTATAGACACCCCCCAGGTACGATATTTAAAGGAATATTTCACTTTTTTTTTTTTACTTTAAGCATCATTAAAATCACTGCTCCCGAAAAAACGGCCGTTTTTAAAAGTTTTTTTTGCATTGATACATGTCCCCTGGGGTAGGACCCGGGTCCCCAAACCCTTTTTAGGACAATACCATGCAAATTAGCCTTTAAAATGAGCACTTTTGATTTCGAACGTTCGAGTCCCATAGACGTCAATGGGGTTCTAACGTTCGTGCGAACTTTCGGTCCGTTCGCGGGTTCTGGTGCGAACCGAACCGGGGGGTGTTCGGCTCATCCCTATTGCTTTTATACTCAAGCACCAATTATAGATATTACGTCAGAAGCTGAATTCAAACTGCAGTGAAGAGAATGAAGATAGAAGATAATGTATACCTTTAATTCAAAGAATGGATGGAATGGATCATTTTCCAATGGATCACAGTAAATCTGAAAAACAATGTCCAGTTTATATACGGTATATTTTTTATATGTATTTATTTTTCACATACAATTTATAACAATGAATAAAATGGGTAAAACAATTCAGAGTAGACATGTGGAGGATGAAAAAATGTGTTTAGTTTAGTTTCGTTTCGATTCGTTATTTAACTAAATTCGTTAAGTCAAATTCGTTGCATTTGTTACATTCGTTTTCGGAATTCGTTTCGTTTCGTATTCGAATTCGAAAAAATTCGACCGTATTCGAAAAAACTATCAAATTCGAAAAAATTCTACCACACTCGAAAAAAACTGCCAAATTCGAAAAAATTCGACCGTATTCGAAAAAAAAATATCAAATTCGAAAAAATTCTATCACATTTGAAAAAAACTGTCAAATTCGAAAAAATTCTACCACCTTCGAAAAAAACATTAACTGAATTTGAAAAAGTAAACTATATATAACCATTTTGCGAAATTTGAAATTCGTAGAGAATGAAATCGAATTCCAATAGAAAAGATTAGGATAGAATAGAAAATATAAAAGAATAGCATAGAAAAACAACAGAACAGAATAGAAAAAAATATAATATATTGTATTCTAATCTTTTCTATTCGAATTTGAATTCATTCTGTACCAAATTCCAATTTCGGAAGATGGTTATATATAATATTATATTTTTTTTCTATTCTGTTCCATTGTTTTTCTATGCTATTCTTTTCTATTCTAAACTTTTCTATTCGAATTTGAATTAATTCTATGCGAAATTCGAATTTCGGAAGATGGCTTCTAAAATTAGAATTTCATATAGAATAAATTCGAATTTGAATAGAAAAGATTAGAATAGAAAATAATAGAAATAGAATAGACTAGAAAAACAATTGAACAGAAGAGAATAAAATATAATATATATATATTATATTTTTTTCTATTCAGTTTCATTGTTTTTCTATGCTATTCTTTTTTATCCTATTCTAAACTTTTCTATTCAAATTTGAATTCATTCTATACGAAATTCGAATTCGAATTTCGGAAGATGGCTTCTGAAATTCGAATTTCGTATAGAATGAATTTGAATTTGAATAGAAAAGAATAGACTAGAAAAACAATAGAACAGAATAAAATATAAGATATATTATATCTTATTCTATTCTGTTCTATTGTTTTTCTAGTCTATTCTTTCTACTTCTATTCTAATCTTTTCTATTCAAATTCAAATTCATATATATATATATATATATATATATATATATATATATATATATATATATATATATATATATATATATATATATATATATATATATTCTATTCTGTTCTATTGTTTTCTATTATTTTCTATTATATTCTAATCTTTTCTATTTGAATTCATATATATATATAAAAACCATCTTCCGAAACTGGAATTTGGTACAGAATGAATTTGAATAGAAAAGATTAGAATAGAATATTTTATAATTTTTTCTATTCTGTTCTATTGTTTTTCTATGCTATTCTAATCTTTTCTATTTGAATTAATTCTGTACCAAATTCCAATTTCGGAAGATGGTTTTTTATATATATATATATATATATATATATATATATATATATATATATATATATATATATATATATTTTTTTTTTTTTTTTTTTTCTATTCTGTTCTATTGTTTTTCTGTTCTAGTTAGTTAGTTCTTTTCTATTAGAATTCGATTTCATTCTATTTCATTCTCTTTCTGTATAACCATTTTCAGAAATTCAAATTTCGTATAGAATGAATTCCCATTCAAATAGAAAAGATTAGAATAAAATAGAAAATGATAGAAAAGAATAGAAAAACAATAGACCAGCATAGAAAAAAATATATATATATATCTTATTGAAATGAATGAATAAAATGAATTCAAATTTGAATAGAAAAGATTAGAATAGAGTAGAAGAGAAAAGACTAGAAAAACAATAGTACAGAATAGAATAACATATATATATTATATTTTATTCTGTTCTGTTCTATTGTTTGTCTAGTCTATCATTTTCTATTCTAATCTTTTCTATTCAAATTCCAATTCATTCTATACGAAATTCCACTTTCAGAAGCCATCTTCCGAAATTCGAATTTCGTATAGAATGAATTCAAATTTGAATAGAAAAGTTTAGAAAAGAATAGCATAGAAAAACAATGAAACAGAATAGAAAAAAATTAAAAAAAAAAAAAAAAATATATATATATATATATATATATATATATATATATATATATATATATATACATACATCTTCCAAAATTCGAATTTCATATAGAATTTCATATAGACCGAAATCAAATTTGAATATAAAAGATTAGAATAGAAAATAATAGAAAAGTATAGACTAGAAAAACAATAGAACAGAATAGAAGAGAATATAATATATATATCATAATAATATAGAATATAAAATAATAGAAAAGAAAAGCATAAAAAAAATAGAAGAGAATAATAAAAAAAAATATTCTATTGCTTTATTATTATATATTCTATCTTATTGTTTTTTTTAGAAAAGCGTTTTCTATTTTTTTCAAATTCGATTCAAATTTGTTTTCGAATTCGATTCGAATTTGTCTTCGAATTCGTTGGGTTTTTTTTTCGGATTCGTTTAAATTCTTTACTTTTGTAATTCAGAAATTCGGATGCATCCGAATTTCCGAATAATGAAAAATTTGTCTGAATTTCGATTCGGAACGAAACGAAATGCACATGCCTAATTCAGAGTATTAGATATTAAGTTTTCTTATAGTTCTCTGTAAGGTATTATATTCTTTCTGGTTTTAAAAACTGATTGCAAAAGGAAAACTGTAATTGAAGATGTGTATTATCCCGCGCTCCCTTAATCCCCCCACTACAAAAGTGTCCTAGTAGTGTTAATATAAAATAACATATGGGGGGGCTGCAAACAAATTATCATGTTCCCACAACTACAAAAATACTATATAGTGATATACAGTATCTCACAAAAGTGAGTACACCCCTAACATTTTTGTAAATATTTTATTATATCTTCTCATGTGACAACACTGAAGAAATAACACTTTGCTACAATGTAAAGTAGTGATTGTACAGATTGTATAACAGTGTAAATTTGCTGTCCCCTGTAACTCAACACACAGCCATTAATGTCTAAACCACTAGCAACAAAAGTGAGTACACCCCTAAGTGAAAATGATCAAATTGGGACATTTAGCCATTTTCCCTCCCCGGTGTCATGTGACTCGTTAGTGTTAAAAGGTCTCAGGTGTGAATGGGGAGCAGGTGTGATAAATTTGGTGTTATCACACCTGCTCCCCATTCACACCTGAAGAGAGTTATACACTCTCTCATACTGGTCACTCTCATACTGGTCACTGGAATTTCAACATGGCACCTCATGGCAAAGAACTCTGAGGATCTGAAAAAAGAATTGTGGCTCTACATAAAGATGGCCTAGGCTATAACAAGATTGCCAAGACCCTGAAACTGAGCTGCAGCACGGTGGCCAAGACCATACAGCGGTTTAACAGGACAGGTTCCACTCAGAACAGGCCTCGCTGTGGTTGACCAGAGAAGTTGAGTGCACGTGCTCAGCGTCATATCCAGGAGGTTGTCTTTGGGAAATAGACATATGAGTGCTGCCAGCATTGCTGCAGAGGTTGAAGGGGTGGAGGGTCAGCCTGTCAGTGCTCAGACCATACGCCGCACACTGCATCAAATTGGTCTGCATGGCTGTCATCCCAGAAGGAAGCCTCTTCTAAAGATGATGCACAGGAAAACTCGCAAACAGTTTGCTGAAGACAAGCAGACTAAGGACATAGATTACTGGAACCATGTCCTGTTGTCTGATGAGACCAAGATAAACTTATTTGGTTTAGATGGTGTCAAGCGTGTGTGGCGGCAACCAGGTGAGGAGTACAAAGACAAGTGTGTCATGCCTACAGTCAAGCATGGTGGTGGGACTGTCATGGTCTGGGGCTGCATGAGTGCTCCCGGCACTGGGGAGCTACAGTTCATTGAGGGAACTATAAATGCCAACATGTACTGTGACATACTGAAGCAGAGCATGATCCCCTCCCTTCGGAGACTGGGCCGCAGGGCAGTATTCTAACATGATAAGGACCCCAAAAACACCTCCAAGATGACCACTGCCTTGCTATAGAAGCTGAGGGTAAAGGTGATGGACTGGCTAAGCTTGTTTCCAGACCTAAACCCTATTGAGCATCTGTGGGGCATCCTCAAACAGGAGGAGGTGGAGGAGCGCAAGGTTTCTAACACCCACCAGCTCTGTGATGTCGTCATGGAGGAGTGGAAGAGGACTCCAGTGGCAACCTGTGAAACTCTCGTGAACTCCATGCCCAAGAGGACTAAGGCAGTGCTGGAAAATAATGGTGGCCACACAAAATATTGACACTTTGGGCCCAATTTGGACATTTTCACTTAGGGGTGTACTCACTTTTGTTGCCAGTGGTTTAGACATTAATGGCTGTGTGTTGAGTTATTTTGAGGGGACAGCAAATTTACACTGTTATACAAGCTGTACACTCACTAATTTACATTGTAGCAAAGTGTAATTTCTTCAGTGTTGTCACATAAAAAGATATAATAAAAGATTTACAAAAATGTGAGGGGTGTACTCACTTTTGTGAGATACTGTACTTGCGCCTCTCTCTAATTGGTATTCTTATTATCCCTTAACCTCTGTGATGATCAACCAAATAAACCAAAGCAAATAGTTCATATACAATAGTCCACACTTAAGTGTCAATCCTTTTCCTTTTTTTTTTCATGCACAGTGACTCCCACCACCATTCCCCACTGCACTCACCTCCAGTTTTAGACTGTTGCTAACAGGTCCAAACATGCTTTCCCCTGTTGGAGTGCTCAATCAAGCTCCTCTCCAATATTCCCCCTTGCTTTCTCTATTATTCCTTGCAGTAGTATATTTCTCCCAATGGTACGTGTGTGGCCCTTTAAATCCGCACAAATTTCTCTGTAGGCAAACTCATGCAAAATAAAATGCTCTCATAGTGTAGTAGTTAAAACCATCCATATTTATTAAAAATGATTGCACTTACAGTACATATGTTAAAACGTAACAGGCTTTGCAATGACAGACAGAGGAGCCGCGGCTCCTACGTCACTTCCAGTTCACTAGTACTGCTTCACACGACTTTGCCCAATGCGTGTCGTCACAATCACGTGACTTCCTCAGGGTTCTGCTTCACCATAGCGACATTATGACGCCACGGGTGAGTCAGTTTCCCACCTACTGAAGAAGCCCAATCGCAGGGCAGGATGTCTAGGATGGAGGAGCCAAGCCCTTCACATCGGGCCACGGCCATCTTAAGGTGTAGTGGTCAGCAGGCTGATGACTGCATTTACTAAGTGCATTTTTACTTTTATCCTGTGAGTGTCTTGTATCTGCTGGCACTATGGGGAAGATTTACTAAAACTGCTGCACTCTGGTGCAGCTGTGCATGGTAGCCAATCAGCTTTTAACATCAGCTTGTTCAATTAAGCTTTGGCAATAAAACCTGGAAGCTGATTGGTTTCTATGCAAAGTTGCACCAGATTTTGCACTCTCCAGTTGCACTCTATGTTTTTGCCTTTCTGTTCCATATGGTGTACATTTGATGAAACACAAGTACATTTGGAACCGGAGGGTGTATCCATCTAGATTCTGAGTTGAGCTGTGGAGGGTCTGCCGATTTCAGGATTGTTGCCGTTTGGACCATACAGATGAGCCTGTTTTGAGATTGCTTGAGGTGAGCAGGCTTGAGTGAGTACACCCCTAAGTGAAAATGACTAAATTGGGCCCAAAGTGTCAATATTTTGTGTGGCCACCATTATTTTCCAGCACTGCCTTAACCCTCTTGGGCATGGAGTTCACCAGAGCTTCACAGGTTGCCACTGGAGTCCTCTTCCACTCCTCCATGACGACATCATGGAGCTGGTGGATGTTAGAGACCTTGCGCTCCTCCATTTTCTGTTTGAGGATGCTCCACAGATGCTTAATAGGGCTTAGGTCTGGAAACATGCTTGGCCAGTCCATCACCTTTACCCTCAGCTTCTTTAGGAAGGCACTGGTCGTCTTGGAGGTGTGTTTGGGGTTGTTATCATGTTGGAATACTGCCCTGCGGCCCAGTCTCCAGAGGGAGGGGATCATACTCTGCTTCAGTATGTCACAGTACATGTTGGCATTCATGGTTCCTTTAAAGAACTGTAGCTCCCCAGTGCCGGCAGCACTCATGCACCCCCCAGACCATGACACTCCCACCACCATGCTTGAATGTAGGCAAGATACACTTGTCTTTGCACTCCTCACCTGGTTGCCGCCACACACGCTTGACACCATCTGAACCAAATAAGTTTATCTTGGTCTCATCAGAACATAGGACATGGTTCCATTTAATCCATGTTCTTAGTCTGCTTGTCTTCAGCAAACTGTTTGCAGGCTTTTTTGTGCATCATCTTTAGAAGAGGCTTCCTTTTGGGACGAGAGCCATGCAGACCAATTTGATGCAGTGTGCGGCGTATGGTCTGAGCACTGACAGGCTGACCCCCCACCCCTTCAACCTCTGCAGCAATGCTGGCAGCACTCATACGTCTATTGCCCAAAGACAACCTCTGGATAGGACATTGAGCACGTGCACTCAACTTCTTTGGTCGACCATGGCGAGGCTTGTTCTGAGTGGAACCTGTCCTGTTAAACCGCTGTATGGTATTTGCCACCGTGCTGCAGCTCAGTTTCTGGTTCTTGGCAATTTTCTTATAGCCTAGGCCAGTGATGGCGAACCTTGGCACCCTAGATGTTTTGGAACTACATTTCCTATTATGCTCATGCACTCTGCAGTGTAGTTGAGCATCATGGGAAATGTAGTTCCAAAACATCTGGGGTGCCAAGGTTCGCCATCACTGGCCTAGGCCATCTTTATGTAGAGCAACAATTCTTTTTTTCAGATCCTCAGAGAGTTCTTTGAACCTCTAGTGACCAGTATGAGAGAGTGAGAGCAATAACACCACATTTAACACTCCTGCTCCCCATTCACACCTGAGACCTTGTAACACTAATGAGTCACATGACACCCGGGGAGGGAAAATGGCTAATTGGGACCAATTTGGACATTTTCACTTAGGGGTGTACTCACTTTTGTTGTCAGCGGTTTAGACATTAATGGCTGTGTGTTGAGTTATTTTGAGGGGACAGCAAATTTACACTGTTATACAAGCTGTACACTCACTACTTTACATTGTAGCAAAGTGTAATTTCTTCAGGATTGTCACATGAAAAGATAATAAAATATGGGTGTACTCACTTTTGTGAGATACTCTATATTTATACATATATATATATATATTAGTTATTAGTTCACTTTTTTATTTTTTATTGGTATTTTTCATTTATGTATGGACTGAGAATCGCAGAAAAATCAGATTTTTTTATTTTTATGTCTTCTGTTTAATGTATGAATTGATGGTACAGTAATAGTAATAGATGGTACATAATAGTCCTGTGTTTCACTAATTTTTGTATATACAGAGCATGGGTTTACCAAAATTAAATAGATGGGAGATCTTCTTACCTCAAGATAGTTTATATCTGTCTCTTTCAAATTGCCTTTCACATTGTACACCTGAAACATAAAAAAAAAAAAATCACAATTTTAAATACATTTCATGGATAACACAGATCTGAGAAAGTTACTACATCTTGTAGTTTGATTTTAGGTGGCTGAGCAGTGAACAACGGGTAATAAGGTTAAGTCAAGTGGTTTTGAAGGATTTTTTTAGTGCATCACCCCACACAAAAACACATAGATGAGAACTGTACTGCTGAAAACAGATCTTTATTCACTTTCGATGCATGTTAAAGAGGAACTGAACTCTGAAACCTGTGCCCAAAAATGGCAGCCAGAGGGCAAAGGACCAGTCACCAGAATTGCCTGTTATCTCTTTGATTTTCCCCTATACTGACTTGTCATGCTTTGTTCTGCACTGTGTGTGTGTGGAGGCAGTCATCTTGGTAGATGTAGCCTCCAGCAAGGAGAACAATTTGAGAGAGATAGGGTGGGACTTTAAATGAGGTAGTGACGTGGTCAATTACCTCCATCCCTAAATTTGTATAATAAAGAGAAAGAAGAAAGGACGGGACTTTAAATGAAGTATGTGTGGGATAATGGTTTAGTAAACATATCTATAATACATTGTATATCTTGATTTCACATATTTACTATTTATTTGACTGACATATACTATTGTTCAGACAATTTTGTAAATGTACATGGGAATAGATACCTACTAGGTTAAAGGTCATTAAACTACTCCATAACAGGGAAGGATAGAAAGGTATACAGAATTAAAACTTTGACAGCTTTATTGTTTGACTCTAAAAAAAAATGGTATATGGTACAAAACAGGTCCATAGAGTAATAAAAAATAAACAGCAATACATAGACAAAAAATATTGATAATACAATATGGGAATACTGGTGGTGACACATAATTGAACACATGGTAGTTGTTGGCTTTACGCGTTTTGCGACTTATTTTCGCTCATCAGGAGCAAACGTGTATTGTGTCTCTGAATTGACAAAGGTATAATTACAAATTGATCCAGGACATTCACATGTTTAAGGGACAATGAACACAAGATCAGAGTCCCAGCTGGTACTTACAGGGTGTCCATGTACTGCTGGCCTGGGAGCCGGGCCCACATTGCCACCAAATGTGGGCACCGCTCCCCCCAGGAGCTGAGACGGGAGACCTGAAGGGCAGGCAGCCCAAACAGGGCATACCCAGGGTAGACAGGCATCAGGCTATTGATGAATATATAAACTGTAGGGTAAATGAAAAACAATGGCTATGAATAAATGAAATATGATGATGAGTAGTGGGTAAAGGTGTAGGTGATGTTAAATTAATATTAAGGTTATGTAAAGGTGGAACGGGCTATGTGATGTTACACTAAGCAAATACAAAAGGCACATGAATTACCTAAATAAGCCAGCAAAAAAAAAACACAAGGGAAGGAATGAAGTGTAAATGGAGGGGCAAAAACCTATGTGAGGGAAAAGTTACCTGTATAGAAATCTGGAGGACATGTGAGTGATGTTGATCTGGAGCATAAGAAATAGCCAAATGCCTGAACAGCCCATGGATAGTGTCCATATATATGGGTGCCGCCGCCCAAGGACTCCGTCAACATCACACACGCGAGCAGTGGGGGAGGGGAGGCACCTACACCAATGCGGAAGAGCCGCCTGGTGACTTGGCGCCAAAACATCAACCCCACCACTCACAGAGTGACGCCACACTGCCGGCGCAAAAGGTGTGACGTTGACACGCAGTGAACGCCCACCCGCCCCCGTCAGTTAGGTAGGGGGAAAGGGAACGCAGGCAGTGCGCGTCACAGCCCCCGTGTAGGAAAGACAAAGCCTGCAAAGGGGGATACGGTAGCATGACCCACAAGCCCCAGCGCAAAGGGAACCTGCACTGAAACATGTGAATGACCCGGACAATTAGAGGGCAACCAATTAAATAATTTATCAAAACACATAATGAACAAAATAACAAATAAACAAATAGAGGATATAAGGACCAATAAACACGTTTGCTCCTGATGAGCAACAATAAGTTGCGAAACGCGTAGAGCCAACAACTACTATGTGATCAAATATGTGTCACCACCAGTATTCTCATATTGTATTGTCAATATTTTTTGTCTATGTATTGCTGTTTATTTTTTATTACTCTTTGTACCATATACCATTTTATTTTATATTCAAACAATAAAGCTGTCAAAGTTTTAATTCTGTATACCTTTCTATCCTTCCCTGTTGTGGCGTAGTTTAATAACCTTTAACCTAGTAGGTATCTATTCCCATGTACATTTACAAATTTGTCTGAACAATAGTATATGTCAGTCAAATAAATAGTAATTATGTGAAATCAAGATATACAATGTATTATAGATATGTTTACTAAACCCTTATCCCACACATACTTCATTTAAGATCCAGCAAGGAGAACAGTGAACAGCACAGTAGTTGTCTCACTCCAATGCCTTAAATCTGGAGATGCAGATATACATCTATAGAATTGTAGGTACAGAAGTGTCTAGGCACCCTCATATACAATAGGCAATGTATTTTTTCTGTAAAAAATCAGATGTATAAAAATCCGCCCACTCATACACCCAAAAACGCTGCGCTGATGGCAAAGACCTGAATCTGAGCTGCTGCTTAAATAATAAGTATACAGTAAAAAATTGATCCACCACAAACTTGCTCCCAGTGAACTCAAAATAGCAGCGCTGAAGGCAATCCCTAATCAAATAATAAGATGTAGTGAAGAGTGATAAACTGATGAATCAACCTGTGCAATGATTACATCACATCCTCACCCCTCATCATTAATGTGCATAAAATGATATGCTCAAAAAATCACAAACGAATGGTGCATATAAACCAATTAAGTGAATAACATATCTGTGCATATACAAATATATATGAAAGTTACAACTAAGTGAGAGCCAATGTGAATTAACTCGCAAAAAATTATATCTATAAAATGTGTCCACAAACAATCCAAAAGTAAAATAGTCCAAAACAAAAATCCGTGACGTGTTGTGGTGCAAATCTTCTACTTAAATGAATCTTCCACCGCACCTCTGTGACTGTGAATCCACTCCCCTTAGGCGAATACACTCACCAGCTCCTTTTGCCCACACTCTCGTGTCAGGGCCAACAAGCTTTTATCCCACACTCACAAGGGATAAGAACGGTCTTCAGTAGAAAGCCTGTACACCTTTACCTCTCCAAAGTGTAATGCCCAAGAGCTCTCTCCACATGAAAAAAGAAAAATAATCCAATGGTGCAATAACGTAATGAAATTTATTAAAAATCAAAAGCCCCTTCACCATTGCACTCACATCCTTAAAATTCACTGCAGGCTCAACAGTAACACAGCACAGCAAGTTGTCACAGCATCAAACATAAAGTCAGTAAACCAGTGTGTGGTGGTCACGGCGGACCCAGGTACTGCGTTTCTCAAAATACCCGTCTCACCCGATCCCTGGTGTAGATGTGACCGGCTTCCACCTTTCCTCGTATGGCGCTCCCTGTCACAGCGTCCTACGTCACTCAGAAACGATTGCCGTGTAGCCACGCCCCGACATGTTTCGTCATAAAGACTTAGTCATGGGATTGGCTACACGGCACGGCAATCAGTCTTTTATACCCATAGCTTCCGATCCGGGCAGAAGACCCATAACTGCGCCTGCGCGCCTTCAGTGTTTGATCCGAGCAGAGATCGCAATACTGCGCCTGCGCGTTCCCTGTGTCCCCGCTCGCACCATTTCACACTGTTTCTATATAACAAGGTACACATTATGCTTGTAAGAGTCACATTATTACACATATCAGAACTGTTTCATCCTATAATGTTTCTCCCGATGTAGTGATTCACATTAATACTGTTCTAACAAAATATTTCACCTCCACGTGAAGCAACGGGCTAATTCTCCCATATATATAGATAAAAACTCCATAAAACGTTCCTTGAACATCACAATAATATGTAAAAGAGTTGCTTTAATAACTCATAATGTTAAATATAAAAAAACCAGTCAACTAATAACATCCTATCCTCGAGCAGATATATAACGCTAACCCAGCCTATAACTCATACCTTCCCCTAAAAAATGGATATATTAATACACAGGACTATATCTAACGATACCTTTAACTCATAGTATAAACATGAGCCCCCACTGCAACATCATCAAACTAAAAAAGTCAAGTATAAAGGAATTACAAAAAACTAAATAAAAATAAATAAAAAATATATAAGAAAAATAAAAAATAAAAAATAAAATAAAATAAAATAAAATAAATAAAAAATAAATGAACTAAAAATAAAAAATAATAAATACTAAATAAAAAATAAAAATTAAAAAATATATAAAATATAAAATATAAAATATAAAATAAAATAAAAAATATTGAAAAAATATGTAATAAAAAATAAAAAATAAATAAATAAAAAATAAAAAATAATAAATAATAAATAATAAAAAATAAATAAAAAATAAAAATAAAAATAAAAATAAAAATAAAAATAAAAAATAAAAAATGAATGAAAAATATCAAAAAAATATATAAAAAAATATATATATAAAAAAATCAATTGAATTTAATAGTCGTTGATGAAGCAGTTGAGGTCCAACTCTATGTTAAGACCCCTCGGAAAAAGGCACCTGAGCAGGAATATCCATCGGGTCTCTCGTTGGGACAAGTCCCTCACCCGATTTGACCCTCTCCAGGTAGGGTAAATAATGTCAATCCCACAGAACTGGAGAAGAGTAGGGTCCTGATCATGTTTCTCTTTAAAATGGAGGGACACGCTGTGATATTTATATCCGTTCCTAATATTGGACATATGTTCAGAAATCCGCACCCTTAGGAGTCGCTTGGTGCGTCCAACATAAAACAGACCGCAGGGGCACCACATTAAATACACCACATACGATGAGTTGCATGTAATGAACTCCCTTATTTTAAAGGTTTCATTTTCGTAATTGGTGATGCTCTTCATTCCTCGATTACTTGTTCTGGCTGTTTTGCAGCATATACACTTCCTACATGGGAAAAACCCATTTAACTCTATCTTTATAGACTGGCGCCCAGGGGGATCAAGGATCTTTCTCACCACCCTATCTCCAAAGCTGGGGGCCCTTCTATAGATAAACTTAGGGAGTTCAGGTAGAACCTCCCCCAAATGCCGGTCTCTACCCAGAATATACCAGTATTTCTTAAATATATCTTCAATTTCTTTGTATTGACAATGAAAATTCGAGATGAAACCCCACTGGTGTTCATTAGAGGTGCGTGATTCTCTTTCTTTAGTTCTTAAGCACTCCTCTCTTGGGACATTGGCTACCTGTTCTATGACACTATCTAGGGATCCTTCAGAGTATCCCTTTTGCATGAATCTCTCCTTTAATATATTGGCCTGTGTATAGTATTTTTCCTGTTCTGAACAGTTCCGACGGACCCTCAACATTTGACCCTTTGGTATATTCTTTATCCAAGCCGGGTGATGTCCACTCCGGATGGACAAAAAACTGTTGCGGTCAGTCGGTTTAAAAAATACATACGTGCTTAGAGAGTTCCCTCTTTTCTCAATAGTTACATCGAGAAAATTCACACTCATGTCACTCACTTGTGCCTCCAATTTTATGTTATTTCCATTAGTGTTAAGGTAACTCAAGAATTCATCCAAAGACTCCCTAGAACCCTCCCAGATCAGTAGGAGGTCATCTATGAATCTTCGATAAAGTCTGAGTTGAGGTAGTCGTTTGCTAAATATAAATCTATCCTCCCACTCTGCCATAAACAGGTTGGCGAGGCTGGGAGCATACTTGGCTCCCATAGCCACGCCAACCTGCTGAGAGAAGAAGTGACCATTCCACCAAAAATAATTATGTGACATGCAGAAGGTCAGAGCATGGCCCAAAAAACGCTTCTGCATGTCAGGAATGTCCTCTCTCCTACTTAATGCCCAATTCAATGACAAGGAGGCATCCTCATGCTGGATGACCGTGTAGAGGGAGGCTACATCGGCCGTGACCAAATAGGTCTCGGTCGTAGGATTGAGACAGACCTCACTCAAATGTTGGAGGAGGTCAGAGGTGTCTCTAAGATATGCCTTAGTGATTTTTACACTGGGCTGGAGGAATTTGTCTAAATACTCTCCAAGCCGCGCTGTTACTGATCCTATCCCATTCACGATGGGTCGTGCTGGGGGTACTTTGGCATCCTTATGGATTTTAGGTAACGTGTAGATTACTGGAATCCTACACGCTTTTACATATTATTGTGATGTTCAAGGAACGTTTTATGGAGTTTTTATCTATATATATGGGAGAATTAGCCCGTTGCTTCACGTGGAGGTGAAATATTTTGTTAGAACAGTATTAATGTGAATCACTACATCGGGAGAAACATTATAGGATGAAACAGTTCTGATATGTGTAATAATGTGACTCTTACAAGCATAATGTGTACCTTGTTATATAGAAACAGTGTGAAATGGTGCGAGCGGGGACACAGGGAATGCGCAGGCGCAGTATTGCGATCTCTGCTCGGATCAAACACTGAAGGCGCGCAGGCGCAGTTATGGGTCTTCCGCCCGGATCGGAAGCTATGGGTATAAAAGACTGATTGCCGTGCCGTGTAGCCAATCCCATGACTAAGTCTTTATGACGAAACATGTCGGGGCGTGGCTACACGGCAATCGTTTCTGAGTGACGTAGGACGCTGTGACAGGGAGCGCCATACGAGGAAAGGTGGAAGCCGGTCACATCTACACCAGGGATTGGGTGAGACGGGTATTTTGAGAAACGCAGTACCTGGGTCCGCCATGACCACCACACACTGGTTTACTGACTTTATGTTTGATGCTGTGACAACTTGCTGTGCTGTGTTACTGTTGAGCCTGCAGTGAATTTTAAGGATGTGAGTGCAATGGTGAAGGGGCTTTTGATTTTTAATAAATTTCATTACGTTATTGCACCATTGGATTATTTTTCTTTTTTCATGTGGAGAGAGCTCTTGGGCATTACACTTTGGAGAGGTAAAGGTGTACAGGCTTTCTACTGAAGACCGTTCTTATCCCTTGTGAGTGTGGGATAAAAGCTTGTTGGCCCTGACACGAGAGTGTGGGCAAAAGGAGCTGGTGAGTGTATTCGCCTAAGGGGAGTGGATTCACAGTCACAGAGGTGCGGTGGAAGATTCATTTAAGTAGAAGATTTGCACCACAACACGTCACGGATTTTTGTTTTGGACTATTTTACTTTTGGATTGTTTGTGGACACATTTTATAGATATAATTTTTTGCGAGTTAATTCACATTGGCTCTCACTTAGTTGTAACTTTCATATATATTTGTATATGCACAGATATGTTATTCACTTAATTGGTTTATATGCACCATTCATTTGTGATTTTTTGAGCATATCATTTTATGCACATTAATGATGAGGGGTGAGGATGTGATGTAATCATTGCACAGGTTGATTCATCAGTTTATCACTCTTCACTACATCTTATTATTTGATTAGGGATTGCCTTCAGCGCTGCTATTTTGAGTTCACTGGGAGCAAGTTTGTGGTGGATCAATTTTTTAATGTATTTTTTCTGAAGAAATCCCAGAATTAAGGTAAATTTAGGGATAATTGACATTTCTAGATGTTCCCTATAACATGGCAAATCCTCACTCTTTGAGTTCAGGTCCAATTTAAAGTTTTTAAACGCAGAAGTTTTTTTTTTTTACGTTAATATATTCTCTGCATTAAGGTAAAAAAACCTGAGAAAATCTGAGATCAGCTCCCAATTTAGCCCCCAAAATACTTTCCTGAGCCTGATCTCAATCCAACGCTGTGCCGTAGCAGCTGTGCTACTCTCTCTTTCCCTCCTCCCTGGACATAGATGACAGCAGGGGAAGGCATTGGCTCCTGCTGCTGTCAATCAAAACCAGTGAGGGGGTGGGGGGCTGTGTGTGTCACTAGATGCACTCATCCTGGCTTGAGAATGAGCGTGCTATGGGGGCACTTGGAAGTGAGGACGAGCCAACTAGTGGGGTACCTGAGAAGAGGAGGTTTGGGGTTGCAAAATGATTGCACAGAGCAGGTAAGTATAACATACTACAAACATTATAATAAATCTGCAGCAAGTATCTTTGACTTAATAAACAGCTGACAATGATCCATTGGTGTCAGAGGCGTAACTAGAATCCTTAGGGCCCCGGTGCAAGAAACCATGAAGGGCCCCCACCAGTGGCATTGCTAGGTCTACAAAAGATCTCAGGCTAGAGCCCATAGCAGCTAAGTAAGAAAAGTCATACACTTTGGCGGGTATATATATATATATATATATATATATATATATATATATATATATATATATATATCTATCTATCTCGTTACATATCTGAATGCAGATCCCCCACTTACATCAGGGTCCCCAGGGATCCACCACCTACATCAGGGTTCCCAGAGAGCCCCCCTTACATCAGGGTCCTTAGAGAGCCTCCCCCTATATTATGGTCCCCAGAGATTCTCCCCTTAGATCAGGGTCCCCAGAGAACCCTCCTTACATCAGGGTCCCCAGGGACCCCTCCTTACATCAGGGCCCCCAGAGAGCCCCCCCCCCTACATTAGGGTCCCTAGAGAGCCTCCCCTTACATCAGGGTCCCAAGAGAGCCTCCCTACTTATATTAGGGTCCTCAGAGCCCCCCTCATTACATCAGGGTCCCCAGAGAGCTCCCCTTAACATCAAGGTCCCCAGAGAGCCCCTCCTTGCATCAGGGTCCCCAGAGAGCCTCCCCCTACATAAGGGTCCCTAGAAAGCTTACCCTTGCATAAGGGTCCCCAGAGAGCCTCCCCCTACATTAGGGTCCCCAGAGATCCTCCCCTTACATCAGGGTCCTTAGAGAGCCTCCCCCTATATTAGGGTCCCCAGAGAGCCTCCCTCCTTACATCAGGGTCCCCAGGGATCCCCCCTCTTACATCAGGGTCCCCAGGGATCCCCCCTTACATCAGGGTCCCCAGAGAGCCCCACTTACATCAGGGTCCCCAGAGAGCCCCCCTACCTTAGGGTCCCCAGAGAGCCCCCCTACCTTAGGGTCCCCAGAGAGCCCCCCTACATTAGGGTCCCCAGAGAGCCCCCCTACATTAGGGTCCCCAGAGAGCCCCCCTACATTAGGGTCCCCAGAGAGCCCCCCTACATTAGGGTCCCCAGAGAGCCCCCCTACATCAAGGTCCCCAGAGAGTCCCCTCCTTACGTCAGGGTCCCTAGAGACCCCTTTCCTTACATCAGGGTCCCCAGAGACCCCTTTCCTTACTTTAGGGTCCCCAGAGACGTAAGCTAGCAAGTGGGTGTGGTGCTGCGCTAATCCTGGTAACTAAACAAATGCATGAGTGCAACTGTGCTACAATGTTGATGAGTCAGAGGCTAGTCGCCTAACGTGAACGTGGGGTGTGAATAATCATCAAACACCATTGTAAGAGAATAAAAATATAAATATACTCCGCCCAGTGTAAAAAGTGACTAAATTGGGTAAAAGTGTCCGGACTATAAAAATTGCAATAATAGCATTAACATGTGTAAGTGGGTGGTGCTGCGCTAATCCTGAATGCAAGAACCAGTGTGGCTTAGATGATAGACATCACTTATATCGCCAAAATAATAAATGGTAGAAATAAATTACACTGATGGTATTGGTATTAGGACTGATAAAGTGACTAGTAGTGCGTAAAGTATTCTGGATAAAAATAGTAACATAAATCGTGACAGAGATTGATAAGATAAAACACACATATTGAAGGGTAAATAACAGTGATAATAAAGCTGGCTAAACATCAATATCTGACAGTAATCCTACATAAGGTGCATATTAGTTGGGGCTGTGTGCATCCACAGCTCAAAAGTGACAATGTGTACAGTGCAGACGAAGAAGCACCTGATGTGATTCACTTTAGCACTTTAACTGCAACGTGTGCATGCTAGGACGTTGCTGTCACATATTTAAATTCAAAGGATTTTTTTTTCTTGTGAAAGTTTCTTCCATTTTTTTCATTTTTTCCATTGCTTTTTTCTTTTTTTTCCATTTTTTCAAGATTTGGGACACTTATCATACCATCTTTTGATGAAGTTTTGCACATTATGCACTTTATGCAAAAAGTAGTGTACTTTTTCACTGTTTAGGAGGTTTTCACATTGCACTTATTGTTTGCACTGTACACATTGTCACTTTTGAGCTGTGGATGCACACAGCCCCAACTAATATGCACCCTATGTAGTATTACTGTCAGATATTGATGTTTAGCCAGCTTTATTATCACTGTTATTTACCCTTCAGTATGTGTGTTTTATCTTATCATCTTATCTTTGTCATGTTTTATGCTATACTATATATTTATCAATCTCTGTCACGATTTATGTTGTTACTATTTTTATCCAGAATACTTTACGCACTACTAGTCACTTTATCAGTCCCAATACCAATACCATCAGTGTAATTTATTTCTACCATTTATTATTTTGGCGATATAAGTGATGTCTATCATCTAAGCCCCACTGGTTCTTGCATTCAGGATTAGCGCAGCACCACTTACTTACACATTTATTCAAAAGGTCAGGTGTTTACCTTAATCGGCGCATGCAGCTTTTTCACCCTCAGCCGCTTCCATATCTGATAGCGCGGGAATAACCCTCCCCAATAGCATTAACATAAGCAGTTAAAAGGCATGCAGTGTTGGACTAAACATATAGTGCATATGTAGGCAAGTGGGTGACTAAAACATTTATAGCACAATATACAACTTCCAGAAAAATAAAAATAAAACAAAAAAGTGCAATGTTACACTGTACGTCCGGAGAGATCACAATGCCTGTGGTAATGCAAAAAAGTGTCCAGTGCAAACAATAAGTGCTCAAAAAGTGTCTAAAGACAGTCCAACACTGCATGCCTTTTAACTGTTTATGTTAATGCTATTATTGCAATTTTTATAGTCCGGACACTTTTACCCAATTTAGTCACTTTTTACACTGGGCGGAGTATATTTATATTTTTATTCTCTTACAATGGTGTTTGATGATTATTCACACCCCACGTTCACGTTAGGCGACTAGCCTCTGACTCATCAACATTGTAGCACAGTTGCACTCGTGCATTTGTTTAGTTACCAGGATTAGCGCAGCACCACACCCACTTGCTAGCTTATATCTCTATTAGGGGCCAGGTTGGACCCCATTCTGTGCAAGCAGCTTCTCCCCTTAGTACTATACTGACTACATGGTAGTGCAGGAATAATACACTTTACAGGGTCCCCAGAGAGCCCCTCCTTACATCAGTGTCCCCAGAGAGCCCCTCCTTACATCAGTGTCCCCAGAGAGCCCCTCCTTACATCAGGGTCCCCAGAGAGCCCCTCCTTACATCAGGGTCCCCAGAGAGCCCCTCCTTACATCAGGGTCCCCCAGAGAGCCCCTCCTTACATCAGGGTCCCCAGAGAGCCCCTCCTTACATCAGGGTCCCCAGAGAGCCCCTCCTTACATCAGGGTCCCCAGAGAGCCTCCCCCTTACATCAGGGTCCCCAGAGAGCCTCCCCCTTACATCAGGGTCCCCAGAGAGCCTCCCCCTTACATCAGGGTCCCCAGAGAGCCTCCCCCTTACATCAGGGTCCCCAGAGAGCCCTTCCTTACATCAGGGTCCCCAGAGAGCCCCTCCTTACATCAGGGTCCCCAGAGAGCCCCTCCTTACATCAGGGTCCCCAGAGAGCCCCTCCTTACATTAGTGTCCCCAGAGAGCCTCCCCCTTACATCAGGGTCCCCGGAGAGCCCCTCCTTACATCAGGGTCCCCAGAGAGCCCCTGCTTACATCAGGGTCCCCAGAGAGCCTCCCCCTTACATCAGGGTCCCCAGAGAGCCTCCTCTTACATCAGGGTTCCCAGAGAGCCCCTCCTTACATCAGGGTCCCCAGAGAGCCCCTCCTTACATCAGGGTCCCCAGAGAGCCCCTCCTTACATCAGGGTCCCCAGAGAGCCCCTCCTTACATCAGGGTCCCCAGAGAGCCCCTCCTTACATCAGGGTCCCCAGAGAGCCCCTCCTTACATCAGGGTCCCCAGAGAGCCCCTCCTTACATCAGGGTCCCCAGAGAGCCCTTCCTTACATCAGGGTCCCCAGAGAGCCCCTCCTTACATCAGGGTCCCCAGAGAGCCCCTCCTTACATCAGGGTCCCCAGAGAGCCCCTCCTTACATTAGTGTCCCCAGAGAGCCTCCCCCTTACATCAGGGTCCCCAGAGAGCCCCTCCTTACATCAGGGTCCCCAGAGAGCCCCTCCTTACATCAGGGTCCCCAGAGAGCCCCTCCTTACATCAGGGTCCCCAGAGAGCCCCTCCTTACATCAGGGTCCCCAGAGAGCCCCTCCTTACATCAGGGTCCCCAGAGAGCCCCTCCTTACATCAGGGTCCCCAGAGAGCCCTTCCTTACATCAGGGTCCCCAGAGAGCCCCTCCTTACATCAGGGTCCCCAGAGAGCCCCTCCTTACATTAGTGTCCCCAGAGAGCCTCCCCCTTACATCAGGGTCCCCAGAGAGCCCCTCCTTACATCAGGGTCCCCAGAGAGCCCCTCCTTACATCAGGGTCCCCAGAGAGCCCCTCCTTACATCAGGGTCCCCAGAGAGCCTCCCCCTTACATCAGGGCCCCAAGAGAGCCTCCCCCTTACATCAGGGTCCCCAGAGAGCCTCCCCCTTACATCAGGGTCCCCAGAGAGCCTCCCCCTTACATCAGGGCCCCAAGAGAGCCTCCCCCTTACATAAGGGCCCCCAGAGAGCCGCCCCCTTACATAAGGGCCCCCAGAGAGCCGCCCCCTTACATCAGGGCCCCCAGAGAGCCGCCCCCTTACATCAGGGCCCCCAGAGAGCCCCCTCTTACATTAGTGTCCTCAGAGGGCCCCTTCCTTACAATAATGTCCCCAGAAAGCCCCCCTTACATCAGGGTCCCCAGGGAGCCCCCCTACATTAGGGTCCCCAGAGAGCCCCTCCTTACATCAGGGTCCCCAGAGAGCCCCTCCTTACATCAGGGTCCCCAGAGAGCCCCTCCTTACATCAGGGTCCCCAGAGAGCCTCCCCCTTACATCAGGGCCCCAAGAGAGCCTCCCCCTTACATCAGGGTCCCCAGAGAGCCTCCCCCTTACATCAGGGTCCCCAGAGAGCCTCCCCCTTACATCAGGGCCCCAAGAGAGCCTCCCCCTTACATCAGGGCCCCAAGAGAGCCTCCCCCTTACATAAGGGCCCCCAGAGAGCTGCCCCCTTACATCAGGGCCCCCAGAGAGCCGCCCCCTTACATCAGGGCCCCCAGAGAGCCCCCTCTTACATTAGTGTCCTCAGAGGGCCCCTTCCTTACAATAATGTCCCCAGAAAGCCCCCCTTACATCAGGGTCCCCAGGGAGCCCCCCTACATTAGGGTCCCCAGGGATCCCCCTTACATCAGGGTACCCAGAGAGCCCCCCCCCCAAGACATCAGGGTCCCCAGAGAGCCCCTTCTTACATTAATGTAACCAGAAAGGCTCCCCCCCCTTACATCAGGGTCCCCAGACTGCTGCCCCCCCCTCCTTCAAGAAGTTCCCCATGTACCTGGTTTGTGGAGGCGGCGACCAGCAACTCTATAGTGTCCACAGGCAGGAAATCTCCATGTGGTTTGCAGTTCTCCTGAGTATACAGTGGAGAGGGGAGGGGCCTCTGACCCGGGATGTATCAGCAGCACAAGCAGAGCCGACTCACTGAAAGTGAAACTAATACCTGCCCGGGCCCCTCCCCTCCTCTCTCCACTGTTTACACTGACACTGGGAAGAGAGATCCCACCGCATACAGGCACAATAGAGCTGCCGATCGCTGCCTCCCACCTCCCCCCACTGCATTACAAACGGCAAGCCAGAGGTGCAGGGAGAAATGCCAGGTCTTGGGCCCCCCCACAGCGGCAGAATGGAAGGGCCCAGTCGCAAGTGCGACTGCAGCGACCCCTATAGTTCCGCCACTGATTGGTGTATTTAGTTGTGGAAAAGACAAGCATTTGTGTGGCCGGGATCACCAATGCTACATATGGTTTCTAGCTGTTACTTACAAGGTGAGAGCTGATCATCATGGTTAATACATGCAGCTTCATGCTGGCCATTTCATGATAAGCTTTATCCTCAGTGCCTTCAGTGTCCAGAAGAAATATAGCCATCTGTAGGGAACAAGTTTGAGGAATTGTCAGATTGCAGGCAAGGCATTCTGGATTTTTCAAGATGCAGCACCAACTAGGATTGTCTCTTCAAAAAGACCTATTGAAATATAAACCTCTCACCAACACAATCACTGTTGACCAGGGCTTTTTTTCAGCAGGAACTAGGGGGAACTCAGTTCCACCACCTCTGGCTCAGGTCTTCTGCTCCCTGTTCACCACTATCACTTGGTAACACAGAAATCCAGCTTCTGCATTTACAAGTGATAGCTTATCTCCCAGTAGCTCCCACAAGTCATATCTCCTGCGCAGATTCCACTGAGTGCTGGACAGGGACAAGGGAGATACAGAACAGGTGCCCAGGGTTAAGTGCAGTCATAGGCGGGAGAGGGCGCGTGGTAGGCTGCAACTTCTGTGGTCTCCATTTTTTCCCTGGTGACCAGTTGTTGATGCTCCTACTGCATGATCTCCCTTGTAAGTGACTGTAGTATAGTATAGTATGCTGGGAGGTACTACAGCCAGATGGGTGCTTCAGCTTAATATTGCAACAAACATAAGGCATGTGGTAGATGGTGGAGCTTTTGAGGGGGGAAAAGATAAGGGCAGTGGAGGGATTGATTGTTTGCAGAGGGAAGAGCTACTATTTGATGCCATTTGGCAGGTATGTGTGTGTGGCGGGCATGGTTGAGTTCCTGCACCTATTTTCTGAGAAAAAAAGCCCTGCTGTTGACCATCCGGAACCCTTTGTAGCATCCTAATAGATAGGTATTAGGATTAGATATATTTAGTGCTGGCTCACTGTGTTCTTATTATAACACCTGCACAATGTTAATTAGCAACAAGCTCAGGGATACTGCACTCCCTCAATGCAGACGTACTGATTTGTAAGAGACAAATGGTATAAAGTGAGCTATACTTTTTTACATCTACATGTGCAGGATATAGCCAAAAACAAAAGAGCTTAAGTAAGTAATGAAGGTATTAAATAAATAAAATGTTTGATACAAATACAGTATCAAGTAAAATGTGCCAAAAAAGTGCCAGTGCCTGAATTAAAGTACAATCCTTGACTCCATAAAAATAATATTCATTAAACATTCAAACAAGAAAGTCCATTGTGAAAAGTTTTCATTGAATAAAATTGATTGGTGTATAGATCAATCACATCCTCTAATGATCGATGCCAGTGCTCTTATTAACAGTACAGTGCTATTCCACTTCAATTCACTCCATGTGCGCTGTGCTCCAACCCCAATGGGTGCAGACTCACCAAATGTAGTTGACCTCTTATGGCTTATGTCAAAAGGGATCAAAAGAAAGCTTTCCACAGCTCTGCTGTGCATGGCTATGTGTCGTTAATGCTGTTTCTTTTTAAACAGACCAGTTGGAGCTCAATATGTGTATAAAGCAGAGAGGGATATCATCATCCAAGAACGTCTTTATTAAAATACATCAACACATAATAAAGGCTACTCACATAAGTGCCCCCCAGCACCCAGGGATTGTCTGCCTCTAATTATTATAACTGCCTCTGGCCGGCACTCTGAAGGCGAAAGCCGATGCTATCCATATACGGACTCAGAGAGCCAAGAGAACCACTCGCCCCTACTCGTACAGGTTTAGTCTCTCAGCAAACCAAGACATTTGGGAAGATTTCATGCTCCCAATTTTGTGGGAACAGTTTAGGATGGCCCCTTCTTGTTCTGACATGACTGCACACCAGTGCACAAACCAAGGTCCATAAAGTCATGGATGAGCGAGTTTAGGGTGAAGAAACTTGACTGGCCTGCACAGAGTCCTGACCTCAACCTGACAGAACACCTTTGGTATGAATTAGAGGGGAGACTGTGAGCCATCACCTTTCCCCTCAGCTTCTTTAGCAAGGCAGTGGTCATCTTGGAGGTCTGTTTGGGAATACTGCCCTGCATCCCAGTCTCCAAAGGGAGGGGATCATGCTCTGTTTCAGTAAGTCCCAGTACATGTTGGCATTCATGGTTCCCTCAATGAACTGTAGCTCCCCAGTGCCGGCAGCACTCATGCAGCTCCAGACCATGACACTCCCATCACCATGCTTGACTGTAGGCAAGACACACTTGTCTTTGTACTTCTCACCTGGTTGCCGCCACACACGCTTAACACCATCTGAGCCAAATAGGTTTATCTTGGTCTCATCAGACCACAGGACATGATTCCAGTAATCCAAGGGCCTTAGTCTGCTTGTCTTCAGCAAACTGTTTGTGGGCTTTGTTGTGCATCATCTTTAGAAGAGGCTTCCTTCTGGGATGACAGCCATGCAGACCAATTTGATGCAGTTCGCGGCATATGGTCTGAGCACTGAGAGGCTGACCCTCCACCCCTTCAACCTCTGCAGCAATGCTGGCAGCACTCGTATGGAGTGGAACGTGTCCTGTTAAGCCGCTGTATGGTCTTGGCCACCGTGCTGCAGCTCAGTTTCAGGGTCTTGTATATGGTGGTGTTCCGCGCTTAGGACGGGCTTGTGACCGAACTGCAGCCCCCCAGATAAAGAAAGCCCCAAAGGTGCGATCCAATAGTTGTAAAATCTGAATTAGGGGATTGGCGCTGTTCACTAGTATAAAATAAATAAATCCACTATAAACAAACTGCTACTACAAGGAAAGCATTTTACCCCAATTATAAATGAATGAAAAGTGTAACACGGTGTAAATACTGTTTGAAAAATAAAAATAAGTGCTGAGAATAATCACAAAAATGTGCAGACTGCCCAAGGTGAAAAATGAAAATAATACATAAAATAATTTTTTGTGGACTTTATAGTGGATTTATTTATTTTATACTAGTGAACAGCGCCAATCCCCTAATTCAGATTTTACAGTTTCAGGGTCTTGGCAATCATCTTACAGCCTAGGCCATCTTTATGCAGAGCAACAATTCTTTTTTTTCACATCCTCAGAGAGTTCTTTGCCATGAGCTGCAATGTTGAACTTCCATTGACCAGTATGAGAGAATGAGAGCGATAACATCAAATTTAACACACCTGCTCCCCATTTACACCTGAGACCTTGTAATACTAAAGAGTCACATGACACCAGGGAGGGAAAATTGCTACTTGGGCCCAATTTGGACATTTTCATTCAGGGGTGTACTCACTTTTGTTGCCAGCGGGACAGCAAATTTCCACTGTTATACAAGCTGTACACTCACTACTTTACATTGTAGCAAAGTGTAATTTCTTCAGTGTTGTCACATGAAAAGATATACCGTATATACTCGAGTATAAGTCGAATTTTTCAGCACATTTTTTTGTGCTGAAAGTGTCCCCCTCCACTTATACTGGAGTCAAGCACCAAATTTGGTGTGCAAACCCAGTGGAACTGGTACCACAACATATCCAAAGATGGAGTTCCTAGCTTTAAGTGGCCCCGAGATACGGGGCCCCAAAGTCGGTTCGGAAATTGTCATTCTCTGCTGCAGAAAAGTGCTTGACATTTTTTGAACTGATTTTTGAGGCCCTGTATCTCAGGGCTAGGGATGAGCTTCGTGTTCGAGTCGAACCCATGTTCGACTCGAACATCGGCTGTTCGACCGTCCGTCGAATTGCGAACGATATGGGCCGTTCGCGCCAAATTCGTGTGGCGCGTCACGGCCCATAATTCACTGCGGCATCGCAGTGCATTGCTGGCTGATGATTGGCCAAGCATGCACTATGACCCGCATGCTTGGCCAATCACAGCGCCGTCAGTAGAGAGAGCTGTAATTGGCCAAAGCCAGGGTGGCTTTGGCCAATTATGGCTCAGGGGATTTAGTACACACCCCACACTATATAAGGCCGCCTGCACGGCGGCCCTGTGTAGTGTGTGTTCCGGTGTGCTGAGAGATAGAGAGAGAGAGAGACAGTGTCATTTGATTTGAGTTAGATAGATTAGGCAGAACAGTCAGTCAGTTAGCTGCACTTACAGTGTATTGTGTATATATATGCATCCCAGGTGTTGCATATATATATATACACTGTATTCAGTTTAGCTAGATCCGTTCCTGTTATCTTCTATCTAGACTATTTAGTGCAGTGTGTCCTGCTCACAGTGTTCAGCTAGATCCGTTCCTGCTATTTACATTCAGTGCAGTGCGTCCTGCTCACAGTGTTCAGCTAGATCCGTTCCTGCTATTTACATTCAGTGCAGTGCGTCCTGCTCACAGTGTTCAGCTAGATCCGTTCCTGCTATTTACATTCAGTGCAGTGCGTCCTGCTCACAGTGTTCAGCTAGATCCGTTCCTGCTATTTACATTCAGTGCAGTGCGTCCTGCTCACAGTGTTCAGCTAGATCCGTTCCTGCTATTTACATTCAGTGCAGTGCGTCCTGCTCACAGTGTTCAGCTAGATCCGTTCCTGCTATTTACATTCAGTGCAGTGCGTCCTGCTCACAGTGTTCAGCTAGATCCGTTCCTGCTATTTACATTCAGTGCAGTGCGTCCTGCTCACAGTGTTCAGCTAGATCCGTTCCTGCTATTTACATTCAGTGCAGTGCGTCCTGCTCACAGTGTTCAGCTAGATCCGTTCCTGCTATTTACATTCAGTGCAGTGCGTCCTGCTCACAGTGTTCAGCTAGATCCGTTCCTGCTATTTACATTCAGTGCAGTGCGTCCTGCTCACAGTGTTCAGCTAGATCCGTTCCTGCTATTTACATTCAGTGCAGTGCGTCCTGCTCACAGTGTTCAGCTAGATCCGTTCCTGCTATTTACATTCAGTGCAGTGCGTCCTGCTCACAGTGTTCAGCTAGATCCGTTCCTGCTATTTACATTCAGTGCAGTGCGTCCTGCTCACAGTGTTCAGCTAGATCCGTTCCTGCTATTTACATTCAGTGCAGTGCGTCCTGCTCACAGTGTTCAGCTAGATCCGTTCCTGCTATTTACATTCAGTGCAGTGCGTCCTGCTCACAGTGTTCAGCTAGATCCGTTCCTGCTATTTACATTCAGTGCAGTGCGTCCTGCTCACAGTGTTCAGCTAGATCCGTTCCTGCTATTTACATTCAGTGCAGTGCGTCCTGCTCACAGTGTTCAGCTAGATCCGTTCCTGCTATTTACATTCAGTGCAGTGCGTCCTGCTCACAGTGTTCAGCTAGATCCGTTCCTGCTATTTACATTCAGTGCAGTGCGTCCTGCTCACAGTGTTCAGCTAGATCCGTTCCTGCTATTTACATTCAGTGCAGTGCGTCCTGCTCACAGTGTTCAGCTAGATCCGTTCCTGCTATTTACATTCAGTGCAGTGCGTCCTGCTCACAGTGTTCAGCTAGATCCGTTCCTGCTATTTACATTCAGTGCAGTGCGTCCTGCTCACAGTGTTCAGCTAGATCCGTTCCTGCTATTTACATTCAGTGCAGTGCGTCCTGCTCACAGTGTTCAGCTAGATCCGTTCCTGCTATTTACATTCAGTGCAGTGCGTCCTGCTCACAGTGTTCAGCTAGATCCGTTCCTGTTATCTTCCTACTGACAGGCAGGCTTGTCTGGTTACAGTATATAAAGCTACCTGAAGAAAATTACAGGTGTTCTTTTTGATCCTATTAGTACCACGGTCAGGCAGCTAGACTATTTACATTTAGTACAGTGTGTCCTGCTCACAGTGTTCAGCTAGATCCGTTCCTGTTATCTTCCTACTGACAGGCAGGCTTGTCTGGTTACAGTATATAAAGCTACCTGAAGAAAATTACAGGTGTTCTATCCCAGCTTAGTGCAGCTACAGGCCATTAGTATGTCTGGAAGGCCAAGAAGGAGAGGCAGACAGTCACAAGCCAATAAGAGAGGGCAAGCAGGCTCTGTGTCTAGTGCTGGTCGTGGAGACGGTGCATCCTCATCAGCACGTGGCCATGGGACACGCTTGGCCTTTTTTTCGGCAGCTGGCCGTGTTGAGCCGCAACATGCGGAAGACTTGGTCGAGTGGATGACCAAGCCGTCCTCATCCTCCTCATCCTCTCTCACCCATGCCCAGGGTGCTTTGTCTGGCAAAGCAGCGGCCTCTTCCCTCAGCTCAATGTCATCAGTGACTCCTTCCCTAGCTCCACCATGTCCTCATGAGGATTCCCTCGAACTGTTTGACCACAGTGTTGGGTACATGCTCCAGGAGGATGCCCAGCGTTTGGAAGGCTCTGATGATGATACTGAGCTCGATGAAGGCAGTAACATGAGCACGGACAGAGGGGGTGCCCAAGAAGGACAGCAATCTGGCAGTCATGCTCCCCCTGCTGCAGCATACTGCCAGGTTTGCTCCAGTGATGAGGAGGGAGGGGATGATGAGGTCACTGACTCAACGTGGGTGCCTGATAGGAGAGAGGAGGAGGAGGAGGAGGAGGAGGCGGCACATCACCAACGAGGCAGGATGCCCTCCAGGGGCCAGCCTAAGGGCAGCACATTGACTGCATCACACCCCAAAGCTCCACATGTGCAGGGCGCTGCAGTCTCTGCGCGTTATTCAAAAAGTTCTTTGGTGTGGGCCTTTTTTGAGACGAGTGCATCAGATCGCACCGCTGCTATTTGCAACATATGTCTCAAGCGTATCTCGCGTGGCCAAAACATCTCCCGCTTGGGTACCACATGCTTGACCAGACATATGTTGACCTGCCATGCAGTTCGTTGGCAAGCGTATCTGAAAGACCCACACCAAAGAACAAAGAGGATCTCTCCTTGCTCCTCATCAGCTGAGATTTCCAACCCCACTAGACCTTCAGTCCTCTCTGAGACCTGCAGTGAGAGGAATGAAGGTGTAGAATTAGGTGTGTCACAGCCAAGTACTTGTGGGCAATCTGCTTTTGGTACACCGACGTCAGATTGTACCAGGCAAATTTCCCTGCCCCAGCTGCTGCACCGCCGAAAGAAGTTTGCTCCCAGCCATCCACATGCCCAGCGGTTGAATGCTAGCTTGGCAAAATTGCTAGCACTTCAACTGCTGCCTTTTCAGTTGGTAGACTCTGCCCCCTTCCGTGAGTTTGTGGAATGTGCGGTTCCTCAGTGGCAGGTACCCAAACGCCACTTTTTCTCACGGAAGGCGATTCCGGCTCTCTACCGGCATGTGGAAGGCAATGTCCATGCCTCGCTGGACAGGGCGGTCAGCGGTAAGGTGCATATTACCGCTGACTCATGGTCCAGCAGGCATGGACAGGGACGTTACTTAAGTTTCACGGCGCATTGGGTGACTCTGCTGGCAGCTGGGAAGGATGCAGGACAAGGTGCAGTAGTGTTGGAGGTTGTTCCGCCACCACGCCTCCAAAATGCTGATTGTGACACACCTCTCTCCTCCACCCCCTCCTCTTCTTCTTCCTCCATGGCCTCTTCCTCGGAACCAGCGGTGCTCCGTAGGCGTTCAAGGGGCTACGCAAGTACGCAGGCCAAAAGATGCCATGCGGTGCTTGAGCTGGTGTGCTTGGGGGACAGGAGCCACACTGGGGCAGAGGTTCTGTCAGCTCTGCAGGGGCAGGTTCAGAGGTGGTTGACGCCACGCCAACTTAAGGCAGGAATGGTGGTTTGCGACAATGGCACCAACCTCCTCTCTGCCCTCCGACAGGGACAACTGACCCATGTGCCCTGTTTGGCTCACGTCCTTAACTTGGTGGTGCAGCGGTTCTTGGGCAGGTACCCGGGCTTACAGGATGTCCTGAGGCAGGCCAGGAAAGTCTGTGTGCATTTCCGCCGGTCATATAATGCCAGTGCTCGGCTGACGGACCTCCAAAAGGAGTTTAACCTGCCCAAGAACCGCCTAATCTGTGACATGCCCACCAGGTGGAACTCGACGTTGGCCATGCTGCAGCGGCTGCACACGCAGCAGAGGGCCATCAATGAGTACCTGTGCGACTATGGCACCAGGACAGGGTCAGGGGACCTTGGTTTTTTTTCCCCACGCCAGTGGGCCATGATCAGGGATGCATGCACTGTCCTGTCACCATTCGAGGAGGCCACGAGGATGGTGAGCACTGACAGTGCATGCATCAGTGACACTGTCCCCCTTGTCCACCTGTTGGAGCACACGCTGCGTGGAATAATGGACAGGGCACTTGAGGCAGAACAGAGGCAGGAAGAGGAGGACTTCCTTAGCTCTCAAGGCCCCCTTTATCCAGACAGTGTTCCTGCGTGCCCGCCGATCACACAGGAAGAGGACGAGGAGGAGGAGGAGGAGGAGGAGGAAGATTGTGTCAGTATGGAGGTGGAGCCTGGCACTCAGCATCAGCAGTCTTTAAGGGATCAGTCCCAAGGAACACATGGACTTGTACGTGGCTGGGAGGAGGTGGCTGCGGACGTTGTTGTCCTTAGTGACCCAGAGGACTCCGGACCGAATGCCTCAGCAAACCTACGCTGCATGGCCTCCCTGATCCTGCAAAGCCTGCGTAAGGATCCTCGTATTCGTGGTATCAAGGAGAAGGACCAATACTGGCTGGCAACCCTCCTTGATCCACGTTACAAGGGTAAGGTTGCGGACCTTATCTTGCCATCGCAGAGGGAGCAGAGGATGAAACATCTTCGGGAGGCCTTGCAGAAAGGTCTGTGCAACGCGTTCCCAGAGACTGGGAGGTTACAAACTCCTGTTTCTGGACAACGTGTTGCTGAGGCTTCGGTCAGTCAAAGAAGGAGCGGTGGAGAAGGTGGCCGTCTGACCGATGCGTTCAGACAATTTTTTGGTCCGCAGCCCCAAGGTATGATCGGTTCCAGCAACCATCGCCAGCGTCTGTTTTACATGGTGCAGGAATACCTAGGGGCAAGATCAGACTTGGACACCTTTCCCACCGAAAATCCTCTGGGTTACTGGGTCTTGAGGATGGATCACTGGCCAGAGCTTGCACAGTATGCAATTGAGCTACTGGCCTGTCCTGCATCCAGCGTTCTTTCGGAACGTACATTCAGTGCTGCTGGAGGCGTGGTAACCGATCACAGGGTGCGTCTGTCCACTGACTCGGTCGATCGGCTGACCTTCATAAAAATGAATCAGTCTTGGATCACCACCAGCTACCAAGCACCTGATGCTGATGTAACTGAATAATTTTTTTCAGATCCCTTCAAAGACTGCCTATGCTGATGCTGAGTGATTATCCCTGAGTAATTATCCTCTTCCTCCTCAATCATCACGCTGATAGCTTGTAAGAACATTTTTGGTTCTGGGCGCCACCACCAGTGCCTAAGGCACAATTTTTCAGCCCCTGTATAACAGGGGCGTGTAATTACAATTTTTGATGTAATACTTTGCAGCACGGCTCGTTCCTGCATTCCAACTAGAGTGTCTGTGAGGGGTTGCAGTGTTGTGGCACCAGCACCAGTGCCTAAGGCCCAATTTTTCTGCCCCTGTCTAACAGGGGCGTGTAATTACAATTTTTGATGCAATACTTTGCAGCAGTGCTCGTTCCTGCGTTCCAACTAGAGTGTCTGTGAGGGGTTGCAGTGTTGTGGCACCAGCACCAGTGCCTAAGGCCCAATTTTTCTGCCCCTGTCTAACAGGGGCGTGTAATTACAATTTTTGATGCAATACTTTGCAGCAGTGCTCGTTCCTGCGTTCCAACTAGAGTGTCTGTGAGGGGTTGCAGTGTTGTGGCACCAGCACCAGTGCCTAAGGCCCAATTTTTCTGCCCCTGTCTAACAGGGGCGTGTAATTACAATTTTTGATGCAATACTTTGCAGCAGTGCTCGTTCCTGCGTTCCAACTAGAGTGTCTGTGAGGGGTTGCAGTGTTGTGGCACCAGCACCAGTGCCTAAGGCCCAATTTTTCTGCCCCTGTCTAACAGGGGCGTGTAATTACAATTTTTGATGCAATACTTTGCAGCAGTGCTCGTTCCTGCGTTCCAACTAGAGTGTCTGTGAGGGGTTGCAGTGTTGTGGCACCAGCACCAGTGCCTAAGGCCTAATTTTTCAGCTCCTGTTCAACAGGGGCATGTAATTACAATTCTTGATCTAATATTTCACAGCAGGGCCCTGTGAGGGCTTACAGTGTTTTGGCCACAGCAACACCTAAGGCCCAAATTTCTGCTGAGTATATAGGGCAGGACCCTACTTTCAAACATCTAACTTACAAACGACTCCTACTTGCAAACGGAAGGAGACAACAGGAAGTGAGATGAAATCTACCCATAGGAAGGGAAATTCTCTCATGTAAGAGTTAATATGGGAAAACAATTTCTCCTTTCCACTGATGCTTTCCAATCCTTGTTCCACAAAAAAACCCAAATTTTCAAAAAACATTTTTCATTGGGACAAAAAAGTGAGGTGAAATCTTCTGAAGAGGAGGAAAGACGCAAAACAAATGTCACAGGGGTGATAACCCTTCCCTATGTTTTCCAAAAAGCTTAGAAAAGATTTTTTGGCTGGAGCTAAACACGTTAAAAATGTTCAAAATTACAAAGAGATTCTACTTAACAACAAACCTACAGTCCCTGTCTTGTTTGCACCGCCTGTATACTGCTGTTCAGAGTATATAGGGACCTTTCCTTATTTTAATTTGGGTGCGGGGTTCCCCTTAATATCCATACAAGACCCAAAGGGCCTTGTATGGTAATGGACTGGGGGGTACCCATGCCGTTTGTCTCACTGATTTTCATCCATATTGCCAGGACCCGACATGACATTAAACCCGCAAGCAGTTTTAAATGAGATTTTTTCCTTTAAAAATGACATTTGGTGCAGGGACTGTTCTAAACATGGGAAACACGCGTCACTTTACAGGCATACTATAGACACCCCCCAGGTACGATATTTAAAGGAATATTTCACTTTTTTTTTTTTTACTTTAAGCATCATTAAAATCACTGCTCCCGAAAAAACGGCCGTTTTTAAAAGTTTTTTTTGCATTGATACATGTCCCCTGGGGTAGGACCCGGGTCCCCAAACCCTTTTTAGGACAATACCATGCAAATTAGCCTTTAAAATGAGCACTTTTGATTTCGAACGTTCGAGTCCCATAGACGTCAATGGGGTTCTAACGTTCGTGCGAACTTGCGGTCCGTTCGCGGGTTCTGGTGCGAACCGAACCGGGGGGTGTTCGGCTCATCCCTACTCAGGGCCACTTGGTGCTAGAAACCCCAGCTTTGGAAATTTTATGGTGCTAGTTTCACTGGGTTTGCACACCAAATTTGGGGTTCCTAGCACTAAGTGGCCCCGAGATACGGTGCCCCAAATTCGGTCAACTGTGTCCATCTGCAGCAATGTCATTTCAGGACCCTTTGGGTTCAGAGACCCCAAATTTTGGCTGCAGCTAGGGGGCATCTAGGAACCCTTAACTACCGGGTTTGAAGTTCAGGGGACCTATGGCTGCAAATGGGCACAGTGAGGCATGCAAATGGGCACAGTGATGCTGCAAATGGGCATTGTTGACCCTCTTTTCCACTTACAGAAGCTGTGCATTTCTCACCCTCGTCTTATACTCAGGTCAATAAGTTTTTCCCATTTTTTTTGTAGTAAATTAGGGCCTCGACTTATACTCGGAACGACTTATACTCGAGTATATACGGTAATAAAGTATTTACAAAAATGTGAGGGGTGTACTCACTTTTGTGAGATACTGTATATACATAGTCATAATGGTAGCCACTCTAAACTATTTGAAACCTGCAAAAAGGGAAAGGTGCAGTTAGCCAGGTCATGTGCAAAACAACATTGTATTGTTTATTGTTTTGTTTTGTATATTGCCCTGCCATTGTTGCTTTTTGACTGTTGTCGTGTTTTTTATTATATTTGCAGACACACACTAATGCCGTGTACACACGACCGGACTTTTCATCGGACTCAACCCCAAAGGACTTTTCAACGGAGTTCCAACGAAACTGACTTGCCTACACACGATCACACCAAAGTCCGACTGATTCGAACGTGATGACGTACGACAGGACTAGAATAAGGAAGTTCATAGCCAGTAGCCAATAGCTGCCCTTGCGTCGTTTTTGGTCCGTCGGACTAGCTTACAGACAAACATATTTTTCGATAGGATTTGAGTCAATCGGAAAGATTGGAAACATACGGATTTGTACGGTTGGACCTTTGCTGTCGAAAAGTCCGGTCGTGTGTACACGGCATAAGGCCCCATTCACACATGCGGACTGTTTATTTCATCAGTTCAGTCACGTCAAAACGGATGAGGAATTCACCAGTTTTTCATCAGTATTTCATCAGCTGCTCATCTGTTTCTCATCAGTTTTTTTTACATCCACTACTAGGAAAAAATGGATGAAAAATAGAGCTTTGATCCGTTTCAAAAAACAAATGTTGACGAATGTGGATGTAAACTGCTGTAAATGGATGATCACCCGTTTACATCAATTTTTCCATAGAGATCCATTGATGTCCATTTTTCATCCGTCAACGGATGGATGAAAGAAAAACAAACGGCCCACATGTGTGAAAAGCCCCTAAAATCTGCTTTGCAAAGCTAATGTGATGGGCTTCTGGTGTGCTGCTGTACCTTTAAAGCGGTGATAATAAGTCCCCCTTTTGTTTGTCTTTTTTTCATCAGTCCGTTGATGGACTAATGCATCTCTATGGAAAAACGTATGTAAATGGATGATCATCCATGTTCACAATAGCCTCCCACAATAGACTATTGTCAGTCACAGGCAGTTAGCCAATGAGGAGAGAGCAGGGAGGTGGGGCTGAGCCGCGGCTCTATGTGTCATATGGATGCATAGAGCCAAGGTTCGGGAGCTAGCATGCAGCGTTGCTTCCAGGGCAAGTGGCTTTCTCTGGGGGCACTGCTCAAGGGGAGGAGCCAGGAGTGACGGTGGGGGACCCGAAATGAAGACGATCGGAGCTGCTCTGTGTAAAACCACTGCACAGAGTAGATAACATGTTTGTTATTTAAAAGACAAAAATTAAGCTTTAATACCACTTTAAATCGGACCTGAAACGATGAACCAGGACACATAGTTACATAGTTACATAGTAGGTGAGGTTGAAAAAAAAACACAAGTCCATCAAGTCCTACCTATGTGTGTGATTATATGTCAGTATTACATTGTATATCCCTGTATGTTGCGGTCATTCAGGTGCTTCCAGTGTGAACCGCACACAGGCATCGGCATCCAGTGTGAACCAAGCCTTCCAAATGGAATGTACCTGTTACATTGGTGAAGCACCTATAAACAGATCGATGTGCAAGTAAAATATGGTACAGGATGTACAGTACATATAAATTAGAGCCGGGTATTTACCTTCTCACCGTTGTTCTCCAGAAGGAAGGGTTTACCCCAAATCCAGATACCTTCAGTGACAATATCAGTGCCAGACCTCCATGGGAAACCATTCAGAGGTTCATCTTCTCCTAAATCATAAATTTTCTTTTCCTATTAAATTGAGTAGAAATTTAGAGACATCTTACAAAACCTTTTTATACTAGGGTTAGGTTACATTTATGCTGAAGCCTTAAATTTCTACATATGCTGTATGCAATGGTAACATATCAAGTACACCTCCTAAGTTAGGCCCAGTTAAAATGACACTAAACTCTGTGTAAAAAATAAATAAATAAATATATATATATATATATATATATATATATATATATATATATATATATATATATATATATATATATATATATATATATATATATATATATATATATATATATATATATATATAAATAATATATATTCAGGTATTTATTCTTAACTCAAAAAATTATATTTTGTGTTCTTTAACTGCTTCCCCCTTTGGAGCAAAGTTTTCACTTCTCAATTGCCTTTAAAATTACCCCCAGAACGTTTTAGGTTCTGAACAAAGAGGTCCTGTAGATTAAATGGATGGTAATTGGTAAAAACACACAAAAAATTATTTGAATGCACAAAAAACACAAAATAATCCCTATTTTTTCGTACAAAACAAAAGGTGAGGTAATGTCAAGTAATAAATACCAAATATGTCAATGAAGAGACACCCATGCTCAACTCTCCACTTTTCTAACTAGAAGCCCTAGAAAATAGATCTACCCCTTGCAACACCAAGACAACTAACAAAGGTAAAAACACTGCTAGTTACCAAATATATCAAGCCTCAAAACTGCATGCGCCTACAAAATGGTAAAAAAATTAAAGTTCTTAAAATTATTAATAGATGATGCATTAAAAGCCTTTACAGCTCATCAGTTTAGAGTTTACTCTAAATGAGGGAACTAAAGTTATGGCTCTCACTCTGGCCTGCGTGGCAGCATATAACATGTTTTTTATTTGCATTTGTAGGTGTCTGTGAAGAATGATGGGGGTGCTTTTATTTTATGTTGTTTTATTTATTTTAAATTCAATTTTTTTTTTAATGTCTTTTTGCACCTAACTTTATTGCTATCACAAGTGGGCTAACAAACCCCCCTCTAAAAGACCACCCCTAATGTTTCCCCTGCCCTTTGCTCTGGATTGTGCTTGACCTGCAGTGCATTTGGCTTTCTAATGAAAGATCTATGAAGGTGGAAACACTCAGAGGTGGATGTCTCTGGATTTACACTGCACAGTTGAGATCAGGATATCATGTGCCCCATGGCTCCTTCTACTCACCATCATGAAAGTGTTATTTGTGGTCCCGGGTGGAGCAGAAGAGCCTGGGAACCACATAGCAGGGGGTGGTTTGTCAGGCAGGGTAAGGGAGGGTGGTGGTATGCATGAGTACCACAAAAGTGATTGAGCAGCTTTACAGCCACCCAAATCACTTTTAAATGAATTTTAGGAGTCAGCTGCATAAAACGTCTACCTCTTCAGACTTTGAACACACCAGACATGTCCAAAATGTTGGAGGATTAAGACACAATTAAAATACAGGGTTAGAAACAATTCTGAGACATATGTTTTATGCTGCTGCCTACAAGATAATTGGTCACTGACAGCAAAAAAAACTGTCAGCCTGTATTACCACTCCTATCATGCTTCAATTTCTTGATATTGTCCTAGAAGAATGGATGTCTTTTCTCCTCAGAGAAAAGCAAAAGCATTTTTTGCTCAATCAAAATTCCTTGTTAACTGCAAAACCAAGAGAGCTCCGTTGGAAGTTTTCCAGATCAGCTGATCCTTTGCACCACCTTGGAGGCTGTACCTGGACCCCACCATGATGAAGATATGGGGCCTGTGTTCCGTCAGATTAGACGACCCGTCAGATTTCGTAAGGGAAGGGACGTCCCGTCACGGCCATCTTGGTACACCCCGCACTTGGCCACACTAAGCCCACAATCTGAAGTCGCCAAGCGGACATCTTTTTACACCCACCAAAATCTTGCATTTCACACCTATTTTTACCACTAAACTGAGCTTGTATTCTCAAATACAGTATTTAGAAGTCAGTGACACGGGGGTTTATTTACTAAAGGCAAATCCACTTTGCACTACAAGTGCACTGCAAGTGCACTTGGAAGTGCAGTCATTGTAGATCTATGGGGGACATGCAAGGAAAATAAAAAGCAGCATTTTTGCTTGTACATGATTGGATGATAAAATCAGCAGAGCTTCCCCTCATTTCAGAGCTTCCCCTCAGATCTACAGCGACTGCACTTACAAGTGCACTTTCAAGTGCACTTGTAGTGCAAACTGGATTTGGGGTTTAGTAAATAAACCCCATTGTTTTTATGTTGAATTTTAAAAGCAGCGGCAAGCTAGACATTGCAAATGTAGGCGCAGGACATACATGACAGGGTGTAAGTAACTTGCAGAGAGAAAAGGGTTAAATAAAGGAGGGGTATGTTGAGAAAGTATTAGACTTACTGGATTGGTGGATAAGTCAGTGGGGGAGGAGTGGTATGCGAAGTCCACGAGGGGAGTGAGATCAGAGGTCAGCAGTTGGAGGAAGAAGCAGGTTGAAAAGTTCAGGGCTGCGGAAGAAGACAGAAATGAGTGAGTTGGATCAGCTGTGAGGGCAGCTTAGGGCTGCAGCAGAGATTCATGACACTGACTGGCTACAGAGTCAGATTGCTGCATCTCTGCAGGGGGTGACGCAGGGCCCCCCTACACCGGGGCCTGCTCCCACACAGGCTAGGAGGTCCAGGCCTCCTGAGCGCCTTTAGTCCTGACAAAACCCCCCGGACTCAACGCCGGCTTGGGAGTCCCAGTTGGGCCCCTTTAGGCCCCCCTGCGAAGCAGACCCCCTCGTCAGCTGGTAGGGGGCCTGGGAGGAATCCCCGTCCACGGCAAAGTCTGAGAAGGGGGGACACTCACCTGGTGCCTCGGCCTGTCCCCTCTGTCGTCATCCGAGCACAGGTACATGCGGCTGCCACATCTGGCGATGCTCGGTGGCAGCCCGGCGTGGGAGAACAGCAGCATCGGGCGCCGGCCATTCCTCGTTTGCGGCCGGCGGCTCGCCTCGTTGGGCGCCATCTTGCCCTAGTGGGAGAAGCTATGCTACATGCCATCAGCGTCAGTTGGGAGGCCCCACTTCCAGGCCCAAGTCAGGGCCTGGGAGGGTTGGCCGGAGAGATGCCTGTGCGCTGGCCGTGTCGTCGGCGCAGCACGATGATGTCATCGAGCAGGGACACAGCAGCGGTGGACGGAGCCCTCAGGGGGAAGTTAGCCTCACACCGCCGGTCACTCAACCAGCATCAGAGGGGAGGGAGGGAGAGAGCGGAAGAGGAGCGGTGTCGGTCGCAGGGCCAAGTGACAGCAGCAGACAGCAGCAGTGAAGACGGTGAGCTGACTGAGGAGCCCCAGGAGGCAGCGGTGGTGACGGGACTGCCGGCTGGAGGGTCTTCTCGCCCAACGCAGCCTGGTAAGCAATCAGTGCCTTTGTCTTCTCCTGTCTCGTCTGTCATGTCTGCTGTGGGTAGTAATAGGGGGGTTAGTGATGTACAGGGTTCCTCAGGGGGAAGTAAGGAAGAGGGGCTCTGGGATTCTTTGCGGGAGTTACTTCGCCACTTTGAAGGCGGTGCGTCGCAAGATTCGGCACCGGTTAGGCCCTGGGTGACACCCTCCTCGGGGGTCAGTGAATTACCGAGCACAGTTGCCCCCCCCTCGCAGAAGGTAGGTGTGGTGGCTGGGACTGAGCGGTAGTGGCGCAGAAGGACAAGGACGCAGAAAAGGTGCGATTGGCATATGCGGCGCGGTGTGAAGTGTATGTGTGCTTCGAGGGACCTTTGGGGGCTCATTTGAAACAGAAGGTGAGGGAGAAAATTTGGAAAGATGAGTTTGTGGAAATATTTTCCCTGCTCCCATTGGAGAAGTTTAATCTAGACCGGATAAAACCGGATGGACGTCTGCAAATTGGTTGCAAGCGTTTGGGATATTTGCAAGCGTGATTGGGGAAAAAGCCCCTGAGAATTGCTCGGCTTTATTATGCTATCTGGAAGCCATCAGTGAGGCGCACAGGGTATCCGGTGGTTTAGTGTGGCTTCGGTATGATGAACAATTTTGTCAGCAGAAGGCCATTCACCCTTCTATTAGGTGGGACCAATAAAGATATCAGCCTCTGGATGAAGTTGATGACTTCATCCAGGGCTACGAGTCCGTTTTTTCCAGGGGGGGGCGGCGGCGCTTCCTCCGCAGGATCGCCGGTGTCTTGCCGAATAAGTTCCTTCGGCGGATAGGTTCCCCCCCTGTACTGCGCAGGCGCAGCGCCTGCGCAGTACGTACTACTGTCGGCCGCCGGAGATAGCCGAAGCTCAAACGCTTCGATCAGCTGTACACGGCGCCTGCGCTCTGGGTCCAGGTTCCTTCCCCTCTATCCAAGTGGACCTAGAGGGGGAATCTAAAAGTGCCGAGCGCAGCGAGGCCGTGCCCGAAGCGTGGCGAGCGAAGCGAGCCCGCGAGGGGCCCTCTTACAGGCGCCGTGTACAGCTGATTTTCAGCTGTTCCGCTTCGGCTATTTCCGCCGGCTTCTACTGCGCATGCGCAGTAGAGGGGGAACTAATCCGCCGAGCGGAACTTTCTCGGCAGAACACCGGCCCCTAGAAAAAAAAAGAGGGTTTGCTGGCAGTTTAATGAGGGAACGTGCCGGTTTGGCAGCTCGTGTCGCTACAAACACGAATGCTCCGGGTGCAGTGGTACACACCCCCTCATGCGCTGTTTCAAGCAAGGAAAAGGTAGGTCTGGGAATGTGGCTGGAAAAAGGGATGACGCCGGTGAGACTGGAAAGGATGCTACCTTTTCTAAGTAGGTATCCGGATAGGGCAGCGGCTAGTTTGTTGGAAGCAGGGTTTAGGGAAGGATTTAGAATTCCGAGTACGGTGCAGGAAGTTCCTCCTGTATCAGGAAATTTGAAGTCGGCACTTCTCCATCAGGGGGTGGTGTCGGCCAAACTGGGGAAGGAGGTGGCGTTAGGTCGGATGTCTGGCTCATTTCTGGCCCCGCCGGTGCCAGATTTGATAGTTTCACCGTTGGGTGTGGTTCCGAAGAAGGAGCCGGGGCAGTTTCGGATGATTCATCATCTGTCTTATCCCAAAGGCAGTTCAGTGAATGATGGTATCGACCCGCAGGTTTGTGCGGTTACCTATACATCATTCAACGCGGCCATCTTGTGGGTTAGAAAATATGGAAAAGGGGCCCTCATGGCGAAAACGGACATGAAATCTGCGTTTAGGTTGCTACCAGTTCATCCCCAAAGTTGTCATTTGTTAGGTTGTTGTTGGCAAGGGTCTTACTTTATAGATCGTTGCCTTCCAATGGGCTGTTCTATCTCTTGTGCCCTGTTTGAGGCCTTTAGTTTGTTTTTTGAGTGGGCAGTTAGGGAAGTTGCTGGGGTTAACTCAGTCATCCACTATTTGGACGACTTTTTATGTATCGGCCCTCTGGAGTCCCGTTGTTGCGGGGTGTTGCTAGGAACAGTTCAACACCTGGCTGAGCGGTTTGGTATTTCATTGGCAGCTGATAAAACTGAGGGACCAACTTTAGAGTTGGTTTTTCTGGGAATCACAATCGATTCTGTGGCTATGGAATGTAGGTTGCCAGTGGACAAATTGGTGGCCCTCAGGAGGGAGGTGAGTATGGCGAGTGTCAGGAATAAGCTTCGATTGAAGGAGCTGCAATCCTTGTTAGGTAAATTGAATTTTGCTTGCAGGATTATTCCTATGGGTCGCATTTTTTGCCGATGGCTGTCGGCAGCGACATCTGGGGTACGGTACCCAATCACTTTGTGCGTCTTAACAAGGAACTTCGGGAGGACTTGAAGATTTGGGATGTATTTCTGGAATCCTTCAATGGTCATTCAGTGTGGCAAACAGGGCCAGTCAGCAATGCTGACTTGGTCTTGTTCACGGACGCGGCTGGGTCTGTAGGCTATGGTGCTTACTGTCAGGGGTGATGGAGTGCGGAACCATGGCCAGCCGTTTGGAGGGAGGCTGGGTTCCTGAAGAATTTGGTTTTGTTGGAACTATTTCCCATTGTTTTGTCAGTGGAAATTTGGGGGAAGATATTGCAGAACAAAAAAGTGCGGTTCAATTGTGACAACATGGGGGTGGTATCGGCGATTAATAACATTACAGCTTCTTCCCCACCGGTGATAAGATTGTTGAGGCACTTGGTGCTTTGCTGTTTGAGGCTTTGAATGTTTTTATATATGCAGTACACATTCCCGGGGTGGATAACAAGTTAGCGGATGCTTTATCTCGTTTGCAGTGGGAAGAATTTCGTGCGCTGGCACCGGAAACGGACCTCAAAGGGGAGCCATGTCCGCCAAGTTTATGGAAACTTGCTCTGGAGTCGCCGCTGGATTGATCAGGCAATCTCTAAGCGCTGGAACATGGAAAGTGTATTCGAAAGTATGGCAGGAATGCGCTTCTGGAGGAGGTAGGCGGGTCGGAGGACTCAAATGATACACAGGCTTGTTTGTTGTATTTTATCAGTAGTTACTTTTCGAATGGTGTTTCTGGGGCTGCAATTGGAAAAAAGATGGCGGCTTTGGCCTTTTTATTTCAGTTAGCAGGGTATGGAGATTTTACAAAATCTTTTGTGGTCAGGAGGGCATTGAGGGGCTACCGGAAGGGCAGTTCCACACCGGATACCAGACGCCCAGTGTCCTTTGAGGTGCTGGGAATAATTCTGGAGAATCTAAGGAAAGTCTGTTCTTCGGCCTATGAGCAGGTTCTTTTTCGGGCGGCTTTTGTGCTGGCCTTTTTTGGGGTGTTTAGAATTGGAGAGCTGGTTTCACCCTCCAAGCGGGTAGCAGGGGGTTTACAGCTGGGGGATATACAGTGTTCGGTAGGGGCAGTACAGATCTGGATCAGGCGGTCAAAAACAGATCAGCTGGGTAAAGGGATCCAGGTAGACTTATTCAGGGGCTGTTGTGCAGAATTTTGCCCAGTGGCAGCCTTAGAGCAGTTTATGGCTCTTCGACCACACGGGGAAGGGGCATTGCTAGTACACCTCGACGGATCATGTTTGTCCAGGTTCCAATTTACAGCAGTTTCCGTAAGTGCCTGCAGGCAGGCGGATTTAGTCCGGAGGAATTTGCAGCTCATTCATTTCGTATCGGGGCGGCCACTGAGGCGTCTCGATGGGGGCTTCCTTCTGAAGCCATAAAAAAGATTGGCAGGTGGGAATACACTAGATTTCAGTTGTATGTTCATCCTCATTTGTTATGATGTGTTTGTGGGGTTTTTTTTCATGTTGATTGTACGTCTTTTATGTTGTGTTGTTGGCCTCTGGCTGGGTATGTCTTTGTTATGTCTTTTCAGATTTCCCCCGATGTCTCATCTGGATCATGGGACATTCTTATGTTTTTTGGGGGGCAAAGAGGGCAGATGTTAGGCCAGAGGGTAGACAGTTGAGGCTGGCTAGGGAGGAGGGCAGGATACGGTGGATTGGGATGCCAGGTATGATGTGGCATAAGGTGGTACCTGAGGTTCATGGCTTTGCACGGCTGGACCAGCCTCCGAATATTTTGGTCCTTCACATGGGGGGCAATGATTTATCCATTAGACCCATGAGACTGGTCAAAAAAGACATAAAATGGGACTTTCTTAGGTTGATGACCTCCTTCCCTGACATGATCATAGTATGGTCGGACATCGTAGCGCGATTGGATTGGAGGGGTGCTAGGTCCATTGAAAAAATTAATAAGACCCGTATCAAGGTCAACAAGGAGGTGGGTAGGTTTATTGCCCGTAATGGTGGGGTGGTGGTAAGACACCTGGAGTTGGAGGTGGACACTTGGAGGTACTTGCGGGGGGATGGGGTACATCTCAACCCAGTCGGGATTGACCTTTGGGCGTTGGGTTTGGAGGATGGCATTCGCAGAGCATTGCTGGTGTGGCGGCGGGCACAAGTGTAAGGTTTTACACTGGTGCCGCAGTGGCGGTTGGGTCTTTGGCGACAAGCATAAAATACATGAGGTATTGAGAGAATGGAGACCCATTCTCAGGTTTTGAGTCTTCCCGGTTAGTCTTGTTTTAAGTTTAGACTATCGGGTAATAAGTTGTTGGGGGTCTGTGGTCAGTTAGTGGTCCTCGAGGCAATTCTGGCGGCTGGGGACAGATGCTAACTATAAGTATTACAGACCAAAAAAGTGGAGGAGGGGGTTGTCAGGGACCTACAACCAAGGAGTGGGATTGGAACTGGATTAGTTTCAGAATAGTTTTGAATATTTTTGAATAATGTTTGAATAATAAGTTATTTATTTGGTTTTTGATAATAAAAAGCTGAGCAGGCCATTTACATCAGCAGGTGTCAGTGTCATCATTTATTAATAATGATAAGTTTGTATACATGTGTGGTTTGGGGTAGTGAGTTATCTGACTGCCCTAGTCATGCTGATCTCACAGGTTTGCTAATCTGACAGAAAACTGCTTTTACAAATCAACATCAAAACAGTGTCACGGATTTCTAAATACTGTATTTCACTATATAAGCTCAGTTTAGTTGTAAAAATAAATGTGAAATGCAAGACTTTGGTGGGTGTAAAAAGATGTTCGCTTGGCGACTTCAGACTCTATGCTTACTGCGGCTGAGTGCGGGGTGTACCAAGATGGCCTTGACAGAGCATCACTTTTCAAAAAAACTATGGTACCCAAATTCTCCATGGGTGACGCTTTAAAAGCCTTTACAGATAATGAGTTTAGAGTTAACAATGAATTATGGCCCTAGAATTATTTCTCTCATTCTGACATTTGTGGTAATATCTGAAATATGAGGGGCAATTCATGTTTACATGCACATGTGTGCCCTATGCTGCGCATATGCACATAGCTCCCAACTGTTCCTGATTTTGAGGGACTGTCCCTGATTTGGAGTAATGTCCCTCTGTCCCTCATTCCTCCTCATTTGTCCCTCATTTTGGTCTGATCTCTATAGCTATATATAAAATGCACTTTTTATCTATCAAAAAGTGTTTCCCAGTGCTAAACCTTTCATCCAATTTCTAAATTGCTGTGTTTGTCAATTCCAAAAGCCAATATAAAGAAATAGTAGTGGTAAAAAAAGCACTTGTGGGTTTAACCAATCTTGGGTTTTTTTTTGTACATTCTCCTTTAAGGGGGCGTGGTAAGTGGTGTGTCCTATGCCTGCATACTTTTGCTGATGGGTGTCCCTAATTCCCATCTCAAAAAGTTAGGAGGTATGTATACATTGTGATGTCTACAGGAGCAACAGGGTCGCTTTTAAATTTTTTTTATTATAATTCATTTTTCAATGTTTTAATGTTTTAATGTTTTAAAACATTTTTAAATTAACTTTATTTCTATCACAAGGTAGGTAACAAGCCCTCTACGTACTAACAGGGTAAGCTGACAGGTCAAATTTATGGAGACATCAGGGGTTTATGAGACCCCCAATGTCTTCTCTGCCCTCCACTGCAGTAAGTCAACCACAGATCATGCTTGATTAGCTCGTTCCCCAGCTACAGTAGCCAGGGAAGGATAGCCCTGAACTAGGAAGTGATGTAATACACATCTCTTTCAAGTTCATTAGTCACAGAGGAGATTGGGGAGCGGATGTTTCACAATCTCCTCCTGCTTTCAATAGTAAGTGGATTTACTGAGGTCTTAGGCTTCCCAAAGGTACGGGAGAGCCTGGGAACCACTGCGGGTTAGTGGCATCTTCGTAGTGCATAAAAGTGATCAGAGTGCTCTAGAGCCGCCAGGATCACTTCTACTTGAAAGCTGATTGCTGGATGTAAAACTCAATACCAAACTGGCAGCTGCAGCAGCCTGAATTAGTTTTAACCCCTTGAATACCAGGAATTTTTTAAACGTACAAAGGTTTTTACAGCAGTTCAAAAATCCAGGGATATACACACAGACACAGGTACAACATTAATGGGTAAGCAGAATGTAACAAAGTCTCAGCTTGTTATAAAATTACACGCACCGAGTGGACTCCAATTACATCACCAAAACTGATATAATCAAAAAATGGGATACGGTACAAAAAAACTTGAATATGCAATTAAATTGTATTAACCACTTCAGCCCCGGCAGGTTTTACTCCCTTAATGACCAGGCCATTTTTTGCAAAAGGGCACTGCGTTATTTTAACAGACAATTGCGCAATTGTGCGACGCTGTACTCAAATATAATTGATGTCCTTTTTTTCCCACAAATAGAGATTTCTTTTGGTGGTATTTAAACACCTCTGCTGTTTTTATTTTTTGCGCTATAAACAAAAAAGGACCTGCAATTTTGGAAAAAAAAACTATATTTTTTATTTTCTGCTATAATACATATCCAAAAAAAAAATTGTAAAAGATCAAATTTCTTCATCAATTTAGGCCAATATATATTCTTCTACATATTTTTGGTAAAAAAAATACCAATAAGCGTATATTGATTGGGTTGCGCAAAATTTATAGCGTCTACAAACTACGGGCTAGATTTATGGGCTTTTAATTTTTTAATTGTTTTTACTGGTAATGGTGGCGATCAGCGATTTTTAGCGGGACTGCAACATTGCGGCGGACAAATTGACACTAAGTGACACTTTTTGGGGACCAGTGACACCAATACAGTGATCAGTGCTAAAAAAAATGCACTGTTACTGTATAAATGACACTGGCAGGGAAGGGGTTAAGAGTGTTCCCTGGGAGTGTTTTCTAACTGTTTGGGGGATGGACTGACAGGAAGAACAGAAAGATCAGTGTTCCTGCTTACAGGGAACAAAAGATCTCTGTGTACTTCCATGTCAGAAAGGGGATCTGCCTTGTTTACATAGGCAGATCCCCGTTCTGCCTCTCTGTGGAGCGATCGCAGGTGGCAGGTGGACATCGGGTCCAAGTTTTTTTACTCATATCCCAGTTTCAATTAGAGAGATAGAGCAAACATCACATTGATGGATAGGTTTCTTTAGCAGATAAGTACATTGGAGTCATGGATGTCCGCAGAACTTTTTTCAGTGGTGGGCTTCATTTTAAGGTCACGCATGCTCCGGCCCTTTTCAACTGTCATTATAACGGTCAGAGACTGCAGACATAGTACAGATACACGCAAATACATTACACCTCCATACAACCGATTACACCCAGATACATTACACCCCCCCCCATACACACAGATTACACATAGATACAATACACCCCCCATACACCCAGATACATTACACCCCGATACACACAGATACATTACATCCCGATACACCCAGATACATTACACCCCCATACACCCAGATAGATTATACCCAGATACATTACACCCCGATACACCCAGATACATTACACCCCGATACACCCAGATACATTACACCCCCATACACCCAGATACATTACACCCCCATACACCCAGATACATTACACCCCATACACACAGATACATTACACCCTCATACACCCAGATACATTACACCCCCATACACCCAGATACATTACACCCCCATGTTGTGTATGTGACTCCCGGGACTGGGACATGCAGCGAGGTGCCCCCAACTGATTGTGCGCGCTTGCCTATAGGTAGCACCAGCCCTGCTGGGGGGGTGCACTTGACACCCCTTGCCCCTACCTGTGGATGCCCAGGTTTTGAGTTCAGATTTAACAAAGGGGAAAAAAGGCTGTTTGTCTTGAAATAACCATGTTCGTAGCACAACTTCTCCGTATTATTTTCAATGAGCCTGATCTATAGTATAAAACTGAACAAGTTACTTATCTGTCAGTCTTACCATATTACGAAGGGCTCTCATAAAACAGTTCATTAGTAATGATTTTCCGGTTCGTCTTTTTCCAATCACGCTAATCACATAGACTGGGCGGTCGTCACATTCCAAGAAACATCTCTTTACTGCAGATTCGTTTAGATGCAATTGTCCAGTCCTGTTTACCGATACCAGTTGTAGAGGCTGTCCAGGGAAATTAAAGAACCAAAGTCAGAAATCTCTGCAAGTGGATCTGAAGTCAAATTACAAATGCTCATATCAGGGAATTTATTTTAGCTTGCCATTGTATGCATTGGGCCTCATTAGGGATGAGCCAAACACCCCCCGGTTCGGTTCGCACCAGAACACTATGAACAGGCAAAAAAATGTGTAAATGCGAACACTGTTAAAGTCTATGGGACACAAACATGAAAAATCAAAAGTGCTCATTTTAAAGGCTTATATACAAGTTATTGCCATAAAAAGTGTTTGGGGACCCGGGTACTGCCCCAGGGGACATGTATCAATGCACCTGTGATGGTGGAGGTGAGCAGTGTTGACTAGGCCTCACTTAGCAACATCCTGGAAGTACCTAGCAACGTCCTGGCAGTATTCCAGTCAGGTTTCATAAGGTATGTAAATGGCCTACACCTGTAGCAAGGGCCTTATTCAACTTTAGTCAGAGCTGCATAGTTTGTTTTTATCTATAGATGCCCCTTATCTGCATAGGCAGTTTTGTGGTAAAGGTGAACTATCCCTTTAACATCAGTACATGGTACAACAGACACGTTAAGAATATGAAATGTTGGAGTAGTGCCGCGTACACACGACCGGACTTTCCAGCAAACTAGGTCCGACGGTCTTCCCGACGGACTTTCGGCAGAGGTCTGACGGACTTTCAGAACGAATGGACTTGGCCACACATGATCGGACTAAGTCTGATCGAAAGTCCGTTCGTTTCGTACGTGATGACATAAACGGGACAAAAAAAGGAAGTTCAATAGCCAGTAGCCAATAGCTTCCCTTGCATTGTATTTGGTACGTCGAACCAGAACACAAACGATTGTTTTTCCCGATTTTTAGTCCGTCGGACAGATTCGAAACATGTTCTATTTCTAGGTCCGTCTGATTTTTTACCCAAAAAACGATCGGACTAGCCCACACACGATTGGATTGTCCGACGCACTAATCCCGTCGGACCTAGTTTGCCGGAAAGTCCGATCGTGTGTGTACGCGGCATCAGAAACACTTCAGGCCTCATGCACACTGGACGTTTTTTCAGCTGCTTCTAGGGGCGTCTGGCATTTTCTTTTTCTGCCTCTAAACTCCCCTGCATGTTAGTCTATGGTGTCCATGAACACATAGGTTTTTAGAGGAGCTTAGAAGGAAAAAAAAACCCACTGCCAGTGCGTCCAGGAGCATCAAAGTCTTGACAGAAAAAATGCTTGACGCTTCTAAACGCATCCAAAAGCGTGTTAAAGCTAGGCATGTTTAGCACATGAGCGTTAATGCATTTGGTCAGAATAAATCATTATGGCTATTTAGAAGAATGGCCCAAGTGCTTGATGCCTGTAGACACGCCTCAACGTGTTAGACACTTTTACAAGCATCAGGCCCTTTTTCTGCCAAAACGCTGCTACCAGGAGGAATGACTTCTAGGAGAGTTGGCAAAATGTCCTGTGTGCTTGAGGCCTTTAAAGCCCCACGATCTTTTCCACCAGAAGTAAACAGGCTAATGTACATAGTGAATCACATTTCATATTTGTCCATTCACTAGAGCTCCTACCTGGTTGAAGTAACATGTCGGGCATTTGTTTTCAGAGAAGGATGGTGTAGCTCGGTATTTTGTGATGCAAGGCCAGCAAAACACGTGTTTACATGGGTTATACATATAATCCTCCACGTCTTCAGCACACAGGTCACAGATAACAAGGGCTCCGGCACTGATTGGCATAGACATGTATTAAACATAACAAAACATGAGGTAGGAATTCATTGAATAATACACATAGTTACTTAAAGTGTTACTAAGCCCAGAACCTGCATTCACTATATCTGGTCTCCCACAGTACACAGAACATGGAAATGCTATTCTTTTAGTAAATATAAACTGCTAAATGCCTTTTCTCCTCAGCAGTATATAGCAGTCTTGTGACTTCTATTAGTTCCTAGTAAAGCTTTTAGGAGGCGTTTTCATTCTCCCCTGATGCTCTGTCTGGACATGTCTGGACAGTGCTGATTGGCCCTGTGCTAATTACATGCACCCTCCCAAGAAAAAAAAAACTCTCCAGCAATACACACCAAACTGAGCATGTGCAGCCTGTCTCCTGGCTCTGTAAATATCAGGTTATTTTTTGGAGACAGTGGAAGAAGAGGAGGATCAAAGAAGACAGGATCAAACAGCCTTTATACACAATGCAAAGGATTAACCCCTTAGGTTCCACAGTGAGTATAACAAGCATGCTTTACTGCATATACAGACTGATTTTACTGTTGTGGGTTTAGTAACACTTTAACAATTTATGATTTTGTTGTGCTTTTAGGACCATCCAATATCTTTGAGACACGAATACCAATAATATTTTCACTAATTTTGGTTTCCTTTATGGACTGATCACTGTTTATTTGGAACTCTTTATGGACTGATCACTGTTATATATATATATATCACATTCGTATTTTGGTCATATTATTTTATTAGCGCGGAAATCTTTTAGTTTTTATAACTTGATGTATTCCTATCTTTTGGGAAATCTTTTAAAGAGGAGAATCTGGATGCCGCACACCGGATGAAGTTGAAAACTTGTCTTTATTATAAAACTGGGACCATCAAAAATACAAGACATTCAGGCAGGATGTACAGGTTCAGCTTTTGGGAAATCTTCCTGACTATACCTTTTATTATGTCCTCAGACCCAGAGTCCTTTCAGGCCACGTACACACGGGCGGACTTTTCAACCGGACTTGTCCGACAGACTTTTCAGCGGACTTTCGACGGACTTTTGACAGACTTCCGACAGACTTTTTAACAAACAGACTTGCCTACACACGATCACACCAAAGTCCGACAGATTCGTATGTGATGACGTACACCGGACTAAAATAAGGAAGTTGATAGCCAGTAGCCAATAGCTGCCCTAGCGTCGGTTTTTGTCCGTCGGACTAGCATACAGACGAGCAGATTTCTGGGTCTGGCGGAGTTACAACGTAAAGATTTGAAGCATGTTCCAAATCTAAAGTCCGTCAGATTTGCGACTGGAAAAGTCCACTGAAGGTCCGGTGAAGCCCACACACGATCGGATTGTCCGCCGGATTTGGTCCGTCGGCGTCCGTCGGACAAGTCTGGTAGAAAAGTCTGACCGTGTGTATGCTGCATCAGAAATCCTCCTTTATTCCTAATATTTGCCTAATATTAGAATTTTTTATTTTTTATGGTTTACTTTGGTTATGAGCAGTTTGAATAAATATTTTTTGTAAGTATGTACTTTAGTTTCATCATTTTTGGGGTGGTTGATTGATGGAATAATGTGGGTTTACGCTGAGGCGTATCCATCCCTGATGGGCTAAATTGTCATCCTGTGGCATTTGGAGGCCGCTTTATTGGTTCTGCTGAGTCAGAGGGGATGGAGGGGTGAAAAGAGGCTCTATCCCTTTCCATACTTACTCTCCCCTCTCCCCCCCCTTTTTTTTCCCCCTCTTCCCCTATTCTGTCTTCCCCACTCTCTTCTTCCTTCTTGAGTTTAAAATTAAAAACACAGGGTACTTTCACATTTGTACAATTTATCTCTCTCCGTTTGGTTCTCACTGCTCTGATGGACCTTGTGATGAATCAAAGCCTGACTATGTTGGAACATGGTTCTCTCTTGTGGAACCCCAACATGGGCATGTTGTTACTTCTAATGTTTATGCTATACGTTCTCTGTATTGATGAAAAATAAAGAAATGAAAAAAAAAAAGAATAATGTTAGTTGACTATATCTTTATTTATATTTTATTGTGTGTGTGTATATATATATATATATATATATAGTGACCCTGTCACTGAGGTGAATATGATACAGTATTCACTTTAAAGGTTAATGCAGTGTTCCTGGACTATCGATTTTGAGCGGAGAAAGCTGTGTTTTTGGTTTTCCCTGGATTCTGTAGTTCTGGATCAGAACCTTCAATACTGTCTCTGAATTTTACCAGGTGCCTGCAACCTGTCTCAGTACATGGATGTGCAGGGTCGTTATATACTCAAACCTGAGGATAGTTCAGAGCTCCCAGTTTGGAAACAGTGTGGAAGACAGGTTTCACCCAGGGGTCAGAGCTGCCCAAGCAGCCAAGTGGAATGGTAAGATTGTTGCTGTTATAAATGCATACTTCCCAACTTTCTGAAATGGGAACAAGGTATGCCTATTAGCAAAAGTATGTAGACATAGGACACCCCACCTGCCATGCCCCCCTAAAGGAGAATTGTACAAAAAAATATTAGTTAAACCCAAAAGTGCTTTTTTACCACTGTAGCACCCTCTAGGTAGGTAGGTGCTAGAGACAGGAGATCTCAACCAGGGGTCAGGAGGATGCTTATCCAGAGGCCAGGATTGGTTCGTGCAGCATAGCGCTGCAACTAAAGGCTAAGAGATCCAAGTGAACCAGGAGAGCTGGATAACACAGTCAGAGGGACTGGTAAGAAGAGCAGCGGTGCTGCCAACAAGGGAGCCAGGTGGCTTGCTATTTTTGTTTGATTGGTCATATTGATGTGGAAAAACCCCTGCATGAGCAACTGATATCTATGTGAATGTTCTGTTTTATTTAACCACTTCAGCCCCAGAAGATTTTCTGACCAGAGCACTTTTTACAATTTGGCACTGCGTCACTTTAACTGACAATTGCGCAGTCATGCAATGCTGTACCCAAACAAAATTTCCGTTCTTTTTTCCCCACAAATAGAGCGACAATTTTGAAAAAAAAATAATTATTTTTTGCTATATAATATCCTCAAATAAAAAAAACGAATTTCTTCATCAGTTTAGGCCAATATATATTCTTCTACATATTTTTGGTAAAAAAAATTGCAATAAGCGTATATTGATTGGTTTGCGAAAAATTTATAGCGTCTACAAACTTTACAAAAGATTTATGGCATTTTAATTTCTTTTTACTAGTAAAAGCGGGTGATCTGTGGTTTTTAGCAGTACTGCGACATTGCAACGGACAGATCAAACACTGTTGACACATTTTTGGGACCATTGACATTTATACAGCGATCAGTGCTATAAATATGCATTGATTACTGTGTAAATGTCACTGGTAGGGAAGGGGTTAACACTAGGGGGCGATCAAGGGGTTAAATGTGTGTTCCCTCAATGTGTTCTAACTGTATGGGGATAGGACTGACTGGGGGAGGAGACATATTGTTGTTCCTACTTAGTAGGAACAAACGTTATGTCTCCTCTCCCCTGACAGAACAGGGATTTGTGTGTTGTACACACACAAATCCCTGTGCTGGCTCTCGTGCATGCGATTTCGCGTGGCCAGTGGATCCCCCAGCCATGCAGCAGGCGAGCGCACCCTCTGGCAGCTTCTAAAGGGAAAGCCGTACTCATACGGGGTTTCGCCCAGGAGAGCCATTGTGCCGCAGTATCCAGCATCCTGCATTGGCTATGACCATGTGTTTGGGGCTGCTGTTACCCCTGGCAACAGGACATTTGTTTGGCTAGCAGTAGCTGTTGGAGAGTCCACAAAGGCTGTAATGCTGGACCATGGCCAAGTGGGGGCATTATCCTGTGAGAGCACTGCAGAGAAGAGACATTGCCCTTAATTGAAGACTGCAACACCTGCCAAGTGGAATGGTAAGATTGTTGCTGTTACAAATGCATACTTCCCAACTTTCTGAGATGGGAACAAGGTATGCCTACAGTGGCTTGCGAAAGTATTCGGCCCCCTTGAACTTTTCAACCTTTTGCCACATTTCAGGCTTCAAACATAAAGATATAAAATTTTTATTTTTTGTGAAGAATCACCAACAAGTGGGACACAATTGTGAAGTGGAACGAAATCTTTTGGATTTTTGAAACTTTTTTAGCAATTAAAAAACTGAAAAGTGGTGCGTGCAAAGTTATTCGGCCCCTTTACTTTCAGTGCAGAAAACTCACTCCAGAAGTTGAGCGAGGATCTCTGAATGATCCAATGTTGTCCTAAATGACTGATGGTGATAAAAAGAATCCACCTGTGTGTAATCAAGTCTCTGTATAAATGCACCTGCTCTGTGATAGTCTCAGGGTTCTGTTGAAAGCGCAGAGAGCATCATGAAGACCAAGGAACACACCAGGCAGGTCCGTAATACTGTTGTGGAGAAGTTTAAAGCCGGATTTGGATACAAAAAGATTTCCCAAGCTTTAAACATCCCAAGGAGCACTGTGCAAGCGATCATTTTGAAATGGAAGGAGTATCAGACCACTGCAAATCTACCAAGACCTGGCTGTCCCTCTAAACTTTCAGCTCAGACAAGGAGAAGACTGATCAGAGATGCAGCCAAGAGGCCCATGATCACTCTGGATGAACTGCAGAGAACTACAGCTGAGGTGGGAGAGATTGTCCATAGGACAACAATCAGTCGTACACTGCACAAATCTGGCCTTTATGGAAGAGTGGCAAGAAGAAAGCCATTTCTCAAAGATATCCATAAAAAGTCTCGTCTAAAGTTTGCCACAAGCCACCTGGGAGACACACCAAACATGTGGAAGAAGGTGCTCTGGTCCGATGAAACCAAAATCGAACTTTTTGGCCACAATGCAAAACGATATGTTTCGCGTAAAAGCAACACAGCTCATCACACTCAACACACCATCCCCACTGTCAAACATGGTGGTGGCAGCATCATGGTTTGGGCCTGCTTTTCTTCAGCAGGGACAGGGAAGATGGTTAAAATTGAGGGGAAGATGGATGCAGCCAAATACAGGACCATTCTGGATGAAAACCTGTTGGAGTCTGCAAAAGACCTAAAACTGGGACGGAGATTTATCTTCCAACAAGACAATGATCCCAAACATACAGCAAAATCTACAAAGGAATGGTTCACAAATAAATGTATCCAGGTGTTAGAATGGCCAAGTCAAAGTCCAGACCTGAATCCAATCGAGAATCTGTGGAAAGAGCTGAAAACTGCTGTTCAAAAACGCTCTCCATCCAACCTCACTGAGCTCGAGCTGTTTTGCAAGGAAGAATGGGCAAGAATTTCAGTCTCTCGATGTGCAAAACTGATAGAGACATACCCCAAGCGACTTGCAGCTGTAATCGCAGCAAAAGGTGGCTCTACAAAGTATTAACGCAAGGGGGCCGAATAATTTTGCACGCACCACTTTTCATTTTTTTATTAGTTAAAAAAGATTCAAAAATCCAAAAGATTTCGTTCCACTTCACAATTGTGTCCCACTTGTTGGTGATTCTTCACAAAAAATAAAAATTTTATATCTTTATGTTTGAAGCCTGAAATGTGGCAAAAGGTTGAAAAGTTCAAGGGGGCCAAATACTTTCGCAAGCCACTGTATTACCAAAAGTATGTAGACATAGGACACCCCACCTGCCATCCCCCCTAAAGGAGAATTGTACAAAAAAAATATTAGTTAAACCCAAAAGTGTTTTTTTTTTTACCACTGTAGCACCCTCTAGGTAGGTAGGTGCTAGAGTAGGATTTTTTTGTCTTAGGGTAGGCAAATTTAGGCAGGCCTGGCTGCCAGCCAGGCCTGTTTGTTTTAATCTGGGTTGTGAGTGGCTCAGGATAGCAGCTGGTGACTCACAGGTAGCATTACTAAGACCTCCCTCTTCTTTCTAGAGCTTCATGGAAAGTATTGGAAAGAGAGGAGGAGAGGAGAGGTGGAGCTGCTTGGGGTGTTCTAAGGAGCCCTGACCAATCCCCAACCTAGGGCTGGTAAGTGACAAACACAGTCATGAGGACTGGGGAGGCATGCCTGAGACGACTGGAAGCATGTAGTCTGGGATGAGTGCAGAGCCATTCGAGTGGACTGTGTTGTCAAGGGCAGTGGAGAAGGGCAGCTGCAGTCAGGGGGGCTGGCAGGGCCTGAAGATGGGTTACTGGGCTTAGTAACCAGAGATAGGACAGCTAGCACTAGAGACTTTCTATCTGCTACACTATAGAGGCCCGCGGTCCCTGCCTGCAAAAGGCTGTTGCTAAAGGCCTGGCTTAGTCAGTCAGGCCCAACCACATTGTGCTACCTGTGCCTGGAAATTAGAGAGGAAGCGATGTGCAGGAGGAGAAATGGAGTGAACCTACTGAACTGTACATAGGTGTCCCAAGCAAATTGCTATTATTTCCACTGGGCATTCCATATTTCCCCTACCCCATCCATGTTCAATTCCCTTAATAAATATAAAAACAAAGCTGACAGACTGTTCATTGTCTTGGAGTGTCTGGGAAGTGACCACTTAGCAGCCCCTATGGGGGGTACCGCTACACCACTACTATTCCTTTATACTGGCTTTTGACATTTATAAATGCAGAAATTTAGAAATTTGATGAAAGGTTTAGCACTGGGAAACACTTTTTATAGAGATAAAAATATGCATTTTATATACAACTATATAGATCAGACCAAAATGAGGGACAAAGGAGGAGGAACGAGGGACAGAGGAACTTTGTTCCAAATCAGGAACAGTCCCTTTAAAATCAGGGACAGTTGGGAGCTCTGCAAATGTGAAAGAGACTGGGTATGGGTCTAATCCCGGTGAAGTGGGAGTAAGTCTGGCGAGGATTGCTTCTAGTGAAGAAAGAGACTTGCTGCAATACAATACTCTGTGTAGTAGCAAAGCACAGCTTAGAGCTGAACCTGCAGCAAGATTGAGGACTGTTAAGAACTTGTCTCCATGCAGCGTTGTAGGGAGCAGGGAGGCAAGCGTTAAAACTAAATATGATGGTGTGTTGCTTATTAATAAGTCTGGAAATGCTGATATTTTTCCCCTGTGTTGGAGTTTAAGAGTGAAATATGTTCTGTGCATGAGACAGAACTGATTCAGCAGAGTGCTGTGGCAGATATGTCAGGGGTGACCACTGAGGTATGTGTGACATCGCCCTAGTAACCATGACAGGTGCAATAGAGGTGTCCCTGGAGACCTCCCAGGAGCTCACGGTGTCGGAGCTTGATGTTTCCCAGGGCAACTATGTAGAAACCCAGACGGGCGAGAGTGTTTCTTGTAAGGTGAAAAGTGATGTACTGAATGTTTCACAGGTTCAAGCTGGTAATGGGCTAAGACAGCCTGTGAAAGTCAGGAATGATGACGTTGAAAAATGTATTACTGTTAATGATGATGAAGGTGGGATATCTCCCATGGCAACCAGAGGCAATGCTGCTGGGTTGTCCCTGGTAATCTCACAAGGGCTCTGTGTGTTGGTACCGGTGATTGCCCAGGATAGCTCTGATACTGCTCTGGGGGAACAGAATGGGGAATCAGCTCAAATGGCAGAACTTGTATCATCAGCCCTGGTTCACACCTGTGCGATTTTTTTAATACAATTTGACGGTTCAAAATCGCATGACAAGTCGTACCCCATTGCTGGCAATGCAACAGTTCAAATCGTTGAAAAAGGTTCCTGCACTACTTTTTTGCAATTTTATTGTGACTTGCATTGACTTCTGTTAAATGACATCGCAAGCTGCAATGTAATCGGAGGTCCAAATCGCACTGATCTTTGGATTTGAAATTGCACTGAAGTAGCGTGATTTCAAAGCCGCACTGGTGTGAACCAGGGCTTAGAGTCTGATGTTGTTAAAAGTGACTTGCGCAAGGTGTTTGCTGCTAAGCCACTCTGTCCGCCTCAGTCTCCTTGGGCAGATGGAACTGTGCTGCAGAATACCAGAGACTAGAGCACAGACAGGATAGACTGGGATAGTTTGGCCATAAAGTTTGTGGCATTACTGAAGGAAGCATTTATGTATAAAAAAGGGGTGGACGTGACAGCTGCTGTGCCAAATGAAGGGTCTGCAGAGCAGCCAGAGGTCAAGGGTGCATTGGATGTTGCAGAAGTTAACCCTCTCCAGCCAGGAGGACCAGATAGGGGCGAATGCTTGCATAGATTTTGTATCAAGTATCTCATTTACAAAGGTTTTTATTGACATAATAGCATAAGTATACAGATCCAACTGACTTGGATAATAAACCGTACATGTGACATAACTTGAGGTATGGTTTCAAAGTACAAAGTAGTGAGAGAGAATTGAGTGCTAGATAGTGACTAATATTATCAAAAATACTAAAAGAAAAATAACAAGTGATGTGAATTGTTAAGCAATGGTTGTACATATAAACCTAAGTGATATAATACAACAATAATAAACAAAAAGGTATAAAAATATATGCAGACAATCAATCACAAAAACATAACAATCGTGAGTAGATAGTCCCAAACAAGGAAGGAAACACAGTTCTATTATAGACAAAGTGATCTTCTGTGTAGATAATCTTCTAAGCAAATAGTAAGATATGCTTCACCAAGAGATGACACCCAACAGTGCTGGATATTAAATCTGCTTACCAGATGTAATTGACTTGTTTTGTTACAAAAAAAGTCACAAAACACTTGTACAGGATAGTGCCTGCTCACATGGATAGACTGGAGATGAATAGGAAAGCTTCCTCTCCGGGTAGTTAGGCATGGGATATATAAAAGACAGTAGAGATATCCATAGCGTAATTCAGTTTATTAAAAAGCTAAAAACATAAAAGAGAGCCAAGAGGCCTCTTACATTTGATGGTGCCTAACCAGCACTGGGGCTGCTAGCTTTTCGGTAGTGGGACTGTGTATGGACGCCGTAGAGCCACCTCCGTGGTCGGTGTGCGTTCCACCCGTCGACAACAACAACCAGGAATGCTGGATGTGACGTAGGATGACGTGACCAGGTACCGCTCCGATGTACATTTCGTAATAACGTCTTCAGGAAGCATACCTTGGTCACTAGGATACATGTTACTTATAGTCAATGGGGGCCGGATTAGGGGCGTGATAATTATAGAATAGGGAACTCATGTTACGCAGCCACGGTTCCGGTTTACATTGCTTGCAGCTAATAACGCTTATATACACAACCATAGGAGTACAATAACTTTGATTCACTATTTATGAGTAAAACATTTGATGGAGCATCTTACTTATAGTCAAAAGGGGCTGGATTAGGGGCGTGATGATTATAGAAATAGGGACTCATATTACGCAGCCGCAGTGCTGATTAACATTGCTTTGCAGCTGATATCTCTTGTACACACATCCATAGGAGTACAATAACTTCAGTTCACCTTTCATGAGTAAAACATTTGATGGGACATATCAAAAGCCCATTACAAAAAAGCAAATGGGACAGAAAAATTGCAAAACAATACCCAAATATAAATAAATCAGCATCATAGGGGTATAAATCTGATCATAAAATTGGAGAGCCAGGGGGAAGAGGGTATGTACACACATGCCGAGGTTTAATCGTTTGCCAAAAAGCAATTTAGATCTAATTCAATGTTCATCTCAAAAGGCTGCATAGTGTGCAATTTATACAGCCAATAGATTTCATTTTGCGAGATGGCTCTCTTCATGTGGGTACCCCTCCAATGTTTTCATATTTTATCTATACCATAAAAAGTTAAAAGAGTCAGATCACTATTGTCAAAGAGTTTAAAGTATCTGGAGACACTATGGTTGAGAAAACCTTTTTTAATGTTTGCAAGGTGCTTATTAATTCTAATCTTTAACTGGAGTGTGGTTCTACCCACATATTGTAGGGAACACGGACACTCCAGAACATATGTCACATGATCTGAGTAACACGTGATAAGAGGTTTGATTTTAAATTCTTGTTTGGTAACCAACGATTGGAAATGTGAGATCTTTTTGTTAGTGCCTGTTTTTTTAGTTGTTTTGCAGGCCTTACATCTAGTGCAGTAATGAAAGCCAGACCCATCCAAAAAAGTAGATGGTTTTGTTGGAGGGTCTGGGACATTGCGGGCAATAAGGTTCCTTAGTCCGGGGGCTTTTCTATAGATACATTTTGGTTTTGCTGATAATGAAGATTGTAAATCCTTATCTTGAAGCAAAATTGGCCAAAATCTTTTGAAAATGGTTTCCACTTGTTTGTACTGTTGGTGGAAGCCTGATATAAACATCACCTCCCCTTTTTTGGTTTGGTAACTAGAAGTGTTTGTCTATCCATTGCTGAAACCTACTCTAGAAGTTTCTCAAGTGTCCACAATGGGTAGCCCTTCTCCAAAAACCTACTAGTGAGTACTTCTACCTGTAGAAAAAAATCAACATCGTTGTCACAGTTGCGCCTAAGGCGCATATATTGTCCTTTTGGGACAGCCCCTATCCACTGTGAATGGTGGCAACTGTGAGTTGGCACAAAGGCATTCCTACCAGTCTCTTTAAAGAAGGTCTTTGTGCCAATGGTATTCTGGTGTTTAGTAAGCGTGAGATCCAAATAGTTAACAGTCACTAGATTGCATTCTGTCGTGAACTTTAGGCCATATTTATTGCTATTAATTTTTCCCAAAAAATCTAAAAAACTTATGTAAGAGCCCTCCCATAACAGAATGATGTCATCAATGTACCTTTTATAAAAAAGAAGCAACTTAGTTCTATTTTTAAAGATTGTTTCCGATTCCCATTTATTTAATGTGATATTCGCCACTAGGGATGAGCCTTATGTTGGGGTCGAACACGAGTTCGACTCGAACATTGGCTGTTCAAGCGTTCGTCGAAATACAAACATTATAGGGCGTATGCGCCAAATTCGAGCGGCACGACATCGCAGTGCATTGCTGTCTAATGATTGGCCAAGCATGCACTGTGACCCGCATGCTTTGGCCAATCACAGCGCCGTCAGCATAGAGAGCCATAATTGGCCAAAGGCACGGTGCCTTTGGCCAATTATGGCTCAGGGGGTCAAGTCCACGCCCCACACACTGTATAAGGCCGCCTGCACGTCGGCCCTGTGCAGTGTGTTGCTGACGTTGAGCGAGAGAGTGTCATTTCATTTAGATTGAGCAGGCAGGCGATTCAGTTAGCCGCAGTGTATTTAATATTTATATATATATATATATATATATATATATATATATATATATATATATATATATATATACACACACAGTTAGTCTCGTATATATATATCCACTGTATCCAGTTTAGCTAGATCTGACTGCAGTCAGTTCCTGGTGTACTGTTTCTAATATACTTCAGGCAGGCAGGTGATTCAGCTAGCTGCAGTGCATTTAATATACAGTATATGTATATATATATTGTAATATATATGTATATATATATATATATATATATATATATATATATATATATATATATATATATATATATATATATATATATATATACAGTCTCCTACATTTATATATCCACTGCATTCCAGTCTAGCCAAGCCTATATCTGACTGCAGGCCATTCCTGGTGTACATTTTCAAATACACTTTCAGGCAGGCAGGCAGGTGATTCAGTGATCTGCAGTGCATAAAATATATATACAGTCTCCTACATATATATCCACTGCATTCTAGTCTAGCCAGGCCTATATCTGACTGCAGGCCATTCCTGGTGTACGTTTTCAAATACACTTTCAGGCAGGCAGGTGATTCAGTGATCTGCAGTGAATTAAATATATATACAGTCTCCTACATATATATATATCCACTGCATTCTAGTCTATCCAAGCCTATATCTGACTGCAGGCCATTCCTGGTGTACGTTTTCAAATACACTTTCAGGCAGGCAAGCAGGCAGGTGATTCAGTAATCTGCAGTGCGTTAAATACATATATACAGTCTCCTACATATATATATCCACTGCATTCCAGTCTAGCCAAGCCTATATCTGACTGCAGGTCATTCCTGGTGTACATTTTCAAATACACTTTCAGGCAGGCAGGCAGGTGATTCAGTGATCTGCAGTGCATTAAATATATATACAGTCTCCTACATATATATATATATATATATATATATATATATATATATATATATACACTGCATTCCAGTCTAGCCAAGCCTTTATTTGACTGCAGGCCATTCCTGGTGTACTTTTTCAAATACACTTTCAGGCAGGCAGGCAGGTGATTGAGTGATCTGCAGTGCATAAAATATATATACAGTCTCCTACATATATATCCACTGCATTCTAGTCTAGCCAAGCCTGTATCTGACTGCAGGCCATTCCTGGTGTACGTTTTCAAATACACTTTCAGGCAGGCAGGTGATTCAGTGATCTGCAGTGAATTAAATATATATACAGTCTCCTACATATATATATATCCACTGCATTCTAGTCTAGCCAAGCCTATATATGACTGCAGACCATTCCTGGTGTACATTTTCAAATACACTTTCAGGCAGGCAGGCAGGTGATTCAGTGATCTGCAGTGCATTAAATATATATACAGTCTCCTACATATATATATCCACTGCATTCTAGTCTAGCCAAGCCTATATCTGACTGCAGGCCATTCCTGGTGTACTTTTTCTAGTAAACTTCAGGCGGTGTTTTGCTAATAAAATTTTACAGCATGTCTGGAAGGCCACCAAGGAGAGGTAGACGCTCACAGGCCACTAAAAGAGGGCAAGCAGGCTCTGTGTCTACAGCCAGCAGTGCTGGTCGTGGACACAGTGCATCCTCAGCACGTGGCATGGGGCACACTTGTCCTTTTTTTCGGCAGCTGGCTGTGTTGATCCACAACATGCAGAAGAGTTGGTGGAGTGGATAACTAAGCCGTCCTCATCCTCCTCATTCTCTGTCACCCAGGCTCAGAGTAGTTTGCCTGCCAATGCAGCTGCCAAATTGGCCTATTCCATCGGCTCAATGTCACCAGTCACTCCTTCCCTAGCCCCACCATCATGCATGGAGGAGTCCCCCGAATTGTTCAACCACAGTGTCGGGTACATGCTGCAGGAGGATGTGCAGCGTTTTGAAGGCTCTGATAATGGTATTCAGGTTCAGGAAGGCAGTAACGTGAGCCCAAAGAGAGGGGGTGCCCAAGAAGGACAAAAAACTGGCAGTCATGTTCCCCCAGCTGCAGCATAGCAGGTTTGCTCCAGTGACGAGGAGGGGGGGATGATGAGGTCACTGACTCTACGTGGGTGCCTGATAGAAGAGAGGAGGAGGCGCATTTCCAATGAGGCAGGATGCCCTCTAGGGGCCAGCTTAAGGGCAGCCACCCGACTGCATCACACCGCAGAGCTCCGCATGTGCAGGGCGCTGCTGACTCCCCGCGTATTTTGAAAAGTTCTTTGGTGTGGGCCTTTTTTGATATGTGTGCAGCAGATTGCAACATATGTCTGAAGCGCATCAAGTGTGCCCAAAACAGCAGCCGCTTGGGCACCACATGCTTGACCAGACATATGTCGACCTACCATGCAGTCCGTTGGCAACAGTACTTAAAAGACCCACACCAAAGAACAAGGCGGACCTCTCCTTGCTACTCATCAGCTGGGATCTCCAACCCCACTATACCTTCAGTCCTCTCAGAAACCTGCACTGAGAGGAGTGAAGGTGTATAATTAGGTGTTGCAAGTACTTGCGGGAAGTCTGCTATCGCTACACCAACATCCGATTGTAGCAGGCAAATTTCCCTACCCCAGTTGCTAAAGAAATTTGGTCCCAACCATTCACATGCTCAGCAGCTGAATGCTAGCTTGGCTAAATTGCTAGCACTCAAACTGCTGCCTTTTCAGCTGGTAGACTCTGCCCCCATTCATGAATTTGTGGAATGTGCGGTACCCAAATGCCAAATGCCATTTCTTTTCACAGAAGGCCATTCCGGCTCTCAACCGGCATGTGGAAGGCAATGTCTTGGCCTTGTTGGACAGGGCGGTCAGTGGTAAAGTGCTGACTCATGGTCCAGCAGGCATGGACAGGGACGTTACCTTTCTTTCACAGCGCACTGGGTAACTCTGCTGACAGCTGGGAAGAATGCAGGACAGGGTGCAGTATTGTTGGAGCTTGTTCCGCCACCACGCCTCCAAAATGCTAGTAGTGGTGATTCTGCCACACCTCTCTCCTCCACCCCCTCCTCTTCTTCTTCCTCTATAGCCTATTCCTCTGCAGATTTCTCCTCGGAACCAGCGGTGCTCCATAGGCGTTCAAGGGATTACGCAAGCACTCAGGCAAAAAGATGCTATGCAGTGCTTGAGTTGGTCTGCTTAGGGGACAGGAGCCACACTGGGGCAGAGATTCTGTCAGCTCTGTAGGGGCAGACTGAGAGGTGGTTGACACCACACCAGCTTCAGCCAGGAATGATGGTTTGCGACAATGGCACCAACCTCCTCTCCGCCCTCCGTCAGGGACACTTGACCCATGTTCCCTGTTTGGCTCACGTCCTTAATTTGGTGGTGCAGCAGTTCTTGTGCAGGTACCCGGGCTTACAGGATCTCCTGAGGCAGGCCAGGAAAGTCTGTGGGTGTTTTTGCTGGTCATATAATGCCAGTGCTCAGCTGGCTGACCTTCAAAAGGAATGCAACCTGGCCAAGAACTGCCTCATTTGTGACATGCCCACCAGGTGGAACTCAACGTTGGCAAAGCTGCAGCAGCTTCACACGCAGCAGAGGACCATCAATGAGTACCTGTGTGAGAATGGCACCAGGACAGGGTCAGGGGAGCTTGGCTTTTTTTCGCCACGCCAGTGGCTACTGATCAAGGATGCATGCATGCACTGTCATGTCACCATTTGAGGAGGCCACGAGGATGGTGATCAGTGACAGTGCATGCATCAGTGATACTGTCCCTCTTGTCTTCCTGTTGGAGCACATGCTTCGTTGAATAATGGACAGGGTACTTGAGGCAGAACAGAGGGAGGAAGAGGAGGACTTCCTTACCTCTCAAGGCCCCCTTTATCCAGACAGTATTCCTGCGGGCCCGCCAATCACACAGGAAGAGGAGGATGAGGATTGTGTCAGCATGGAGGTGGAGCCTAGCACTCAGCATCAGCAGCAGTCTTCAAGGGATCGTTTTCAGTCCCCAGAAACCCATAGACTTGTACGTGGCTGGGAGGAGGTGGCTGTGGATCATGTCATCCTTAGTGGCCCAGAGGACTCCGGATCGAATGCCTCAGCAAACCTTCACTGCATGGCCTCCCTGCTCTGGCAAAGCCTGCGAAAGGACCCTCGGATTCGTGGTATTAAGGAGAGGGATCATTACTGGCTGGCAACTCTTCTTGATCTATGTTACAGAGTAAGGTTGCGGAATTTATCCAGCCTTCGTAGAGGGAGCATAGGATGAAACATCTTCGGGAGGCCTTGCAGAAAGGTTTGTGCAATGCGTTTCCAGAGCCTGGGAGGTTACAATTTCCTAGTCCTCCTGGACAACATGTTGCTGAGGCTTCGGTCAGTCAAAGAAGGAGCGGTGGAGAAGGTGGCCGTCTGACCGATGCGTTCAGACAATTCTTAGTCTACAGCCCCAAGGTCTGATCGGTTCCAGCAACCATTGCCAGCGTCTGATTTACATGGTGCAGGAATACCTAGGGGCAAGATCAGACTTGGAGACCTTTCAAAGCGAAAATCCACTGGGTTACTGGGTCTTGAGGATGGATCACTGGCCAGAGCTTGCACAATATGTAATTGAGCTACTGGCCTGTCCTGCATCCAGCGTTCTTTTTGAATGCACATTCAGTGCTGCTGGAGGCTTTATAACCGATCATAAAGTGCGCCTGTCCAGACTCAGTTGATCAGCTCACCTTCATAAAAATGAATCAGTCTTGGATCACAAGATACCAAGCACCTGATGCTGATGTAACCAATTAATTTTTCTATGAATGTGTGATCCCTTGAAGACTACCTATGCTGAGTGACTATCCTGTTATGCTGAGTGACTATACTATTCCTCCTCAATGTTCATGTTGATAGCTTCTAAGAACATTTTTGTGCCAGGGCACCACCACCAGTACCTAAGGCCCAATTTTTCTGCCCCCGTTTGACAGGGGCGTGTAATTACAATTTTTCCTGTAATATTTCACAGCAGGGCTCATTCCTGCACTCAACTAGAGTATCTGTGAGGGGTTGCAGTGCTGTGGCACCACCACCAGTGCCTAAGGCCCAATTTTTCTGCCCCTGTTTTACAGGGACGTGTAATTACAATTTTTGCTGTAATATTTCACAGCAGGGCTCGTTCTTGCGCTCAACTCAACTAGAGTATCTGTGAGGGGTTGCAGTGTTGTGGCACCACCACCAGTGCCAAATGCCCCGTACACACGACCGGTCTTTCCGGCAGAAAAGGTCTGACAGAATCATTCCATCAGACATTCCGATCGTGTGTGGGCTTCATCGCACTTTTTCTTTCAAAAATTCTGACAGACCTAGAAATAGAACATGTTTTAAATCAATTCCTATCGGAAAAAAACGTTTGTCTGTATGTTATTCCGACTGACCAAAAACGACACAAGGGCAGCTATTGGCTAATGGCTATTGAACTTCCTTTTTCTAGTCCCGTTGTACGTCATCGCATTCTAAACTATCAGACTTTGGTGTGTAGGCAAGTCCGTTTCAGCGGAACTCCGTCGGAACTCCGTCAAAAAAACCGTCAAAGTTTATTCTGCCGGAAAGTCCGGTCGTGTGTACGCGGCATAAGACCCAATTTTTCTGCCCCTGTTTAACAGGGGCGTGTAATGACAATTTTTGATGCAATATTTCACAGCAGGGCCCGTTCCTGCGCCCACCAAGAGTAACTGTGAGGGCTTACAGTGTTGTGGCACCCCCACCACACCACCACCAAAGGCCCAATTTTTCTTCCCCTGTTCAACAGGGGCATGTAATTACAATTCTTGATATAATATTTCACAGCAGGGCCCGTTCCAGCGCCCACCAAGAGTAACTGTGAGTGTTCTGGTACCACCAACACCTAAGGCCCAATTTTCTGCAGAGTATATAGGGCAGGCCGTACAGTATATACAGGCGGTCCCCTACTTTCAAACATCCGACTTACAAACGACTCCTACTTATAAACAGAGGGAGACAACAGGAAGTGAGAGGAAATCTACCCCTAGGAAGGGAAATTCTCTCCTGTAATGCCCCGTACACACGGTCGGACTTTGTTCGGACATTCCGACAACAAAATCCTAGGATTTTTTCCGACGGATGTTGGCTCAAACTTGTTTTGCCTACACACGGTCGCACAAAGTTGTCGGAATTTCCGATCGACAACAACGCGGTGACATCAAGCACGTACGACGAGACTAGAAAAGGCCAGTTCAGAACCAAGCGCAGCACCCTTTGGGCTCCTTTTGCTAATCTCGTGTTAGTAAAAGTTTGGTGAGAAACGATACGCGCTTTTTCAGACTCGTGGCTTTCAGATCGTTTTCTGCCGCTCAGTTTGTGCTTGTGGGTTTGTATCTGCTCTTCAGTGCGTGCAGTCAGTTCGTATTGGAGTTTTCTGTGCGATCTTGTCCGCTCGTTGCTGTTTTTCAGGTCGCTCTTCACAGGCCTTGCTGTTCTTCAGTGCGTTCTGTTACTTCGTTCTGAGCAGCCGACCGTTTTCTAGCCATTTTTCGTATGCGTACTCCTCGTACAGTTCGTGCTGTGCGGGGGCTTGGTGTTGGGGTCCTGACCTTGACACAAGTCCAGTCCATGAACAGGGTGGGGAGGAGTTCATGGACCAAGAATTGGTTGCTTCAGCGTCACCAGTTCTGTCATATGCCTTTGCTCCATGAGATCCGTGAGAATAATCCTGATGATTTCAGGAACTTTCTCAGGATGACGGACCCCGTATTTCACCGTCTGTTGGCTTCGCTGACCCCCTATATTAGCAGGCAGGATACCTGCATGAGGCAAGCCATCACTCCGGAGCAGAGGTTGGTCGCTACCTTGCGGTATTTGGCCACAGGGAGAAGCCTGCAGGACCTCAAGTTCTCGACAGGCATCTCCCCCCAGGCTCTTCTTTGTGGACATTTACTGCTTGTGTTTGTTTGAGCTGACCCTGACAGAAATGTGTGGAGTGCATAAAATGTCATGATTGTGTAACCTTACAAAGCACTGTTGGCTGTTATTTACTAAATGCAAAGACACTTTTCACTACAAGTGCACTTGCAACTGCACTGAAACTGCACTTGTAGTGCAAAGTGGATTTCCCCTTAGGAAATAACCCCCATTTTCTCATCAAACAACAATTACATCACCCCAAAAGTGTTGTATCGTTGAGACAATAATCCACACATTCTTGATGAACAATCTTTTTAATACCAGCACAATCACATGTGCATTTACCCAAGGTTTTTCTGACAAACCGACATGTTTGTGGTATAACAATTTTTGTGGTGTCATTATCCAAAATCAAAATGTCCATTTTATAGAAAACAGGCCTGTGTAAAACCCACAAGAAAGACACAAATCTTGATCTTACAAAGTTCACATTTGGTAGAACTTGAAGGTAATATCAGACATGAGTATTTAGGAACTGTGTTTGATATTGCATTCAGATGGGGGGAAATCACCCCTGGAAAAGCCAAATTTGGAAGATGCACACAAATTTCACAATGTCAACATGTGCTAGCTGCCATCACGGGGGATCAAGCGACGTGTTTTGGGGGAGAAAGCCCTTCCTCACCGCTACTTTATTATTGAGGAAGGGGTTGCACCCCCAAAACGAGTCCATTGATCTCCCGTGATGGCAGATAGCACATGTTGGCACACTGTGTGCATCCTCCAAATTCGGCTTTGTGAAAAATCACAAAAACATTTAGCACATTGTAGCACACAAAAGAAGAAAGTGATTTGGAGGGGCTTTAAACTCGCCCCAAAACATCAATGATGTTTTTATATTTTGGAATAACATCATTGATGTTTTGCTTGATTATTTCCAATTGTAAATTACACCCCATGATCTCCCCGATCAGGATCTGGCCACTTTCGGATGTGAAAGGATCTGGATCCACAACCTCACGATCACCTAAAAAGAGAGGAACCCCAAATTAAATTAGGTTTGCCAAAAAATGCCGCCATCCATCTCTTATCTGAGCCTGTGGTTGCAGACACTCACCTGTTGTGGTAACTACTTCCACCACGTCTTCTTCCTCCTGCTCATCTTGTCTTTGGGGTATTTCCCCTTCTTCCAGAGGTGGGGGGTCTCTGGTCTCCTGGGATGAGGGGTGTCCTCCGAGTCTTTTCTCCCCTATGTAAAACAAAAATGGTATAATTAGCACACAGATATTTGATGGCAGAACTATAAAGATGAAACATTGCTTGGAAGTGGGGTACAATTGTCTATTTTAGCAGAGTTCCAACATGTAATTTGATTAGTGTCCTTTGTCAAGCTTCAATACTTTACCTGTTTGGTACAAAAATCAAGTGAGATATAGTGAGGCTTGTTTCAAGCATGTATATAATCTGTATCCTGAATGTCTGCTTGTCCTTCAACCCCCAAACAAGTATGCACAAAATTGTCCCAGACAGGGAGGGACCAAAAAGGAAAGCGGGGCTCAAGGAAGGACAATGTGAGTAAACATATGAAAATAAGTATTGTATTTATTATAGGTTACAGAAATATCCAAGTGGAGATACGGTAGCTTGCATCACAAGTAAACATTGCTAAAATAAAATCAATTGATCGATAGTAGCTAATCGATCAAAACTGATACACAGACAAGGAGGACAAAACAACATATAAAATTTATATTTTTTTTTTTCCTGTTTGGTACAAGCTTCACAGATGGAGACCCCCCTATAGTATACACTGGTTCACCTGTGTGGCCCCCCTAATAAAAAGGGTGTTCTGGGGTCCCACACTAGTGCTCCAGCGTCCAGATGTGAAAACAGCTGCTCAGTGTCCTCTCCTTACACACAATCTAGTTTGCATTTCATTCTAGTAACAAAGCCATCTACACAACACAATTCTTTGAAGACAAGTATAGGGCCTCAAAATGGTGGCCAAATGCATATGGGCTAAACAATGGTATTTTTTCGTCCCAAATAACAATGTGTGATCCGAACGAATAATGTGCCCATGAACATGAAAGTTGCCATTTTAAACTGTACAACAGTTCCAAAAGCACATGGAGCAGCACGAACGTAATAAACACAAGAACAATAGGAACACAGCACAACTACTTACTTTTTTGCAGCACTCTCCGGATCTTTCTGTACTGCTCATGTTCTCGTAATTTCAGGTCCGACCACCGTTTCCTGAGCTGATCTTTCGATCGTCGTACCCCGAATTTCCGGTGCAGACTCCTGACCACTTTCGCCATGATCTTGGCCTTTCGGACATTGTGGTTGGGGTAAGGCCCATACTTTCCATCATAGTCGGCCTTCTTCAGGATGTCCACCATTTCCAACATCTCCCCAAAGGACATATTTGAGTCCTTCAATCTCCTTCTGGATCGGGACGTTTCAGGCTCCAGCCTTTCCTCCCCCTCCTCCTCGTTGGTGTAATTAGCACGATCCTGCTGTCTATCCGCCATGTGCTCTTCCTCCACTGCGCCGAACGAAAAGGGGCGGGGAATAGACTAGAAAGAACGTCAGGGGCGGGCGGAGTTATACGCATGCGCAGTGTGTATAAATCGTAACGCGCGCGTCTTACGTACGATCTGTGAGCGGAGGAAGGAGCATCGGAGACGCCGATCGTGCTAACGAAGGTAGGATCTAAACTTGGGCCTATACTTCTTCGAAATGGAAGCCTATATTGTAACAAGATTAGGGGAGTTTGGCCTGACATTAGGGTTTGTCTTGTGTTGTGTCTTGCAGAGAAAATGGATGGCTTCAACGACCACAATTTCCTGCCCCAGTTCATAGACAAGTACAGAGAGCTGCCCTGTCTGTGGCAAGTGAGACACCCCCACTATAATCACAAACAGAAGAGGCAGGCAGCGCTGGAGAAACTGCTGGAGTTGGTGACGCCGGTGGTCCCCACAGCAACCATCCCTTATTTGAAAGCTAAAATTGGTGGCCTGAGGAGCACTTATCTTAGGGAGCGCAAGAAGGTCACAGATTCCCAGAGGTCCGGAACTGCAGCAGATGACGTTTATGTCCCCAGGCTGTGGTACTATGAGAGACTGCGATTTCTGTCAGACCACACTGAGGTCAGGGAATCCCTCTTTACTCTTCCTTCCACGCTTCCTTCCATCCCAGCTGAGGCTTCCGATGTCCAACCTGGGCCTTCCAGCCAGGAAGAAGTGGAGGAGCCCAGCTGGAGTCAGGTATAGCATTCTTCTACAGATTTCTGGGCAATAAATAAATGATACTTATTAGATGTTAGTATTGATCACTAATTGCTGATTAAAAAAAGTGTTTTACATATCAATAGACAGTAGTGGGCACCCAAAATTGGGACAAGAATGAAAACTGCTGGGCTCAGAAGGATAGTCTGTTATATTTGTGAACATTGAATTTGCAGCAGTCAGGAGGTGAAAATTGTGTGTGATTGATGTAAAAAATACTAAAACTATGTCCCTTTTTCATACACAGGAAGACCTCAGCCAGGAGGAGGCTGTGGAATGTGGCAGTCAGGAGGAGGCGGGGATTAGTGGCAGCCAGGAGGAGGCGGGGCTAAGTGGCAGTCAGGAGAAGCCTGGGACAAGTCGCAGCCTGACTGAGTCTCAGGTCCCTCCCCTCCGCCTGCCATATAAAAGGGCCAGGAAGGCCACTCCCAGTCCTGTGCAGGATTCAGCATACAGGCTGATCCAGGAGACTTCGGCGTCCCTCCGAGCCTTCCCCAGTCCTGCAGAGGCCTTTGCCTGCATGGCTGCCACAAAATTGCAGGGCATGCAGGAGGGCCAACGCAGGCTCTGTGAGGACCTGCTTTATAAAGTGCTTCGTAAGGGGGAGAGTGGGGAACTGACACCCAAGACGGATGTCATGGAGAGGGACGATCCTCCTCCTCCTCCTGCTGCCACAACTCCACCACCACAGCCAAAGCCTGTAAGGAAGCGTGGAAAGAAGACCAAAGAGTGATTGCCCTGGGTTCAGTCTGGTCTGACAGAAGATGCAGTCTCTCGTATGACCACAGCCTGGGGACATAGATGTCATCTGCTGCTTTCCGGATCTCTGGGACTTCTGGACCAGACTGCCCTCCCTAAGATATGGACTCCTCAGGCCACCAATTTTGCTTTTAAATAGTTGATGTCTGCCCCGGGGGTCCAAGGCTTCGCCCACTTCTGCAGTTTCTCCAGCGTTGCCTCCCTCTTTGTTTAGTTGTGAGCCCTTAATAAAAAATTTTTGGGTAAATTCTACTCTCCTGTGTGTGTTTTCATCCAAAAAGGACAGTTTGTTGGTGAGGATTCAGGTACATTTCTAAAAACATAAAATGTGAAATTAACAAGGGACAACAACACCAAACAATCTCCTACAGATTAAATAGAACAACATATCAATGGTGTTGTGGGAACTTGTCACAAAAAACACACAAACATTTTCGGGAGTACAAATCAAAATCACCAAAAAAATAAACTAAAAAAAAGAGAAACACAAAAAAATAATCTACATTAAAGTCCAAAAAAAAATAAAAATTTTGTTGTCAGATGTGAGAAATCAAAATATATTGAGGGAATCCCGATAAATAGTAACGAAATAAGTTTGTGAGAAGTGTGTGTGAATATGAGCAGCAAAACTACTATATTCTTGTCACATTATAAAGAAGAGGAGAGTGCGCTGTATTAAACCATTTTGAACATTGCAGCGTGACGAAAGTGCTGTATCCATTGCGAACGCTAAGTTTACCAGAACGAGCTGTCCCGTGTCGGAATTTCTTCTGAGCATGCGTGGCGCTTTGTGCGTCGGAACAGAATTGACGCGATCGGATTTTGTTGTCGGAAAATTTTATCTCCTGCTGTCCAACTTTGTGTGTCGGAAAATCCGATGGAAAATGTCCGATGGAGCATACACACACGGTCGGAATTTCCGACAACACGCTCCGATCGGACATTGTCCATCGGAAAATCCGACCGTGTGTACGGGGCATAAGAGTTAATATGGGAAAAAGGTGTCTCCACTGATGCTTTATCACCAATCCTTGCTTCCCTAATAACCCAAATTTTTCAAAATCCAATTGTCATTGGGACAGAAAGTGAGGTGAAATCTTATGAACAGGGGCACAGACAGCAAAACAAATGTTACAGGGGTGATAACCCTTCCCTATGTTTTCCAGAAAGCTTAAAAATAGATTTTTTGGCTGGAGCTACACTTACAAAATGTACCTGTTCCAAATTAAAACAGATTCAACTTAAGAACAAACCTACAGTCCCTGTCTTGTTTGGACCGCCTGTATACTGCTGTTCAGAGTATATAGGGCCTGGGAGCCCCACGCCTTTTTTTTTTAAATTTGGGTGTGGGGTTCCCCTTAATATCCATACAAGACCCAAAGGGCCTGGTAATGGGCTGAGGGGGGGGGGGGGGGTTACCAATGCCGTTTTTCTCAATAATTTTCATCCATATTGCCGGGACCCGACATTACATTACAGCCGCAAGCAGTTTTGAATGACTTCTATTCCTTTAGAAATGTCATTTTGTGAAGGGACTGTTCTAAACACGGGAAACACGCGCCACTTTACAGGCATACTATAGTCACCCCCCAGGTACGATATTTAAAGGAATATTTCACTTTTATTTTTTCACTGTAACCGCTTCAATGCAGGGCATTTTCACCCTCTTCCTGCGCAGACCAATTTTTAGTTTTCAGCGCTGTCGCACTTTGAATGACAATTGCGCGGTCATCCAACACTGTACCCCAATGAAATTTTTATGGTTTTTCCCCACAAATCGAGCTTTCTTTTGGTGGTATTTGATCACCTCTGCGGTTTTTATTTTTTGCGCTATAAACAAAAGAAGAGCGGCAATTTTGAAAAAAACACATTATTTTTTACTTTTTGCTAAAATAAATATCCCAATCTTTTAAAAAAAAAAAATTTTCCTCAGTTTAAGCCGATATTTATTCTTCTACAAATTTTTGGTAAAAAAAGTTGCAATAAGCGTATATTGATTGGTTTGCGCAAAAGTTATAGCGTCTACAAAATAGGGGATAGATTTATGGCATTTTTATTTATTTATTTTTTTACTAGTAATGGCGGTGATCTGCGATTTTTTTCGTGACTGTGCAATTGGTGTTTTTTTGTACATACCATTGGAACAACTAACCCAATAGCTCCATTTTTTATTTATTTTTTTATATTTCATTTATTTTATTATTTTTTGCCATTTTTTAATACTTACTTTGTGTGTGTGCACTGGTGGCACCGGCCGCTGTTTGTCCTTCCCCGTGCCTCCCCTGTCACATCCCGGAGCTCTGACGCGCACTGTGGGTTTCCCCTCCGCCTCCTTCTGATGTGGGGTGTGCGGGGTTTCCCCCACTGCTCGTCAGCGTCATGCCCTTTGTGTCGGCTGTTTGGCGTCCTCGTGGTGCCTATAAATCGGCCAGCTGGCTTACCATCCCCAGCAATAGGGAGACTCGGTTTGACACCCATGGCTGGTTACGCTTGGCCATGCTGGCAGCCAGGCCTGTGGTGTGTCCCCTGTCCCCCATCTTGCTGATGCATGATGTTGGTGGCTGGTCTCGGGCGGCGCTCCTTGCATGGGCTTCCCCCATTATTGGGACCTGCACCCCTGTCTTTGGTGCACATCTCCCCCACAATACCACTTTTCTTTTGGCTCCTTTGTCCAACTTATCTTGCAGCAGGTAACCATTTCTTTCACTAATTTAACGCTCACCTTTCCTTCTCTCCCCTCACCTCCTCTTTCTTCCTCCTTTCCTCGTTACTTTGGTTTCCTCTTACTACTTTAGTTTTCCTTTTCACTCTGCTTCTCACTCCTCCTCACTCCCTATTACCTCCCTTTCTTTTCTATCCCTCATATATCCTCATTCCACTTCACTCACATGTTTTCTCCTTCAGCAGGTTCCCCCTCCCGGGGTTTATTCCCCCCTTCCGTTCACCACACACCAATTTCTGACTGGTGTATTTGTAAAATACTGTTTTAACCCTTGGTTGGATTATGTATCTATGTGTGGCGATTGATTTTCAAATATTGATATACATTATATGTAATGAATTATATACCTCCAACCTTTGTTCTATGTATTGACTCAATTAAAAACCAATTTCTATTTAATTCCTCATTTGCATCCGTGTGCTTCACTCAAAGTCCCGCCCCTTATTTCCTTCATGACTGTGATTTTACAGGCATACTATAGTCACCCCCCAGGTACGATATTTAAAGGAATATTTCACTTTTATTTTTTCACTGTAACCACTTCAATACAGGGCATTTTCACCCTCTTCCTGCGCAGACCAATTTTTAGTTTTCAGCGCTGTCGCACTTTGAATGACAATTGCGCAGTCATCCAACACTGTACCCCAATGAAATTTTTATGGTTTTTCCCCACAAATCGAGCTTTCTTTTGGTGGTATTTGATCACCTCTGCGGTTTTTATTTTTTGCGCTATAAACAAAAGAAGAGCGGCAATTTTGAAAAAAACACATTTTTTTTTACTTTTTGCTAAAATAAATATCCCAATCTTTTAAAAAAAAAAAAACATTTTCCTCAGTTTAAGCCGATATGTATTCTTCTACAAATTTTTGGTAAAAAAAGTTGCAATAAGCATATATTGATTGGTTTGCGCAAAAGTTATAGCGTCTACAAAATAGGGGATAGATTTATGGCATTTTTATTTATTTATTTTTTTACTATTAATGGCAGTGATCTGCGATTTTTTTCGTGACTGTGCAATTGGTGTTTTTTTTATACATACCATTGGAACAACTAACCCAATAGCTCCATTTTTTATTTATTTATTTATTTTTTTATATTTCATTTATTTTATTATTTTTTGCCATTTTTCAATACTTATTTTGTGTGTGCGCACTGGTGGCACCGGCCACTGTTTGTCCTTCGACGTGCCTCCCCTGTCACATCCCGGAGCTCTGACGCGCACTGTGGGTTTCCCCTCCGCCTTCTTCTGATGTGGGGTGTGCGGGGTTTCCCCCACTGCTCGTCAGCGTCATGCCCTTTGTGTCGGCTGTTTGGCGTCCTCGTGGTGCCTATAAATCGGCCGGCTGGCTTACCATCCCCAGCAATAGGGAGACTCGGTTTGACACCCATGGCTGGTTACGCTTGGCCATGCTGGCGGCCAGGCCTGTGGTGTGTCCCCTGTCCCCCATCTCGCTGATGCATGACGTTGGTGGCTGGTCTCGGGCGGCGCTCCTTGCATGGGCTTCCCCCATTATTGGGACCTGCACCCCTGTCTTTGGTGCACATCTCCCTCACAATACCACTTTTCTTTTGGCTCCTTTGTCCAACTTATCTTGCAGCAGGTAACCATTTCTTTCACTAATTTAACGCTCACCTTTCCTTCTCTCCCCTCACCTCCTCTTTCTTCCTTCTTTCCTCGTTACTTTGGTTTCCTCTTACTACTTTAGTTTTCCTTTTCACTCTGCTTCTCACTCCTCCTCACTCCCTATTACCTCCCTTTCTTTTCTATCTCTCATATATCCTCATTCCACTTCACTCACATGTTTTCTCCTTCAGCAGGTTCCCCCTCCCGGGGTTTATTCCCCCCTTCCGTTCACCACACACCAATTTCTGACCGGTGTATTTGTAAAATACTGTTTTAACCCTTGGTTGGATTATGTATCTATGTGTGGCGATTGATTTTCAAATATTGATATACATTATATGTAATGAATTGTATACCTCCAACCTTTGTTCTATGTAATGACTCAATTAAAAACCAATTTCTATTTAATTCCTCATTTGCATCCGTGTGCTTCACTCAAAGTCCCGCCCCTTATTTCCTTTGTGACTGTGATTTTACAGGCATACTATAGTCACCCCCCAGGTACGATATTTAAAGGAATATTTCACTTTTATTTTTTCACTGTAACCGCTTCAATACAGGGCATTTTCACCCTCTTCCTGCGCAGACCAATTTTTAGTTTTCAGCACTGTCGCACTTTGAATGACAATTGCGCGGTCATCCAACACTGTACCCCAATGAAATTTTTATGGTTTTTCCCCACAAATCGAGCTTTCTTTTGGTGGTATTTGATCACCTCTGCGGTTTTTATTTTTGCGCTATAAACAAAAGAAGAGCGGCAATTTTGAAAAAAACACATTATTTTTTACTTTTTGCTAAAATAAATATCCCAATCTTTTAAAAAAAAAAATTTTTCCTCAGTTTAAGCCGATATGTATTCTTCTACAAATTTTTGGTAAAAAAAGTTGCAATAAGCGTATATTGATTGGTTTGCGCAAAAGTTATAGCGTCTACAAAATAGGGGATAGATTTATGGCATTTTTATTTATTTATTTTTTTACTAGTAATGGCGGTGATCTGCGATTTTTTTCGTGACTGTGCAATTGGTGTTTTTTTGTACATACCATTGGAACAACTAACCCAATAGCTCCATTTTTTATTTATTTATTTATTTTTTTATATTTCATTTATTTTATTATTTTTTGCCATTTTTCAATACTTACTTTGTGTGTGCGCACTGGTGGCACCGCCCGCTGTTTGTCCTTCCCCGTGCCTCCCCTGTCACATCCCGGAGCTCTGACGCGCACTGTGGGTTTCCCCTCCGCCTCCTTCTGATGTGGGGTGTGCGGGGTTTCCCCCACTGCTCGTCACCGTCATGCCCTTTGTGTCGGCTGCTTGGCGTCCTCGTGGTGCCTATAAATCGGCCGGCTTGCTTACCATCCCCAGCAATAGGGAGACTCGGTTTGACACCCATGGCTGGTTATGCTTGGCCATGCTGGCGGCCAGGCCTGTGGTGTGTCCCCTGTCCTCCATCTCGCTGATGCATGACGTTGGTGGCTGGTCTCGGGCGGCGCTCCTTGCATGGGCTTCCCCCATTATTGGGACCTGCACCCCTGTCTTTGGTGCACATCTCCCCCACAATACCACTTTTCTTTTGGCTCCTTTGTCCAACTTATCTTGCAGCAGGTAACCATTTCTTTCACTAATTTAACGCTCACCTTTCCTTCTCTCCCCTCACCTCCTCTTTCTTCCTCCTTTCCTCGTTACTTTGGTTTCCTCTTACTACTTTAGTTTTCCTTTTCACTCTGCTTCTCACTCCTCCTCACTCCCTATTACCTCCCTTTCTTTTCTATCCCTCATATATCCTCATTCCACTTCACTCACATGTTTTCTCCTTCAGCAGGTTCCCCCTCCCGGGGTTTATTCCCCCCTTCCGTTCACCACACACCAATTTCTGACCGGTGTATTTGTAAAATACGGTTTTAACCCTTGGTTGGATTATTATGTGTGGCGATTGATTTTCAAATATTGATATACATTATATGTAATGAATTGTATACCTCCAACCTTTGTTCTATGTATTGACTCAATTAAAAACCAATTTCTATTTAATTCCTCATTTGCATCCGTGTGCTTCACTCAAAGTCCCGCCTCTTATTTCCTTCGTGACTGTGATTTTGCGACGGACATATCAGACACTTTTGACAAATTTTTGGGACCATTCACATTTATACAGCGTTCAGTGCTATAAAATTGCACTGATTACTGTGTAAATGTGACTGGCAGGGAAGGGGTTAACACTAGGGGGTGATCGAGGGGTTAATTATGTTTCCTAGGGAGTGATTCTAACTGTAGGGGGAGGGGACTCACAAGGGGAGGAGACCGATCGGTGTTCCTCTGTACTGGAAACACACCATCGGTCTCCTCTCACCTGACAGGACGTGGATCTGTGTGTTTACACACACAGATCCACGGTCCTGCTCGGTTAACAGGCAATCGCGGGTGCCCGGTGGACATCGCGCCCGACCGGGCATGAGCACCGGGTCCCGAGCAACGCAGCGGGCGCGCGCGTGCCCTAGACGGCCGGGAAGCCAAGGACGTCATATGACTCCCACCCAGGATGGGAGATCCCTCCTGCGGACGTCATATGACTATGGACGGCTATTGAAGTGGTTAAGCATTATTAAAATCACTGCTCCCGAAAAAATGTCAGTTTTTCAAACTTTTTTTGCATTGATACATGTCCCCTGGGCCAGGGGCCAGATCCCCAAACACTTAATTATTTTTCAACCCACTGTGTAGGAAGGGGTCATCAGCTCTCTTTTGTAGGAAAGAAGGCTGATGACCCCTTCCTACACAGCGGGTTGAAAAATAATTCTGTTTTTAATCCGAAAAAGGGCACTAATCATTATATAGAAGTATTCAGGAATATGGTACAAGATGAAGTTCGACAACTAGAAGTAAAAAAAAACGCCAAACTAACCAATCTATTTGGGAAGGAATTAAACTATTGGAAGATTATAAACAGATAGTGGTTAGACCAGCGGATAAGGGGGGTGGGCTGGTAGTACTAACTAAAGATTATTATAATAAAGAAATACAAAGACTGCTTGATGCTACTGCCACCTATAAAAAACTGAGCATTGATCCTACACAACGGTTAAAAACTGAATTATTGAGATGGGTATAAAAAGGACTATTAAAGAAAATACTTGACCAAAAAGAAGCAGACTACCTTATTCTGCATGCACCTAAAATTCCAGTGCTATATATAGTACCCAAAATACACAAGAATAAAGAAAATCCACCGGGCCGCCTCATTATTAGTGGGATTGGCCCTCTGTACTCTAGGCTGGGGGAATATCTCGATAGGTTCCTCCAGCCTCTAGTTACACAGACCCAATCCTACCTAAAAGACAGTAGGGAACTAATTGTGCTTTTACAAACCATTACTGTAATTGAGAACACATTAATGGCTAAGGTAGATATCGAGTCTCTATACACAAATATATGCCACATGGATGCGCTGGAGACAGTAAAATGGGCTCTGTCAAAGGAACCTAAAATGACGAAATCTCAAACCAATTTTTTTGTGGAAAGATTGGCTTTGGACATGGGTAATAATTATTTTTGGGCACTTAATGATTATTACAACCAAACAGGGGGCGTTGCTTTGTGGGCACGTTATGCCCCAAGTGTAGCGAATATAACATTAAATAAATGGGAATCGAAAACAATCTTTAAAAATAGAACTAAGTTGCTTCTTTTTTTATCAAAGGTACATTGATGACGTCAGCCAGTTATGGTTTTTTTTGGGGAAAAATTAATAGCAATAAATATGGCCTAAAGTTCACGGCAGAATGCAGTCTAGTGACTGTTAACTATTTGGATCTCATGCTCACTAAACACCAGAATACCATTGGCAAAAAGACCTTCTTTAAAGAGACTGGTAGGAATGCCTTTGTGCCAACTCACAGTTGCCACCATTCACAGTGGATAGGGGCTGTCCCAAAAGGACAATATATGCGCCTTAGGCACAACTGTAACAACGATGTTGATTTTTTTCTACAGGCAGAAGTACTCACTAGTAGGTTTTTGGAGAAGGGCTACCCATTGCGGACACTTGAGAAACTTCTAGAGCAGGTTTCAGCAATGGATAGACAAACACTTCTAGTTACCAAACCAAAAAAGGAACGCAAAGGAGAGGTGGCATTTATATCAGGCTTCCACCGACAGTACAAACAAGTGGAAACCATTTTCCAAAGATTTTGGCCAATTTTGCTTCAAGATAAGGATTTACAATCTTCATTATCAGCAAAACCAAAATTTATCTATAGAAAAGCCCCCGGACTAAGGAACCTTATTGCCCGCAATGTTCCAGACCCACCAAGAAAACCATCTACTTTTTTTGGATGGGTCTGGCTTTCATTACTGCACTAGATGTAAGGCCTGCAAAACAACTAAAAAACCAGGCACTAACAAAAAGGTCTCCAATTTCCAATCGTTGGTCACCAAACAAGAATTTAAATTCAAACCTCTTATCACGTGTTACTCAGATCATGTGACATATGTTCTGGAGTGTCCGTGTTCCCTATAATATGTGAGTAGAACCTCATGCCATTTAAAGATTAGAATTAATGAGCACCTTGTAAACATTTAAAAAGGTTTTCTCAACCATCCCGACACTTTAAGCTCTTTCACAATAGTGATCCGACTCTTTTAACTTTTTATTTTACACACATGAAGAGAGCCATCTCGCAAAATGAAACCCATTGGCTGTATAAGTTGCACACTATGCAGCCTTTTGGGATGAACATTGAATTAGATCTAAATTGCTTTTTGGCAAACGATTAAACCTCGGCATGTGTGTACATACCCTCTTCCCCCTGGCTCCCCAATTTTATGATCAGATTATTACCCCTATGATGCTTCTTTATTTATATTTGGGTATTGTTTTGCAATTTTTCTGTCCCATTTGCTTTTTTGTAATGGGCTTTTGATATCTCCCACTAAATGTTTTACTCATGAAAGGTGAATTGAAGTTATTGTACTCCTATGGATGTGTGTACAGGAGATATCAGCTGCAAAGCAATGTGAATCGGCACTGCGGCTGCATAATACGAGTCCCTCTTTCTATAATCATCACGCCCCTAATCCGGCCCCTTTTGACTATAAATAACATGCTCCATCAAATGTTTTACTCAAATAGTGTATATATTTTTTAAATAGTGAATCAACGTTATTGTACTCCTATGGTTGTGTATATAAGCATTATTAGCTGCAAGCAATGTGAACCAGCACCGTGGATGCGTAACACGAGTTCCCTATTCTATAATTATCACGCCCCTAATCCAGCCCCCTTTGACTATAAGTAGCGTGTATCCTAGTGACCAAGGTACACTTCCTGAAGACGTTATTACGAAACGTACATTGAAGCAGTACCTGGTCCCGCCATCCTACGTCACATCCGGCGTTCCTGGTTGTTGCTGTCGACAGGTGGAATGCACGCCGACCACGGAGGTGGCTCTACATCATCCATGCACAGTCCCACTACCGAAGAGCTAGCAGCCTCAGTGCCGGGTAGGCACCATCAAATGTAAGAGGCCTCTTGGCTCTCTTTTATGTTTTTAGCTTTTTAATAAACTGAATTACGCTATGGATATCTCTACTGTCTTTTATATATCCCATGCCTAACTACTCAGGGAGGAAGCTTTCCTGTTCATCTCCAGTCTATATATGTGAGCAGGCACTATCCTGTACAAGTGTTTTGTGACTTTCTTTGTAACAAAAGAAGTCAATTACATCTGACAAGCAGATTTAATATCCAGCACTGTTGGGTGTAGTCTCTTGGTGAAAAATATCCTACTATTTGCTTAGAAGATTATCTACACAGAAGATCACTTTGTCTATAATAGAACTGTGTTTCCTTCCTTGTTTGGGACTTTATCTACTCACGATTGTTATGTTTTTGTGATTGATTGCATATATTTTTATACCTTTTTGTTTATTATTATTGTTTTATATCACTTAGGTTTATATGTATGACCATTGCTTAACAATTCACATCACTTGTTATTTTTTGTTAGTATTTTTGATAATATTAGTCACTGTCTAGCGCCCTCTATCTATCACTCAATTGCTTTTTGACCACATTGTCTCAAATCAGGGAATCAGCCTTTTTTCACTACTTGATTTATTATTATTCTCTTGGCGCGGAGTTCACACATTTATTATACAGTGAGAGAGAATTACAGTAAGTAAATAGTTGTGATAAGCAAACTGAACCGTTGTAAAAAAGTAATGTTCTGGTGTTCTCAAGGGCAGAAGCATAGTTGTCAGTAGTAACAAAAAACAAACATAAGGACTAGAGGAGGCCAAGCCTTAAAACTGTGAGGAGATACGCTGAGTAACAGCAAATTCTTGGCTGCTAAGGCGGGGGTGGGGTGTCAGTCAGTTGAACTATAGAGATTGGGAGTGAGAAAGACCTTCTTGGCTGAATAGGAGAAGGTTGAAGATGCCGGAAAAAGGGAGAATGCAAGAAAGAATAGGGTTAGATTAAAGCCTAGTAGCAATTTAAACTTGTCAGAGCTTCTTTTTCAGTGTCTGCCCTTAAATCCATGTTAAGGGAGGATGATTTTCAAAAACCTTTATCTACCATCTATAATTCCTTTTCCCTGAGACTAACCTACATTTGAGTGTGTGTAGGTCCAAGTGGGAGTCGGTAGTTACTGATTTGGATACGGAATATTGGGAGGATGTTTGGGATGCACCCTTTACCAGGCTAATTTCAGCCTGTGACCAATTGATTCACTACAAGTTTCTGCATCGTATATACATGACCCCGGCGAAGATAGCTAAAATTTTTGGTTCAGTCACCTCTTCTTGCTGCCGTTGTTCTGCAAGGGGGGTTGCCTTTATGCATATCTTCTGGGATTGTCCTTATATACAGAAATATTGGAAGGCTATTTTGATGTGTGTACAGGAGGTGACCACTATCTCTTTAAGTCCTTCTATAAGGCATTGCATGCTCGGGTTGGTGGACAATTTGGCTCCTACTACAGCTATATGAACCTTACTCACTTTATTATTTTTTCATGCTTGAAAACACATAGTCCTGTCTTGGAAGAGTTCTACTTCTCCATCTGTAGCGTCCTGGAAGGCTTCAGGGAATAAGACCTTGCCCTTTTAAAAAACAACTTATTTGGACAGGGGGGGGCACTCCTTAAATTTGATAAGGTCAAGGGGGGAGGGGATGGATGGCTTCACCTCTTACTGTAATGGACTAGTTTCAACCTTTTTTAATGTTATCCTTTCTGTCACGAGTTTTTTCGATATGTACCCCATTGCCTCTGACAGGGCATGTGAGTGGTCCTTCTGCAATAATATATGGTGGGTCTCATACCTTATATCTCCTGGACAGTGTGGGGTGGTTTTTTAACATGGATCCCTATGTTTTGTTGACTTATGTGGGGGGGTTGTGTCTCGGCTGAGGAGGCGGGGTGGGTCGGGTTGGCAAGCTTCACAGGCAATGTTCGCATTTATGTCCTAATGTAAGACACTTTTTCTTTTTGTGTAATACTTTTTTGGGGGGAGATGCTTACCGTATTATGGTGAGCGGTCCTTAATGTTTGATTGTATACTATACCTGTTTGTGGAAAATAATAAAAATAATTTTCCAATTAAAAAAAAAGCCTAGTACACACGGTCGGAATTGGTCAGTTCAATAGAAACCAGCCGACATTCAGCCCGTGTGTACGGCATCTGGTCTGACAGAAGCCGGCCATGTCCAAAAAAAGTCTGCCGACCGGCTCCCGATCAGCGTGCTCAGCCGATGGCTGAGAGAGCTGACCAGAGTGTTCTGGCGGGGGGCTGTCAGAACAGAATAGCACAGCAGGGGAGATCAAGGTACTAACATCGGATTGTTAGTATAGCGGCTCCAACCTGAACAGTCAGTTTTTTTCGGGGTGAACAAAAAAAATAACTAGTTGTGTGAACGAAGCTTTAAGCAGTGCATCTAAGCATCACAAACCAAAAACACAATTTCATTCATTTTTAATATTCAAAGCAAGCTCCCCCATCCATCCATGTCTCCATGCTTTATTTTGTCGAGATATCACTTTGAAAAACACCCCTAGCATTTCTGGCCATGGCCAACTTGAGTAAGGGCACATGATTCATGTAGCATTTACTTCCTGGAATCCATCTGCCCTTAGCACAAACATGCATGCAGGAGGGTGTGCTTAGATGAGAAAACCCCTCCTCCCCCCCTGAACACTCTTGGGATGCATAACATAATTTGCCTAGGCAAGAAACCAGGAAGTAACAGAAGAAATGTTGAAAAAAAAAGTTTAAAACAGGGAAATCTGATATACGTTACTTTCCTATCTATTTACTAATGCTAGCATCATGACGATTAAAAATAATGCTGATTGGGAGAGTAAAGTTCCACTTTAAGAAAGAGAGAGCAAAAGAGTGTGTGGTCTTAGAGGATAATGTGCCTGAGGATATCATAATGTCAGTAACGTATGGTCAAAGTAAAAAAGGATAAGCGTAGGATATTCATAGTTGCTAAACTCGCAGAAAATAGTTTTGTATCAAGTATCATAGGAATATTTTCTCTCTGCATAACAGCTAATATATATAAAACATCCCACATCACAAAGTCTTTTTTTAAGAACATAATTCTGCCCCTTATAGAATGTTTTGCTAAAATAAATGTCAACTACACACAACTAAGTTGTGGGACATTGCTCTTCTCCCAGCCATGGTCTTCAAGAATAAAATGATCAGAAATTACTAGATTTAAGATTAACTAGACAGTTTCTTTCAATTCTGATAGCCATTTGTTTTTTCCCCAGTCTTCAAAATGAGAGAGAATACTGTTCTTTCTTACCTGGAAGAGTCTTGACTGTCCATGTTTGCCCACATATCAGACTTGCTCTGTCCTGCTCTTGCTTTCACGCATTAAGTAATCATCCTTTGCTACGCCTGCGTGTTGAGTTTCTGTTCTGAGGAATAGAAACTGAAACCTGACACTTACTATATAAAAAATCTAAAGTGTTGTTAAAATGGGGTGGAATTTTTCACGAAACTCAAACACGTCATCTCCTAAACAAATATATCTCTGATATTCTTCCTACCCACGCAGGTTAGGAAGAATAGCAGAGATATATTTGTTTAGGAGATGTGTTTGAGTTTTGTGAAAAATTCCGCCTCCATCTTAGCAGCACTGCCCATCATTACATAGTACGCCCCTTCTGTAGGCATGCGCCCCTCCCACGTGCCCATCAAGAACAAATCCACCCCTTGCAGAGTTGCATGAGCATCGGGAGCGTGTGGCACAATGTTGGCTATTGTGCGCAGGCGTCATCTACAGCTAATCGCAAATTCCGATGTTCGACGGCTTTCGGCTGCTCCGTACTGCGCAAGCGCTGCACATGCGCAGTACTGTGCGGGCATTATTCGACAGGGGGCATTTCTCGACAGGACACCGGGAACTGTACCTGCCGCGCTGCTGGGGGACACAGATCGCTCTGTAAGGAGGGCTCCGCTGCTGCTGCCAGGGACACCGAAGTAAGAAGAGCTCTGTTGCTAGGGGACACAGATCGCTCTGTAAAGAGGGCTCTGCTGCTGCCAGGGACGCTGAGGTAAGGAGAGCTCTGTTGCTGGGGGACACAGATCGCTCTGTAAGGAGGGCTCTGCTGCTGCCAGCTGCTGGGGACACTGAAGTAAGGAGGGCTCTGTTGCTGGGGGACACAGATCTGTAAGGAGGGCTCCACTGCTGGGGGAAACCAGATGTAAAAGAGGGCTCCGCTGCCAGGGACACCAGATGCAAAGGAGGGCTCCGCTTCCAGGGAACCAGATGTAAAGGATGGCTCCGCTGCTGGGGGACACCAGATGTAAAGGAGGGCTCCGCTGCTGGGGACAACAGATGTAAAGGAGGGCTCCGCTGCCGGGGACACCAGATGAAAATGAGGGCGCTCAACTGCCAGGGACACAGATCTGTAAGGAGGGCCTCTGCTTCTGGGGGCCCCTGATGTTAGGGGCGGACTCTGCTGGGGGCACCTGATGCAAGGACGGACTCTGATGTAGGCACCTAATGGCATATGTTGGCAGGCGACGTGGCAGGTGACACGCTCAGGAGTCCCACTGATTCTGGATTATGTTGAGTTGAATGATTTCACTCTACATTACAATGTAATAATAGTAATAATGCGCTTTAATCATCCTGACACCACAACAACCATCGTGCTGGGTTGATTGAAGCGCTAACACCAGGTGTTTGGAGTATCTTTATCTGCTGATTTGTTAAACTCTGGAATACACATTTCTATTGTGGTGTAGGATCTGGGCCTGCTGTCCCGCCATCCCTCTTAACTTCCTTCTCTCTCCTTCCCTCCTTCTTTCCTTCTTTCTCTCTCCCTCCCTCCCTCTTTTTCCCCTTTCTTTCTCCATCTCTCTGTCATCTCAGACTCTAACCACACCCCCATTTGAACTAAACCACTAAACCACGCCTATTTTTTGGCGCGCCACATTTTTCTTTTTTTGCCTAAAAACGTATGCCCCCCCCCCCCCCTAATTATAATACGACTCCGCCTACAGCCAAAAAGTGTCCCTAAAATTTTTTTTACAATGTTGACAACTATGAAACACCTGGGTGCAGAAATATTTCTGGCACCCCCACATGGGCGTGGTTATCTTTAGTAACTCCTCCCCTTTACAAATGTTTCTATGGCAATGACTCAAACACAGAGATGCTCCCCTAAGAAATCTTTGTTACCCTGGGATCCTCCCATGATCTCTTAACAATAAACAAAATACAGGGAGAGAAGCAGAGTACTCTAATGGGACCTGGAGGGGGTCTCTCTAATGGGCACAGAGAGGGCCTCTGTTAGAGTTAGAGAAAGAGCCCCCAGACATACTGCAGACATACTACAGAAGATGGTAAGAGACTGTAGACATGATACAAGAGATGGTCAGAGCCTGTAGACATGATACAAGAGATGGCCAGAGACTGCAGACATGATGGTCAGAGACTGCAGTCATGATAAAAGAGATGGTCAGAGACTGCAGACATGATACAAGAGATTGTCAGAGACTGCAGACATACTACAGGAGATGGTCAGAGACTGCAGACATACTATAGGAGATGGTCAGAGACTGCAGACATACTACAGGAGATGGTCAGAGACTGCAGACATACTACAGGAGATGGTCAGAGACTGCAGACATACTACAGGAGATGGTCAGAGACTGCAGACATACTACAGGAGATGGTCAGAGACTGCAGACATACTACAAGAGATGGTCAGAGACTGCAGAAATGATACAGAAGATGTCAGAGACTGCGAAAATGATACAAGAGATCAATGCAGCCTCATCAGTGCCCATCAAATGCAGCCTACCAGTGCCCACCAATTGCAGCCTACCAGTGCCCACCAATTGCAGCCTTATCAGTATCAGTGCCCACCAAATGCAGCCTCATCAGTGCCCATCAAATACAGCCTCATCAGCCCCACCAATTGCAGCCTACCAGTGCCCACCAATTATAGCCTACCAGTGCCCACCAAATGCAGCTTTATCAGTGCCCACCAAATACACCCTTATCATTGCCCACCAAATGCAGCCTAATCAGTGCCCACCAAATGCAGCCTTATCAGTGCCCATCAATTGCAGCCTACCAGTGCCCACCAATTGCAGCCTTATCAGTGCCTATCAAATGAAGCCTCATCAGTGCCCACCAATTGCAACCTACCAGTGCCCACCAATTGCAGCCTACCAGTGCCCACCAAATGCAGTCTACCAGTGCCCACCAAACAGGGCTGGTGCGAGGATTTTTGACACCCTAGACGAAACCTCATTTTGCCTAACCTCCCCTCTCCCCTGGCTCCGCCACTGACTCCACCTCCTTTGCCCTGCCCATGTATTACACATACCTACCAACTTTTGAACTTGAGAATAAGGGGCACTTCAGGGAAATGTGCGCCACAGCAAAAAGTGGGTGTCGCCAAACATGATTGTGGGGGGGCTTAAGGGTCATGTTATACATATAAACCTCAACAAAATCATTTAGAAAATGCTTCCAATACATCTGGTTTTGTATAAACTGAAAATAGACAGAGGGCTTAAAATAGAGGATTATAAAGGATCTGAGGAACCCGGGCTGGAGCCAAAGAATAAGTACTGCAGTATGAACCCTTAGGGAGAGAGAGAGGGAGAGGGAAGAATTACTATGATATATGGAAGAAAGGAAGGGGGGATACTATGGTACATGGAAGGCAGGAATTAAGGATCACTATCGTACATGGAAGGATCACTATGGTACATGGAAGAAAGGAAGGAGGAAACACTATGGTACATGGAAGAAAGCAAGGAGGGATCACTATGGTACATGGAAGGCAGGAAGGAAGGATCACTATGGTACATTGAAGGAAGGAGGGATCACTATGGTACATGGAAAGCAGGAATGATCACTATGGTATATGGAAGAAAGGAAGGGGGAACACTATGGTACATGGAAGGCAGGAAGACTATGGCACATGGAAAGCAGGAAGACTATGGTACATATAAGGCTGGAAGACTATGGCACATAGAAGGCTGGAAAACTTTGGCACATGGAAGGCTGGAAGACTATGGGACATGGAAGGCTGGAAGACTATGGCACATGGAAGGTTGGAAGACTATGGCACATAGAAGGCTGGAAAACTATGGCACATGGAAGGCTGGAAAAGTATGGCACATGGAAGACTATGGCACATGGAAGGCTGGAAAACTATGGCACATGGAAAGCTGGAAAAGTATGGCACATGGAAGACTATGGCACATGGAAGGCAGGAAGACTATGGCACATGGAATACATGAGCAAACAAGAAACAACGACTCCTGCGCACAGGTGGATCACCTTATAAAAGATGCGTCAACACAGGCCTTGCTGCCCTCAAGGATGGGGAATCCTAGTGCAAACCGAAATAAAAGAAAAAGAAAAGAAAAACAAGGGCGCACCAGCCTTGTGCATTAACTTTTTAAAAAATATTTAATATAAAAAGGTAAAAAGAAACAACTCACAAGCAATAGGTGGAGGAGGCACAGCATAAAGTGTACTGACAGCCAGCATGCAACTTAGGATGAGCGATGCCTTCCAAAAATTGTGGAGAGACGCACAAACATCACAATCAGCTAACGCGTTTCGAAGGGAACGTCACTTCTTCGTCAGAGCTATGCAGTGATCCCTCCTTCAGCAGTCCCTTCTTATAAGTGCCCGAGTGTCAAATGAAACAGGGATGGGATATGGGGCTCCTCCCCCTCAGGGGATCCCTCCCTCTTGTGCCCTCCAATCATACGGGCAACACTCCAATTAGTGAACAGAGAATAGTATGTGTGGTATAAATAATAATAATAGTAGTATATATATATATACACATATATATATATATATATATATATATATATATATATATATATATATATATATATATATATATATATATATATATATATATATACATATACTGTATATATATATATATATATATATATATATATATATATACATACACACACACACTTACAGCACATAATGAAATATAATATAATAAGCATATACATATGTGTAAATTACAATAAAATAAATTAAATTGACAATGATAATTAACCAGAAGCAAGCTGAACCATTGGTGATGAGACATGGCGTGCTGTGCACACAGAATGCAACAGATGACATAAGCATAAGGTGTACCAGATATACATCGGGGTGAGCAATAATAGACATGGTGGGTGGGAACCTCCCACTCCACAAAACCACCAGATGCATCAAACCAATGTGTACAGATATAGAGCTATGTAAGATGAATGAGTAAATGCATAAATGAATTAGTTGAATCATAGATGAGGAAGAGCGAGTACCTGCAGTGCTATCTCGGGGGGTCAGCGCAAGTAGAGCACCTCTGTATCAGGTACACAGCGGGGCCGGTGACAGCGTGGCTGCATCCAGGTGGAATGCACGCCGGTGTGCTCGCGTTCCAAGCTGAAGAAAGGGGGCGGAATCCACATCGCCCCTTCCGAATATCGTGCAGCTCACTCTCAATGTGAGCGGCGAGAGACAGCCTAGTGTCATGTGACTGGGGGCAGGGCCAGCATGTAGGAGCCGTCCGCTCACTAGAGTCGTTCAAGTGGCCCCGAGATACGGGGCCCCAAAATCGGTTCGGAAAATGTCATTCTCTGCTGCAGAAAAGTGCTTGACATTTTCTGAACTGACTTTGGGGCCCCATATCTCAGGGACACTTAGTGCTAGGAACCCCAAATTTGTTGTGCAAACCCAGTGGCACTGGTACCATAACATATCCAAAGCTGGGGTTCCTAGCACCAAGTGGCCCTGAGATACGGGGCCCCAAAACTGGTTCAGAAAATGTAATTCTCTGCTGCAGAAAAGTGCTTGATATTTTCTGAACTGATTTTTGGGGCCCTGTATCTCGGGGCCACTTGGTGCTAGAAACCCCAGCTTTGGAAATTTTATGGTGCTTGTTCCACTGGGTTTGCACACCAAATTTGGGGTTCCTAGCACTAAGTGGCCCCGAGATACGGGGCCCCAAATTTGGTCAACTGTGTCCATCTGCAGCAATGTCATTTCGGGACCCTTTGGGTTCAGAGACCCCAAATTTTGGCTGCAGCTAGGGGGCATCTAGGAACCCTTAACTACCGAGTTTGAAGTTCAGGGGACCTATGGCTGCAAATGGGCACAGTGAGGCATGCAAATGGGAACAGTGATGCTGCAAATTGAAATTGTTTGACCCTCTTTTCCACTTACAGTAGCTGTGCATTTCTCACCCTCGTCTTATACTCGGGTCAATACGTTTTTCCCATTTTTTTTGTGGTAAATTAGGGCCTCGACTTATACTCGAGTATATACGGTATATACACATCAAGTAGAAAAATGATGATGATAATAATATTAGCAATAGTAATAAAAATTCTGTTAAATATTGATAAGAAATTGATACAAAATTAATTAATTAATTGATGAAAAATCGAAAAATTGAAATAGATAGCTAAAATAGTACTCAATGTATATTCAATGGTGAAATAGGAATAGTGAAATCCATATTAATAATACTACATATAATATAACACTAATAATAGTAATACTGGAAACCAAAGGAAGAACGCGCAATGATAATATGATAAATTACCAATCTTCTGGCCGCCAGCGCACAAACCACGCACCACATCTACATTTCTATATACGCACAAATACGTGCCCACAACCTAACGCACCATGACTCAACCATAGGTCAGCAATTGAGGGAACTATATATACAGGAACAAACCCAATTAGAATTGCACTAAAATAAAAGTCATGCCGAAGGAGATATGCACAAGCAACAACATACTGCGACTGGAGAAACAATGTCTAAAACCTGATAATCGCAAATTGCTAGACATACATAAATATCATTGTATTACAATAAAAAGGGGATGAGTGATCTCTCTCCAGTCGCTATGTGCAATGAATGGTTGTGAAGAGGCTATAAAATAAAACAAATAACAAAACAATACATGTATTTCACAAATAAAGGAATATCTTGGATGGTGTCACAACTACAATATATTGGTAATAGTCATAATACTCAATTGTTGGGGGGGGGGGAGAAAAAAGGGGGGTGGGCGAGGGGCGGGACTAGGGAGACAAACTGGTGGCCGACGAACTCTAAAGGTCAAACAATTTTATGAACCTCAGGATCCTCATTTAACCCCACAGGGGTCATGCTACCCAAGGTGAAGATCCAAAAGGCCTCGCGTTTGCAGAGCCTCTGGTGTTTTCTGCCTCTATCAAGGTCACCCCTGATGGACTCAATCCCAAATACTTTCATACCAGACGGATCCCCGTGGTGTGCATCATGAAAGTGACGAGGAACAGGGTATTTAACTCGTGTGTTGGTAATATCACATTTGTGCTCGTCTACGCGCACCCTCATGGGGCGAGAGGTGCGGCCAACATAAAGACACCCACATGGACAAAGGATGCCATAAACCACGTGGTCCATCCCACAGTTAATAAACTGCTTCAAATGGTGGACTCTCCCATCGCTCCCAGTGACAGACTTTTTTCTGTGCCACATGTATTGACAAGTGCCACAGTTCCTAACACTACACTTGTAGCTGTCTTTCTGATCGAAAATAGTCGACCAGACATTAGTGGATTTATTCAGGGGTTTCTTCACCATGCTTGGAGCTATCAAGCTTCTTAAATCCCGTGGTTTTCTATAGACTACAATCGGACTATCAGGAAGGTGCTTGCTTAGGACCGGATCGTGTTTAAGGATATTCCAGTTCTTCCGTAAATGCTTTGTATTTCAAAGGCTTTGTTGGTATATTGAGTGGAGAACCGGGTTTGTATAGTGTCCTGGTCCCTGGCAGAGGTAGACCGTGAATCATGTGGCAGGGGCTCCTCATATAGGTTACCATATTTATTACAGGCAGTATCAATTAAGGTGGAATCATAGCCCTTGTCAAGGAATTTGTTCCGAAGGATCTTACTCTGTTCTAAATAATCACTTTTAATTGTGCAAGTGCGCCTAAGATGGCAAAACTGTCCATATGGGACGTTCCTTATCCATCTGGGATGATGATTGCTCTCAGCATGTAGAAAGGAATTACCACTTCTGGGTTTGAAGTGTGTTTTGGAGATGATTTTGCCATCAGGGCCATTCCTGAGCTCCAGATCTAAGAAAACAAGACAGTCACTACTGATGACATGTGTGAACTCAATCCCAAAAGGATTGTCTCTGCAGTGCTCAAGGAATGAACATAGCTCCTGATCAGATCTGTCCCAAATAATCAGGATATCATCGATGTACCTGGCTAAGAGAACCAGGTTCGCCCCAAAGGGGTTGTTGTTCCAAATGGACAGCTCCTCCCAATAGCCCAAAAAATGTTGGCATAGCTAGGGGCGAACCTGGCCCCCATAGCAGTACCCTTAATCTGCAAATAATGCTCTCCAAGAAACGAGAAGTGGTTGTGTTTGAGAGAGAATTCAACACAATCGAGTATAAACTTCGCCTGCACCGAATTAAGTGCACCTTCTTTGGATAGATAATGGTTAACTGCTCTTAAGCCATAATTGTGATCGATCGATGTATAGAGTGAAGCTACATCTAAAGAAAGCCATCTATATCCAGGCTGCCATACATAATGCGATAGAATTTCCAACATATGGCTCGAATCCCTAACAAAGGATTGGAGTTTGGTGACTATTCCCTGTAAAAAATGATCAATGTAGCATCCCACATTGCTGGCAATGTTGTCAATGCCTGCAATGATGGGTCTACCAGGGGGATCAACCTCGCTTTTATGCACTTTAGGGATGTGGTAAAAGTGTGGGGTGAGGGCATGTCTGTTGTAGAGAAAGTGATACTCATTTTTGGTGAGGACCGCATCTAATAAGGCTTTATCTAAAAGTGATTTCAGATCTTTCGTATATTCTATAACAGGATCACCTTTTAATTTAATATAGGTACCTGTATCACCCAATAGCCTCATAGCCTCGGCAATATAGTCTTCTCTATTTTGAATGACTAGACTGCCACCTTTATCGGCTTTCCGAATAATGACATCTTGATTCTGCCTAAGACTCATAACAGATAGCCCCAGCGGATTGAGGTGTTTATTAAACTTGTTCCCTTTGTTGTTAGCATGGCGGAATCTCACTCTAAAGGATTCGAAGACCAGGTCATAGAATGTTGAGATATATTTCCCTTTGGCCCAATGTGGAAAAAAGGAGGATTTCGGGGCAAGGGAAGTGTGGACTATCGCTATGTCGCTGAGAGGTTCACAGGAAGAGGGTGATGAATCACTATGTTCTGCCTCTGCATATAGTTCCTCTAAAATATTTAGGGCCGAGTCTTCGTCAATACTCCTATCCAAAGGTGGACTAGACGGCGGTTCTGCATTCCTGATAGTTACAGAAGATTTACCACTGTCTTTTAGTATGTAGTACCGCTGTAGGGTGAGTTTACGTACATATTTGTTGAGATCAACAAACAGTTCAAAGAGATTGGGGACACTCGGGGGGGCATAGTTAAGCCCTTTCCTAAGTAGATCAAGGTCAGTGTCAGTGAATACAGAGCTAGATAGATTATAGATCTTAATAGTTGCAAGGGTATGATTTATACCCTGCCTCTTTTTGTGTCTCTTACCACCTCTTCTGCCTCTTCTAGTTCCTCCTCCCTTTTCCTTGACATCTTTGTTGACAGAGTGCATTGGCAGAGGGTTCAACATCTCGTGCTCCGTTGCAATCCCCTCTAACTTTGCAACTTCTGTCTCTAAAAAAGTCAATGGGGGTGTTACGTTGGCAATGCTGCCATTATTGAGATCAGATTCTAAGTTCTCCAAGATGGTAAAGGGATTATAAGTAACTATGGAGGGATCAAATGTTATCTCAAGATCAGAAGCTGAAGGGGGAACCCCAGGCCTGATGGTAGGAGGTGGTGGCAATGCTGCACAAGCGGTAGAACCACACCTCATGAGAAGTGAGGGGCTAGCAGAACCTCTACCTCCAGCATCTGCTATTCTAGTAGCAGCAGCATTGGGTAATGGTGTTGGATGAGAGTCCCTATTCCCATTCATACGATCCTCAATAGAGGGTTGGTGACTACGGGGTGTATTTTTATTGTTATTATTAAAATTGTTCTTTTTAAAAAATAGTTTACCAATCTTGTTGTGTGATCGACCATTCCTAGTGTGACTAGGATCTTTAGTATACTTAGTATACTGAGGCTGAGATGAATGTACAGCCTGGGATGGACTGGTGGAATGTTTCTGCTCATTAGTGGTGTGATTATTCCTGTTCATTCCATTATGTTTATGAGCCTTGTTATTGTTGTTATTTGGCCTGTTCTTAGCGTTTTTCACCCCTTTTGCCTTATCAGTAGGAGACCTGGGCTTTTTCCCGTTGAATTCCCTATTATTAAGGTAATCCAACTGGTCTCGCTCAAATTTCCCTGATTTTTTACTGATAAGGTTGGTTTCATACACCATCATCTGTTCATTGATTTTACGGTCCCAACTTTCAAATGTTACGATATCTGAATATGTGGACAAACTCTCTTGTAGAGTATTAATATCAATACGAATTTTATCGAGATTACGTTCCCTCTGAACAATGATGTATTGCAACCATAATTGGTTGCAGTCATGTAAACAGGAGATCCACTTGTCTTTAAGATCATCGTTCCCACCCACCATGTCTATTATTGCTCACCACGATGTATATCTGGTACACCTTATGCTTATGTCATCTGTTGCATTCTGTGTGCACAGCACGCCATGTCTCATCACCAATGGTTCAGCTTGCTTCTGGTTAATTATCATTGTCAATTTAATTTATTTTATTGTATTATGCACATAAAGGGGGGTTGTGACCTGTCCAAGCCAACATAATGAACGCTGACATGTCTCCATCCCAATTAGTAATACCAAAAAGAGAGAGGAAAAAGCGGGACTTTAACAAGACGTGTCAACGCATAAATATTAATTAATTGGCCAGGCACATATAGAGTTGGCCTGTATCCAATATAAGTATAATCCGGACATAAATATCCTATAACAGGGAGACATTGGGCGTAATCACAAAGGATTTACAGCAATATTCGTATCAAACATCGTTTAATACATCATTGGACATAAAGAGATTTGGTAAAAGACAATCAATCAAGGGTATGGTGGATACAAAACGTATACAGTTACAGTACAGGTAGCTGTTAGATTTGTAGGCATCCTTAAGTTGTTAACTCTACGCGTTTCTTGGCTTACAACCAATCATCAGGAGTTCAGATGCATAATAACTAGAAAATAATAGAGCAGCCATTAATCTAATGATTGACATAAACATATCGAGAAAGCAAAAACTACAACAGTACTCACAAGTAAAATGGATAGTTGATAAAATGGGACGGTGGTCCGGCCTGCAAAGTCTCACCCGGGATTGAGGCAAGGACCAGCTCCCCAGAGGTATACCCCAAAGTGGAGGAGGCTGCCATCAAAACCAGGACACCCCACACAATATGGCCCAACGATAAAGGGGGGAACCTGGCAAGCGTATGTGGAGTGCTGTGGGGGGAGAAAAAGAATTATTAGTGAAAGTGAGAGAGACTTTGCAGGCCGGACCACCGTCCCATTTTATCAACTATCCATTTTACTTGTGAGTACTATTGTAGTTTTTGCTTTCTCAATATGTTTATGTCAATCATTAGATTAATGGCTGCTCTATTATTTTCTAGTTATTATGCATCTGAACTCCTGATAATTGGTTGTAAGCCAAGAAACGCGTAGAGTTAACAACTTAAGGATGCCTACAAATCTAACAACTACCTGTACTCTAACTGTATACGTTTTGTATCCACCATACCCTTGATTGATTGTCTTTTACCAATTCTCTTTATGTCCAATGATGTATTAAACGATGTTTGATACGAATATTGCTGTAAATCCTTTGTGATTACGCCCAATGTCTCCCTGGTTATAGAATATTTATGTCCGGATTTTACTTATATTGGATACAGGCCAACTCTATATGTGCCTGGCCAATTAATTAATATTTATGCGTTGACACGTCTCGTTAAAGTCCCGCTTTTTTCTCTCTCTTTTTGGTATTATTTTATTGTAATTTACACATATGTATATGCTTATTATATTATATTTCATATATACACTACCGTTCAAAAGTTTGGGGTCACATTGAAATGTCCTTATTTTTGAAGGAAAAGCACTGTACTTTCAAATGAAGCTAACTTTAAACTAGTCCTAACTTTAAACAAATATACTCTATACATTGCTAATGTGGTAAATGACTATTCTAACTGCAAATGTCTAGTTTTTGGTGCAATATCTACATAGGTGTATAGAGGCCCATTTCCAGCAACTATCACTCCAGTGTTCTAATGGTACAATGTGTTTGCTCATTGGCTCAGAAGGCTAATTGATGATTAGCAAACCCTTGTGCAATCATGTTCACACATCTAAAAACAGTCTAGCTCCTTCCAGAAGCTACAAAACTGACCTTCCTGTGAGCAGATTGAGTTTCTGGAGCATCACATTTGTGGGGTCAATTAAACGCTCAAAATGGCCAGAAAAAGAGAACTTTCATCTGAAACTCGACAGTCTATTCTTGTTCTTAGAAATGAAGGCTATTCCATGCGAGAAATTGCAAAGAAATTGAAGATTTCCTACAACGGTGTGTACTACTCCCTTCAGAGGACAGCACAAACAGGCTCTAACCAGAGTAGAAAAAGAAGTGGGAGGCCGCGTTGCACAACTAAGCAAGAAGATAAGCACATTAGAGTCTCTAGTTTGAGAAACAGACGCCTCACAGGTCCCCAACTGGCATCTTCATTAAATAGTACCCGCAAAACACCAGTGTCAACATCTACAGTGAAGAGGCGGCTGCGGGATTTTGGGCTTCAGGGCAGAGTGGCAAAGAAAAAGCCATATCTGAGACTGGCCAATAAAAGAAAAAGATTAAGATGGGCAAAAGAACACAGACATTGGACAGAGGAAGACTGGAAAAAAGTGTTGTGGACGGATGAATCCAAGTTTGAGGTGTTTGGATCACAAAGAAGAACGTTTGTGAGACGCAGAACAAATGAAAAGATGCTGGAAGAATGCCTGACGCCATCTGTTAAGCATGGTGGAGGTAATGTGATGGTCTGGGGTTGCTTTGGTGCTGGTAAGGTGGGAGCTTTGTACAGGGTAAAAGCTAAGGAAGGCTATCACTCCATTTTGCAACGCCATGCCATACCCAGTGGACAGCGCTTGATTGGAGCCAATTTCATCCTACAACCGGACAATGACCCTAAACACACCTCCAAATTGTGCAAGAACTATTTACAGCAGAAGCAGGCAGCTGGTATTCTATCGGTAATGGAGTGGCCAGCACAGTCACCAGATCTGAACCCCATTGAGCTGTTGTGGGAGCAGCTTGACCGTATGGTACGCCAGAAGTGCCCATCCAACCATTCCAACTTGTGGGAGCTGCTTCTAGAAGCGTGGGGTGCAATTTCTCCAGCTTACCTCAATAAATTAACAGCTAGAATGCCAAAGGTGTGCAATGCTGTAATTGCTGCAAAAGGAGGATTCTTTGATGAAAGCAAAGTTTGATGTAAAAACAATGTTATTTCAAATACAAATCATTATTTCTAACCTTGTCAATGTCTTGACTCTATTTTCTATTCATTTCACAACGTATGGTGGTGAATAAGTGTGACTTTTCATGGAAAACACAAAATTGTTTGGGTGACCCCAAACTTTTGAACGGTAGTGTATATATATATGTGTGTGTGTGTGTGTGTATATTTATATATACTACTACTATTATTATTTATACCACACATACTATTCTCTGTTCACTAATTGGAGTGTTGCCCATATGATTGGAGGGCACAAGAGGGAGGGATCCCCTGAGGGGGAGGAGCCCCATATCCCATCCCTGTTTCATTTGACACTCAGGCACTTATAAGAAGGGACTTCTGAAGGAGGGATCACTGCATAGCTCTGACGAAGAAGGGACGTTCCCTTCGAAACGCGTTAGCTGATTGTGATGTTTGTGCGTCTCTCCACGATTTTTGGAAGGCATCGCTCATCCTAAGTTGCATGCTGGCTGTCGGTACACTTTATGCTGTGCCTCCTCCACCTATTGCTTGTGAGTTGTTTCTTTTTACCTTTTTAAAATAAATATTTTTTAAAAAGTTAATGCACAAGGCTGGTGCGCCCTTGTTTTTCTTTTCTTTTTCTTTTATTTCGGTTTGCACTAGGATTCCCCATCCTTGAGGGCAGCAAGGCCTGTGTTGACGCATCTTTTATAAGGTGATCCACCTGTGCGCAGGAGTCATTGTTTCTTGTTTGCTAATGTATTCCATGTGCCATAGTCTTCCTGCCTTCCATGTGCCATAGTCTTCCATGTGTCATACTTTTCCAGCCTTCCATGTGCCATAGTTTTCCAGTCTTCCATGTGCCATAGTCTTCCATGTGCCATAGTTTTCCAGCCTTCCATGTGCCATAGTTTTCCAGCCTTCTATCTGTCATAGTCTTCCAGCCTTCCATGTGCCATAGTCTTCCAGCCTTCCATGTCCCATATTCTTCCAGCCTTCCATGTGCCAAAGTTTTCTAGCCTTCCATGTGCCATAGTCTTCCAGCCTTCCATGTACCATAGTCTTCCTGCTTTCCATGTGCCATAGTCTTCCTGCCTTCCATGTACCATAGTGTTCCCCCTTCCTTTCTTCCATATACCATAGTGATCATTCCTGCTTTCCATTTACCATAGTGATCCCTCCTTCCTTCAATGTACCATAGTGATCCTTCCTTCCTGCCTTCCATGTACCATAGTGATCCCTCCTTGCTTTCTTCCATGTACCATAGTGTTTCCTCCTTCCTTTCTTCCATGTACCATAGTGATCCTTCCATGTACGATAGTGATCCTTCATTCCTGCCTTCCATGTACCATAGTATCCCCCCTTCCTTTCTTCCATATATCATAGTAATTCTTCCCTCTCCCTCTCTCTCTCCCTAAGGGTTCATACTGCAGTACTTATTCTTTGGCTCCAGCCCGGGTTCCTCAGATCCTTTATAATCCTCTATTTTAAGCTCTCTGTCTATTTTCAGTTTATACAAAACCAGATGTATTGGAAGCATTTTCTAAATGATTTTGTTGAGGTTTATATGTATCCCTGAGACTTCAGCTTGTGGCACAGTAATCAAAGCATATTTATAGGTACAAGGAAACCCAGGATTTGTTTACCATGGCCCTTAAGCCCTCCCACAATCATGTTTGGCGACACCCACTTTTTGCTGTGGTGCACATCTCCCTGAAGTGCCCCTTATTCTCAAGTTCAAAAGTTGGTAGGTATGTGTAATACATGGGCAGGGCAAAGGAGGTGGAGTCAGTGGCGGAGCCAGGGGGGAGGGGAGGTTAGGCAATATGAGGTTTCGTCTAGGGTGTCAAAAATCCTCGCACCAGCCCTGTTTGGTGGGCACTGGTAGGCTGCATTTGGTGGTTCCCTTCGAAACGCGTTAACTGATTGTGATGTTTGTGCGTCTCTCCACGATTTTTGGAAGGCATCGCTCATCCTAAGTTGCATGCTGGCTGTCGGTACATTTTATGCTGTGCCTCCTCCACCTATTGCTTGTGAGTTGTTTCTTTTTACCTTTTTATATTAAATATTTTTAAAAAAGTTAATGCACAAGGCTGGTGCGCCCTTGTTTTTTGTTTATTTCGGTATGGCACATGGAAGGCAGGAAGACTATGGCACATGGAAGGCTGGAAAACTATGGCACATGGAAGGCTGGAAGACTATGGCACTTGGAAGGATGGAAAACTATGGCACGTGGAAGACTATGGGACATGGAAGGCTGGAAGACCATGGGACATGGAAGGCTGGAAGACTATGGCACATGGAAGGCTGTAAAAATGATGGCACATGGAAGGCTGTAAAACTATGGCACATGGAAGGCTGGAAGACTATGGCACATGGAAGGCTGGAAAACTATGGCACGTGGAAGACTATGGCACATGGAAGGCTGGAAGACTATGGCACATGGAAGGCTGGAAGACTATGGCAGATGGAAGGCTGGAAGACTATGGCACATGGAAGGCTGGAAAACTATGGCACATGGAATGCTGGATAACTATGGCACATGGAAGGCTGGAAAACTATGGCACGTAGAAGACTGTGGCACATGGTAGGCTGGAAGACTATGGCACATGGAAGGCTGGAAGACTATGGCACATGGAAGGTTGGAAAACTATGGCACGTGGAAGACTATGGGACATGGAAGGCTGGAAAACTATGGCACATGGAAGACTATTGCACATTTGGAGAAGAGAGCGAGGGAAGAGATCACTCACACAGGGCTGCATTGTCTTCAGAGGCACAGTCATTCAGGCAGTGACATCAGGCAGGATCAATGGCTGGTTTGAAATCTCCCACCCACACCCCCTTCCCAGGCACAGATTGTTTGCATGAAGGGATTGTGGGCAGGCACAGGAGGGAGATGGGGAGGAGGTGGGGCAGACCTAGCCTACCTTCTCCTCCCTCCTCATACAGAATATACAGTGGGCTCCTGGCGGGGGATGCGCAGCAGGCACGCGGGCGGGGAATGTGCACACTGCCACAGGCGCGCCGGGGGAAATATGCACAATGCAGCTGGAGCGAGGCATCGGCCCTGCACACATTAACCACTTGACCTCCGGAAGACTTACCCCCTTCATGACCAGGCCGTTTTTTTGCGATACGGCACTGCTTACTTTACCTAACAATTGCGAATTCGTTTTCCACACAAATAGAGGTTTCCTTTGGTGGTATGTGTTCACATCTGCGGTTTATATTTTTTACGCTATAAACGAAAAAAGACCGTCAATTTAAATAAAAAACAATCTTTCCTGACAGACTCCATGGCAGCAACGTGTGGGTTAAGTCCCACCTCCACTACCCTATAGGACACTACTCCCATAAATCTTTGCTCCCTGCCCACGGCTGTGTTCTTTTTTTGTCCTCCTCCATAGGACCTATGTTGGTCTTTCTACCCGAAGATTTGCTCCCACACGTTTTCACGATCTGGATGGCCGAGAGGCGACTTGGAACTGGAATGTCGCTAGACTCCATTAAGCTCTAGCTACTAGCAGGGTATGGAGCGGGCACTGGAAGAGGCGCTGGAGGAAGCCAGATACTTAGCCACTGGCAGGCAGGCTGGTATAATAGCCCAGCTAATAAGCAGGTGACCTTGTTTGCCCCTGAGAAGTCAGTGAGCTCCTTACCTTCGGCCCTGGTGATCGTGTGGGAGTGGTGAGATTGTTCCTCTTTCTTTCTCATGGCAGCAGTGTTTGCTTTTTCTTTGTTGGTTAATCTCTGTTCGTTCCTTATGGTTAGCTAGCATGTCGGCTGGTTCCTCCTGCGTTCCAGCCGCCGTTTACTTTAATTTGCGTTTGCGCGGCCGTACTGTGCATGCGCGAGCACGGCCTGAGAGTGAGGCTTGGTTCGTGCATGCGCAATAGTAGCAAAATGCCGCTAATCGCGCATGCGCACTAGCGCCGTGGGCGGCGCTGCGGTGACGTCCCAAGGGCGCCAGATTTAAACAGGGGAAATAGCCTACAAGCCTTAGGAATGCTTGTGGGCTATTGCGGCAACTTCCCCTTGTCCCTGGTGACTTAGTTCTGGTAAGTGGCTCTCTGGGACAAGTGGGGGGAAGGCTGGCTGCTCCTAGTTCTGATCCTTCTGTCATTACAGCACCGATGGAAGCCTCTATGGACATTGACTCCCCACCGCCTGCTTGTGGCCAGCCCTCTCATAAAAGGTTTTGCTGGTGGGGGGGGCATAAGAGGGGGGCGCCTGTCTTAGTCTTCCTAGGTTATTTTTATCTTGATCTTTTTTTCCCCTGTATTTCTTTCATTTAGCCCTTCCAGGTCAGAATAAAGACGAAGCTCTCACAGAGGAAGCGACTCGTCGAAATCACATCACCAACGTTCCTCTTCCAGGTCTAAGCACCACAGCTCACCATCAAGATCTGGGCACCATAGTGAGGATCGATCTCGCTCCTCCAAGGCTCACTCCAGCCATTCAACTGCTAGTGTCTGTTGGGGATGTAGGTCACAAGTACCCCCTGGAAGATCTTTATGCGATCTTTGTTTTTCCAAAGCTTCCAATGAAAGAGGAAGTACGGACCAGCAGCTAAAATCCCTGGTCGAAAGGGCTGTCAAGGAGTCTCTTAAAGGTATCGGGTCCAGCCAGACTCCTGTCCCCCAGGCAGAGTCGCCTCAGTCACCAGTAAGGGACTCACAAATTCAAGACACCTGGGAGTCTTCTCTACCAAGCCATCCTTTAGCTGCGGCGTCAGACAGTGAGTCTGAGGAAGAGAGTTCCTGTGTGGGGTTTGATTTTGCTTTACTCTCCCCCTTGGTAAAGGCCGTCAGAGAGGCCTTAAATTGGGAGGATCCTGTGGCTGCTCCTTCTAAACAAAGAAAATATTTCAAACAACTAAAGAAGGAACGTCTCAACTTTCCGTTTCTGGCTGAACTTGGTGAGGTCATTACAGACGAATGGAGCAAGGTGGAGAAAAAGAATTCAATGCTTTCAAAAATTCTAAAGCTATACCCCTTCAAGGAAGATGAAGTCAAGCACTTGGAATCAGCCCCACTGGTGGACGCAGCTGTGATGAGGCTAGTAAAACACGTAACACTCCCCTTAGAGGATACGGTCTCTTAGATAGGCGGATTGACTCTGATTTAAAGAGAGTTTACCTTACGGCTGGTATGGCCTGTAAGCCAGCATTGGCCACTATGTCCAAGGCCATGGAAGTCTGGACGGATAGTGTTGATGACACTCTCAAGAGCGTTTCGGATGAAGTAGCAAAAAGCTCTCCTATCCAGGAGTTATGGCTAGCATCTGCTTTTCTGGGGGAGGCCTCGATTGATATCATCCGACTGGTGGCTCAGGTCATGCTCCCTGCAGTTACTGCCAAGCGAGCCCTTTGGCTTCGTCCCTGGCTGGCTGATCCTGCTTCCAAGCAGGTATGGTGCCGTATTCCTTTTGAGGGGTCTTCCCTCTTAGGCGACAAATTGGATACGGGTACAACCCGAGCCACCGGGGGGAAGTCGGGGTTTCTTCCTCAGGATCGGTGTTTGCAAAGCCAGAGAAGGTTTTTTCCTAAAAAACAATACCAGGAATGAGCCAGGGAGGCCCATAGTTACAGGCAATGAATTCTCCATGACATGGAAGTCAAGGCAGTCATCCTTCAAGAAAGCTGCTAAAAGCAGTTCGACAGGGGAGAGAGAACCGACCAAGTCCTTTTGAGATTGGGCCCGCTCAGACGGGCCAAGTGGGAGCTCATCTTCTACGTTGTCGGCATGTCTGGGCGGCCTCAATCCAGGACTTCTGGACCGTCAGGACGGTCTCTTCAGGCCATACCTGGACTTTCAACAGATCTCCCAGACTCAGGTGTTTTCCCACCTCTCTTCTGGCCTTCAGAAGAAAAAGGCTAATTCTTCTAACCTACGTGAAATCTTTATTGGCTCAAGGTCTTGCAATTCCCGTCCCAGACGAACAACGAGGCATGGGAATTTATTCTCCTCTCTTTATGGTCCAAAAGAAAAACAGATCTTGGAGACCTGTCATAGATCTTACCCATCTGAATTGGTTCATCAAAAAGAAAAATTCAAGATGGAGACACTGTCAACAATCCAGCAGTCGATCCAATCAGGAGATTGGATGATCTCCATAGATCTAAAGGACGCTTATTTTCATGTCCCTGTGGCAGAAGATTTTCAGCAGTTTCTTCGCTTCTCCGTGGGCAAATTGCATCTACAGTTCACGTGCCTTCCATTCGGGCTATCGACATCTCCCCGTGTCTTTTCAAAAGTATTGTTAGCAGTAGTGGCCCTCTTGAGAACCAAAGGGATCCGTCTCCATCTTTAAGTGGACGATCTTCTGCTGCTAGCCCAAGACAGTTATCAACTATTGATGCACAGGAGTCGAGTTATCTCAACCCTTCAGGAATTCGGTTGGATCCTAAATCTAGAAAGGAGTCAGTTAGTTCCATCTCAAACTCTCGTATTTCTAGGAGCCCTTTTCTATACGGTGAAAGGCACCATTTCGCTTCCCGAGGAGAAGGTTTCAGTAATTCAGGACAGAATTCGTCCGGCCCTCTCGGCCTCCCATCTCCAGGCTCTCCAGTGTCGGAGGATCATCGGCACTATGGTGGCTACGATTCCAATGGTGAAGTGGGCTCAATTGAAGATGAGACCCTTCCAAAAAGGATTTCTTCATCAGTGGTTAGGCAGCAAGACTCAGCTCATTCGCATCACTTCTTCTATAAGGAACTCCCTTCCCTGGTGGCTCCAGCAGGAAAATCTTTACAACTGTCATTCCATTCTTCCCATCTCATGGATAACATTGACGACGAATGCCAGCAACAAGGGCTGGGGTGCCCACTGTTTGACAGAAGTGGCACAAGGTACCTGGGACTTTCCTTCCAGAGGGATGGTGTCGAACATTCTGGAATTGAGGGCAGCATTCAAAGCGCTACTATCATTTCGTCATCTGATTTCCGGAACCTCGGTTCTTCTCAGGTTAGACAACATGACGGCTGTGGCGTACAGAAGGAGACAAGGAGGTACTCGGAGTCTGTCTTTACTTCAGGAGGTAGAGCCAATTATGACTTGGGCTTAGAGGAACCTGGTCAATATAACAGCAACATACGTACCAGGGATTCAGAATGTTCAGGCAGACTTCCTATCTCGAGTTCGTTTAGACAACAACGAATTATATCTCCACAAGGAAGTATTCAGTTGGATTCTGACCTTAGGAATCTCTCCAGAAGTCGACTTATTCGCCTCCCCTTACAACAAGAAACTGGCGAGGTATTATTCGAGGTTCCGGGATCCCCAGGCTTATGGGGTGGACGCCCTGACAGAGCGATGGTGGTTCCGCAGAGCTTATGCTTTCCCACCAACCCCCATCATTCTTCAGTTCCTGCGCAGACTCAGGTCGGAAGCAGCAGAAGTGATAGCCATAATACCTTACTGGCCCAACAGGCCCTGGTTCCCCCTGCTAATGCTACTCAGTGAAAAAGGACCGATTCCCTTACCCCTCAGACCCGGCCTTCGATCCCAAGGGTCAAATCTACATCCTTGCCCGGCTCATCTGCGCCTGAGGGTCTGGTTTTTGAGAGGGGAAGGTTAGAAGCTCTGGGATGTCCCAAGGAGGTTATCCCTACTCTCATGAGTGCAAGGAGAAGAAGTACCAATCGGGTATATGAGAGGATTTGGGCTAGATTTACAAACCACATGTCTTCTGGGTCCAACTCTGACTGTATTCCGACAGTTCAGGATGTTTTAAGTTTCTTGCAAACTGGACTAGATGTCCCCTTATCTGTTAGCGCTCTCCGTGTGCAAGTCTTAGCAATTTCAGCTTTTTCTGGAGTTTCTTGGGCTAAACAACCCTTGGTTCAACAATTCTCCAAGAGAGCAGTTAGGCTCAGACCTCAGAGGAAACCTAGATTCCCTAAGTGGGATCTACCACTAGTCCTTGACTTCTTCTCTCAACTGGACAAGCCTCTTTAGGTTAGAGAACTTACCCTCAAGATTTCCTTTCTGATAGCCATTTCCTCGGCAAAAAGAGTCTCTGAAATCCAGTCTCTAGGATCAAAGGAGCCCTTTCTCACTTTTTTCCCAGACAGAGTGGTCCTAATTCCGATTCTAGGATCAAATCCCAAGGTCACTTCAGTCTTCCACGAAAATCAGGATATCACACTCCATACTTTTAATTCTGCTGGAAGTCTGGAGACACATCCCCTCAACATGGGAGTTATCTTGAAGCAATACTTGGAGGCTACAGCTTCTTTTCGACAAACGGACTACCTCTTTGTTCTGTTTCACAGAAAAAGCAAGGGTCTCAGAGCTTCCGTCAGATTCATCGCAGCGTGGATTGTTCAGGCTAGCCAATGGGCTTACAGAGAGAAGGGCTTGGCTCCTCCTGTGGCGGTTACGGCGCATTTCACGAGAAGTCTTTCTACTTCCTGGGCGGCTTCACGTCACGTGGCGCCTGAAGTTATCTGCAAGGCAGCTTCCTGGTCAACGATTCATACTTTTATGTCTCATTGCGTTGAATCAGCGACTTTATCTTCTGTTGATTTTGGTTTAAAAGTGCTGTCGGTGGACAGTGTTAAATAAATCTTTTTGTTCAGCATTTATGCCCACCCGAGTGTGTATGGCGAGTTATTTCCCACACATTGCTGCCATGGAGTCTGTCAGGAAAATGGAAAATTCCTATCAAAATACTTACCGTAATTTTCCTTTTCTGATGGACTCCATGGCAGCAGGAGTTCCCTCCCAAATGGCTGGAGTAGGCTGGTTATCGAACATGGCCGTGGGCAGGGAGCAAAGATTTATGGGAGTAGTGTCCTATAGGGTAGTGGAGGCGGGACTTAACCCACACGTTGCTGCCATGGAGTCCATCAGGAAAGGAAAATTACGGTAAGTATTTTGATAGGAAAATTCCATTTTTTTACTTTTTGCTATAAAACATACCCAATAAAAAAAATGTAAAAAATCGAATATCTTCATCAATTTAGGTCAATATGTATTCTGCTACATAATTTTGGTAACAAAAAATCTCAATAAGCTTATATTGATATGTATATAGGGTCTGCAAACTATGGGATATTTTTCTTTCTTTTTTTTTTTACTAGTAATGGCGGTGATTAGCGACTAATAGCAGGACTGCGACTGACACTTTTGACACTTTTTGGGGACCAATGACACTAATACAGTGATCAGTGTAAAAAAATAAGCACTGTAACTGTACTAATGACACTGGATGGGAAGGGGTTAACATCAGGGAGTGCTTGCTAACTGTGGGGGAGGTGCTTTGACACAGGATCAGTAGATTATCCTCTCACAGAACGGCGGTCTGCCTTGATTACATCGGCAGACCACTGTTCTGCCTGTCTCCTGAATGATTGACGCGTCCGCCAGACCCACCGATTGACTCCCACCATGTCCAATCACAGCAGGAGCGGGTCACCGGCGGAGCGCACCCCAGACCCGAAAGTGTCAGACCACGTACTAGGTACGTGATCTGGCACAGAGCGGCTGCCCTGCCGCAGTATATGTGCATGAGGCGGTCCACAAACGGTTAAAGTAAATAGTTTACGAGGAAAAAATGGGCCTAACATTGTTGATCTATTGAAAAGGTTGTTTTCCTTGTTTCCCCATATCCAGAAGCACTTGGTACTTTGCAATTGGGGATTACAGACAAAGGGGCATTAGGGCAACACTGGGGACCCCAAGGTGCAAAACCATTCCCTGGCCAATCTCCTGCCAATCTGTGTTATGGGCGGCATTTATCACTATATCCATATTTTCCGTAAATACAACTATCCTGCAGCATATACCAATGTGTCTTCAGCAGAGATGTCCATCATGAAAAACAGTTTAAAGAGTGATGTGAAAGGGGGGTGTGAAGCATGCTGCAGCAAAATGTGGGTGTTTTTTTACATTTTCAGTGGTTAATATACACCAATAAAACAAGGAGTTGTTGAGCATACCTAAGAGCTTGCGAAGTGCACTTGGATATTTTAACAAATGGCATCCTGCATGTAAGGGGGTTTAGAAATGACTGAGCGTTGGCACCAATAAGTCCTTGCTCCGCTTCTTCTTTCTAGAACAACACCCCACCTGCTTGAAGCCCTAAACCTCCGCCTTGTGTTCAACTTCCTGCCAAAGACCCCCAGTGACATCCCCAGCCATTAGCCTTTATATTTCCGAAGTGAATATCTACAAGAAGTGCGTACATGCCAACAATCCCAATTCATGGGAAATTGGCTTTGTCCCGACTCCAGGTGTATTGCCAGAGCCACCGCTATATAGAAGTCCTGGCCGGCACTGGAGATTTCACCCTGCCGCCATTTTATAGAAGACCAGCCTCGTGGAGGGGAAGAAACAAGAGGCAGAGCCCGGGTGACTGCCAATAGAAATAGAGCTGCTGCAACCTCCCGCCCCGCAGCCTGCTGCTGGTCCGTGACCTGTTGTGGGAAAGGCTGTGGGGCGGGGTGTTGGCGGCAGCTCCCTTTCTATTGGCGACCACCTTGGCTAAGCCTCTTGTTTCTTCACCTTGGCCTCCATGAGAGCTGGTCTTCTCTGAAAAATTAAGCCCTAAAGATCAAATCACCAGTGCCAGCCCCTGGTGACAAGCTGCATTCTAGTAACAAGTTGCATCAGGTAGCAGATAGAGTTGCCACCTCATCCCTTTAAACCCAAACACATATTAATTACACAGGTTCTGTGGCTGATTAAGGTGGTAATTAATCTCACTTGGTGCCTTATCTGCATTAAATTAGCCTCAGAACCTGTGTAATTCATATTTGTTCGGGTTTAAAGATGACGAGGTGGCAAACCTAGTGGCAGGTGACGTGGCAAGTGACAGGTTGCATCTGGTGGCAGGCGATGTGGCAAGTGACAGGTTGCATCTGGTGGCAAGTGACAAGTTGCATCTGGTGGCAAGTGACAAGTTGCATCTGGTGGCAGGCGACGTGGCAAGTGACAAGTTGCATTTGGTGGCTAATGACAAGATGCATCTGGTGGCAGGCGACATGGCAAGTGACATGCTCAGGGCTCCCACTGATTCTGCATTATGGTGAGTTAAACTATTTAATTTCATATTAAAATGTAACTGTAGCAGAATCTCTAACCTCTTCCAGTCTAATGAGAACCTTCGAGGCCACAGACCGCTGACATTCTTCCATATGTAGTTGTGAAGCATAGTGGGTGTAAAGATGATGAAAGTCATTGGGCGCCAGACACTTCTTGGATGCAAAAGAGGTTTTATTTCTTTTAACAGTCCTTTTTATATTTTGCAAGGGAAAGAGGGTTTGGATCAGGACACCCTTAAGTGGTTGCAATTTCAATAGGCAGACTCAGAGACTTCAATAGGAACACAGCCCTACAGGGAAAGGCCCCAGCAAGGTACCACTTCTGCACGTGCAGGTTTGCTGTCTCTTATGGCAACAGTATTTAACAGTTCCTAATGCAAAGTTCAACAGTTCTCTCAGCTTCACTATAATGTCCAATTGTAATTCTTCAGCCCCTTGAGCTCCTAGTCTCTCACTGGACTCTCTGATTCACTGACTCTGAATCCCGTGAGCTCCTCAAGGCTTTTGCAGTGGTATCTCTCTCAAGCGTCACCCATGATTCCCTGCTGGGTCCCTAGCTTGGCACTCCAGATACCTTTCAAGCTTCACCCCCGCTGACCGGCTTGGTGCCTGGCTTGACACACAAGGCTGCTCTGCAAGGGTCACCTACGCTGGTTGGGTCCCTGACTTGATCACCGCCTGAAGTTTCCCGATTCTCCACCGTGCATGTTTGGTGAGAATCTTACTCCGGTACTTGCTTCAGTTACTCGCTGTGGTCCCTGGTAAAGGTGGTTGGTCCCTTAGTGGCGACAGCTTCCCTTCTACCTCCGACCACGACAGGTTCTCTGGCGGGCAGAACCGTCACTTTTGGTTGGACTGCAAGCCGCATTCCCAACCCTGCGCTGCCCTCTTACTTCTGGATAGGCCCTCACACAGCCTGGCAGCCAGATACCCCGGGATAGGCCCAATCTCCGGCCTAGTAGCCCGGGGCAGATGACCATTGTCCACCCAGACGGCAGTCCGGGTGGCACAGAACATAGATCACCTGACTCCACCCGAATATATAGGTTCTCCCAGCAGGCTAAGGGATTTAAGAAAACCCCTGCCCATTGGCTGAGGTATCCCATATACCCATAACTTGACCTTGAAATGTCCTTATCACATCTAATGCCACCAAGTGCCCAGCCACCTAGTGGCAGAAGAGAAAATTACAACAAGGCCAAACCTAGGGAGAAATCAATGGACCTCTAACAACTTATCTACAGTAAAATAGAAAGAAAAAACTGCGCTCAGAAGCTAAAAAAGGAATAAACACCAGCTGCGGTTACAAGTGTAGCCCACCATATAAAAATCAAACAATAAGAAACCGCGCTAAAAAATGATAAAGGAGTCCATGTTACAGTCCTATAATCATGAATGCATAGTCCCAATGTTGATCCGGGTCAAAATTCTCTCCAAGCAAGATAGTGATGAATAAACACAATCAGCAAAACACTCCAACTTCAGTTGTGCTTACCAGAAGTAAGTTTGTAAGGGCGAGTGGCTTAAACCCAGCCTGGGCCTTTAGATGTATACTCCAGATGGAACAGGAGGGGCGCCCTCATCCCGTGTATTCACAGATATAGTGCAAAAAATATAAAAAATATATATAGTGTAATATTGTTTTGACATATACCACACCAAACAAAAAAGAGTGACCACCCAAAAAATCCTTAAATCACGTGTAATCATAAATCCTACGCTAAATAGCTAGGACAGTGAGGTGAGTGTCATGCAATCATGCACACACAAGTGAAAAAAGAAAAATAATAAATAAATACAAAATGTCAAAAATTATAAAAAGAATGTGAAAGCTGCAACGACTTCCAAATCTGCTTACCAGATATAGGGTGGGTAGTCGGCATATACAAAATACTCCAGGTAAAGAAAAATATAAATATATGGAAAATAGAAGAAAGCTTATATCCAGTGATAGACACAATAGTGATACAGGCTGCTTACCAGAGGGCTAACCCTCATATGCAGATATGTGGAAACACGAGAACCGCCACCAGAGGATAAATAAGGCAAACCTTCAGGGTTGTCCCCTTACCAGACAAAAAGGACACATAAGGCAGATGTATTATGTTCTCAACATCACTTCCAACCGAAATGGTATGTCCCGTCTTATCCTCTCCGTCCAAGCTCAGCGGCATATAAATAATGGAGAGCCAAATAGTGTAATACTGACTATATCACATTTATTAAAAACAGAAAAGCACTTACAATGGTCGAATAAAACAGGCTGAAGGATAAAAGAAACGAAAACGGAGCCGGCCGGCCTCCGGACACACTCCCGTCCTCAATTGCGTAATGTGGTGACGTCAGCACGCCCCTCCCAGACGCATTTCGTCACACGTTTGACGTTTTCAATGGGGAACGGGCAGCGTGCTGAGCCACCACATTATAAACCCTACCCAAGCCTCGTTCTGAGTTCCGTTCAGGGAAACACACAACGCCATCTTAGGTGTGGGCATCAATAACTGTATGTAGAGCCAGCGGAGCCATCTTAAGTGTGGGCATCCTTGTCTAACATACCAAGCAACATTATAATCAAATAGCCTTCCTACAGAAGAGATGCTCACGCCTCCCAAAACTACAGGATGGCTGGATAACCGAATATAAGACTCTAAAATAGACATATAAAAACTGTAAAACGAAACATTTGCATAACTCTCTCTTAGTAAAAAACGGGACCTACCCCATGTATACTATATGGAGTATGGTGACTCCAAACTTAAACTAACAGGTAAACATAGGGTCATGTAGCCCTAAGGATACACTAAAATAAGTGCATAGACCAAATCGGTTGTGCCAACATTTAAAAGACTAAGGGCAAAATTAAATTAATAATATTTTTGATCCATAATGTGGACTGTACTGGTCTCCCCCTCACATGATCGTAAAAAAAGGGAGGGCATAGACCCCAACAAGTGAACACATGCATATTAAAGTAAATGAATATAAGGCCTTAATCACATAATAAATGGCCATAATAAAATTAATTAAACAAATCGCCTAAAATACAAAAAAACATGTATAGGAGGGAAGAACATATATAAAGGGAAAATAGATAAAAAACTCATATCCGGGGCCACCATCTAATTTAGACCATATTAATCTCTAATTCAAATAAATGATTATTTCAACCCCAAGAACGGCTGTGAGAAACCCCATTAGGAATTGTCTATAAAGGCATTTACATCCACATCTATATTCAGTCCATGTGGCGTATAACATTTTAACCTATGGACCCAAGACATTTCTAACTTTGAAATATCTCGTACAAGGGAGCTCCCCCTCCAATACGGCTTATATCGATCAATACCGACAAACAGAGTGTTGGAGGGGTCCCTATCGTGAACAAGGCGGTAATGTTTTGAAACCAAATGGTTCTTGAACCCTGTCAAAATATTCGTGATGTGCTCGTTGAGCCTAACCCGTAGGGGGCGTTTGGTCCGCCCCACATATTGCAAGCCACAAGGGCATTGCAACATGTAAACTACGTTTTAGGGGGCGTGGTCACTGGGTGATGTTGACTACGCCCCCTAAAACGTCACAGTCCCAGCATGCCCAGGGACTGTGACATCAAAAGGGGGCGGGGTCTCCGCCTATATAAGTCACAACGCAGCCCTCAGAGAGCAGTCCAGCCGTAGAGAGAGCATTGTGTCAACATCTGGAGAAGAGAAGAGAAGACAAGAAGCCCAGAAGCCCAGAAGTCCAGACCTCTGCTGGCAAGAGAGCTACCTGAAGACAGCGGAGGAGCCGGCTGAAGAACTGGAACACCGGGAGAAGAGAGCAGGGAAGAACCAACCGGACGCCGGGAAAAGATGAACCGGAGGGACCCCCGAAGCCGGAAGAAGACCCCCGAAGCCGGAGGAAGATCCCCCCCCGGAGCTGTTTAATAAAATATTTTAAAAACCTGTGTAGTGTTTTATTATTTACACTTTTTCCCTAGGTGAATGGGTAGGGGTACCATGTACCCCATACTCATTCACATAGAGTGGGGGGGCCGGGATCTGGGGTCCCTCTTATAGGGGGCTCCCGGATTCCGATAAGCCCCCCGCCCGCAGACCCCGACAACCAACGGCCAGGGTTGTCGGGAAGAGGCCCTTGTGCTCATCAACATGGGGAAAAGGTGCTTTGGGGTGGGGGGGCCCCGCGGGGCGCCCCCCTCCCTCAAAGCACCCACCCCCCATGTTCAGGGCATGCGGCCTGGTACGGTTCAGGAGGGGGGGGCGCTCGCTCGTCCCCACCCCCTTTCCTGACCGGCCAGGCTGCGTGCTCGGATCGGGGTCTGGTATGGATTTTAGGGGGGACCCCACGCCGTTTTTTCGGCGTAGGGGGGTTCCCTTTATAATCCATACCAGACCTAAGGGCCTGGTATGCCCCGCGACGGGGCTCGCAAGGTGTCAATCTCGCCGATAAAAGCGGCAAGATTGACTTCCTTTTCTAGTCCCATCGCACCTGAGTCACGTTCAAAATGAACGCCGCAAAGTCCGGTCGTGTGTGGGCAAGTCCGTCCGTTTTAAAGTCCGGCGCACCTGGCGGACAAAGTCTGTCAGAAAGTGTGCCGGACCAAGTAAGCTAGAAAGTCCGACCGTGTGTAAGCGGCATTACAGTTTAACTGTACCTTTGGCTTAACACTAGTCCTGTACAGAACTATTAAGATGTCAAAAAATAAAAATAAGAATAAAACTGAATTTTTTCCAATGAAAAGAAAAAGTGAAACTGTGAAAACCGGTGTTATACCCTCTGCCTTATTGGGTCAGGCAACTAGGCTAAAAAGATTTATGTAGTGGTGTTACTCTCCCTGGAGATAAACTTCGGATTTCAAACCAACTTTGAAATCAGAAGATTTGGTGTAAAATGTGTTACACCCCCCTGCCTGTCACAAAGCAAGTGAAATATGTGCAAGTGGTACAATTTAATGTTCCTAGTAATATAAAGTTATGTGATAAACTGATACAAATTAATGCCAAAAACCACAAAATGGATAGGTGTGTTACACGCTCTGGTGGGTGTCAGAGTGATGAATTGAAACCTGGGACTGGGGGTGTTACACCCTCTGGGAATGGAGGATGTTTAAAGAAAAAACTTTTTGCAAGCAAAATAATGAGTGAGTTTGATCCTCTGTATCAGAATTCAAACCATAAACATAGAACCACAAATATAAATAGTGAAAATTCCATGATAAACAATTGAATATTGAATATAAAAAAAAAGTGAAAAAATAGTATGATAAACAATTGAATATTGAATATAAAAAATGTAAAAAAACTAGTCCAACTGTTTTAAAAGACATACAGTTTCATTGATTAAAGTGACTTTGTGCTTCAAACTGTGTTCAGTGACTGTTCAGGTTTAGTGCTGATTATTTCCTCTCAGGTGACAATAGTGCCAAGTGACTTTTCGGTGCTGGTAATGTATTGCACTCACCAGATATCATTACCCTCCAGGGGTATTAGACATTCACAGTTTTAGCCACTGTGTAGCTCTCTGGGGCATGCTGGATGGTCTGCACGTCAAAAGCTGGCTTTCTCCCAGGTTGTCACATGCAGGAGAGAGGAATGCCTATAGCGTGATATTGTTTTATAAAAGCCTTTATTTATAATAAAAATATGTAGATATACAGTGGGGACGGAAAGTATTCAGACCCCCTTAAATTTTTCATGTTTTGTTATTTTGCAGCCATTTGCTAAAATCATTTAACATCATTTTTTTCCTCATTAATGTACACACAGCATATTGACAGAAAAACACAGAATTGTTGACATTTTTGCAGATTTATTAAAAAAGAAAAACTGAAATATCACATGGTCCTAAGTATTCATACCCTTTGCTGTGACACTCATATTTTTAACTCAGGGTGCTGTCCATTTCTTCTGATCATCCTTGAGATGGTTCTACACCTTCATTTGAGTCCAGCTGTGTTTGATTATACTGATTGGACTTGATTAGGAAAGCCACACACCTGTCTATATAAGACCTTACAGCTCACAGTGCATGTCAGAGCAAATGAGAATCATGAGGTCAAAGGAACTGCCTGAAGAGCTAAGAGACAGAATTGTACTCGGAGTCAGCCTGTGATAGTGAAGAGTTAAACAAACCCAAAACAAAAAACATTGACCTGAGGTGTGCTGTGGTCACGTGGTCAGTATGCCTAAAAGGGGGCATACCCAAGTATGAGAAGAGAAAGAAATCAATTGAAATAAAGAAAGGGGAATGGGTGGGTGGGGAACGAGCGCCAACGACCATGAAGGACAGAGGCAGAGGCGGGCCGGCTTTATGCAGCCTGACTCCGCCTACAAAAACAGGCTGACCTGCGGTCAGCCTTATACTTGTACTCGGAGTCAGCCTGTGATAGTGAAGAGTTAAACAAACCCAAAACAAAAAACATTGACCTGAGGTGTGCCGTGGTCACGTGGTCAGTATGCCTAAAAGGGGGCAAAAATAAAACAGTAGGATGAAAGTTAACAAAAGTTTATTGTACACTGAATCACATTTAATCAGCTAAATTGACAAAAGCCTGCGACATTTCCAAGACAGGATCTGGAATATACCTAGAAAAGCAATCTGACCTCCACCTGCCTAACTTCTTTATGATATGAGCAGGGACCCCCTGACGTGAAGCTGCAGAAGCTGCTCCTATCCTAAATGAATGACCAGAGTATGACTTTGGGTCCAAACCCAGGTTAGCCCAAAAGATACGACAATGTAAAGTGAATTGAGCTACAGAGAGGGGAGCACAAGGGAAAGGCAACAGAGGCCCATCCCTAGGTTTATCAGCCGTAGCCCTGACTAACTGATCTAATACTGATACCGGGCACCATGCCTTTCCAGTCTCAAAAAACCTAATGTCCGTACCGCCTCCTGTTTGCTGTGTCTTGCACGCATGTAAATGTAAACAAAAATAACCTGGGTGCCTGACCAACTGATTGGCCAGAAGTATGTGAGACCCTGTACCAGAATGCGCAAATTCCCCTGGCCTTAAAAACCCGAAAAAAGCCAGATAAATTGCTGCTTTAAGCACCAAGCTTGGTAAGCACCCAAAAGGTGATCTAGAGAGAATATCAGACATGTCCCGGAAAATGTGACCAGTTATGGGAAGTCTACTTAGCCTGCTAGGAGGCCTACCTTTCTTGATTCCTTTGAGGATGGCTCTGATAGGATGAGCTGAAAATATGGAGGGCCTATTAGGGTCTTCTAACAACATAAAGTGTTGAATACCAGCCAAATATGTCCTAATAGTACCATGGGCCAGTTTAAGTTGAGAGTGGTAAAAAGCGGTGAAAGCAAGTAGGTACTGGATATTGTAACTGTCTAAACAAGGAAATTTTGCCTGGAAGGCCTGAAAGACCCTCCAAGCTGTGGCATAGGCCTTCCTGGTATTCAGAGATAAAGAACTGTTAATTAAATTAACCGCTTCAAGCCAATGAGAGTCTAGTCCATCACCAATTGTTGGAACTGCGGGGACGGTGTGGCGTAAGCGTCTGCGTCCGGAACCTGCTGAAAAAATAACGGGTAATTAACCGGGACAAAGCATCGGCCGCTATATTATCTATACCATTAATGAATCTACCATGGATGTGAAAATTAAAATGAAGAGATAACCAAATGAGCCTACGAACAAATCTCATGATCAGCAAGGATCTGGATCTGCCATTACTGATAACCTCAGAGATTGCTTGATTATCAGTAGAAAAAACTACTGTCTGACCTGCCCATAAATGCCCCCATACCTGAGCGGCTGGCACTATGGGATACACTTCGAACAAAGCCGAAGTCTCAGTGAACCGAGGAATTGCGAAAACCTCGTCCGACCAAGATCCCGCTATCCAATGGGAACCAAAAATGGCTGCATAGCCCTTGGTGGCCGCTGCGTCTGTGAAAACTTGGGGAGAGGAATTAGACACAGCCGGGATAAACATAGCTACCCCATTCCAATGTTGCAGGAACTCATCCCACATCAGAAGGTCAGCAAGTGCAGCAGAATCCAGGAACACCTGAGCATCAGGGTTGGGGGCCGAAGGCAATAAAGCTAACAATCTAGATATAAAAGCTCTCCCCTGGGGAATGATCCTCATTGCAAAATTTAACATACCGAGAAGTGACTGTAATTCCACCCTGGTACAGACTCTGGAGACTGTAAACGCATGGATGCAATCTCTGATTCTCACCAGCTTATCTGTGGGAAGACTGGCCTGCATAGATATCGAATCCAGCGTAATGCCCAGGAACGTGAGTCTGGTAACTGGACCTTCCATCTTATTGACAGACAGCGGTATGTTAAGTGCCGAGAAAAGTGAAGTAAGTTTCCGCAGGTCAGAAGGGACTTGCTCACCACCTTCAATGAGGAGAAAATCGTCTAAATAATGGATCACCTTATGACAATTCTCCCTGAACGTGAGAATCCAGTTAAGGGCCTGAGCGAAAACGTTGAACAACCAAGGGCTACTTCTAGACCCAAATGTAAGCTTGGTGGCAAAATAATAAACCCCTTTCCATTTGATACCATGCCATTGCCAAAGAGACGGCAGAATAGGCAGAAGCTTAAAAGCATTCCGCAACATCAGCCTTGGACAACCAAGCTCCTGAGCCCACCTCAATAATGGACTGAATAGCTTGATCCACTGAAGCATATTTGAGAGAAAACTCTTCTGACGGGATCAAAGAGTTGAGACTAGCAACATGCGAACAATGAGGAGCAGACAAGTCATAAATTAAACGTGGTTTATTTGAAAATTTCCCTCTAACAAGCCCCAGAGGGTTAACCCTCCATACCTGGAAGGGAGGGGAAGTAAAAGGCCCGATGACAAACCCCTTATCCAATTCTGACTGTAATAGCAAATCTACCGCTTCAGTATCTACAGTAGATGACCTAAGGTTTTTACACTCATAACTATCAGAAGGTAAGGAGACAAACCCTGTGTGGAAACCCTCAGTGAAACCCCTGACCAAAAAATCGCTCCAAGAAGGTGACGGGTGAGCAGCTAAACACTCCTGCAAAAAAGGAACATTGATACGGCTTAGTCATGACGTTTTACTCTGTTTAAGTGAACAGGCTGACTTGGAGTGGGCCCTGAAACACCCAGTACAGATATGCAGCAACCGGCATTGACTAAAATTGCATACCCCAAGGTTGTAGTTATTGCAAATCTGGGATTTCCCCAGAAAATGAATAGGACGGCCTAACTTATCCAACGGGGCTGGATGACCTGAGGAAGGGAGCATCAAACCTGACCCCCTGGACGTACTGGGTACTGCAGGAACCTCCCAATTGGGGCACCAATATGCCGTGTGCGATGAAGATTGACAAGAAGCACATACCGGAGACCTGAGCCCGGCGAAATGCCGGCAAAACAACTCGGTATCCATGTTGCTCCAAACCGTCACCACCTGAAATTGCGCAAAACGGGCCGCAGCTTTAGCGGAAAAAGACCGGTGATAATCATAAAAATAGGACCCCCCATACTTGTGGCCTAACTCAACCACCGTATACAGGTACAGGTCCAACTCTTCCCTCCTAAGTGGAGTAACAGAGCAGATTACATCTCTGTAGAGACTAAAGGCCAGGACAAACTCAGGGATAGACAACTTGCGACTAAGTCTGTGATCCCTGGTCTTCACAACCACCGAAACATCCCCACAAGCGTAGGACCTATTGTCCGCAACATCATGAGCAGCAATTAATAAAGATGCCAGGTTGACATCCTTCCCTTCAAGAATGTCCTTCCTAATATTAGCCGGAATAAAATGTGCTGGGTTAACAGAGGGAGCACACAAATTATTACCTGGACCAACCGACACCGGCCCGGGTACCGAGGAGGACCCAGAATCAGCTAGAGCCACCGGGCCAGCTGCTGCTGCAGTAACCGGACTCGGCTGATTCTCTAAAACCTCCACCCTACTACGCAACTCGTGGCAAGACGTGGCCAGAGAACTGAGGGTAGTGTGGATCTCAGCCAAAGAAGCAGCCACAGTCCGAAGGGTAACTTGCTCCGCACTTGAATCAGCTGTACGAGGGAACAGCAACCTAAAAAGCTGGGCTTTCCGAGCCGATGCTGGGTATGAAATCCCCCTGCGCTGGAGCTCTGCTATGAGTCTAGGAACAGTCCAGGTTCTGAGAGATTGTACGCTGCCGAGTTCCGACTCCCTTGCTGAAGAAGGCGAGATGGAAACGAAATCCCCAATATCAGCTGCTTGCGACATTATCTGTAACAACAAAATAAACTTGAGAAACCAAAACAAGTGACCCAAGACTTACCTGAACAAAGCCGCCCCCCCCCCCCCCCCCCACAACCCAACTAGAACCGACAGAGCATGCCGGCCATGGAATTGAAACCGTAACCTCAGACCTGCACCGAATAGCAGTGAAAGTATGTGATGCAGATGATGAAAATTGACAGAAAAAAGCTCTTCTCAGTACTGCATGAATTACCACGTGTCAAGTGACTGCAGTGGAATTGACAGAAAAGCGCGTGAACCTATACCAAAAAAATAAATAAATAAATAAACTTGGAAGCAACACGTGATATGCAAGCAACTAACGTCCAAGAAATATCAGCTGCGTGAAAATAAAATAAAAAGGAAAGTGTAAAAGAAAATGAGCATAAGAACGTGAAAACCATGCGATTACACCTGTCACGAGAATGCATACATCGCATGATGCTAACACATGATAAGAAAACATCAGTACCACCAACAGGAAAAAAAAATAAAAAACCAAAACGCCTAAAAGCGAGACTGACCGTAAATATGAGTTGCACGAAACGTATCCTGTATGAAAAACGAACCTTACATAAGACAACGGAAATAGCATAAATGCTTGCAAATTGCATACAGACACAACTTGCGTAAAATTACGTAAAATAAACTAAATTGCCTATATGAACGACAGCTTGCCATGAAACGTAATTACTTAAATGAAAAGAAAATTGCAAAAAAGAAACAAACACAGCATAAATGAAAACTAAAAAACCCTGAAATGAACGTAATTGCGTAAATTGCTTAAAAAACGTACATTGCTTAAATAACGTAAAATTGCATAACATGACGTAAAATTGCTTACATAACGTAAATCGCATAGTAACGTAATATTTAATAAACGTAAAATAGCTTAAAGGAAACGGATTGCTTGAAACATAACCCTTAAATAAACGTAAATCCCATAAAAACGTGAATTGCTTAAAAGAAACGTAAAACTTCACCAGGAACGTAATAGCTTACTTGAAACGTAAATTTGCATGCATAAACGTGCATTGTATGAATTAGACGTATAGCAGGAAACGACATAGTAAAAAACCTGGACTTGCGTAATATTGCAATGTACGTGCCAGATAATGTACATAAATAAGCAAAACGAGACCCGCTAAAAATGAAAATAATACCCTATCATACATACCTGAACTGCCAGGAAGACACCAAACAGAATCCTGCCTTGCTGCAAAGTGGAAAAACTACTATAGAAGAAAAAATAGCCACGTGAGGTTTTCAATTAATACATTTTTTTTTTTTTTTTCAAACCTCTTGCCCAGAACACCAGACACAGCAATCTATAAACATTAAACCGAGTGTCCCAGTAAGCTGTCCGTCCTTCACCGCCCCCCTCCAGCCAGCTCCTGAATCTACAGTCATGACATGAAAACAGAGCTGCAAACCCCAAACCAGATTACCGTACCTGCCATAACTTCATAAAAACAAATAATACAGTGTATAGCCACAATCACCGCTACCCATCCACACAACCCCCCAGTGACACTACCCCGCGTGGGGTAACCAAGAAGGGAAGCCGAGACTCCCCTTACCTGCCCTTCTACCGACTGCGAGAGAACGCCGAGCTGAGACACGAGACCCGTTCCGAACCCGGAAGTGACGTCAGCGCCCAGGAATGACGCTGAACGAGCGCCAATGACCATGAAGGACAGAGGCAGAGGCGGGCCGGCTTTATGCAGCCTGACTCCGCCTACAAAAACAGGCTGACCTGCGGTCAGCCTTATACTTGTGGCAAAGCACAGATCTGGCCAAGGTTACAAAAAAATCCTGCTGCACTTAAGGTTCCTAAGGTTCCTAAGAGCTAAGTGGCCTCCATAATCCTTAAATGGAAGACGTTTGGGACGACCAGAACCCTTCCTAGAGCTGGCCGTCTGGCCAAACTGAGCTATCGGGGGAGAAGAGCCTTGTTGAGAGAGGTAAAGAAGAACCCAAAGATCACTGTGGCTGAGCTCCAGAGATGCAGTCAGGAGATGGGAGAAAGTTGTACAAAGTCAACCATCACTGCAGCCCTCCACCAGTCTGGGCTTTATGGCAGAGTGGCCTGACGGAAGCCTCTCCTCAGTGCAAGACATGTGAAAGCCCGCATGGAGTTTGCTAAAAAAACACCTGAAGGACTCCAAGATGGTGAGAAATAAGATTCTCTGGTCTGATGAGACCAAGATAGAACTTTTTGGCCTTAATTCTAAGTGGTATGTGTGGAGAAAACCAGGCACTGCTCGTCACCTGTCCAATACAGTCCCAACAGTGAAGCATGGTGGTGGCAGCATCATGCTATGGGGGTGTTTTTCAGCTGCAGGGACAGGACGACTGGTTGCAATAGAGGGAAAGATGAATGCGGCCAAGTACAGGGATATCCTGGATGAAAACCTTCTCCAGAGTGCTCAGGACCTCAGACTGGGCCCAAGGTTTACTTTCCAACAAGACAATGACCCTAAGCACACAGCTAAAATAATGAAGGAGTTGCTTCACAACAACTATGTGACTGTTCTTTTATGGCCCAGCCAGAGCCCTGACTTAAACCCAATTAAGCATCTCTGGAGAGACCTAAAAATGGCTGTCCACCAACGTTCACCATCTAACCTGACAGAACTAGAGAGTAGGGATGAGCTTCGTGTTCGAGTCGAACCCATATTCGACTCGAACATCGTCTGTTCGCCCATTCGTCAAATTGCGGCATCGCAGTGCATTGCTGGCTGATGATTGGCCAAGCATGCACTGTGACCCGCATGCATGGCCAATCACAGCGCCGTCTGAACAGAGAGCTGTAATTGGCCAAAACCAAGGAGGCTTTGGCCAATTATGGCTCAGGGGATTTAGTACACGCCCCACACTATATAAGGCCGCCTGCACGGCGGCCCTGTGTAGTGTGTGTTCCGGCGTTGAAAGAGATAGACAGAGAGACAGTGTCATTTGATTTAAGTTAGATAGATTAGGCAGGACAGTCAGTGAGTTAGCTGCACTTACAGTGTATTGTGTATATATATGCATCCCATGTGTTGTATATATATATATACACTGTATTCAGTTTAGCTAGATCCGTTCCTGTTATCTTGCTACTGACAGGCAGGCTTGTCTTGTTACAGTATTTACAGCTACCTGAAGAAAATTGCTGGTGTTCTTTTGATCCTATTAGTACCACAGTCAGGCAGCTACACTATTTACAGTTAGTGTAGTCCTCCTCACAGTTTTCATTTAAAGCTACAGGTTAGTTTAGTGTGACCTCTGCACAGTGTTCAGCTAAAACTACAAGTTAGTGTAGTGCACAGTGTTCAGCTAAAGCTACAAGTTAAGGTAGTGCGTCCTCCTCACAGTGTTCAGCTAAAGCTACAAGTTAGTGTAGTGCGTCCTCCTCACAGTGTTCAGCTAAAACTACAAGTTAGTGTAGTGCGACCTCTGCACAGTGTTCAGCTAAAGCTACCTGTAGAAGGTTGGTGGTGTTTTCCTGATCCTATCACTACCGCAGGCAGCTAAATAAGCTACAAGTAATTTTTTTGCGAGCTCTGCACAGTGTTCACCTAAAGCTACCTGTAGAAGGTTGGTGGTGTTTTCCTGATCCTATCACTACCGCAGGCAGCTAAATAAGCTGCAAGTTAGTTTTTTGCGAGCTCAGTGTTCAGCTAAAGCTACCTGTAGAAGGTTGGTGGTGTTCTCATACTACAGGCAGGCAGTTGATTTTGCTAGCTGCAGTATCAGTATATATATATATATATATATATATATATATATATCCCAGCTTAGTGCAGCTACAAGCCATTAGTATGTCTGGAAGGCCAACAAGGAGAGGCAGACAGTCACAAGCCAATAAAAGAGGGCAAGCAGGCTCTGTGTCTAGAGGCAACAGTGCTGGTCGTGGAGACAGCGCATCCTCATCAGCACATGGTCGTGGGACACGCTTGGCCTTTTTTTCGGCAGCTGGCCGTGTTGAGCCGCAACATGCGGAAGACTTGGTCGAGTGGATGACCAAGCCGTCCTCATCCTCCTCATCCTCTCTCACCTATGCTCAGGGTACTTTGTCTGGCAAAGCAGCTGCCAACGCGGCCTCTTCCCTCGGCTCAATGGCATCAGTGACTCCTTCCCTAGTCCCACCATGTCCTCCTGAGGAGTCCCTCGAACTGTTTGACCACAGTGTTGGGTACATGCTCCAGGAGGATGCCCAGCGTTTAGAAGGCTCTGATGATGATACTGAGCTAGATGAAGGCAGTAACGTATGCACGGACAGAGGGGGTGCCCAAGAAGGACAGCAATCTGGCAGTCATGCTCCCTCTGCTGCAGCATACTGCCAGGTTTGCTCCAGTGATGAGGAGGGAAGGGATGATGAGGTCACTGACTCAACGTGGGTGCCTGATAGGAGAGAGGAGGAGGAGGCACATCACCAACGAGGCAGGATGCCCTCCAGGGGCCAGCCTAAGGGCAGCACACTGACTGCATCACACCCCAAAGCTCCACATGTGCAGGGCGCTGCTGTCTCTGCGCGTTATTCCAAAAGTTCTTTGGTGTGGGCCTTTTTTGAGACGAGTGCATCAGATCGCACCGCTGCTATTTGCAACATATGTCTCAAGCGTATCTTGCGTGGCCAAAACATCTCCCGCTTGGGCACCACATGCTTGACCAGACATATGTTGACCTACCATGCAGTTCGTTGGCAAGCGTATCTAAAAGACCCACACCAAAGAACAAAGAGGAGCTCTCCTTGCTCCTCATCAGCTGAGATCTCCAACCCCACTATACCTTCAGTCCTCTCTGAGACCTGCACTGAGAGGAATGAATGTGTAGAATTAGGTGTGTCACAGCCAAGTACTTTTGGGAAAACTGCTTTCGGTACACCGACATCAGATTGTACCAGGCAAATTTCCCTGCCCCAGCTGCTGCACCGCCGAAAGAAGTTCGCTCCCAGCCATCCACATGCCCAGCGGTTGAATGCTAGCTTGGCAAAATTGCTAGCACTTCAACTGCTGCCTTTTCAGTTGGTAGACTCTGCCCCCTTCCGTGAGTTTGTGGAATGTGCGGTTCCTCAGTGGCAGGTACCCAAATGGCACTTTTTCTCACGGAAGGCGATTCCGGCTCTCTACCGGCATGTGGAAGGCAATGTCCATGCCTCGCTGGACAGGGCGGTCAGCGGTAAGGTGCATATTACCGCTGACTCATGGTCCAGCAGGCATGGACAGGGACGTTACCTAAGTTTCACCGCGCATTGGGTGACTCTGCTGGCAGCTGGGAAGGATGCAGGACAAGGTGCAGTAGTGTTGGAGGTTGTTCCACCACCATGCCTCCAAAATGCCACTACTAATGATTGTGACACACCTCTCTCCTCCACCCCCTCCTCTTCTTCTTCCTCCATATCCTCTTCCTGTGCTTTGTCCTCGGAACCAGCGGTGCTCCGTAGGTGTTCAAGGGGCTACGCAAGTACGCAGGCCAAAAGATACCATGCGGTGCTTGAGCTGGTGTGCTTGGAGGACAGGAGCCACACTGGGGCAAAGATTCTGTCAGCTCTGCAGGGGCAGGTTCAGAGGTGGTTGACGCCACGCCAACTTAAGGCAGGAATGGTGGTTTGCGACAATGGCACCAACCTCCTCTCCGCCCTCCGACAGGGACAACTGACCCATGTGCCCTGTTTGGCTCACGTCCTTAACTTGGTGGTGCAGTGGTTCTTGGCCAGGTAACCGGGCTTACAGGATGTCCTGAGGCAGGCCAGGAAAGTCTGTGTGCATTTCTGCCGGTCATATAATGCCAGTGCTCGGCTGGCAGACCTCCAAAAGGAATTTAATCTGCCCAAGAACCGCCTAATCTGTGACATGCCCACCAGGTGGAACTCAACGTTGGCCATGCTGCAGCGGCTGCACACGCAGCAGAGGGCCATCAATGAGTACCTGTGCGACTATGGCACCAGGACAGGGTCAGGGGAGCTTGGTTTTTTCCCCCACGCCAGTGGGTCATGATCAGGGATGCATGCACTGTCCCGTCGCAATTTGAGGAGGCCACGAGGATGGTGAGCAGTGACAGTGCATACATGAGTGACACTGTCCCCATTGTCCACTTGTTGGAGCACACACTGTGTGGAATAATGGACAGGGCACTTGAGGCAGAACAGAGGCAGGAAGAGGAGGACTTCCTTAGCTCTCAAGGCCCCCTTTATCCAGACAGTGTTCCTGCGTGCCCACCGATCACATAGGAAGAGGAGGAGGAGGAGGATTGTGTCAGTATGGAGGTGGAGCCTGGCACTCAGCATCAGCAGCAGTCTTTAAGGGATCAGTCCCAAGAAACACATGGACTTGTACGTGGCTGGGAGGAGGTGGCTGCGGACCATGTCGTCCTTAGTGACCCAGAGGACTCCGGACCGAATGCCTCAGCAAACCTACGCTGCATGGCCTCCCTGATCCTGCAAAGGCTGCGTAAGGATCCTCGTATTCGTGGTATCAAGGAGAAGGACCAATACTGGCTGGCAACCCTCCTTGATCCACATTACAAGGGTAAGGTTGCGGACCTTATCTTGCCGTCGCAGAGGGAGCAGAGGATGAAACATCTTCGGGAGGCCTTGCAGAAAGGTCTGTGCAACGCGTTCCCAAAGACTGGGAGGTTACAAACTCCTGTTTCTGAACAAGGTGTTGCTGAGGCTTCGGTTAGTCAAAGAAGGAGCGGTGGAGAAGGTGCCGTCTGACCGATGCGTTCAGACAATTTTTTAGTCCGCAGCCCCAAGGTATGATCGGTTCCAGCAACCATCGCCAGCGTCTGTTTTACATGGTGCAGGAATACCTAGGGGCAAGATCTGACTTGGACACCTTTCCCACCGAAAATCCTCTGGGTTACTGGATCTTGAGGATGGATCACTGGCCAGAGCTTGCACAGTATGCAATTGAGCTACTGGCCTGTCCTGCATCCAGCGTTCTTTCGGAACGCACATTCAGTGCTGCTGGAGGCTTTTGTAACCGATCACAGGGTGCGTCTGTCCACCGATTCGGACGATCGACTGACCTTCATAAAAATGAAACATTCTTGGATCACCACCGGCTACCAAGCACCTGATGCTGATGTAACCGAATAATTTTTTTTTGAAATCTCAGATCCCTTCAAAGACTGCCTATGCTGATGCTGAGTGACTATCCTGAGTAATTATCCTCTTCCTCCTCAATGATCATGCTGATAGCTTGTAAGAACATTTTTGGTTCTGGACGCCGCCACCAGTGCCTAAGGCCCAATTTTTCAGCCCCTGTTTAACAGGAGCGTGTAATTACAATTTTTGATGCAATACTTTGCAGCAGGGTTTGTTCCTGCGTTCCAACTATATCTGTGAGGGTTTGCAGTGTTGTGGCACCAGTGCCTAAGGCCCAATTTTTCAGCCCCTATTTAACAGGGGCGTGTAATTACAATTTTTGATGCAATACTTTGCAGCAGGGCTCGTTCCTGCATTCCAACTAGAGTATCTGTGAGGGGTTGCAGTGTTGTGGCACCAGCACCAGTGCCTAAGGCTGTTCAACAGGGGCATGTAATTACAATTCTTGATCAAATATTTCACAGCAGGGCCCGTTTCTGCGCTCACCAAGAGCGAGTGAGGACTTACAGTGTTGTGGCACCAGCACCACCACCACGACCAAAGGCCCAGTTTTTCTGCCCCTGTTCAACAGGGGCATGTAATTACAATTCTTGATCTAATATTTCACAGCAGGGCCCTGTGAGGGCTTACAGTGTTATGGCCACAACAACACCTAAGGCCCAAATTTCTGCTGAGTATATAGGGCAGGCCCCTACTTTCAAACATCCAACTTACAAACGACTCCTACTTGCAAACGGAAGGAGACAACAGGAAGTAAGATGAAATCTACCCCTAGGAAGGGAAATTCTCTCCTGTAAGATTTAATATGGGAAAAATATTTCTCCTTTCCACTGATACTTTATCACCAATCCTTGTTTCACAAAAAAACCCAAATTTTCAAAAAACATTTGTCATTGGGACAAAAAGTAAGGTGAAATCTTCTGAAGAGGAGCACAGACAGCAAAACAAATGTCACAGGGGAGATAACCCTTCTCTATGTTTTCCAAAAAGTTTAAAAACAGATTTTTTGGCTGGAGCTACACTTTAAAAAATGTACCAGTTCAAAATTACAAACAGATTCTACTTAACAACAAACCTACAGTCCCTGTCTTGTTTGCACCGCATGTATAAATTACTTTTATTCCTTTAAAAATGTCATTTTGTGCAGGGACTGTTCTAAGCATGGGAAAACGCGCCACTTTACAGGCATACTACACCCCCCAGGTACGATATTTAAAGTAATATTTCACTTTTTTTTTCTTTTACTTTAAGCATCATTAAAATCACTGCTCCCGAAAAAACGGCCATTTTTAAAACTTTTTTTTGCATTGATACATGTCCCCTGGGGCAGGACCCAGGTCCCCAAACCCTTCTTAGGACAATACCATGCAAATTAGCCTTTAAAATGAGCACTTTTGATTTCGAACTTTCGAGTTCCATAGACGTCAATGGGGTTCTAACGTTCGTGCGAATTTTCGGTCCGTTCGCAGGTTCTGGTGCGAACCGAACCGGGGGGTGTTCGGCTCATCCCTACTAGAGAGGATCTGCAAGGAGGAATGGCAGAGGATCCCCAAATCCTGGTGTGAAAAACTTGTAGCATCTTTCCCAAAAAGACATATGGCTGTATTAGATCAAAAGGGTGCTTCTACTAAATACTGAGCAAAGGGTCTGAATACTTAGGACCGTGTCATATTTCAGTTTTTCTTTTTTAATAAATCTGCAAAAATGTCAATTCTGTGTTTTTCTGTCAATATGGGGTGCTGTGTGTACATTAATGTTTGAAGAGGCGAAAAGTTGGGACTTTGAGTGAGACGCGAGTCTCCATCCCTGTGCATACAGGAAACAGGAAGGTTGGGACTTTGAGTGAGGTGGGCAAAAGAGGCCAGTGGGTCAGTCACCGTAAAGTCAAGCCATTTTATTTATACATAGTAACATATTGACATGATAATAGTCCCAATATGGGTTTGACTATCAAGACATATACAAATACATCCTGATTGGTACATTGTAAACATTGATGACAAGCCCCTAAAAAGAGTGCAGGGCGGATAGTCTAAAAGGTAAAACATCCATAAAATGCACAAAATCACATAGTAAATAAGTAAAAACTTATTGGTTTGTAAACCCAGTAAAAAAGGGTAATTGCTAGGTGCATATCGTAAGACCGACGCATTTCATGTATCAAAACACTCTTCAGGGGCGATTTAGCACCAATATCTAAAAACAAACGAAAAAAGGAGAGTATTCTAAGTAGATGAGATACGATATACATTGTGAAAAAGGAAACAAGAAAATTATGCATATGGGGGAGGCGAAACGCCACTACCCTAAATGGATACTCACATGCCGAAGGGGTGTGAACTCCATGAGGTGCGCAGTCACATGGCCACCAACTGAGTCAGGTCCGGGAGCTGAGGGAGGAGCTCAAAAGAGGGAGGGGAAAATTCCAGGCACACACAGGAGTCCCCATTGAATGGTATGTTCACACTGTTGGTGGCTGCGGGTGGTGGGTCTGTAGTAATGAAAGTACTATATGTAAGGTGAGGCCCCAAGTATGCTAGAGCCCCCATCCCAGACATACACATGGATGCCCATATGTTGTCCTCCTTACCTATAGATGGTGAGTGATGACCAACCATGTCTAGCCCAGTGATGGATGTGCTGCCTAGGGACAGGCTAGCAAGAGGTCAGTGCCTTATATGTGTAGCTGGCCACCCCCCCAAGAGAGAAACTCCCTCCAACGTCACACAGTGCAGGCACTGGGGCGAACGGAGGCCTACTCCAGCGCAGCGGCAAACCGCCGCCCACAGCTGCTGGAGACACCGCCGTCCACGTGTCTGCACAGAGTGGAAAAACAACGCCAACGCCGGGACGGCCTTGCGGACGTCACATGCGTGACGTGAGGGCGTGACGCCGACGCACGGAGGGAAGCCTGCCCCGATCCCCCGCGCCCACCAAAGCGGACGAGAGGGGGTAAAGGGGAGGGATCCTGCCATGCCTCGCAGCTCCTGGACACTGCATGAGGAAGCAGCCGATCAGACGCGATATGCCCAGAGACACACCACACAGCTGCACCAATGGGGGGGGAAGAAAAAACAAAACAAAAACAAAGGAAACGAAACCAATAGACAAAAAGGATGAATAAGAACCATGGAGGGACATGTTATGCCATACTACACAACCCCAGAAGGGGGGGGGCAAGTACTACAGGGCAAGTGCCCTATGGAGTAAATATCCATAATGGTGTACATTAATGAGGAAAAAAAAATAACTTAAATGATTTTAGCAAATGGCTGCAATATAACAAAGAGTGAAAAATTTAAGGGGGTCTGAATACTTTCCGTCCCCACTGTATACTCACATTGAGTCAGAATTTTACATGCAGCAGTGAGATAGAATAAAAATGGAGTCGGCGCTGTCACATTGAGTCAGAATTTTACATCCAGCAGTGAGATAGAATAAAAATGGAGCCGGCACTGAATGCAAACAATCGCCGCTCTGACCGGAAGTGATGCAAAGACGTAGGGGAACCGCCTGTTGGGCAGTACTGTACATCTTTGCATCACTTCCGGTCAGAGCGGCGATTGTTTGCATTCAGTGCCGGCTCCATTTTTATTCTATCTCACTGCTGGATGTAAAATTCTGACTCAATGTGAGTATATATCTACATATTTTTATTATAAATAAAGGCTTTTATAAAACAATATCTTGCTATGGGCATTTCTCTCTCCTGCATGACAACTTGGGAGAAAGCCAGCTTTTGACGTGCAGACCATCCAGCATGCCCCAGAGAGCTACACAGTGGCTAAAACTGTGAATGTCTAATACCCCTGGAGGGTAATGCTATCTGGTGAGTGCAATACATTACCAGCACCGAAAAGTCACTTGGCACTATTGTCACCTGAGAGAAAATAATCAGCACTAAACCTGAACAGTCACTGAACACTGTTTGAAGCACAAAGTCACTTTAATCAATGAAACTGTATATCTTTTAAAACAGTTGGACTATTTTTTCACTTTTTTATATTCAATATTCAATTGTTTATCATGGAATATTCACTATTTATATTTGCGGTTATATGTTTATGGTTTGAATTATGATACAGAGGATCAAACACACTCATTATTTTGCTTGCAAAAAGTTTTTTCTTTAAACATCCTCCATTCCCAGAGGGTGTAACACTCCCAGTCCATTTTTTTTGTTTCATTATTTTTTTGTTTTATTATATTTTTGCTGCATGATTGTTGTTTTTTATGGTTTCAATTTATCACTCTGACACCCACCAGAGGGTGTAACACACCTATCCATTTTGTGGTTTTTGGCATTAATTTTTATCAGTTTATCATATAACTTTATATTACTAGGAACATTAAATTGTACCACTTGCACATATTTCACTTGCTTTGTGACAGGCAGGGGCTGTAACATATTTTACACCAAATCTTCTGATTTCAAAGTTGGTTTGAAATCCGAACTTCATCACATTCTCCAGGGAGAGTAACACCACTACATAAATCTTTTTAGCCTAGTTGCCTGACCCAATAAGGCAGAGGGTATAACACCGGTTTTCACAGTTTCACTTTTTCTTTTCATTGAAAAAAATTCAGTTTTATTCTTATTTTTATTTTTTGACATCTTAATAGTTCTGTACATGACTAGTGTTAAGCCAAAGGTACAGTTAAACTGTTAGGCACTTCTTTTTCATCACACTATATTAAGAGTAGAATAGCGCCATTTCTACACTTCATCATTCATTTGTATACTCCACCTAGGTGGCCGTATTATGTAGAGGCAGCAATTCTCCTTTCTCTTTCCTTTTCTTATTAATTTTTTTATACATATATACATTTCTTTATATATCTCTTACTACTATTTTATTTTTTGATAACTGTGGCATCCATTTATTGGACCTTAATACTAGGGCCACTTTCTTTTCGCTTCATAGATACCGCAGTGCAGGGTCACCTACTATTTCTCAGACATTACAGTTATGTTACAATTTGGTACAAGAGGAATCAGAGGGCCCTACAATCTAGGAGTACACATATTGCTATTGAGGTGTAGGATCTGGGCCTGCTGTCCCTCCATCCCTCTTTTTTTCCTTCCTTCTCTCTCTTTATCTCCCTTTCTCCCTCCATCCCTCGTTCATCTGAGACTCTAACCACAACCCCTTTAAGCCACGCCCAATATTTAGTTTAAACCATGCCCATTTCTCGCCGCTATGCGCTACACGCGCCACATTTTTCACTCCCCTGCTACACCATGCCTACAAATGAATGCCCCACACCCTAATTATAATAAGACCCGCCTACAGACAAAAAAGTATCCCTTTACATGTTTCCATAATGTTGGCAACTATTGAAGTATAGTTGCTGCACTTTACTGGTGTTACTTCATAAGACGGTACAGTCACATCATATAGACATACTATTTGGGGTCACTTGACAGTACTTTGTCAATCACATATAGTTGATGATCAGCAGCAATCAAATGTGAAAGCAGGATACAACACTGTCACGTACCTGATGGTAGAGCCTGATATGCAGGGAGCGGCCTCTCTTGCTCCTCTGATTCTGGCCCCCTGATAGAGTAGACAGGAGGAGCAGAAGTGCCAAACAGTTCATCTTCACTGTAATGTAGAACAGCGGCAGGTGGCACGGTGCTGGAGCAGGGTTCTCCAATGAGCGGAAGATGCAGGTCAGGCAAGCTGGGTATGTCAGGAACAGAAGCGGAGGCAGGAGCGTAGTCTGGATACAGGCAGGGTTGGCAACGGGCTGGCAGCGTGGTAGTAGCAGGAGCAGGCAGATGCGGAGTCAGAACAAGCCGGGTCAGATGCAGGCAGCAGCTAGCAGAGTCAGAGGCAAGCCGGGTTGGTAAACAGGTGCAGGTATCATGGGTAAAGCAGGCAGGGACACACGGGAACGCTGTAGAACGGACAGCACTGGATGTTAGCACAGTCCGAGTTTAAATAGCCTCTTGGTAATGTGCACACAGGTGCACCGAAGGTGTTCTGGCAGAGGCTGAGGTCACAGGTCGACTTCTCCGTCGGCCATCTTGAGTACTGGCTGGTCTTCCCTGACAGGCTGAGGTCACAGGTCAACCTCTCCTTCGGCCACCTTGAGTACTGGCTGGTCTTCCCTGACATTGCCCCCCCCTAACGGGCAGCCTCCGGATGCCCAATCTGGCTACTTTGTCAGGATAGGTCCTCTTAAAGGTTTGGATCAGTTCTTGGGCATGAATGTTGGTTTCAGGTTCCCACGAGTTGTCTTCAGGACCGTAACTCCTCCACTTAATAAGGTATTGAACTTGACCTCTCCTTCTCCTGCAATCTAAAATCGCCTCTATTTCAAATTCCTCTTCGCCATCTACCACTACAGGTTTGGGTGGCTCTGTATTCCAATCCGGAAAAGAGTTGGGGATGGCGGGCTTCATTAAGGTTATATGAAACACAGGGTGGATCCTGAAGGTCTCCGGTAACTCCAGCTCATAGGCAACATCGTTAATTCGTCTCTTTACAGGAAACGGTCCCACGAATCTGGGGCCTAATTTCCTTGAGGGACAGGTTAGTTTCAGATTTGTTGTGGCTAACCAAACTTGGTCCCTCGGGTTCAGGATCAGGTCCCCTCTTCTCTTCTTATCGAAGATCTGTTTGTTATAAGCTTGAGTCTTGGCCATCGTCTCTTGTAGCAGCTTGTTGTTGGATCTAAAGAAATCCAATGTTTCAAATACAGCGGGTACCGGGCATTCCTGAATGTTATTAGACAGAAAGGACAGGTGAAAACCGTAGTTTGCGAAGAAGGGAGATTGTTTCGTGGCTGAATGAGAAGAATTATTGTAGGCAAACTCGGCTAAGGGAAGTAAGGACACCCAATCGTCTTGTGAAAAGGAGGAGAAGCAGCGCAGATATTGCTCCAGTGTCTGGTTGGTCCTTTCTGTCTGACCATTAGTCTGCGGATGATAGGCTGAAGAGAATGAAAGTTCAATACCCAAGGATTCACACAAGGATCTCCAGAATCTAGAGGTGAACTGGACCCCTCTGTCTGAGACGATGTTAGCCGGAACCCCATGGAGTCTTATAACCTCTCTGATGAAAATCCGTGCCGTCTCTTGTGCAGAAGGGGTGCCCTTCATAGGAATGAAGTGGGCCATCTTGGACAATCGATCAACGATTACAAAGATGGTACTGTATCCCTCGGATGGGGGCAGTTCCACAATGAAGTCAATTGAAATCATTCTCCATGGTCTGTTCGGGACAGGTAATGGCTTCAACAGACCCCAGGCTCTGGATTTGCTGTTCTTATTACGAATGCAGGTGGTGCACGATTCCACATATCTCCTACAGTCTTTTGCCACCCCCGGCCACCAGAAGGTTCGCTGCACCAATTCAGCAGTCTTGCTGACCCCAAAGTGTCTTGCCAGCGCGTGGTCGTGGCACATGCTCAACATGGCAGTTCGTAGATCCTCCGGCACGAAGACTTTATCCTCATACCAGAGTGGCCCTTCCTGTGTCCGTAAAGTGATCCCAGATGGTGTAGAACTCCTCACAGAGGCATGTTTAATCTGCGTCATTAAGTCCCCTTGTAGGAGAAGGAAATTTCCAGAGGACAGGATCGTATCCGGGGGAGAGATGCCTTGGAATTTGCTAAACATGCGTGATAGCGCATCCAGCTTTATGTTCTTGGATCCAGGTCTGTATGTCAGATGGAAGGTAAATTTGTGAGTGGGTAGTGTAGGGACAAGTCCAATGGGGGCTGGTGCTCAAAATTTTTGGGGGTGCGCAAACTGAAAAATTCAGAAAAATACAAAAAAAAAAATTAATTGCAGCCTCACTGTGCCTATCAAATGCAACCACTGTGCCATCAAATGCAGCCTCACTGTGCCCATCAAACGCAGTCATTGTGCCATCAAATGCAGCCACTGTGCCATCAAACGCAGCCACTGTGCCATCAAACGCAGCCACTGTGCCATCAAACGCAGCCCCTGTGCCATCAAACGCAGCCCCTGTGCCCATCAAATGCAGCCACTGTCCCCATAAAATGCAGCCACTGTCCCCATCAAATGCAGCCACTGTGCCATCAAATGCAGCCACTGTGCCCATCAAATGCAGCCCCTGTGCCCATCAAACGCAGCCACTGTGCCAATCAAATGCAGCCACTGTGACCCCCCGCCTGCCCGCTCACTGTCTGACCAGCACTTACCCCATCTTGGTGGCGGGTCTGGCAGCGGGGGATGGCGGCGAGATGTGGGATAGGCAGTGGGTCAGGCAGCGGGTCAGGCAGCGCGAGCTGTGTCCTCCATGCGTCTCTTCTTTCTTCCTGCTAGGCGTTCAGTAGGAGCGCCTGTCCTCTCAGCCAATCAGGTGACGGGTATTAGACCCACTCTTCCTGAATGGCGGACAGGCGGTTCAGTGTTAGAAAAGCGAATATTCATTTGCTTTTCTAACACACCTGGGTGGGCTCCGAGCGCAATGCCCTGCGTCAGGAGTCCACCCTATTTTGAAGTCTATTAGAGCCTATGGCTCTAATCGGGTGCTTCAAAAAAACACCCTTGCCACTGTAAGGGGCGTGGCAGGGGGGGTGTCTCATGACTACATATTTTTTATAATAGGTGTCCCTCGTTCCCATCCCAGAAAGTTGGGAGATATGCGTAGCCACAATGCTCTACATCATGGCAAAATGTATCTCCTTGGCAGGCAGATCTATCCTCTGAACACTATGCCTTCAACTAAATGGGGCTGCACTGCAACTGTACTACAGACATGTGCAATGCATGTGGTTGTGGTACGGTGGTTTGAGTTTTTAGGGGTTAAAACAGGGGGTGAGGAGAAAAACATAACACCTCCTTATCACCTGTCAAATACCCTCTGAAGAACAATCCACCACAAATTGCTCTTCTGAGGGCACTGAAAGCGTAAATGAGCCCATGTGCAGTATAACCGGGCAGTTGAGCTTCCTGATTGCCCACCTGAACAATGACACTTAGCTGCTCACAGATATACACATGCCGCAGCCTGGATGCTGTGCTTCACAGCTGCAGAAAAAAACAGCATGTTGCTTTTAGCAGGTGTTGTTGTCACCAACAGCGACTAAGGTATGGGGCTACCCTGAAACAGCCCCACATTGAGCAGTCATGCAACACTTGTACCCATATGAAATTTTTAGCATTTTTTTTAAAACAGATAGAGCTTTCTTTTCATGGTATTTAATCACCGCTGGGATTTTTGTTTTTTGCTAAACAAACAAAAAAAAGACAAAAGTTTTGAAAAAATAAAAATAATTTATTTGTTTCTGTTATAAAATTTTGCAAATAAGTAAATACAACGAAAGTTGGGATTCTTTCAAAAGACTGGGATTTTTGTGAGGAAATAATACATCTATTTTCCAGTAGGTATCAACGAGTGAGATAGTTAAAATATAATTTTTATTTAATTGCAATAAAAAAGAAAGATATACAAAACAGATATAAATATATATACACAAGTATGACCATCCAGTATTGTGTTCAAATTTAATTCGTGCCTGTCAGCCAACATGTTTCGCAAAAAACGAATTGCTTCATCAGGGCATAGATCGGCATCATTAGTTCTTTTAAACTATATAAACAACAGATAAATATACTACAGTTATATGGCGGTCATACATATTTATGCAACCAAATACAGTAAAAAACATATAATAATTGATCAAAACATTCAATCTGGTAGTCTCACCTACTGGTGCAAGTCTAAAATTTAAAGCACACACCACCATTTCCAGGCATCGTCCACTGTACCAACTGGTGCAAAAAATCCAAGGGTGCCAGATCCCAACCGGATAATACCAATAGAGGAACTGGACCACACAACAGCAGGACAAGAGTCTAGTAAAATATGTAAGAAACAAAAAGGAAAAATAATAAATAAACCACTAGGCTTCCTAATCCAGAAAGACAATATATATGATTAATCTATGCCATAAGATAGTCAATACGACATATTGTCAAACTCGTTATACTAAAGTATAACGTAGATGAATGAGATATAGTAATGGCCGTATGTGCTAGGAAATAAATCTCAATATGGGAGGCTAGTAGCTATATTCAAGAGTGATGTTACAATCAGTGTATAATACACTTAATAACCAAATAAACGTAAGCCTAATCGCATAATCCCTTTATGATTAAGGTAGCTGGGTGGGAGAGTCAGTATTAAATTGCAAGCTGTATAAAGATGGCAAGGTTAAATGGGACCATATAGCGCGATGTAGTTCCATATGCGCCACTGCAGACCCCAAGGCCCTTTAAGGTAGCGTGGCTAACCGGTATTAAGGAATTAACAAACAAACGGCCAATGAGTCTTCTCTAAAACAAACAGATACCCCCCTTCCTCCAAAACATGGGAAATAAATAGTACATGTAGTCCCGCCACAGTAGGGGTGCCTTCCCAAATGGTCACAGAGATCAAACATAGAGATTACCTGCAAAGGCTAAAGAATTGTAGCTCCTCACTCAACGAAGTCTCCTCCTGTCAGTAAAGATGGGTCGGGCCGAGTGTGTCTGTAAGACAGCAGAGCGGCGCCTCCATCTTTTGTGTGGTCCCACCGGAAGTGAAAAGGTCAGGGATGACCTCCGGCATCACTTCCGGTCCGGACGTCCCTGCATATGATGCGCGCGCACCTCGCCGAGCGGACGCACACGTCACCACTTCTAGCGGATGCGCACGCACTGCCCACACTACGCGAACGGAGTAAGGGCATGTGGGGCGGACATGAAAAACTCCGCCCCCTTACGCAGGGACGTCCGAGTCCCCCTATCTATGGCAATAGCAACAGTGCGGTACCCGACTCGTCCAGCATGGGGGAGGCTTTATTACATAGTCCCGCAAACGTCTCTATACACTTATATTTTAAATGCAATGATTATAGTTGTAAGGAAATAAAAATTTTAATGTTTTAAACATGATAGTAACCCATACAGGGATCTTTCCCCTAAGGACCAAACAGGTATGCATGGGTATAAATAACTCAACAGAGTAAATACATATATATTGCAGCAACCATTCTATTTGACAAGGTGGAATTGATGGAAAAGAGGAGGTAAGAAACCTGATAGGGCAGTGTCCCCTGATTAGTTATCCATACATCTTAACCCCCCCTAGAAAAAATATACAGAAGATGGAGCCAGACAGGGGGTATAGATTCATTTAAAATGTACATTCATAAAGACTATATATTGAAGAAAACGAGGACATCAGAAAAAAAAATATATATATATAATAAATGTAAATAAACAGGAAGAGGATGGAATTAAGGAGGAGGATCCCGGCTGAGGCTCCCAACCATGTATTACAAAAATGGTTTATATGAGAGTGCTGTATTGAGGCCAGGCGGATGAGTGGCCTGCTGGCCAAAAATCCATCTAGCCTCTCTCTGGAGTATTCGTTTGTCCACATTCCCTCCCCTCTCGAAGTCAGATATGACCTCCAGAGCAAAGAAGGAGCTAAAGCTAGGATCAAAACTATGATGGAGGTCGATGTGCTTACAGATAGGAGTGTATAGCAGTCCGGCATCCAGATAGTATAAATGGTCCTGAATCCTTTTAGCAAAGGGACATTTGGTTTTACCAATATAGAAGGCGCCGCAACGGCACGTGGCAAGATATACAATGCCTGTTGTGGAACAATCTGCGTAGCCCTTTAGTTTATGGAAACCCCCTCTGGGGAGGGGGCATCCTATGCCTTCTCTGATCCACGGGCAAAATTTGCAGTGTCCACATCTATAAGTGCCGTTTCCACCCTCCGCTCCCAGTAAGGATGTTGTAGGCTGTAGATGACTATGTACTAAGGTGTCCCTAATGGACCGTGACTTTCTATACGTGATCTGTGTGTAATTTTTCTTATTCACTGATGGGCGCTGATGAGGTTGCACTGATGGGCGCTGATGAGGTTGCACTGATGGGCACTGATGAAACAGCACTGATGGGCGCTCATGAGGCTGCACTGATGGGCGCTGATGGGACAGCACTGATGGGCGCTAATGAGGCTGCACTGATGGGCGCTGATGGGACTGCACTGATGGGCACTGATGAGACAGCACTGATGTGCGCTGATGAGGCTGCACTGATGAGGCTGCACTGATGGGTGCTCATGAGACTGCGCTGATGAGACTGCACTGATGGGTGCTGATGAGGCAGCACTGATGCGCATTTATGAGGCTGCACTGATGGGTGCAAATGAGGCTGCACTGATGGGCGCTGATGGGGTTGCACTAATGAGGTTGCACTGATGGGCGCTGATGAAACAGCACTAATGGCCACTGATAAGGCTGATTATCAGTGTAAATGTGCCCTGTCACAGTTATTGGCTTTCCTCAGACAGTGACAGCGGTGATGAAAGGTAATGCAGATAACCGGTATTTGTTTACATGTGATCAACTGTGATTGGACACAGCTGATCACATGGTAAGGAGCTAACGTCATTGGCTCTTTACCCTGATCGGTGAGGTGCTATACACAGCTCACCACTGATGGCAAGAATGAGATAACGTCCTATGAGGTCCTCCCAGAACAAGGCCTTCATTGTACAATAGGCTGGGCGGGAATCGGTTAAACGGTTTAAAACAAGCAGTGAGGAGGCAACATATCACCTCTCTGATGGGACTGCACTGATGGGCACTGATGAGACAGCACCGATGGGCGCTGATGAGGCTGCACTAATGAGGCTGCACTGATGGGCGCTCATGAGAATGCACTGATGAGACTGCGCTGATGAGGCAGCACTGATGCGCACTTATGAGGCTGCACTGATGGGTGCAGATGAGACTGCACTGATGGGCACTGATAAGGCTGCACTGATGAGGTTGCACTCATGGGCGCTGATGAAACAGCACTAATGGGAGCTGATAAGGCTGCACTGATGGGCGCTGATGAAACAGCACTGATGGGCACTCATGAGGCTGCACTGATGGGACCGCACTGATGGGCACTGATGAGACTGCTCTGATGGGCGCTTATGAGGCTGCACTGATGGGACCGCACTGATAGGCACTGATAAGGCTGCACTGATGAGGTTGCACTCATGGGCGCTGATGAAACAGCACTAATGGGAGCTGATAAGGCTGCACTGATGGGCGCTGATGAAACAGCACTGATGGGCACTCATGAGGCTGCACTGATGGGACTGCACTGATGGGCCCTGATAAGACTGCACTGATGGGCACTGATGAGGCTGCACTGATGGGTGCTGATGAGGCTGCACTGATGGGCGTTGATAAGCTACACCGATAATCAGTGCCCTGATTATCAGTGTAAATGTGCCCTGTCACAGGAAAGCCAGTTATTGGCTTTCCTCAGACAGTGACAGCGGTGATGAAAGGTAATGCAGATAACCGGCAGTGCCGTTTTTAAGGCAGGGCAAAAGGGGTAGCTGCCCTGGGCCCCATCATTGTTGTGGGGTCCAAAGTAGCTGCCTCATACTTGCCAACAATACCAGTTAAAATCCCTGTGTCCCTTGAAAGTTTTGGTCCTGTGCTGTGTCCCGGTATCTCAGTGTGAACTTCTGTTACTAATAGTGCCCAGCTCCGCCCAATTGCAGTGTACAGATGACTCACCTGCAGACCCTGTGTTTACATGTAAATAACCTGCACTGATATGTAAATAGCGACGGCATTAATATGTAAACAGCCACGGAGCGGCTGCATTGATAAGTTATTAGAGGCGGCATTCATATGTATATCATGCCCCCCTGAGGTCATATCCACCATCACTTCTGCTGAATGCTGCCCACTGGGGAGGTAAAGGGGCATGCTTGAAAGTTCTGCCTACAACTGTGGTCATTATGCCTAACATCAGCCTGTTCTGCAAAAGGTAAGCAAATTGGAGGGAGAACCCCATTTTCAAAATAACATGGTGCCACAGCACCGTGAATTTTTGGTGCATGTGAGTATGCACATCTCAGTAGATGCATGAAGGTGTCAAACAATTAATAGCACTGCTGTGTATCTGCTAAAGAAGTGGTCATCAACCCTGTCCTCAGGGCCCACCAACAGGCCCGGTTTTATATATTACCTTGGGAGATGCAGACTAGAATACTGCAATCACTGAGCATCAAATGTGATGTATTTCAGTTATCCTGCAAACCTGGCCTGTTAGTGGGCCCTGAGGACAGGGTTGATGACCACTGTGCTAAAGAGCAGCACGTTCCTGTGGTGTCAGGAAAGCAATTTTTTTTTTTTTTTAACTTCAAAGTTTATTCATTTTTCAACAGTTACAAAAAGGTAACAAAAAGATTATTACAAAGATACATTCTCAAGCTATGGTATGTCTACGCTTGGGTGCATATCTAGAATATGCAGAAATATGTTTCATATATGTGTTAATGAAAGGGTTATAGCATGCATATATTTGGTCTTGTATAGGTAGTAACCAAAAAGAGGAGACAACGTTATCAGTTTTAGATTTAACTTAAACCTTATTATTGCAGCCTACAGGGAGTGGAGATAGCAGACAGTCACACATGTAGTTTTAATTTACTACGTGGGGAAACTGGGTGCACACTGCTGAGCTGTGTGGACTGCCTGCTTATTATTGAGGAATAAAGAATATAAACTGAGTTGTGAGGTCTTTAGGAGTGAAGGAGGAGTCAGTCCAGCTGTGAACTTCTAGGGTCGTTGATCCATAAAGTCCAATTCTTGTAGAATTTTTCAGTGGTGAGATGGGCTTTGGAGAAGCCGTGTTCCATTTTGAAGTTTTCATTTAGGATTGTAATTACCTCCTTGATGTCAGGAGGATGAGTACTTTTCCATTTTCTTGCAAGTGCCAACCTTGCAGCAATGAGGATGTGGGTGGCCACTGTTTGAAGTTTCCTGGGCCATGTGGGAATCATTAGGCCCAGGAGAAGGTCAATGGAAGATAGGTTATTTGTTGTGGTTGGTATTGAGTGGAGCAATTTTAGTACTTGATTCCAAAAGAATTTGAGGTGTGGGCACTCCCACCAAATATGGAATAGAGTTCCTGGGAGACCACAGTTTCTCCAGCATAAGAGAGACGTGTTGGGGTGCATCTTGGCAATTCTGGTGGGGGTGTAGTACCAGTGTTGGAAGAGCTTTTGTAAAGATTCACAATGCACGGTGCAGTGAGAGAGTTTCGATGTTAAGGATAAAGCCCTGTGCCAATGAGTAGATGGAGGGGCTGAAGGGATGTGTTTGGACCAATGCAAGATTTAGGTTTGGATTGAATTCTTTGCAGATTGAGAGAGCAGGCCATAAATAAATGATATTCCCTTAAGTATGATTTTACTGGAAGCAAGATATTGTATCATGAAAGATAGAATCTCGTCTTGTGTTATCCATTGCGTTTTGTTGAGTAGAGATCTGATCCTAAGGTATATATAAAAAGTTCTTGGTGAAAGACCAAATGTAGCTTGAAGGTCGTTAAATGGAATTAAACCGGACGCATTGAAGAGTTGACCAATGGTCTGAATACCTGCGTCAATCCATGTACATAGTTGGAGATCTGGTAGAATTAGTGAACAAGATTTGATTGGAATGAATTGTAGAATGGTATGAGGTAACCCCTGCAGCATTTGAGGTATAGATGTCCATACTCTTAGGGAGGCCGTTATTGTGTCCAGAGGAAAGCATTTGGGGTTGGGGGCAAAAAGTGAGGCACATAGGTAAAGTTTCGGGTCTTCGGCTAGCACTTCTGATTCTATTTGTGCCCAGTTGGAAGAAATGGATGGATTAAACCAGAATTTTAGTTGGTCTAGAATGACTGCTTTGTAGTATAGGCTTATGTTAGGAGCTCCCAATCCCCCCCATTCGTGCTGGGGTCAATAAATTGTGTTGTTTTATCCTGGCCCGTTTCTGCTGCCAGATAAAGGAGTTGATGAGAGATTGGAGATTCCGTAGTTGCGATGAGAGGAATGGCACTGGTAACGTGCGGAAGACATAAAGAATGTGTGGGAGCATGAACATTTTAGCTAATGCAATTCTACCAGCCCATACTGATACAGAGGGGTGATGTATTTCATTAGATATTCTTTTAAGCTTTTCTACAAGGTCTACCAAGTTTGTGCGCAGAAGATTTTTGCTAGGTGAAATCAGGCGGATTCCTAAATAGGTTAGAGATGAATCTTTTGACCAGGAAAATGAGGAGTGTTTTGAGATGTGCTGTATGGTTGGTTTATCTAGGCCTATCGCCAGCATAAAGGACTTGCTATAGTTTACTTTGTATAAAGAAATTGCACTGAACTGGTCGAGGATATGTTGAATATCAGTTAGGGAACGTTTTGGGTCAGTGATGGCAATTATCACGTCGTCTGCGTAAAGACCAATTTTGTGTCTTTAATACCTTTAATTTGGGGGTCAGAGCGAATCTTTTGGGCTAAGGGTTCCATTATCATAGCAAAAATTAAGGGTGACAGTGGACAGCCCTGCCTTGTACCGTTTGTGATGCTGAAGGGATTGGACAATACGCCCGAAGTCCACACCGTGGCACTTGGGGATGTATATAGGCCGAGTATAGCATTCAGGAGTGTGCCCGATATGCCAAACTTGTGTAAGACCGCTTCCATGTAATTCCATTGTACCCTATCGAATGCCTTCTCTGCATCCAAAGAAAGGAGCAGAGAAGGCATTCGGTGGTGTTCTACCCATTGTATGATGTCAATAAATCGCCGGGTCCCGTCTGATGCTTGTCTCCCCGGTATGAAACCGACTTGATCTATATGTATCAATTGATTCATAACCTTGGAGAGTCGGATAGCTAATATTTTTGCATACAGTTTTGTGTCCGTATTTAGTAAGGAAATGGGCCTGTAATTCCCCGGGGTGTCAGTTGGTTTACCTGATTTAGGAAGAGTTACTATCAGGGCTTCGAGACATTCTTTAGGGATTTTCCCTGTAGAGGCATATTGATTAAATGTGGTGCATAAGTGGGGAGAGAGGATTTCCTTGAAGTATTTATAGTATTCATTAGAGAACCCATCCGGTCCTGGGGCTTTGTGTAGTGGAAGGGATTTGACGGCGTTAAATACTTCCTCTTGTGTGATTGGGGTAGACAGTTCGATTACTTGTGTGGGAGTCAGTGAGGGAAGTTGTATGGACGAGAGAAAGGCTTCTATTTTCTTGGTACTTGGTGGGGAGGTGGTTCCCTGCTCTTGTAGATTGTATAATTGTGTGTAGAAAGACGCAAACATATTAGCTATGTCCAATGGGTTGGACATGCGCACCCCTTTTGAGTTTAGAAGGTGGGGGGGTTTTGTACGCGCTTGCTGACGCTTAACTTGTCTGGCCAAGAAGGCTCCAGATTTGTTGCTAAAGGAGTACGAATTTAATTTCAATCGTTTGACATAGTAGTCGAATTTGTTGTGTAAGATTTCACTTAGTTGGAGTCTGTGGTCTCTAATCGCATCTAAAGTTGTCTTAGTGGGTGAATTTTTGTTTGTTAATTCTAAGGTCTTTAGTTTTTGCAGCAGTGACTCTATCTCTGCTGAGCGTCTTTTACGTTCTCAGGCACCAAATTTGATGAGTAGACCTCGCAGAAAAGCCTTATGGGCTAACCATACCATGGACTGATCTTCTATAGATGCACAATTAATTTTAAAGAAATTCTCAATCTCGGATTTAATCTCAATTTCGTACTTTGGGTGGGTTATGAGGGATGAGTTCAGTCTCCATAGAGAACGATTTGTTGGACAGGTTTGGGGAAATATTTTCAAGGATATTGGGGCGTGGTCCGACCATGTGATGAGACCTATATGTGATTCTGAGGTGGCCAATAGTGCTTTTTTGTTTGTAAGGAAAAGGTCAATCCGAGAATAAGAATTCCCTGGGTGAGAATAGAATGTATAGTCACGCTCAACGTCGTGCATGCACCTCCAGGGATCATATAAATCTTCGCTGTCTATGAATGAGGAGAGAGCAGATGCCCTCCTTCTATCTGAGTTAGTAGAGTCCAATGTGGGGTTGGGGGTGTCATTAAAATCACCGCAGATAATTAATGTGTTGTTTTTGTAGGGTTCCAGATTAGTTTTAAGTTTTTTGTAGAATTTTTTTTGAGAGGTGTTGGGTACATAAACATTCACCAGAGTCATGGGGTGATTATCAATGGTGGCGGCTAGAATTATAAATCTGCCTTCGTCATCTGTGACTACGTGATGTAGGGTAAAAGAGACTTTGGCGCTAATAGCTATCATAACCCCACATTTTTTTTTTATGTTGTTGGAGAGGATGTACTGGGAGTATTTTTTATGGGTACAAGATGGTGCGTTAGTATTTGAGAAATGCGTCTCTTGTACGCATAGTATGTCTGCGTGTTGGGAACATGCTTCTTTCCAAAGAAGATTTCTCTTAAAGGGGGAGTTAAGCCCTTTGGCATTAATAGATGTGACCTTGAGCGTCATAATTGTAGGCGTTAGAGGTTGGTTTGCAGGAATTGAGCACGACTATAATTTTGTATACAGCTGGCTGCTATAAAAAATGGATATTGGACACTAGTAAGATTTGAGAGTTATAACAAATGACTTAATAGCTCTTATTAACTGAAAGAAGGTAAAACAACTGTTGCAACTCAGAGTGTGAATAATACAGATTCTGAACTATCGGTAAAAATACTTCACACTATTAGAAATAAAAACAAAAGAAAAACAATACAGACAATTCTCAGATAAAGCAATTAATGAAAAATTGTGAGCGAATGTTTGACTAGGTGTGCACGGCACACTATAAAGTGGTGGGAGGTGGAGACTAATAATTCGCCCAAGCAGGATATATCTAAGCTGGGGACTAGTAGCCCTAAGGTAACATTAGGTTTTATCCGCCTTGTTTGGTTGGCGTTGAGAAGGAGCAGTTGGGGATGCATCCCGATTGTGTGGCCGGTGGGATGTCGCAGGGATGGGTAGTAAGCCCCAGTTAGTTAGCTTTTTATATCCATCTTTAGGTGATAGGATTGGGACTGTTTTTTGCTTGTAGGTAACCAGAAGCTTGGTGGGATATCCCCAGCGATAGATTATTTTATGCTCCTGTAGAATTGAGGTGACCGGGGTATATGCTCTATGTTGTTCCATAGTAGCTGGTGACAGATCCACAAAGAGGGATATTTTAGAGTAGGGTGCCGGTAGGGGTCTGAGATTTCTCACCATGTAAAGGATTTGTTCCTTTATGTGGAAAAAATGGATTCTGGCTAGGACATCTCTTGGAGTTTCTGCTGGCAGGTGGTCTGGCTTTGCGATTCTGTGTGCACGATCTATGAGTAGGTCGTGAGGAGAGAGATTAGGAAGCAGGGAGCTGCTGTAGGTATTTTTTGAGCTCATTGGGTGGCACTGACTCGGGGATCCCTCTGAAGTTTATATAATTTCTTCTGGACCTGTCCTCGAGGTCTGCCAGCTTCAGTTTAATTTTTTGGATCTCATCCGAGTGATGCTCGTGCGCATCAAGAAGCTCATTATGAGCTTTACTCATTTCAGATATATGTTCCTCAGTTGTTTCAGCTCTGTCTTCCAGACAGCAGGGACGGTCCTGGCCGGGGTGCACGGGGTGCACCGCACCCCAGCGCTGTCATTTATGTTCAGAAGAGGGGCGCCGTCGCAGCCCGAGCTAGAATCGCCGGCCGCTTGGCCGGCGATTCTAGCTGTGTAACAGAGTGACGTCACTCAGGGACGCCGCGGCCGCCCCAGCATTCAGAGCGCGCCGCGGCCGCCCCAGCATTCCTTGCGCCGCCTCCGCGGCTAGTACAGAAGCTCAGAGAGCTGAGAGCTCCGCCCACCTCAGCCATCTTCGCAGACAGCGTGAGCGCTCAGCGTGGCTAAGAGGGGAGCCGAGCCGAGCCGGAACGGAGAGTAGACTAGTGCCTAGCTCTGGCTGGCTGGTCTGAAGACATAGAGAAGAAGAGCATATCTGCGGCTGCCCGCCTCCCTGTCCCTGCACTGCACTGCACCAGGCAGCGTCCGTCCAGGCCGGTCAAGGAAGGAAGTTGGAACTTGTAAGTAGTAGTAGTCTGACTGTGATGCACTGCTGCCCATCAAACACACATCTACTGTTGTGCCCATCAAAAGCTGCCACTCTGCCTATAAAAAGCTGCCACTCTGCCTAAACACAGCCACACTGTGCCCATCAAAAACTGCCACTCTGCCCATCAAAAGCTGCCACTCTGCCCAAACAGCCGTTGTGCCCATCAAAAACTGCCACTCTGCCCATCAAAATCTGCCACTGCCCAAACACAGCCACTGAGCCATAAAACACAGCCACTGTGCCCATCAAACGCCCACCGTGCCCATAAAAAGCTGCCACTCTGCCCATCAAAATCTGCCACTGCCCAAACACAGCCACTGAGCCATAAAACGCAGCCACTGTGCCCATCAAACGCCCACCGTGCCCATCAAAAGCTGATACACTGTGCCCATCAAAAGCTGACACACTGTGCCCATCAAACACAGCCACTGTGCCCATCAGACACAGCCACTGTTGTGCCCATCAAAAGCTTCCACTGTGCCCAAACACAGCCACTGTGCCCATCAAAACCTGACACTGTGCCCATCAAAACCTGACACTGTGCCATAAAACGCAGACAATGTGGCATAAAATGTAGCCACTGTGCCCATCAAATGCCCCCTGTGCCCATCAAACGCCGCCATTGTGCCATCAAACGCAGCCACTGTGCCCATCAAAAGCTGCCACTGTGCCCATCAAAAGCTGCCACTGTGCCCATCAAAAGCTGCCCCTCTGCCCATCAGACACAGCCACTGTTGTGCCCATCAAAAACTGCCACTCTGCCCATCAAAAGCTGCCACTGCCTAAACACAGCCACTGAGCCATAAAACTCAGCCACTGTGCCCATCAAACGCCCACCGTGCCCATAAAAAGCTGCCACTGTGCCCATCAAAAGCTGACACTGTGCCCATCAAAAGCTGACACACTGTGCCCATCAAACACAGCCACTGTGCCCATCAGGCACAGCCACTGTTGTGCCCATCAAAAGCTTCCACTGTGCCCAAACACAGCCACTGTGCCCATCAAACGCAGCCAATGTGCCATTAAACGCAGCCACTGTGCCATAAAACGCAGACAATGTGGCATAAAACGTAGCCACTGTGCCCATCAAATGCCCCCTGTGCCCATCAAAAGCTGACACTGCCCATCAAACGCCGCCACTGTGCCCATCAAAAGCTGACACTGTGCCCATCAAAAGCTGACACTGTGCCCATCAAAAGCTGCCACTCTGCCCATCAGACACAGCCACTGTTGTGCCCATCAAAAACTGCCACTCTGCCCATCAAAAGCTGCCACTGCCTAAACACAGCCACTGAGCCATAAAACGCAGCCACTGTGCCCATCAAATGCCCACCGTGCCCATAAAAAGCTGCCACTGTGCCCATCAAAAGCTGCCACTGTGCCCATCAAAAGCTGCCACTGTGCCCATCAAAAGCTGCCACTGTGCCCATCAAACACAGCCACTGTGCCCATCAGACACAGCCACTGTTGTGCCCATCAAAAGCTGCTACTCTGCCCATCAAAAGCTTCCACTGTGCCCAAACACAGCCACTGTGCCCATCAAAACCTGACACTGTGCCCATTAAACGCAGCCAATGTGCCATTAAACGCAGCCACTGTGCCATAAAACACAGACAATGTGGCATAAAACGTAGCCACTGTGCCCATCAAATGCCCCCTGTGCCCATCAAAAGCTGACACTGCCCATCAAACGCTGCAATTGTGCCATCAAACGCAGCCACTGTGCCCATCAAAAGCTGCCACTGTGCCCATCAAAAGCTGACACTGTGCCCATCAAAAGCTGCCACTCTGCCCATCAGACACAGCCACTGTTGTGCCCATCAAAAACTGCCACTCTGCCCATCAAAAGCTGCCACTGCCTAAACACAGCCACTGTGCCCATCAAACGCCCACCGTGCCCATCAAAAGCTGACACTGCCCATCAAACACAGTCACTGTGCCCATCAAAAGCTGACACTGTGCCCATCAAAAGCTGACACTGCCCATCAAACACAGCCACTGTGCCCATCAGACACAGCCACTGTTGTGCCCATCAAAAGCTGCCACTCTGGCCATCAAAAGCTTCCACTGTGCCCAAACACAGCCACTCTTGTGCCCATCAAAAACTGCCACTCTGCCCATCAAAAGCTGCCACTGCCTAAACACAGCCACTGAGCCATAAAACGCAGCCACTGTGCCCATCAAACGCCCACCGTGCCCATAAAAAGCTGCCACTGTGCCCATCAAACACAGTCACTGTGCCCATCAAAAGCTGACACTGTGCCCATCAAAAGCTGACACTGCCCATCAAACACAGCCACTGTGCCCATCAGACACAGCCACTGTTGTGCCCATCAAAAGCTGCCACTCTGGCCATCAAAAGCTTCCACTGTGCCCAAACACAGCCACTCTGCCCATCTAAAGCTAACACTGTGCCCATCAAATTGTGCCACTATGACAGCCCACTTGCCGTCTGCCCGGCACTTACCCTGTCTTGGTGGTGGCAGGTGACGGCGGTGAGCGGTGGGACCTTATAGCATGTCAGACAGTGACTCCTGTGTCCTCCATGCGTCTCCTCCCCTGATAGGCGTCCAATCGTAGCGCTTGTCATTTCAGCCAATCAGGTGACAGGTAACAGACCCACGCATCTGATTGCCTGAGAGGTGGTTCAGTGTTAGGAAAGCGAATATTCATTTGCTTTTCTAACACACCTAGGTGAACTGCTTAGCGCTCGCAGTTCACCTTTTTTGAAGTCTATTAGAGCCTATGGCTCTAATCAGGTACTTCAAAAACTCCCCCCCTCTGCTGTAATTCAGGCGCCCGGCGTCCGAAAAGGGGGCAGGTGCCTGAATAGGGGGTGGCTACAGTGGCCATGGATAGATTCATGCTATGCATGAATCCATCCATTATACACAGAGGGGGGTGGCTAGAGAGAGGGAGCGGTACCCGTGTGCTCTTAATGGACGCACCGCCACTGAGGAGCGGTGTATACACTGCTCCTAAAGTGCCCCTGCCTTTCTTTGGCTGCTAGTGGGGGTTAAAAGTGCCCCACTAGCGGCTGAAAAGCCGCTAGCGCCTCAGTGTGAAAGTGCCCTAAGTGTTCACAACACAAAAATGGAGAAACACAGCAACCCGGCCCAAAAGGTGAATCAACAAAAAGGCTTCAAATGAAGACTCCACCCAGGCCAGATCTCCATAATTAAGGCCGATGGTGAAATGCATCAGGGGCCATGGCTTGGGTTGAGTCAGGCTGAAGTCGTCATGTTTACTCACCTCTTGGGCTGAGTTCCTGTGTGGCAGTGCTTTTCCCTTTCTAGTGTATGCTAAAAAGCCAATGGGTGGGCTCTGTAGCCACCTGCACCCTTGAGTAGGAGTCACCGGAGTTGAAAGTGTTACTAAACCCAGGACCCTATAGCAATTTTATGGTCCTGGAGGTTGCTGTTATTCACAAAATGCAGTTACATTTTTTTTTTAAACTTCATCTTTATTTAGAATGCATTAACCAATCCCTCCTTGCTTTTGCTTGGTAGTCTGCCCAGTTGAAAAATACCTTTGCATGCAAAGTAGACCCCCCGTGCTGGAGGACAACGTACAGGAGGGGCACGCAGCATGCTTCTAAACCACAGCAGCTTCAATCATGTATATATACACAGATGACTGAGCCTGCATGTGCTGCCCCGCTGCAGTATATCTTTTTGGGGACCAGTGGCACTAATACAGTGATCGTTGGTAAAAATGTGCACTGTCACTGTACTAATGACACTGGCTGGGAAAGGGTTAAAAAAAAGGGGCGATTAAAGGGTTAACTGTGTGCCTAGCTGTTTCTTGTGCACTGTGTGGGAAGTGCTTTTTTGACCCCAGGTCTCATATTTAAGAGGGAAGTGCTTTTACTAGGGGAAGGAATGGATCCTGTCTTCTTGCAAACAGACATAATGACGGCCTGCCTTGTTTGCATATGCAGAACGCCATTCTGGCTCTCTGCCTAATGATAGCCGGTTTCTGGTGGACATCAAGTCTGCGGTACCCACAGATCAGCTCCCACTGCATGTAATCACAGCGGGAGAGGGTTGCCGGCGGTGTGTATGCACTCCCCAGACCCGGGAGTGTCAGATCATATAATACATAGATCTCTCCCCTCCCCCTCTCGTTCCCATACTCCGTGTTGTATGTTGCATAGTCCTAACCAAAGTGTTCATTCTCTCAACAGTTACTGATTGTAAAGAAGTTCTTCTGTAAGGTAGGCTCAGACAAAGGGATATCATTCTTTGTGCAAATGTTATTGAAAATTAAAATGTTTTAAAAAATGATTGTGTAGCCCTAGGTGTATGTGTAGCTGTGAGGCTGTCAGTTGTGGTCAGTAATTAGGAGAATTTTGTGGGTAAATAGACTGGGGCATAGGAGTGCAGTGCATAAAGTGACTAGGCCCAACTTCTGACCATAATAACGCTTTTTCACAGTGTGCTATATCACTACAAATTGTATGATTGAATCGGTTCTGATATCAATGTTTTACTAACCTAACAGATTATTATTCTAAAGAGGAAACCTTCATTTTGTTTGCAAATATTAAAGATTTACTACCAGGAAGAATGAGTACTTACATTAAAAGAGCACCTGTCATTTCAGATCCATCATGGCAGCGCCTGTTAGCGGGCGTCCACTCACCTGCTGCCGCCACGTCCCTCACCTTGTTGTGTCACTGCCGCATCACCAGCCGTCCCATTTAAGTGAATGGGACTGTTGGTGAGTCAACAGCGAGTCAGAGGAGAAGCTGGTGGGGGACAGAGATGACAGCCGCTCTTTAAAAATTATGATTTCTATCGAGTGGATTTAAATCAACCCTTTTTACTAGTGATTTAAATCCAATCCACCCTGCATTGCATGCTATTATTAAGCTTATGATATACCAGATCCTTTACCACCATTGATCCCCCAGCTGATCTCCTAGTATTTATGATACATGCATATTCTTAGACCCAAGTGCATAACTACATTTATCAACATGAAACCTCATTTTGCCACATAGTTGCCCAATAAAACAGTGCATTGAGGTCGGGTTGTAAGTTGGAGACGTCCTGTAAGGACGTTATTCCACTGCAAGAACTGCTCAAGTTCAGTTACATTTGATGCTGACCGTTTGTGGACTGCAGTCTTCATGTAATTCCACCGATTTTCAATGGCGTTTAAGTCTGAGCTCTGACTGGGCCATGCAAGGGCACTCACCTTTTTCTCCTTCAATTACTATGTGCTCATTGTTCTGTGTGCTTTGGGTCATTGTCATGTTGGAAGGTAAACCTTCTTCCCATTGACAACCTTCTGGCAGTGGGCAGCAGATTTTCCACTGCAGAGAAATACCCCCATACCAGGATCTTACCACCCCCATACCAGGATCTTACCACCCCCATACCAGGATCTTACCACCCCCATACCAGGATCTTACCACCCCCATACCAGGATCTTACCACCCCCATACCAGGATCTTATCACCTCCGTGGTTTACTATAAGAATGGTGTTATGTGGATGGTGAACTGTATTTGGATTTCTGCCAGACATATTGTTTGGTATTGAGGCCAAATAATTCAATTTTAGTCTCATTGGACCATAACACCTTTTTCCATGTGGCCTCAGAATCTTCAAGGTGTGTTTTGACAAAGCTCAAGTAAATGCAGGTGGTTTTTCTTGAGGAGTGTTATTTTTTTATTGCAACCCTCCCATACAAGCCACATTTGTGTAGAATGTGTGATATTATTGTCACATGCACACAATGACCACGCTTTGTTCTTTTAAATCAGGGATATGCAATTAGCGGACCTCCAGCTGTTGCAGAACTACAAGTCCCATGAGGCATACCAAGACTTTGACAGCCACAAGCATGACACCCAGAGGCAGAGGCATGATGGGACTTGTAGTTTTGCAACAGCTGGAGGTCCGCTAATTGCATATCCCTGTTTTACATGTAGTCTTTCATGGGGCCAGGAGGGGACTTTTTCTATAAGAGACTCTCCAATGGTCACAGAGAGGGCCTATGTTAGAGAGCCCCCTCCAGGATCCATTGGACCCCATTGTAGTTTGTAATGGGGCCTGGTGGGGGCTCTAAAGGACCCTCTAAGGCCCCTTTCACACGAGGCGGACTCCGCTTCCACGGAGCCCGCCTCGGTCCGCCGGCTTAGCGGGAGATCTGTCCGTTGATCTCCGCTGAGCCGGCGGATGACAGGTCCCTCTCTGCTCACTGAGTGGGGGGGGCTTGTCAGGGGCCGCTGCCGCCTATGAAGGGATCGGATGAAAATGGACAGCATGTCAGTTTTCGTCAGATCTCACCCGATCCGATCCGCCAGCGATGGACCTGGACGTAGGGCCATCCGTCTGCTTTTAGCGGATCGGACCGGGTCGGATGTCAGCGGACATGTCTCCGCTGACATCCGTCGCTCCATAGGCTAACATGGAGCGCCCGTTCAGGTCCGCCGTCAAAACTGACAGTCGGACCTGAACGGTCCGATCGTGTGAAAGGGGCCTAATGGACACGAAGAGGGCCTCTGGTAGAGAGACCCCCCTCCAGATCCAATTAGACCCCATTGTAGTTGCCCAATATATCCGATACCTTGACAGGTGCCATTGTAATGATATAATCAATGCTATTCACTTCACCTGTCAGTGGTTTTAATGTTGTGGCTGAACAGTGTAGTGTACATTTGCTTTTCCCCTTAGATGGCTAGCAAAAAACCAAAGTTGTCAGGACATCAAAACAAGCTACAGCGGATAAGAAAGGAAGAAGCTTTGAAAAAAATTACTTCTCCCATCACAAGCTTCTTACAGCCACAGTCTTTATTAAGCAGTGGTCAAGATTCCCTTTGCACAGATGCATCCACATCAAGCAAAGAGTTAAGGTCCAGTGTCACAGACATTTCACATGGTGGAGAAGGTGAAAAAAATACAGATTTAGAAGAGTCATCAGAATGTGATGATGATCTGGTCCCCGTGGATCCTGAGTGTGTCACTGAGCGAATAACAACTGGAGATGTAACTTCAGGTTACATTGTTTCAGCAACAGAGCATTTTGACATTGAAGAGGAAGATGTATCTGAGGTTTCCTCTAATTCAGACACTGAGTCTATTGTACTTATGGATGAGGAAACGGAAATGGAACTTGAACAGCCATCAACATCAAGTGGAATCTCAAGTGATCCTGCTTTCTGGCCTGAAAATATAGATGACCAACACAGACTAACTTTGATAAAAATTGGTCCTGTTCAAGAAAAGTTATCTACGTTCCCAAAAGATGATACCAGCAGGAGCTTTTCTGTCTCATACTACCAAAGAGTACTGGATAATGGAGAGAAGATACAAAGAAATTGGTTGATTTATTCCATATCTACTAATTCAGTCCAGTGCTTTGCTTGTCGGCTATTCAACAGTGACAATATGGCTTTGGCCTCAAAACAAGGCTTTAATGATTGGCAGCATCTGTCAAGACATTTAAGCCGACATGAAAAAAGCACAATCCATGTCACAAATTATAAGAAATGGATGGATCTTTCAAGAGCTCTGTAAAAGGGAACAACCATTGATCATGTCAATCAAAAGATCATTAAACAAGAAGAGAAACGCTGGTATTCTGTCATACAGCGAATAATCTACATTATCCAATATTTAGCAGGACAAAATCTGGCGCTTCGAGGCTGTGATGCCCGTTTGTTTCAAAACAATAATGGTAACTTCCTGAAATTGGTTGAAATGATAGGGAAATTTGATCCCATCATTTCTGAACACATTCAGAGAATTCAGTGCTCCATTTCACAGCATTCACAAATGCCACATTATCTTGGTTACAAGATTCAGAATGAGATAATTGCCATAGTTGGAACCAAAATACGAGAAAAAATTATACGAAGCCTTAATGAGTCCAAATATTTCTCCATTATCCTGGATTGTACTCCTGATGTGAGCCACATAGAGCAGATTAGCATTGTTGTCCGATTTGTTGTTCTAGATCAAATTGAAAAAAAAATTGAAATCCGAGAACACTTCCTAGATTTCTTCCCAGTATACAATACAACATCTGAAGGACTGACATCCTTTTTACTGGCCTACTTAAAGAACAATCAGATTGCAATTGAGAATATGCGTGGCCAAGGCTATGACAATGGCGCAAATATGAAAGGAAAACATAATGGTTTGCAGCAAAAAATACTCAATATCAACCCAAGAGCCTTTTTTGTTCCATGCAGTGCACATACTCTCAACTTGGTTGTGAATGACGCTGCAAAGATTTCATACCTGACAATAGATTTTTTTGGCATCATTCAAGAACTTTATGTGTTCTTTGTCTCATCCACCCAACGATGGCAAGTACTCAAAGAGCATGTTACAAATCTAACTTTAAAACCACTCTCCAATACAAGATGGGAAAGCAGAGTTGCAGCAATTAAACCCTTGCGTTATTTCCTACCTGAGGTATTTGATGCACTATATGACATCTCAGATGATGACAACAGGGATATTAACACCAAACATCAGGCTCAATCCTTGGCAACGAAAATTAAATCATTCAAATTCATTTGTTCCATTGTCATTTGGTATGAATTATTGTCAAAGGTGAACGTAATCAGCAAAATACTGCAGCAAACAACATTAAACCTATCAGGCTGTGTACAGGAACTGGAAAAGTTGATCAAGCACTTGGTGGAATACAGATCTGATGAAGGCTTTGAGAATGTGCTATCTGATGCCAAAGAAATAGCTGAAAAGCTTGATTGTGAAGCGCGATTTCCTGATGCCGTTACAATTAGACCTCGACGGAGAAAGAAGATGTTTGACTATGAACATGAAGATGAGTCTCTTGCAGACCCAGCACAATATTTTAAAGTGAATTTTTTCTTTGCCGTTTTGGACACATCCATCCAGTCCATAAATGAGAGATTTACGCTACTTCAGAGCCACTGTGACACATTTGCGTTTTTATATGAAATCCCAAAACTTGAAATGGACAGAAATTATATATTGAAGTGTTGCATGGATCTGCAAAACAAGTTAACTGACAGCCAGTTATCCCACTCTGACATTAGTGGAATAGATCTTTGTGATGAACTGGACACCATTAGACCTTTTCTAACTCAGGAGATGACAGTCACCAACATCTTGCAGTATCTAGTGGAGAATAACTTGACCAACACATTCCCTAACCTTTCTATTTCACTGAGAATATTGATGACACTTCCTGTAAGTGTAGCTGCTGGGGAACGTTCATTTTCAAAACTAAAGCTGATAAAAAATTATCTCCGTTCCACAATGTCCCAGGCAAGACTTTCCAACTTATCCATAATATCCATTGAAAAATCCTTCTGTGAAGACTTGGATATACATGATGTGATTAGAAATTTTGCTGTTGCCAAGGCTCGAAGAGTTAGTTTTGTTTGATTAAATAATCAAACAATGTGTACACACTGCATCCTTCCCTAGTGTCTCACAACTGGAAGGTAATGTACCAAAAGTTTTTGGGAGACTGCAGATGTGTTTTTGCAATATTTTGCTGAGTTTGGATGTTTTTATTAAGAAAAAGCTTGCCACTCTACCCCATAACCCAGACATATGAATAATACAGGAGATTATTGTCACATGTAGCACAGCCAGATATTCCTGCAGCTCCTTTAATGTTGCTGTAGGCCTCTTGGCAGCCTCCCTGACCAGTTTTCTTCTCGTCTTTTCATCAATTTTAGAGTGACGTCCAGTTCTTGGTAATGTCACTGTTGTGCCATATTTTCTACACTTGATGATGACTGTGTTCACTGTGTTCCATGGTATATCTAATGCCTTGGAAATTCTTTTGTACCCTTCTCCTGACTGATACCTTTTAACAACGGGATCCCTCTGATGCTTTGGAAGCCCTCTGTGGACCATAACTTTTGCTGTAGGATGCGACTAAGAAAATGTCAGGAAAGAACAGTTGAACTTTATTTGGGGTTAATCAGAGCACTCCGAGGCTAGGTTCACATCTATGCTGCTGCGCTTGATGCATTTTTCAGGCACATTTTGCACTTTTAAACCCTTGTTTTTGCATGCAGTTTTCATGCATTTTGCGGGTTTTTTTCTCTTTAAACACACTGTATATGGCTGGTTGCTAAGGAGGATGGGAAGCCAGCCGCTTTAACTTTATTTAATTGATATTTGCACTGTTTTGTGATTGTATGCATTATGCAAATCTGTTATTTGCACTTTAGTGATTGTATTTATTGAAAATATAAAAAGTACAGAATCAATCTATCTTGCATATTTTACATCTGTAGTTATATATTTTCTGCTACCTCATTTTCTGTTCAAAAGTTTAATATTGTTCAGTTCATATTTATATTCCAAGTTTTTTTTTCTGATACACTTTTTGATTTACATGCACTTGACACAGAATTGTCAATAAATAAAACATTTATTTTGACTTGTCAAAGCCGTTAACCAAGTTATTGTCAAAGCAAAGTGGTGGGGCTTACAGATGAAGAGGTGGAGTTGTTGCCATAGAAACATTAATAAAGGGGAGGAGTTAGTAAGATGACCACGCCCATGTGGGGGCGCCAGACATATTTCTGCACCCAGGCGCCTGTGACCCTAGGATCGGCCCTGCCAGACAGTCAAGCCTGTCATGTGCTTGTGACAAAGATAATTGCAGCTCCTTGTGTAAATCTTTTTGTAGAGTAAGTAGCATCGACTTTAACATGCTTTCCGACACCGGGTTGTCGGTTACAGAGATATTTGCCAGGGAGGATGGGTGTACGAAGCTGAGAGAAATTGATTCTGAGGAGTTCCCTTGATGTTTCTTGGCCTGGGGAGTTTTGTTAGGTAAATTGCAAGGAGAAGAGGCGAGGCTCTTACCTCTGTCCTGCTGTGCAGCTGTTGGATCTGAAGCTGGAGGAGGGAGACTATCCATGTCTTCTGTGTCCCACGATCCTGTTAGCTCTGCATTTTGCTGATGGAGTTGCTGAGCGCTGCTCGTATGGCCATGCTGTGCTGCTGGGAACGGAGAGTGGCCGGCGCCATCTTGCTTATGTCTCTGTTCCATGGGGCCGAAATATTCAGTCAGGCGGCGGGGTTGTGGCAGCGGATTACATCTCCTTGACATGCCAGTTCGCATCCCGCTGTTCTCCCCTCGCTACTCGGGGAGAAGCTTGTGACTGTGAGTCGCTGTATATCCCAGCTATGAAGCGGAGCTCGTGACTCAGGCTTCCATCCCGCTCCGCGGCTAGCCACGCCCCCGTCAGAAAAGCAATTTTGCATGCGTTCCCAACACACACAAATGTGAATTTAGGCTAAATGTCTCGGTTACATTGGCGGTCAGTGTAAATCTTCTCATTAAATTGGGGTTTGGTGTACAATCCTTTCATTCACACTAGTGGCCAGTGTGAATCCCCACTTACATTGGGGCTTACTGTGAATGCTCCTATTACATTAGTGGTCAGTGGAAATCCACATTAGAGTAGTGATCAGTGTAGAAATTCCTCTTTATATTGGTAATTGGTAAAAAAATCCAAACTTGCATTTGTGGTCAGTTTCGAATCCCCCCTTACATTGGTGGCCAGTGTAGAAATCCCCCTTTATTGGTTCTTGATGTAAATTCTTCATTACTTTGGGGATCAGTGTACATTTCCCTTTACATTGGTGGTAAGTTCAGAATTGCCCTTACACTAGTGGTCATTGTAAATCCCCCCTAACATTGGTGGTCAGTATAGTGTCAACTTACATGGAGGTCATTGTATATTCCCCCATTACACTGGTGGTTGGTGTATATGCGCCAATTACATTGCTGTCAGTGTAGAAATCCCTCTTTATATTGGTGGGTGGCGTAAAATCCCCTGTTACATGTGGTCAGTGCAAATTCCCGCTCACATTGGTGGTCAGTGTAAATCCCTCCTCACATTGGTGGACATTGTAAATTCCCCATTACATTGGTGGTCATTGTAAATCCCCCCACTATATGCTTGCCAAAGATTTCCAGCTTTGCTCTACATGATTTAGAATTTGTCACAATGTACCGGCTCCTAACTAATCCCATCCCCTCACCACTGATCCCATCAAGCTCTCAGCATTGCCACTGATCACACCCCCCCCCCCCCTCCCCCAGCATTGCCACTGATCCCAGGAGTCCTATAATCCCTAGGAGTTTTCTTTTTATTGATGGGTCCCCTCACCTCCCCAGTCCACGGGGGGGGGGGGGGGGGGGCAGGCAATCAGTGAGGGGATGATGTGCTATAACCTTTAGCAAACAAATCGGTGAGCAATAATGATGTGCACTAATCTCTTGCAACCAATCACTGAGCGGTAAGGATATGCAGTACCTCTAGCAACCAATCAGTGAGCAGTAATAATGTGCAGTAACCTCTAGCAACCAATTAGTGAGTGGTAAGGATGTTCAGTAATCTCTAGCAACCAATCAACAAGCAGAAGTCATGTGCTATAACCTCTAGAAAATAATCAGTGAGCCATAATGTGTGCTGTAACCTCTAGCAGCCAGATCAGTGAGTGGTAATGATACACTGTAACCTCTGGCAACCAATAACAATCGCTGCCTGATCTGATTCAGTAAACTGATTTTGAGTCTAGCGGCTATTTATTGTATATCTCAGAACAGGTGTAGAGCGAAATTAAATGTTTGCCCAGGGTCCAATCAATATTAAAGACGGCCCTGATAACCGGCATTTGTTTACGTGATCAGCTGTGATTGGACACGGCTGATCACATGGTAAAGAGCTAACGTCATTGGCTCTTTACCCTGATCGGTGAGGTGCTGTATCCGGGGGACACAGCTCACCACTAATGGCAAGAATGAGAGTACAATAGGCTGGGCAGGAATCGGTTAAACGGTTGAAAACAAGCAGTGAGGAGGCAACATATCACCTCTCTTCTGCCTGTCAAACACCCTCTTTTTTAGAGAGAGATGAACGAGTTTCCTCTCAGGTTATAGGTCCATAGCATCATATAGATCCCACTCATATACTTATAGGTTCACAGCTGCCTATCGCTTTATCGATGGCTCTACTCGCTACTGCCACCAGATGGCAGTAACCATCCAGGCACCACCCATGCCCCCACTGCGTCGTTGCCCAGGTCAAACAAGTCCGACGCATCCTAACCAGCGGCCCTTACGTCATCGCTATCACAGCGGAATTACGTCGTACGCCACGTCCTGCGGCCTGAATGGAGAGTAGGATCCGCGGCCTGTAGTGATTCCTGGTACCGGTATCAGAGCCTCCCGAAACGGCCTAAAAAAATGAGTAAGAGGAAGGCACCCCAAGAGAGCCCGAATGAGGGAATAACCGACTTCCTCGTAGGTGAGAGGACGGAATGACGGTTTATATATCTGCATGGAGATAACAAAGCCGGGTGGGCAGAGCGGTGTGTGTGGGGACACTTGGGGTGAGCAGCTCGCTCTTTTCTCTGGGCTGCTGACAGATTCCAGGACAAGTCTGAGCCTGACAGGGAGATGGAAGAATACAGACCATGGCTGCACACCCTGTCCATGGACATGTAGAGGGTGATATGTGTGAGAGGAAGGAAGCCAGGCTTCTGATTGGTTGTCTCCACTTTGGTGCCCAGCAGAGACTCTCAGCATGTCTGTGGGAGGGGGCTTCCTGCGTACATGCAGGGGGCGCTTCATACGTGCGGGGGGTGTCCTGCATACGTGCAGGGGGGGTACTTCCTGCGTATGTGCGGGGGGGGGCTTCCTGTGTATGGGGGGGCTTCCTGCATACGTGCGGGGGGCGCTTCCTGCGTACGTGTGGGGGGGGGGCTTCCTGCGTACGTGCGGGGGGGGCTTCCTGCGTACGTGCGGGGGGGGCTTCCTGCGTACGTGCGGGGGGGGCTTCCTGCGTACGTGCGGGGGGGGCTTCCTGCGTACGTGCGGGGGGGGCTTCCTGCGTACGTGCGGGGGGGCTTCCTGCGTATGTGCGGGGGGGGCTTCCTGCGTACGTGCAGGGGGGGCGCTTCCTGCGTACGTGCGGGGGGGGGGGCTTCCTGCGTACGTGCGGGGGGCGCTTCCTGTGTATGGGGGGGCTTCCTGCGTACATGCGGGGGGCTTCCTGCATATGTGCAGGGGGCGCTTCCGGCGTACGTGCGGGGGGGGGGGCGCTTCCTGCATAATGCAGGGGGGGCCTCCTGCGTACGTGCGGGGAGGCTTTCTGTATGTGCGGGGGGGCTTCCTGCGTACGTGCGGGGGGGCTTCCTGCATATGTGCAGGGGAACGCTTCCTGCGTACGTGCGGGGGGCTTCCTGCGTACATGCGGGGGGCTTCCTGGTACATGCGGGGGGCGCTTCCTGTGTATGGGGGGCTTCCTGCGTACGTGCGGGGGGGGGCGCTTCCTGCGTACGTGCGGGGGGGCGCTTCCTGCGTACGTGCGGGGGGGCGCTTCCTACGTGCGGGGGGGCGCTTCCTGCGTACATGCGGGGGGCTTCCTGCTTACGTGCAGGGTGGCGCTTCCTGCGTATGTGCGGGGGGCGCTTCCTGTGTATGGGGGGGCTTCCTGCGTACGTGCGGGGGGGCGCTTACTGCATAATGCAGGGGGGGCTTCCTGCGTACGTGCGGGGGGCTTCCTGCGTACGTGCGGGGGGGCGCTTACTGCATAATGCAGGGGGGGCTTCCTGCGTACGTGCGGGGGGGGGCTTCCTGCGTACGTGCGGGGGGGGCTTCCTGCGTACGTGCAGGGGGGGGCTTCCTGCGTACGTGCAGGGGGGGGGCTTCCTGCGTACGTGCGGGGGGGGGCTTCCTGCGTACGTGCGGGGGGGGGCTTCCTGCGTACGTGCGGGGGGGCTTCCTGCGTACGTGCGGGGGGCGCTTCCTGTGTATGGGGGGGCTTCCTGCGTACATGCGGGGGGCTTCCTGCATATGTGCAGGGGGCGCTTCCGGCGTACGTGCGGGGGGGGGCGCTTCCTGCATAATGCAGGGGGGGCCTCCTGCGTACGTGCGGGGAGGCCTTCTGTATGTGCGGGGAGGCCTTCTGTATGTGCGGGGGGGCTTCCTGCGTACGTGCGGGGGGGCTTCCTGCGTACGTGCGGGGGGGGCTTCCTGCGTACGTGCAGGGGGGGGCGCTTCCTGCGTACGTGCGGGGGGGGGGCTTCCTGCGTACGTGCGGGGGGGCTTCCTGCGTACGTGCGGGGGGCGCTTCCTGTGTATGGGGGGGCTTCCTGCGTACATGCGGGGGGCTTCCTGCATATGTGCAGGGGGCGCTTCCGGCGTACGTGCGGGGGGGGCGCTTCCTGCATAATGCAGGGGGGGCCTCCTGCGTACGTGCGGGGAGGCTTTCTGTATGTGCGGGGAGGCTTTCTGTATGTGCGGGGGGGCTTCCTGCGTACGTGCGGGGGGGCTTCCTGCATATGTGCAGGGGAACGCTTCCTGCGTACGTGCGGGGGGCTTCCTGCGTACATGCGGGGGGCTTCCTGGTACATGCGGGGGGCGCTTCCTGTGTATGGGGGGCTTCCTGCGTACGTGCGGGGGGGCTTCCTGCGTACGTGTGGGGGGGCGCTTACTGCATAATGCAGGGGGGGCTTCCTGCGTACGTGCGGGGGGCTTCCTGCGTACGTGCGGGGGGGCGCTTACTGCATAATGCAGGGGGGGCTTCCTGCGTACGTGCGGGGGGCTTCCTGCGTACGTGCGGGGGGGGCTTCCTGCGTACGTGCAGGGGGGGGCTTCCTGCGTATGTGCAGGGGGGGGGGCTTCCTGCGTACGTGCGGGGGGGGGGCTTCCTGCGTACGTGCGGGGGGGCTTCCTGCGTACGTGCGGGGGGCGCTTCCTGTGTATGGGGGGGCTTCCTGCGTACATGCGGGGGGCTTCCTGCATATGTGCAGGGGGCGCTTCCGGCGTACGTGCGGGGGGGGGGGCGCTTCCTGCATAATGCAGGGGGGGCCTCCTGCGTACGTGCGGGGAGGCTTTCTGTATGTGCGGGGAGGCCTTCTGTATGTGCGGGGGGGCTTCCTGCGTACGTGCGGGGGGGCTTCCTGCGTACGTGCGGGGGGGGCTTCCTGCGTACGTGCAGGGGGGGCGCTTCCTGCGTACGTGCAGGGGGGGCGCTTCCTGCGTACGTGCGGGGGGGGGGGCTTCCTGCGTACGTGCGGGGGGGCTTCCTGCGTACGTGCGGGGGGCGCTTCCTGTGTATGGGGGGGCTTCCTGCGTACATGCGGGGGGCTTCCTGCATATGTGCAGGGGGCGCTTCCGGCGTACGTGCGGGGGGGGCGCTTCCTGCATAATGCAGGGGGGGCCTCCTGCGTACGTGCGGGGAGGCTTTCTGTATGTGCGGGGAGGCTTTCTGTATGTGCGGGGGGGCTTCCTGCGTACGTGCGGGGGGGCTTCCTGCATATGTGCAGGGGAACGCTTCCTGCGTACGTGCGGGGGGCTTCCTGCGTACATGCGGGGGGCTTCCTGGTACATGCGGGGGGCGCTTCCTGTGTATGGGGCGCTTCCTGCGTACGTGCGGGGGGGCGCTTCCTGCGTACGTGCGGGGGGGCGCTTCCTGCGTACGTGCGGGGGGGCGCTTCCTGCGTACGTGCGGGGGGGCGCTTCCTGCGTACATGCGGGGGGCTTCCTGCTTACGTGCAGGGTGGCGCTTCCTGCGTATGTGCGGGGGGCGCTTCCTGTGTATGGGGGGGCTTCCTGCGTACATGCGGGGGGGCTTCCTGCGTACGTGCGGGGGGGCGCTTACTGCATAATGCAGGGGGGGCTTCCTGCGTACGTGCGGGGGGCTTCCTGCGTACGTGCGGGGGGGCGCTTACTGCATAATGCAGGGGGGGCTTCCTGCGTACGTGCGGGGGGCTTCCTGCGTACGTGCGGGGGGGGCTTCCTGCGTACGTGCAGGGGGGGGCTTCCTGCGTACGTGCGGGGGGGGCTTCCTGCGTACGTGCGGGGGGGCTTCCTGCGTACATGCGGGGGGCGCTTCCTGTGTATGGGGGGGCTTCCTGCGTACATGCGGGGGGCTTCCTGCATATGTGCAGGGGGCGCTTCCGGCGTACGTGCGGGGGGGGGGCGCTTCCTGCATAATGCAGGGGGGGCCTCCTGCGTACGTGCGGGGAGGCCTTCTGTACGTGCGGGGGGGCTTCCTGCGTACGTGCGGGGGGGCTTCCTGCATATGTGCAGGGGAACGCTTCCTGCGTACGTGCGGGGGGCTTCCTGCGTACATGCGGGGGGCTTCCTGGTACATGCGGGGGGCGCTTCCTGTGTATGGGGGGCTTCCTGCGTACGTGCGGGGGGGGCGCTTCCTGCGTACGTGCGGGGGGGCGCTTCCTGCGTACGTGCGGGGGGGCGCTTCCTACGTGCGGGGGGGCGCTTCCTGCGTACATGCGGGGGGCTTCCTGCTTACGTGCAGGGTGGCGCTTCCTGCGTATGTGCGGGGGGCGCTTCCTGTGTATGGGGGGGCTTCCTGCGTACATGCGGAGGGGCTTCCTGCGTACGTGCGGGGGGGCGCTTACTGCATAATGCAGGGGGGGCTTCCTGCGTACGTGCGCGGGGCTTCCTGCGTACGTGCGGGGGGGCACTTACTGCATAATGCAGGGGGGGCTTCCTGCGTACGTGCGGGGGGCTTCCTGCGTACGTGCGGGGGGGGGCTTCCTGCGTACGTGCAGGGGGGGGGCTTCCTGCGTACGTGCGGGGGGGGCTTCCTGCGTACGTGCGGGGGGGCTTCCTGCGTACGTGCGGGGGGGCTTCCTGCGTACGTGCGGGGGGCGCTTCCTGTGTATGGGGGGGCTTCCTGCGTACATGCGGGGGGCTTCCTGCATATGTGCAGGGGGCGCTTCCGGCGTACGTGCGGGGGGGGGCGCTTCCTGCATAATGCAGGGGGGGCCTCCTGCGTACGTGCGGGGAGGCTTTCTGTATGTGCGGGGAGGCTTTCTGTATGTGCGGGGGGGCTTCCTGCGTACGTGCGGGGGGGCTTCCTGTATATGTGCAGGGGAACGCTTCCTGCGTACGTGCGGGGGGCTTCCTGCGTACATGCGGGGGGCTTCCTGGTACATGCGGGGGGCGCTTCCTGTGTATGGGGGGCTTCCTGCGTACGTGCGGGGGGGGCGCTTCCTGCGTACGTGCGGGGGGCGCTTCCTGCGTACGTGCGGGGGGGCGCTTCCTGCGTACGTGCGGGGGGGCGCTTCCTGCGTACGTGCGGGGGGGCGCTTCCTACGTGCGGGGGGGCGCTTCCTGCGTACATGCGGGGGGCTTCCTGCTTACGTGCAGGGTGGCGCTTCCTGCGTATGTGCGGGGGGCGCTTCCTGTGTATGGGGGGGCTTCCTGCGTACATGCGGGGGGGCTTCCTGCGTACGTGCGGGGGGGCGCTTACTGCATAATGCAGGGGGGGCTTCCTGCGTACGTGCGGGGGGCTTCCTGCGTACGTGCGGGGGGGCGCTTCCTGCATAATGCAGGGGGGGCTTCCTGCGTACGTGCGGGAAGGCTTCCTGCGTACGTGCGGGGGGGGCTTCCTGCGTACGTGCGGGGGGGGGCTTCCTGCGTACGTGCGGGGGGGGGCTTCCTGCGTACGTGCGGGGGGGGCTTCCTGCGTACGTGCGGGGGGGGCTTCCTGCGTTCGTGCGGGGGGGGCTTCCTGCGTTCGTGCGGGGGGGGCTTCCTGCGTACGTGCGGGGGGGGCTTCCTGCGTACGTGCGGGGGGGGCTTCCTGCGTACGTGCGGGGGGGGCTTCCTGCGTACGTGCGGGGGGGGCTTCCTGCGTACGTGCGGGGGGGGCTTCCTGCGTACGTGCTGGGGGGCTTCCTGCGTACGTGCTGGGGGGGCTTCCTGCGTACGTGCTGGGGGGGCTTCCTGCGTACGTGCGGGGGGGTTTCCTGCATATGTGCAGGGGGTGCTTCCTGCATAAGTGCGGGGGGGCGCTTCCTGCGTATGTGCGGGGGGGCGCTTCCTGCGTATGTGCGGGGGGGCGCTTCCTGCGTACGTGCTGGGGGGGCTTCCTGCGTACGTGCTGGGGGGGCTTCCTGCGTACGTGCTGGGGGGGCTTCCTGCGTACGTGCTGGGGGGGCTTCCTGCGTACGTGCTGGGGGGGCTTCCTGCGTACGTGCTGGGGGGGCTTCCTGCGTACGTGCTGGGGGGGCTTCCTGCGTACGTGCTGGGGGGGCTTCCTGCGTACGTGCTGGGGGGGCTTCCTGCGCATGTATGGGGGGGTTTCCTGCATATGTGCAGGGGGTGCTTCCTGCATAAGTGCGGGGGGGCGCTTCCTGCGTATGTGCGGGGGGGCGCTTCCTGCGTATGTGCGGGGGGGCGCTTCCTGCGTACGTGCGGGGGGGGCTTCCTGCGTACGTGCTGGGGGGGCTTCCTGTGTACGTGCTGGGGGGGCTTCCTGCGTACGTGCTGGGGGGCTTCCTGCGTACGTGCTGGGGGGGCTTCCTGCGTACGTGCGGGGGGGTTTCCTGCATACGTGCAGGGGGTGCTTCCTGCATAAGTGCGGGGGGGCGCTTCCTGCGTATGTGCGGGGGGGCGCTTCCTGCGTACGTGCTGGGGGGGCTTCCTGCGTACGTGCTGGGGGGGCTTCCTGCGTACGTGCTGGGGGGGTTTCCTGCATAAGTGCGGGGGGGCGCTTCCTGCGTATGTGCGGGGGGGCGCTTCCTGCGTATGTGCGGGGGGGCGCTTCCTGCGTACGTGCAGGGGGGGCTTCCTGCGTACGTGCAGGGGGGGCTTCCTGCGTACGTGCAGGGGGGGCTTCCTGCGTACGTGCAGGGGGGGCTTCCTGCGTACGTGCGGGGTGGGCTTCCTGCGTACGTGCGGGGTGGGCTTCCTGCGTACGTGCGGGGTGGGCTTCCTGCGTACGTGCGGGGGGTGCGTTTCCTGCGTACGTTCGGGGGGTGCGTTTCCTGCGTACGTGCGGGGGGCGCTTCCTGCGTACGTGCGGGGGGGGCGCATCCTGCATGTGGGGGAGCTTTCTGCATACATTGGGGGGGAGCTTTCTGCGTACGTGCAGGGGGGGCAGCGCTTCCTGCATAGGTGCGCAGGGGGGGCGCTTCCTGCATAGGTGCGCAGGGGGGGGCGCTTCCTGCATACGTGCGCAGGGGGGGGCGCTTCCTGCATGCGTGCGGGGGGGTGTGCTTCATGCGTAAAGGGGTGGTGCTACCTGCGGGTGGGCTTCCTGCGGGGAGGGGTGCTCCGTGTGTGGGGGCACTTCCTGTGTATGTTTGGGGGGGGGGGCTTCCTGCACCTGCACAGACATAAGCAGCTTTTTTTTTGTGCGCAGATCTCTGCCGTGTCCCAAAGCCACGCAGCTTGCATGGAGTTACCATGGCGCACATGTGTTGTAATCTGCTAAAGGGAGCGCAATGTCCGTCTCACATAGGAGACAATACGGAACTGTTCCTCTCTAAGAAAAAAAAAAAAAGAAACACACTTTAACCACTTCAGCCTTGGCAGGTTTTACCCCCTTAATGACCAGGCCATTTTTTGCGATACGGCGCTGCGTTGCTTTAACTGACAATTGTGTGTTCATGCAACGCTATACCCAAATAAAAATGATGTCCTTTTTTTTCCTACATATAGAGCTTTCTTTTGGTGGTATTTGATCACCTCCTGCGTTTTGTTTTTATTTTTTTGTGCTATCAACAAAAAGAGCGCGACAATTTTGAAAAAAATAAAATAAATTTACTTTCTGCTATAAAACCTATCCAATTAAAAAAAAATCTAATTTCTTCATTAATTTAGGCCAATATGTATTCTTCTATATATTTTTGGTAAAAAAAAAATTCCAATAAGTGTATATTGATTGGTTTGCTCAAAAGTTATCACGTCTACAAACTATGGGATATATTTATGGCTTTTTTATTTTTACTAGTAATGCCGGCGATCAGCGATTTTTAGCAGGACTGCGGCAGCCAAATTGGGCACTGAGTGACACTTTATGGGGACCAGTGACACCAGTGCATAGTAACATAGTAGGTAACTTTGAATAAAGACAACAGTCCATTCAGTTCAACCTGTGTAGAAAATCATTTCCCATATGCCCTTAAATTGTTTTAGTTAAAATGCATGTCCAAGAGTCTTTAAAAACTATCCATACTTCCTGCCGACACCGATTGTGGAAGAGAGTTCCACATCCTTACCGCCCTGACAGTGGAAAACCCCCTATGCAGCCTAAGGTTAAACTGCTTCTCATTGTGTGGCTCTGTGTCCTTTTACACTCCCTGGGACTGAAAACTTTCATACTTATACTGAGATCACCGTTGAGATATTTGTATATCGCTATCATATATCCTCTCAAACGTGTTTTAAAAAATGCACTGTCACTGTACTGATGACACGGGAAGGGGTTAACATTAGGGTCGACCAAAGGGTTAAGTGTGCTCCTAGGGCAGTGATGGTGAACCTTGGCACCCCAGATGTTTTGGAACTACATTTCCCATGATGCTTGACTACACTGCAGAGTGCATGTGCATCATGGGAAATATAGTTCCAAAACATCTGGGGTGCCAAGGTTTGCCATCACTGTCCTAGGGAGTGATTTCTATCTGTGTGGGGGATGGCTTAACTGGAGGAAGAGAGCGATCCGTGTTCCTAAATAAGCAGGAACACACGATCTCTTCCTCTCTGGCAGAACGGCGGTCTGCCTTGCCTTGGGGGGCTTCCCGGCGGCTTCATGGATAAAGGGTGGAGTCCTTCGCTGGGTGCTCTGGCTCAAATGGCCTCCAACCATTAAATAAACAGCTCCAAGAAAGATGTAGCTGACAACTCAAGAATTGTTTTATTGACACTGCTTATCCTCATGAGAGGTATGTAGTATATACAGTGCCTTGAAAAAGTATTCATACCCCTTGAAATGTTCCACATATTGTCATGTTACAACCAAAAACGTAAATGTATTTTATTGGGATTTTATGTGATAGACCAACACAAAGTGGCACATAAAATGTGGCGTGGATTTGTATTCAGCCCCCTTTACTCTGATGCCCCTAACTAAAGTCTAGTTGAACCAATTGCCTTCAGAAGTCACCTAATTAGTAAATAGAGTCCATCTGTTTGTAATTTAACCACTTGAGGTCCGGGCCATAGCCGAATGACGGCTACAGCGCGGACCTCAATTTCCGGGAGGCCGTTATGGGACGTCCTCCCCTGTGCATGCGCACCCTGCAGTGCGTGCGCTGGGATCACTGAGTCACGGAGATCCCGGCCCCTTACCATGTGATCAGCTGTCAGCCAATGACAGTTGATCACATGATGTAAACAAAAGCTCGGTAATCGGTTTCTTCCGATTGATCGATCACCGGCTTATGTTAAAGGGACATCGGTCCCGAAGAGGAAGGAGGCACATATGCCTCATCTGAGCCTGCCAGTGCCATCTGTCATTGCCACCTGCCAGTGCCCACAAGTGCCACCTATCAATGCCCACAAGTGCCACCTATCAATGCCCACCAGTGGTGCTGTATGTCAAAACACGTCAGCTGTTTTTAATCTTGACCTTCATGTAGCAATTAAAGATTTTCAATGGGATTCTGGAGTTGTCGACTACATCTTTCTTGGAGCAGCCCATTCATTTTACTTCTGGTTTTAATGCAGGTGTTAAAGGACCTATGTGTTTTATTTTGTTTTTATTTTTTTTTATTTGTCAATGCAACACACACCGTTTTTACAGTTGTCACTAGAACAGGAACAGAGGGGAAATCTTTCAATGGGACCATCTGTTCTGGTAACAGTTACTATAGGGATCTTCAGTGTGGAGATATTTTCTTGCACTTCTTTTTGTGTCTTTGAGACAGGAACTAAAGGCAGATATCCCCAATAGGACACAGCAAAAAATTATAATAACAATTAATATATCAGGCTTGTACATTGATCCAAACAATTACATTACCCGATTTCTGTTAGAACCACCTTTCAATCACTCCTTTAGACATATTTGGTCTAAATTGATACATCTGGTAATAGCAGGGTATGGTGGAATTATTACAAATTTTATAGCAATGACATGCAATTTATTATCATATCTTGTTTGTATTTTTAGAACTGGCTAATTATGAACGGAATGTCAATAGAGCCATCCATAAGTACAATGCCTACAGGTGAGAACATTTGTGTCATTCACTAAACTGCTATTTGGGTAGTTGTCTTTGAAGTGGTTACAACATAGCTGTGATTTCTGATCTGATATACTGGTATCCGTAGGCTTTTCCAAATCTAGATGGCACATAATCAGATATTTTAAGGCCTGTGTTAATGAGCACAAGCAGAGCTGGTGCCTGAGGCCCCTTTCACACTTGTGCGATCTGTCCTGCGCACAGAGCGGCCTGAACCTTCTCTTCTGGGGTCCCCTGCAGGAGATCTTGGCTCCTTATCTTCTCCGTGTGCCCCCAGAGCCGCTGTCTATGGGGGCACTCATGTGGACTCGATCCCTAGCTGGGCTGTGTGTGTCCATTTTTATTTTTACTTGCTTTAACTGACAGCATGAAGATCAAGTTCTCCCCTTTGATCTGCAGCTGAATAAGACAAAATAGATACAAAAGCAACAATGAACAATTTTACTTTGTATCTTGAACTGTGTTCATAAACGCCAAGTCAGATGGTTCTTTTTTTTGACAGCTGCAACTGCTAAAGCTGTTGTATGTACACAGCAACTCCTGACTTCGTTTTCAGAGCTGAAAATTAAATGTAACGTAAAATCAATGTATAACTAAAGGCAAAATTTTTTTTTATTTTTTATTTTTTTTAAGTTTAGGGATTAGAGGGATTAGAATGCTTGTCAGTTTTTATACCTGTGCCCCCATTAGGGAGTTTCACCCTTTCTATTTGTCCCATTATGATTGAAAGTGAAAGTTGAAGAAAATCACACATTTTGAGTTGTCCCCAGAAAAGTAATAGAAGGGAAATCTTCCATCTGGGTCACCAGGGGGTCCCAAAGAACTTCCTTAATTTGCAGGGATTTCCTCTCACTTGCTGTGCGGCTATGGGACAGGACGGAAGGGAAATCTCCACAATGGGACACAGCTTGTGGGGAAAAAAAAAATTGACAGGGATTCTACCCTCCCTTGCTCTATCCAAAAAAAAAAAAAAAAAGTTTTGCATATAGTTTTAAATTAAGGCCTCAAACGCACCCGCTCCCACATGGATGTCATATTGGGATGCAGCAGCTTTGTCCGTGCAGCTGCGCTTTCCAATAGACCTCTATGGGACTGCCAGCATCATGGGGATGTACACAACACCTGTGCATCCCCGTGCTGGCAAAACGCGGCCCTGCATGGGGCACGCAAGTAATCAGCCATGTGAACAAGGCCTAATGGCAATTGAAAACGGGGGATGGAGGGGGGGACATGGCAGAGGGGCAGAAGGACTGGAAGTGCTACACGCGTCCTTTGTACTTCAATTTATGTTTTTTGGGCGTGTGTAGCACATCCAGTGTCCTCAACTAGTTAAGCGATTGAATGACTTGTTGAATCATTGAAAGAATGGTTGTACTAGGCAGTTGGTTGGCATGTGTTTCAATCTTCATAATTTAGCTCCTAGGAAAAAACACAGACAATGCCATATGGGGCCTATTAAATGGTCTGATGAGGGAAAAAAATGCTAGTAAGCATATTCATTTATTGTATTCTGCCATATTCTTACAAGAATGAACTGAGCTGTATACTGTTTAATAACTACTTTGTAACCTCATCCTCACCTTTGCAGGAAAGCTGCCTCTGTGATTGCAAAGTACCCCACAAAAATCAAGAGTGGAGCAGAGGCAAAAAAATTGGTGAGCACTAGTGTGTGTGTGTGTTTGTGTGTGTGTGTGTGTGTGTGTATACAAATGCGTGTCTGTTAGTCATTAATTTGATCTTTGATCCTTGGATCCTAAGCCCAAGCTCCCCATATTGTTGTGACCAGTCCCGGGACAAGGTCATTAGCGCCTAGGGTGAAGTAGCCAAGCGGTGCCCCCCCCCACTAAAATGTATATGCATTATGTGTGAGCAAAAATTCTCTCCCTCCCAGAAAAAAATAAAAAATTGAGCTCTAATCTTTACACTTACCCCTGAAGCATAATTCCCTTTGCAAGCCAAAATTCTCCCTCAAGCTAAAATTATTTCCCCTCTTCCAGTACAAATCCCCCCTCCCAGCTTAAAACCTCTCCCTCCCAAACGCCCTCCTCCTAGTACAATTCCTCTACCCCTCAAATTTCCCCTCTGAGCATTAATCCTCCCCTCCAAATTCCCCTCTCCCCGCACAAATCTCCCTTCCTAATAGAAATCCACTCTCCTAGTACAAACTCCCCAAAATCTCCATGGCGCCCAGGGCAGCCACCCCTCCTGCCCACCCTTTTGTCCCGGCTCTGGTTGTGACTTTTGTTCATGCCAAGATTGAGCATCTCCTAAACTCCAGTGATTTCAGGGGGCTTTCCAAGGACAATACCTCAACAGATGCAAAAATATACATGGCCCTTTTTTAAAAGCACAGTGCACCAGAACACGCATAATGCAGTGCGTAGAGCTCTATTGTAAAATGTGTTGGGGTACTGTTCACGAGTGGCACCAAAACGCATTATACATGAGCAGATTTAATGCCATGTGTCGTGATAATGAGCGATAAAGTGTATTTTAGCATGTTGATGTGTGATTTAGCACACACTGCCACAATGTACAAGTGTGAGTGGGCCCTCAGACAGCAACTGCATGTGACCCTTGTCTTCCTGTACCGTGTTGAGATGGTGTGTAAGCAAAAGATTTGCTGTACAGAATTCTAAATACTTGGGCAAGTAGAACTGTAAACCTGGTTTGCTTATAAGTATCTAAACCAGCGGTCCCCAACCTTTTTGGCACCAGGGACCGGCTGCGTGGAAGAAAGTTGTGCCAAGGACCGGGGGGTGGGAGGGGGGGTGTTTCAGGAGGTGTGCTAGGAGAGGGGATTTAGGAGGATTTGTGCAGGGAGAGGGGAATTTGGAGGGGGGGGGATTCATGCTCAGAGGGGAGTAAGCGATTTTTCGTTGGCAATGGCTGGTGTTAGCACTTCAATTATCACGGCACCATGCTTGATATGGTGTCAGGGTGATTGAAGCGCATTATTTCTATTATTACATTGTAGTAATAAATTAAAGGAGAAGTCCAGCCTGAGCTTTTTAGGCTGGGCTTCTCCTCTGGGTCACAGGAGTGCAATTTGTTTTGCACTTCTGTGAACCGCTTTCAGCGGAGAGCAGTCTGCAGTCCGATCTCCGCTGACTTCGCTGCTATCAGTCGAGGCAGCACGTCATCCCGATTTCACAAGTCTGGATCCGCCAGCTGCCTTGAATAATGGCAGTTTCAGCGATCCGCTGAGACGGCCGCTCCCTGCCTCTCCACTAGAGGTGCACAATTAATCGTTAAAAAAATAATGATTTCGATTCACCTTCCCTAACGATTTCTCCTGCAGAGGTTGCAGATTTCTTTCATATAACACGTGGAGAGACTATGTGCTCACTCAGCTGTCAAAAGAAAGCATCCAGGCATTCTGCCAAGTCTTTAACTTGATACATTTTAACTAAGCTTCCTTCTTAGATCAAAGGGAAAAAACTTCTGTGTAAATAATTTGCCAAGTTTTCAACAACCTGTAAATGCAGGAAGTTTAACCACTTAAAGTCTAAATCTTTTTCTGACACTTCATTCTTAAGTTAAAATCAATATTTTTTGCTAGAAAATTACTTGGAACCCCCAAACATTATATATATTTTAGCAGAGACCCTAGGGCAGGGATATGCAATTAGCGGACCTCCAGCTGTTGCAAAACTACAAGTCCCATCATGCCTCTGCCTCTGGGTGTCATGCTTGTGGCTGTGAGAGTCTTGCTATGCCTCATGAGACTTGTAGTTCTGCAACAGCTGGAAGTCCGCTAATTGCTTATGCCTGCCCTGGGGAATAAAATGGCAATTGCTGCAATATTTTATGTCACACTGTATTTGCCCAGCGGTCTTTCAAATGCAATTTTTTGGGAAAAAATACACTTCAATGAATAAAAAAACAAAAAACAACGAAACAGTAAAGTTAGCCCAATTTTTTTTTTGTTTTAATGTGAAAGATGATGTTACGCCGTGAGAATCGTGATCTATCTTCTATCAAAAAAATCGTGATTTTCACTTTAGCCAGAATCGTGCAGCTCTACTTTCCACATCTCATTGCTCCAATGAGCATAGAGGATCAGAGCAGTAGAGATGCTGACTGACGGGCAGCATCTCTCCGCTCGGGGAGGAGTGAGAACTGAGCCATCGGCGGTTTTCGGTGGCTCGGTTCTCAGTGCAGAGACGCCGGGGGCAGCTGCAGCTGCAGCATCGGTCTGATACTCCATTCACCTAGGTAAGTATGAATAAGAACAAAAAAAAACAAAACCCCCGTACTACTCTTTTAAATAGTTCAACCTGAGCGTGTCACTTGCCAGTGTCGCCTTCCACCAGATGCAGCTTGTGACTTGCCACGTCACCCGCCACCAGATGCGGAGTGTCACTTGCCTCTCTGCCTGCCATCAGATGCGGAATGTCACTTGCCACCAGATGTGGATTCACTTGCCACGTTGCCTGCCACAAGATGTGGATTGTCACTTGCCACATCACCTTCCGCGTTGCCTGTCACCAGATGCGGAATGTCACTTGCCACGCTGTCTGCCATCAGATGTGAATTGTCGCTGCATTGGTGGCAGCACTGGTCCATCTAGCACAGAGGCAGGTCTCTGTGCAGTGGTGGGTTCCGAGTGAAGGCAGGAGAGCGGTGATGCGGTGCGGGCGGTGAGAGATGTCATCTCTCTGCTCCCCACCGCACCTCCGACATTGAGGCTGACAGAACACCGGCGTTGAGGGCGGAAGAGTGGTGATGCGGGGGGTGGAGAAAGAGATGATGCCATCTGTGCTTGCACGCCTGCTGGCTTCTCTCATCCACCCTGCTCTCTTATGCCGGCCACCCGCACTCGTGGCTCGGCTGCAGAGATGCCACGGTCCGGTGGTTGGAGACCTCTAAACCCAAGAAAACAATGTAATATTTCGCAACTTAGCAGTCCATAGATGTGGTGACTACATTAGTTTACTTTTTTCAGCCATTTTTCCTTTGTTTTCACCTGGCGATCCTATGAATAACACCCTACCTGTCCTAGGGTAACAACACACCCAACATACTGTATCTGTAGAGGAGCAGTTTTTTTTTTCACTCTATGAAAGTACTATAGAAGACACCCCTTCTCCTCTCCACAACAAACGGGAGGTGTTTTGTAGCCCATATAGAGAACTGGCAACAATATTAACAAATCATCAAATCTTCGGTTCAGAAGATTTTTTGCAAGATCAAGAGGTGTTTTTTTTGCTCAAGGGTTATTTGCATTCCTTGTAATAGGAATAAAAGTGATAAAAAAAAAAAAAAATTAAAGGGACCATGTAAAAATAGAATAATAATTTTTTTTTTAAAATTTAAAGCGCCCCCATCCACGCAGAAGCAAACGCATATGTAGGTCACGCCCACATATGTAAACGGCGTCCAAAACATACATGTGAGGTATCGCTGCAAGCTTTAGAGCAAGAGCAATAATTCTAGTACTAGACCTCCTCTGTAACTCTAAACTGGTAACCTGTAAAAAAAAATTTAAAGCGTCACCTATGGAGATTTTTAGGTACCGAAATTTGGCGCCATTCCACAATTGTGCGCAATTTTAAAGCGTGACATGTTGGGTATCTATTTACTCGGTGTAACATCATCTTTCACAATATACAAAATAATTGGGCTAAATATTGTGTTTTGTTTTTTTATTCATAAAATGTTTTTTTTTTCCCAAACAATTGTGTTTGAAATATTTTTGCACCAATATCGTGTGACAAAAAAAAGCAATGAATGCCATTTTATTGCCCAGGGTCTCATCTAAAAAACATATATATAATGTTTGGGGGTTTTGAGTAATTTTCTAGCAAAAAAATTATGATTTTTACATGTAGGAGAGGAATGCCATAATTGGCTTGGCTGGAAGTGGTTAAATTGTATATTTAACAAACCAAGAGAGCAAATAAGAAAAGTTTATTTTTAAAGGTTTACACACACTTTATTACTATCAATTGGAAACTGAGAGCTTGAATAAGAATGTGTTGGTTACATAGACAGTTATTGAGCTTCCTGCAATAGCAAAAAAAAAGAAGGGTCGTATTTACTCAATGATTTATTTCTCGGGCCTTGCAAAGCTTTGCTCCTATTTAAAATGTTTTCCCAGTCTGTTTTTATATCAGTAGACATGACAGTGTGCACTTTTATTGATTTGTTTATGCAATCATTTTTATTTTTATTTTTTTTCAGGATGGTGTTGGAGCCAAAATAGCAGAGAAGATAGATGAGTTTTTGGCTACAGGAAAATTGCGCAAACTTGAAAAGGTAATAAGCTGTTCTTAAACCTCAACTCATAATCACATTGATCCAGCTTGGACCAGAGTAAGTGTACATATTCCATACCTAAGGGACCGCTGTGGAAACACTACTACAGAAATCAATGCGGTCTTTTGGGTTCCTGTGCTAAGCAGCTGCCCATCTGCATAGTGACGACCAATTACAGAATGCCTTGTATCTTTTCCAGTGGATACAAGGAGTACTCTGATCAGACGATGTGAAAAATTGTGATATCACCAATTCATCTCTCCAGTTATTTTTCCCATTGCATTAGCATCTTGATAAGCAGGGAAGGAGGAACCAGGAAAGGCAATAAGTAGATCTATAAGTAGATTAAACTTCAGCTTTAAAGGTTAACACTATAAAAAATACATAAAATAAGTAGCCAAATAATAGTAAAAAGAGAAGAGCTTTTTTCTGCACTAATTTCCTATCCTAAGCTGTCCCCTTTAATAATGCTTTTCCCTTACTTGATTTCCCCTATGTCCATATCATTGTGTACAGTGGGTAAAATAATTATTTGATCCTCTGCAGATTTTGTAAGTTTGCCCACTTACAAAGAAATTAAGGGTCTATCGTTTTTTATCATATGTGTATTTTAAATAATAGAACATCAACATAAAATCCAGAAAATTACGTCAATCCCCGCGGGAGCCGCCGGTCATTTCACACTCGCCTGAAGAAACGGCACGGGCGGCCGTTCCTTTAGAGCTCATGTGCCGATGACATAATTGGCGCAGTAAATCTCTCCTAAACAACACATGCTTAGGAGGTATTTACAGTACCTATAGGTAAGGCTTATTCTAGGCTTACCTATACGTAAAACTTAGAAAGGGAGGTTTACACCCTCTTTAAGTTGCAGTTCAGTGAGTAAAATCTGTATTTGATCTCCAAGCAAAACATGACTTAGTACTTGGTGGAGAAACCCTTTTTGGCAAGCACAGAGGTAAGACGTTTCTTGTAGTTGGTAACCAGGTTTGCACACGTCTCAGAAGGGATTTTGGTCCACTCTTTACAGATCTTCTCTAACTCCTTAAGGTTTCTTGGCAGTCGCTTGGCAACTCAAAGTTTCAGCTCCCTCCCATAAATTTTCTATAGGATTAAGGTCTGGAGACTAGCTAGGCCACTCCACGCCCTTAATGTGCTTCTTCTTGAGCCGCTCCTTTTGTTGTCTTGGTATGTTTTGGGTCATTGTCATGCTGGAAGACCCATCCATGTCAAAGCGCAGGACTAAAATTGTTCTCCGAATGGTTCATAGATTCGACAAGATGACACAAGCTCTTCTATCAATTTCCTCACAAGGGTTACTGGAATCGGGTGAGTTAGTTTTGAAGTTTTTAACATATTATACTTTTACTATTATTTAGCTAATGGTGTAGTGGGCCAAAGGAACAGAAGTACAGTATGCCTTCATAAAAGAAATGTATTGGCATGTTGTCTCTTCTACTACAAATCCTAAAAACTAGGGGTATATTTCTCTTCATTGAGAGAGGACCTTCACAATGCAATTATTTTCATCATAGAGGCACACAATACCTCTAATTGTGTAGAAGCTGATGTGTCACCTTTGCTGTAAGCAGTCTCCATAGCATTGTGTACAAACAAATAGTATGTAATTTAGTCACAGATGTGTTTCTTTGACCTAGCATGACTTCTGTTACAGGCCGGCAGCTGCTCGCAAATTAGTAGAAGAAGGAATAAAGACTTTAGATGGTGAGTCTCATTGCGTATTTGTGTTTTTTTTTTTTTTTTTAAATCCTGACACAAGTAAACAACCGTCAGCTTAAAGAGACACTGTCACCTTGTCCATTCAGAGCAGCATCTGTTTAATGGGCCTCCCAAACCATTGATACTTTGGCAGTGCTCATCCGCTGCTCTTTCTGCTGCCTCAGCCAGCAGTGATACCCAGTAATGATGAGTATAGGGAAACATGTGACCTCCTCTATTGTGATAATGCTTGGATCTAGCGACCAAGAAGCTAGGCCCGAACACTGTCACGTGGCAGAGGGATTGATGTTGCCACTGCCCTTGGCCATCCCAAAACCAACAGACATTGTGTATTCCAGTGTCTACTACTAAGGAGGGAGTGGCACAGGACTATTGGAAAGTTGAATATCATTAAGTTATTAGCTTCCATTTTTTTGTCAATTTAATTGAACAAGCTGAATTTAGAAGCTGATTGGCTACCATGCACAGCTGCACTCTCCAGTTTAAGTAAATCACCCCCGCTGTCTCTTTTCACTGAATGGGCAAAGTAAAAGAGTCTTCTAAATGGTGGTTTCCTGCAAATTGCTAGTAGTTTGCTATAGCTTCTGAGGCATTGAACAGGGCCCTAACCTAAGCGTACAACCCCCCCCCCCCCCCCCCCCCCATGTTAATCTTCCCTAACACAAACCCCAACCTTCCCTGTAACCCTAGCACTAACCCTCCTTTACACTTTATGTAAACCTTAAAAAATATTTTTTATTTGCTCCCTTTTGGTCTGTTAAATGTACCATTAAAAGGACTTTGTTACACCTGTTCAATAAGTGCAAAAAAGATGCAGTACACTGAGTGAGCATTGTCACACTAGGGACAGAGAATGTGTTACTAGCATAATCACCAGGTGAAAATAAAATAAGAAAAGTAGCCTTGAAAAAAGGCACATAATGCAGCCACCACATATAAGGCCGGGTAAGCTGCAGTGTACAACCCCTGGCAAAAATTATGGAATCACCAGTCCCTGAGGATGTTCCTTCAGTTGTTTATTGTTGTAGAAAAAAAGCAGGTCACAGACATGGCCAAAAACTAAAGGCATTTCAAATGGCAACTTTCTGGCTTTAAGAAACACTAAAAGAAATCAAGAAAAATAATTGTGGTGGCCAGTAACAGTTATGCCGCGTACACACGGTCGGACTTTCTATCCTACTTGGTCCGGCACACTTTCCGACGGACTTTAAAACGGACGGACTTGCCCACACACGCCGGGACTTTCCGGCGGGCTAAGTCCGCCCGTCTTTCCGACGGACTTTCGCCGGAGTTCCGGCGGACTTTCAGAATGAACAGACTTGCCCACACACGGACAAGTCCGTTCATTTTGAACGTGACTCAGGTGCGACGGGACTAGCAAAGGATGTCAATCTTGCCGCTTTTATCGGCGAGATTGACACCTTGCGAGCCCCGTCGCGGTGCATACCAGGCCCTTAGGTCTGGTATGGATTATAAAGGGGAACCCCCTACGCCGAAAAAACGGCGTGGTCCCCCCCCTAAAATCCATACCAGACCCCGATCCGAGCACGCAGCCTGGCTGGTCAGGAAAGGGGGTGGGGACGAGCGAGCGCCCCCCCACCCTCCTGAACCGTACCAGGCCGCATGCCCTCAACATGGGGGGTGGGTGCTTTGGGGGAGGGGGGCGCCCTACGGGCCCCCCCACCCCAAAGCACCTTGCCCCCATGTTGATGAGGACAAGGGCCTCTTCCCGACAACCCTGGCCGTTGGTTGTCGGGGTCTGCGGGCGGGGGCTTATCGGAATCTGGGAGCCCCCTTTAATAAGGGGGCCCCCAGATCCCGGCCCCCCACCCTATGTGAATGAGTATGGGGTACATGGTACCCCTACCCATTCACCTATGAAAAAAGTGTAAGTAATAAAACACACTACACAGGTTTTTAAAATATTTTATTAAACAGCTCCGGGGGGATCTTCCTCCGGCTTCGGGGGTCTTCTTCCGGCTTCGGGGGTCCCTCCGCTTCATCTTCTCCCGGCGTCCGGTTGGTTCTTCTCCGCTCTCTTCTCTCCAGTTCTTCGACCGGCTCCTCTGCTGTGTTCAGGTAGCTCTCTTGCCAGCAGAGGTCCGGACTGTGACGTTTAGGGGGCGTGGTCACTGGGTGATGTTGACCACGCCCCCTAAAACGTCACAGTCCCAGCATGCCCAGGGACTGTGACATCAAAAGGGGGCGGGGTCTCCGCCTATATAAGTCACAACGCAGCCCTCGGAGAGCAGTCCAGCCGGAGAGAGCGTCGTGTCAACATCTGGGGAAGAGAAGAAGCCCAGAAGTCCGGACCTCTGCTGGCAAGAGAGCTACCTGAACACAGCAGAGGAGCCGGCCGAAGAACTGGAGAGAAGAGAGCGGAGAAGAACCAACCGGACGCCGGGAGAAGATGAAGCGGAGGGACCCCCGAAGCCGGAAGAAGACCCCCGAAGCCGGAAGAAGACCCCCGAAGCCGGAGGAAGATCCCCCCGGAGCTGTTTAATAAAATATTTTAAAAACCTGTGTAGTGTGTTTTATTACTTACACTTTTTTCATAGGTGAATGGGTAGGGGTACCATGTACCCCATACTCATTCACATAGGGTGGGGGGGCCGGGATCTGGGGGCCCCCTTATTAAAGGGGGCTCCCAGATTCCGATAAGCCCCCCGCCCGCAGACCCCGACAACCAACGGCCAGGGTTGTCGGGAAGAGGCCCTTGTCCTCATCAACATGGGGGCAAGGTGCTTTGGGGTGGGGGGGGCCCGCAGGGCGCCCCCCTCCCCCAAAGCACCCACCCCCCATGTTGAGGGCATGCGGCCTGGTACGGTTCAGGGGGGGGGGGGGGCGCTCGCTCGTCCCCACCCCCTTTCCTGACCGGCCAGGCTGCGTGCTCGGATCGGGGTCTGGTATGGATTTTAGGGGGGACCCCACGCCGTTTTTTCGGCGTAGGGGGTTCCCCTTTATAATCCATATCAGACCTAAGGGCCTGGTATGCACCGCGCTCGCCGCAATAGGAAAATTTGTTTTTCCTATTGCAGCGAGAGCGAGATGCAATACCCTGCCCTCGTGTTGTATCTGGTCCGTCGGACCAGCATACACACGAGCGGGCTTTCCGTCGGACTAGCACACACACGAGCGGACTTTCCGCCCGAAACTGAGTCCGGCGGAAAGATTTAAAACTTTTTTCAAATCTAGGTCCGGCGGGCTTTTGGGAAAAAGTCCGCCGGAAAAGTCCGCCGGCGCCCACACACGGGCGGATTGTCCGGCACACTCTGGTCCGCCGGACCAAGTATGCCGGAAAGTCCGACCGTGTGTACGCGGCATTAGATTTATAGAACACTATGGCCATGTCTGTGATCTGCTTTTTTTCTACAACAATAAACAACTGAAGGAACATCCTCAGGGACTGGTGATTCCATAATTTTTGCCAGGGGTTGTATATTATAGTGTCCTTCCTATGGTGAGATTTTTAACTTACGTTTATGTGACTAATGCTTTTTAAGAAAAAAAGACACACTTCAGAGCAAGATACTTTATAGTCGCTTATCCCACCGCCAGTTTGTGGAACCTTTCGTGTTGGGGCAGCCAGAGCAAAGCTGCCAGCAGAATTTTCAAATTCGGATGCCTATAGCTCTTGCATTTACAAACAGCTTTTCTTCACTATGGAGTCCTCAACAAAAGAGATTTTATATTTGAGAAATATGCCTACAGATGCAGCTATAAATGCTGAAGTTTGATGAGGCTCATCTTTTTTTATTTTTTTTATTACTTTTGTTTTTTACTTTTGTTTGGTTTTATTAATGAGGTTCATCTTAAAAATGATCAAAGGATGGAGGTGGTGGGAGGGGGACCGTGTCTGCTGTACTGCTCGACTTTGCTTAGTGCAGGCATGTCCAAAGTTTGTGGCCCCCAACGATCTCCCAGCGCTGGGGCTGCCTTGGAGGGGACAGGGAGGAGGCGGGATGAGTGCCATACACACAGGAGTACTTCCTGTTTACACGGCAGCCTCTGTAATAGGAAGTCCCATCTCCGGCACTGCCATTGGACGACTGTTCTGTCCATCAAGGGAGGCTGGACTTTCTTTTAAAGAGGCCACCGAGAAAATAGGAGTTTTTCCTGTATGTAATCTTTTGGCGCTCGTCCCACTCCCTCCTGTCCCCTCCGAGGCTGCAGATGGATGGGCATCAATCAGGCTGCACTGATGGCAATGGTGAGTCTGCATTCCTGGCAATGGTGGGTGCTGCATTCCTGGCAATGGTGGGTGCCACATTCCTGGCAATGGTGGGTGCCGCATTCCTGGAAATGGTGGGTGCCGCATTCCTGGCAGTGGTGGGTGCCGCATTCCTGGCAGTGGTGGGTGCCGCATTCCTGGCAGTGGTGGGTGCCGCATTCCTGGCAGTGGTGGGTGCCGCATTCCTGGCAGTGGTGGGTGCCGCATTCCTGGCAGTGGTGGGTGCCGCATTCCTGGCAGTGGTGGGTGCCGCATTCCTGGCAGTGGTGGGTGCCGCATTCCTGGCAGTGGTGGGTGCCGCATTCCTGGCAGCGGTGGGTGCCGCATTCCTGGCAGCGGTGGGTGTCGCATTCCTGGCAGCGGTAGGTGTCGCATTCCTGGCATTGCTGGCAATGGTGGGGCTGCAAAGGTGGGTGCTGCATTGCTGGCAATGGTGGGGCTGCATTCCTGGCAATGGTGGGGCTGCAAAGGTGGGTGCTGCATTCCTGGCAATGGTGGGGCTGCAAAGGTGGGTGCTGCATTCCTGGCAATGGGAGTGCTGCAATCATGGCAATGGTGGGGGCATTCATGGCAATGGGAGTGCTGCAATCATGGCAATGGTGGGGGCATTCATGGCAATGGGAGTGCTGCAATCATGGCAATGGTGGGGGCATTCATGGCAATGGGAGTGCTGCAATCATGGCAATGGTGGGGGCATTCATGGCAATAGTGGTGCTGCATTCATGGCACTTGTGAGGCTGCAGATGGGCACTGACCCTTATTTTGCTTCACAGTTCTTTCTTTAAAATTTAGGTTTTTTTCCTGAAACTTCTCTCTTAAAGTGAAGTTGCGTGTTATACGACAATATATACGGTAGGTATATCCAAATAACACACCCGAGCTCCTCTCTTTACTCACACACAGCCACAAAGGTAAGAGAATTCTTGTTGGGACGTGTATTAGTGCTGCAACGAACACACCTTGACCAAATTTTAATGGTTCAAAGAATGCCAGGCAAAATGGTCGGCACTCACGCATGTTCACTTCATCAAATCTGGCCCTCTTTGAAAAAAGTTCAGACACCCCTGCTTTGTGCAATTTCTGATGCCATTGACAATGTGAAGGCCTGTGCCAACGGACTTTTGTTCATGTAAGAACTGCTTCTCTTCCTTACAAGTCTATGGGAATGCAAAATTAGTTTGAAGGAGGTCAAATGTCCCTTTTTTATGAATTTTGGAATAATCTCAGAAGCATCTCTTAAAGCGGTTGTATACCTATATTTGTAACTTTTACCTACAGGTAAGCCTATAATAAGGCTTACCTGTAGGTAAAAAAAATATCTCCTAAACCTGTAAGGTTTAGGAGATATTCCCCTCGCAATGAGCCGCTAACTGCAGCGGCGCATGCGCACAGGGGACTCTCGGCTGACAGCCCGGCAAACTCCGGAGCTTGCCGGGCAGAAGTCTCCCGCGCGCATGCGCGGGAGTGACGACATCGCGGCTCCGGCCACTCACAGTGCCGGAGCCGCGATACCCGGAAGACACGCCGAGGGGAGATGTCGGCTCCCTCGGCGTGGACCAGGTGAGATGCCGGCGCCTCGTTCTAAGGTAAGTATCTCATAATGAGCTAGTATGCGGTGCATACTAGCTCATTATGCCTTTTCCCTTGCAGGTGTAAAAAAAAAAAAAAAATGACAGCGGGTATACAACCGCTTTAACCACTTGCCGACCGCCGCACACAGATGTACGTCGACAAAGCGGCACGGGCAGGCATAAGGGCTTACCTGTACGTCCCTGCCTGCCCGCGGGTGGGGGGTCCGATCGGACCCCCCCCGGTGCCTGCGACGGTCGGCAAATGTCCCCCGGCGATCGGTGGTGAGGGGGAGGCCATCCATTCGTGGCCCCCCCCTCGCGATCGCTCCCAGCCAATGGGATCATTTCCCTGCCTCTGTATTGTACACAGAGGCAGAGGAAATGATGTCATCTCTCCTCGGCTCGGTATTTTCCGTTCCGGGCCGAGGAGAGAAGACTGTAATGTGAGTGCACAACACACATACACACAGTAGAACATGCCAGGCACACATTACACCCCGATCCCCCCCCCGATCGCCCCCCGATCCCCCCCCCCAATCACCCCCCCCCCCCCTGTCACAAACTGACACAAAGCAGGTTTTTTTTTTTTTTTTTTTTCTGATTACTGCATTAGTGTCAGTTTGTGACAGTTAGTGTGTTAGGGCAGTGAATGTTAGGCCCCCTTTAGGTCTAGGGTACCCTCCTAACCCCCCCTAATAAAGTTTTAACCCCTTGATCACCCCCTGTCACCAGTGTTGCTAAGCGATCATTTTTCTGATCGCTGTATTAGTGTCGCTGGTGACGCTAGTTAGGGACATAAATATTTAGGTTCGCCGTCAGCGTTTTATAGCGACAGGGACCCCCATATACTACCTAATAAATGTTTTAACCCCTTGATTGCCCCCTAGTTAACCCTTTCACCACTGATCACCGTATAACTGTTACGGGTGACGCTGGTTAGTTCGTTTATTTTTTATAGTGTCAGGGCACCCGCCGTTTATTACCGAATAAAGGTTTAGCCCCCTGATCGCCCGGCGGTGATATGCGTCGCCCCAGGCAGCGTCAGATTAGCGCCAGTACCGCTAACACCCACACACGCAGCATACACCTCCCTTAGTGGTATAGTATCTGTACGGATCAATATCTGATCCAATCAGATCTATACTAGCGTCCCCAGCAGTTTAGGGTTCCCGAAAACGCAGTGTTAGCGGGATCAGCCCAGATACCTGCTAACACCTGCGTTTTGCCCCTCCGCCCGGCCCAGCCCAGCCCACCCAAGTGCAGTATCGATCGATCACTGTCACTTACAAAACACTAAGCGCATAACTGCAGCGTTCGCATAGTCAGGCCTGATCCCTGCGATCGCTAACAGTTTTTTTGGTAGCGTTTTGGTGAACTGGCAAGCACCAGCCCCAGGCAGCGTCAGGTTAGCGCCAGTAGCGCTAACACCCACGCACGCACCGTACACCTCCCTTAGTGGTATAGTATCTGAACGGATCAATATCTGATCCGATCAGATCTATACTAGCGTCCCCAGCAGTTTAGGGTTCCCAAACACGCAGTGTTAGCGGGATCAGCCCAGATACCTGCTAGCACCTGCGTTTTTCCCGTCCGCCCGGCCCAGCCCACCCAAGTGCAGTATCAATCGATCACTGTCACTTACAAAACACTAAACGCATAACTGCAGCGTTCGCAGAGTCACGCCTGATCCCTGCGATCGCTAACAGTTTTTTTGGTAGCGTTTTGGTGAACTGGCAAGCACCAGCCCCAGGCAGCGTCAGATTAGCGCCAGTACCGCTAACACCCACGCACGCAGCATACGCCTCCCTTAGTGGTATAGTATCTGAACGGATCAATATCTGATCCGATCAGATCTATACTGGCGTCCCCAGCAGTTTAGGGTTCCCACAAACGCAGTGTTAGCGGGATCAGCCCAGATACCTGCTAGCACCTGCGTTTTGCCCCTCCGCCCGGCCCAGCCCACCCAAGTGCAGTATCGATCGATCACTGTCACTTACAGAACACTAAACGCATAACTGCAGCGTTCGCAGAGTCAGGCCTGATCCCTGCGATCGCTAACAGTTTTTTTGGTAGCGTTTTGGTGAACTGGCAAGCGCCAGCGGCCTAGTACACCCCGGTCGTAGTCAAACCAGCACTGCAGTAACACTTGGTGACGTGGCGAGTCCCATAAGTGCAGTTCAAGCTGGTGAGGTGGCAAGCACAAGTAGTGTCCCGCTGCCACCAAAAAGACAAACACAGGCCCGTCGTGCCCATAGTGCCCTTCCTGCTGCATTCGCCAATCCTAATTGGGAACCCACCGCTTCTGCAGCGCCTGTACTTCCCCCATTCACATCCCCAACCAAATGCAGTCGGCTGCATGAGAGGCATTTTCTTTATGTCCTCCCGAGTACCCCTACCCAGCGAACCCCCCCCCCCCAAAAAAGATGTTGTGTCTGCAGCAAGCGCGGATGTAGGCGTGACACCCGCTATTATTGTCCCTCCTGTCCTGACAATCCTGGTCTTTGCATTGGTGAATGTTTTGAACGCTACCATTCACTAGTTGAGTATTAGCGTAGGGTACAGCATTCCACAGACTAGGCACACTTTCACAGGGTCTCCCAAGATGCCATCGCATTTTGAGAGACCCGAACCTGGAACCAGTTACAGTTATAAAAGTTAGTTACAAAAAAAAAAAAACACATACAAAAATATAAAAAAAAAAAAAATAGTTGTCGTTTTATTGTTCTTTCTCTCTCTATTCTCTCTCTCTATTGTTCTGCTCTTTTTTACTGTATTCTATTCTGCAATGTTTTATTGTTATTATGTTTTATCATGTTTGTTTTTCAGGTATGCAATTTTTTATACTTTACCGTTTACTGTGCTTTATTGTTAACCATTTTTTTGTCTTCAGGTACGCCATTCACGACTTTGAATGGTTATACCAGAATGATGCCTGCAGGTTTAGGTATCATCTTGGTATCATTCTTTTCAGCCAGCGGTCGGCTTTCATGTAAAAGCAATCCTAGCGGCTAATTAGCCTCTAGACTGCTTTTACAAGCAGTGGGAGGGAATGCCCCCCCCCCCCCAACGTCTTCCGTGTTTTTCTCTGGCTCTCCTGTCTCAACAGGGAACCTGAAAATGCAGCCGGTGATTCAGCCAGCTGACCATAGAGCTGATCAGAGACCAGAGTGGCTCCAAACATCTCTATGGCCTAAGAAACCGGAAGCTACGAGCATTTTATGACTTAGATTTCGCCGGATGTAAACAGCGCCATTGGGAAATTGGGAAAGCATTTTATCACACCGATCTTGGTGTGGTCAGATGCTTTGAGGGCAGAGGAGAAATCTAGGGTCTAATAGACCCCAATTTTTGCAAAAAAGAGTACCTGTCACTACCTATTGCTATGATAGGGGATATTTATATTCCCTGAGATAACAATAAAAATGATTTAAAAAAAAAATGAAAGGAACAGTTTAAAAATAAGATAAAAAAATAATAATAATAAAGAAAAAAAAAAAAAAAGCACCCCTGTCCCCCCTGCTCTCGCGCTAAGGCGAACGCAAGCGTCGGTCTGGCGTCAAATGTAAACAGCAATTGCACCATGCATGTGAGGTATCGCCGCGAAGGTCAGATCGAGGGCAGTAAGTTTAGCAGTAGACCTCCTCTGTAAATCTAAAGTGGTAACCTGTAAAGGCTTTTAAAGGCTTTTAAAAATGTATTTAGTTTGTCGCCACTGCACGTTTGTGCGCAATTTTAAAGCATGTCATGTTTGGTATCCATGTACTCGGCCTAAGATCATCTTTTTTATTTCATCAAACATTTGGGCAATATAGTGTGTTTTAGTGCATTAAAATGTAAAAAAGTGTGTTTTTTTCCCCAAAAAATGTGTTTGAAAAATCGCTGCGCAAATACTGTGTGAAAAAAAAAATGAAACACCCACCATTTTAATCTGTAGGGCATTTGCTTTAAAAAAAATATATAATGTTTGGGGGTTCAAAGTAATTTTCTTGCAAAAAAAATTTATTTTTTTATGTAAACAATAAGTGTCAGAAAGGGCTTTGTCTTCAAGTGGTTAGAAGAGTGGGTGATGTGTGACATAAGCTTCTAGATGTTGTGCATAAAATGCCAGGACAGTTCAAAACCCCCCCAAATGACCCCATTTTGGAAAGTAGACACCCCAAGCTATTTGCTGAGAGTCATGTTGAGTCCATGGAATAATTTATATTGTGACACAAGTTGCGGGAAAGAGACAATTTTTTATTTTTTTTATTTTTTTTTGCGCAAAGTTGTCACTAAATGATATATTGCTCAAACATGCCATGGGAATATGTGAAATTACACCCCAAAATACATTCTGTTGCTTCTCCTGAGTACGGGGATACCACATGTGTGAGACTTTTTGGGAGCCTAGCCGCGTACGGGACCCCGAAAACCAAGCACCGCCTTCAGGCTTTCTAAGGCCGTAAATTTTTGATTTCACTCTTCACTGCCTATCACAGTTTCGGAGGCCATGGAATGCCCAGGTGGCAAAAAAAAACCCCAAATGACCCCATTTTGGAAAGTAGACACCCCAAGCTATTTGATGAGAGGTATAGTGAGTATTTTGCAGACCTCACTTTTTGTCACAAAGTTTTGAAAATTGAAAAAAGAAAAAAAAAAAAGTTTTTTCTCGTCTTTCTTTATTTTCAAAAACAAATGAGAGCTGCAAAATACTCACCATGCCTCTCAGCAAATAGCTTGGGGTGTCTACTTTCCAAAATGGGGTCATTTGGGGGGGGTTTGTGCCACCTGGGCATTCCATGGCCTCCGAAACTGTGATAGGCAGTGAGGAGTAAAATCAAAAATGTACGCCCTTAGAAATCCTGAAGGCAGTGATTGGTTTTCGGGGTCCCGTACGCGGCTAGGCTCCCAAAAAGTCCCACACATGTGGTTTACCCATACTCAGGAGAAGCAGCTAAATGTATTTTGGGGTGCAATTCCACATATGCCCATGGCCTGTGTGAGCAATATATCATTTAGTGACAACTTTGTGCAAAAAAAAAAAAAAAAAAAAATTTGTCACATTCCCGCAACTTGTGTCAAAATATAAAACATTCCATGGACTCAACATGCCTCAAAGCAAATAGCTTGGGGTGTCTACTTTCCAAAATGGGGTCATTTGGGGGGGTTTTATGTCATCTGGGCATTTTATGGCCTTCAAAACTGTGATAGGTAGTGAGGAGTAAAATCAAAAATGTACGCCCTTAGAAATCCTGAAGGCAGTGATTGGTTTTCGGGGCCCCGTACGCGGCTAGGCTCCCAAAAAGTCCCACACATGTGGTATCCCCGTACTCAGGAGAAGCAGCTAAATGTATTTTGGGGTGCAATTCCACATATGCCCATGGCCTGTGTGAGCAATATATCATTTAGTGACAACTTTTTGTAATTTTTTTTTTTTTTTTTTTTTTTTTTTTTGTCATTATTCAATCACTTGGGATAAAAAAAATGAATATTCAATGGGCTCAACATGCCTCTCAGCAAATTCCTTGGGGTGTCTACTTTCCAAAATGGGGTCATTTGGGGGGGTTTTGTACTGCCCTGCCATTTTAGCACCTCAAGAAACGACATAGGCAGTCATAAATTAAAGGCTGTGTAAATTCCAGAAAATGTACCCTAGTTTGTAGACGCTATAACTTTTGCGCAAACCAATAAATATACACTTATTGACATTTTTTTTACCAAAGACATGTGGCCGAATACATTTTGGCCTAAATGTATGACTAAAATTGAGTTTATTGGATTTTTTTTAGAACAAAAAGTAGAAAATATCATTTTTTTTCAAAATGTTCGGTCTTTTTCCGTGTATAGCGCAAAAAATAAAAATGGCAGAGGTGATCAAATACCATCAAAAGAAAGCTCTATTTGTGGGAAGAAAAGGACGCAAATTCCGTTTGGGTACACCATTGCATGACCGCGCAATTAGCAGTTAAAGCGAAGCAGTGCCGAATTGTAAAAAGTGCTCTGGTCAGGAAGGGGGTAAATCCTTCCGGGGCTGAAGTGGTTAACCTTGCATTTATTCTAACAATAATAAGTAGTAGTTAGTAGGAGTGTTGATCTGATACATAATCATTTTTAAAATAACGAATCTGTCATTATAAATTGAAAAAATGACTAATTTATCAGGACTTATGCATTTTAGGCACAGTTCTGGGTGAGATGTATGTTTGACTAGCAGTCAGACATAGGAGGGGCTACCTGAAGTCCATGTATAGCATTTGAGTTCTGATTTTCAAGGGAATACATCACTTTTTTTTTCTCTGCAGATCTAAGAAACAATGAACATAAATTAAATCATCATCAACGGATTGGTTTAAAGTGAGTAACCTTGAATAATATTGTCGTGGGTCTCTAAAGTTGGGTATGATGCTCTGGACTCTACATAATGGTTGTACAGAATGCATCTCATGTGTAAACTATGACAGTTGTAGATCTATTTTACAATAGTATGGGGATAGGAGGACATGTTGCTGTTTACACTATGAAAGCGGGAGGCCAAACTCAATATGAATTATAAAGGTTGGAGACCAGACTCCACATATAGTAAGGAGATGGGAGGCTAGGCCATTGTATATGCTATGGAAGTAGAAGGCTATGCTCAATGTACAGAATAGAGATGGGACAGGCTGCTGCTTATACTATGGATGTGATAGGCCAGGCTTCGAGCATAGTAAGCTTGGGCTCTCCCCTCCATATTGTGTGTGGAATGGAGACTGGGCTTAGTGTACAGTATAGGGGTGGGAGGACACACTCAATGTAAATTATGAAGGCAGGATGACATGCTTAATGTGCATTAAAGAGGTCGGAGGACAAGCTCAATGGATATTGAGGTCATGGATGAGGCTCAACGTATAGTATTCAGGTAAGAGACAAGATTTAATGTATAGTATGCAGATGGAAGGCAGCTGTATATAATTGAAATGGTAAACCAGGCTCAGTGTATATAGTATGGAGGTTGGAGACTACAGTGAGGAGAAAAAAGTAATTGATCCCCTGCTGATTTTGAGAGAGACAGAATAACAACCAAAAAAATCCAGAAAAACGCATTTCAAAAAGTTTATAAATTGATTTGCATTTTAATGAGTGAAATAAGTATTTGATCCCCTATCAATCAGAAAGATTTCTGGCTCCCAGGTGTCTTCTATACAGGTAACGAGCTGAGATCAGGAGCACTCTCTTAAAGTGGTTATAAACCCTTTTTAAAAATTAAAAAATAAAAAACCTGCAAGACAAAGGCATAATGAGCTAGTATGCATGGCATACTAGCTCATTATGAATTACTTACCTGAGATCGAAGCCCCTGCAGCGGTCCTCATTCACCGCTCCGGCGGCCGACATCTCTCAGGGGGTTACTTCCGGGTATCGCGGCTCCGGCGCTGTGATTGGCCGGAGCCACCGGTAACGTGCCGTTGTCCGTGGTGTGGTGTGTGAGCACACTCAAAAAACTCCACCCAGTGCCAAAAACAGTGCACACACATAAAGAGTGTAACACTAAATGTGTAACGGGTATACACATAAGAAGTACCTTAACCCTGATCCTCGGCCCTAGAGGCAAGTGCGGAAACAAGTGTGCGAAGTGCAGTGACCTTGGTGCCATAATTCAAGTGATTGGCGTCACCGTGAAACTATGGCGCCCCTGGACTGCCGCTCCAGGGGCACATACACCACGGGCTTCTTTCAACCCCTGCCCACAGTCAAACCAGTGCAGCCCTCGTCTCCACCAGAAAGGCATGGAGCTTAGGGAGAGCCCCAGAAGGAAAAGGCTCCACCACCGCTCCCATTGCTCCTACCTAATTACATTTGGGAAATACTACCCCAGACCCCCCCCCCCCCCCCCCGGTGGGAAAGGGGGGGCCAGTGTTCTTTCACGAAAAACTGACGAGAACAGGAACCACACCAATCTAGGCCAGAAGGCCAGGGACTCGATCCTTCAGCCAGACCCAGTGCCTCTCCATCCCTATCAGGAGGTAACCCTTCCGGCTTTCTCTAAAGGAAACCTATTAATGGTTCTCAGTTTGTCGAGCAGTCCGGTTTTGGCTCTCCCTGATACTAACTGTCCAGGTTACCATTGCACCAAGTAGATTTTCATAGCCATCATCAACCCCAACCCACCACCGTGGATCAGGGACAGTAACACAGCGCCACCACTTGGTAACTGATTAGAACAGGTACTACACTTGATCTTAGCCAAAAGGCTGAGAAGCAATGCAGTGATGACCAGCAGGGTTCTTTGTTTAATTTTTTTCCTCAATATAGAAAATAAAACGATGAATCACTATGGTCAGGCTGTCCAACTTCATAAACAGAAATGATGTTGCACAATAATCCTATAATAGTTAAAGGATACCTAACCCCAAGAACAAAAATGTAACATATTGAAGCTTAGAGTCCTTAGATGTGCTGGTTGGCTTAGTTTCCTTTTTTTCTTTTCTTTTTTTTTTTCTTTTTTTTTTTTTTTTTTTTTTAAGCCAAGTCAGCGCAAAAAACAAAACAAAGCCTTTTGATCTTACCAGAATCGCAGTGTCTTATCACTTCTGTAGCTGTAGAGAAGGATATCTTTTTTTTCCAAACTATCTTCTCTAATCTACCAATTGCCCAATCCATGTGAGAGAGTAAACTGCAGTATATTAAATTTTTGGGGTTAGCTACACTTTAACCACTTCCCACCTAGCCACTGTATATAAATGGCCAAGCAGGTGCTCTCTATTTCAGGAAGGATATACCTGTACATCCTCCTGCTTGCATGCCCCCTGGGGTGCACAGCAGTGCGATCTGTGACTGCTGTGTCCACCAGACACAGCAGATTACAGTTGTCCGTGCTGGGCCGCTGTAATTGGCCCAGGTACCATGTGATCGCTGTGTCCATTCATGATAGCATTGTTTACTATTGTGATCTCTGTGGTCACAGGGTCAGTCACAGTGGTCATGTACTATGTGATGGCTATGGAAATCACCCCCTGCTTTCTGCTTGCAAAGAGAGAGGGGGGAGAGCTGCTGCAGATGGGCACAGCATTGAATCAAGAAAGGACTCTGGTAAGTATAAGGGAGCAAGAGGGCGATACACATACAGGGACATTTTTTACCTTACTGCAGGGAATGCAGTAAGGTAAAAAATGTCCAGCTTTTACAACCACTTTAAAGTAGAACTACACATCTGAGCACCACAAACGCTATTTATTTTTAACATTCAACGCAAACTCCCCCATCCATCCATGTCTCTATGCTTTGATTTGCTGAGAAATCACTTTGCAAAACACCCGCCTAGCATTTCTGGCCTTGGCTATTTTGAGTAAGGGCAGACGATTCATGTAGCATTTACTTCTTGGAATCTGTCATTCCTTAGCTCAGGCCTGCTTGCAGGAGGGTGTGCTTAGCTGTGAAAAATCCCCTCCTCATCTCCTGAAGACCCCTGGGATGTATGACATAATTTGCCTACACTTGGAATCCAGGAAGTAAATGAAGAAATGTAAAAAAATGTTTTAAAAAAACAAGGTAAATATAATATACTTTCCTATCCATTTACTAATACTAGCAACATAAGGATAAAAAAAATAATCAATGTTGCTTGAGAGAGTGAAGTTCCACTTTAACGGAAGTTAAAGTAATTGTAGTCAGTGTGAATAGATGAAAAATTCAGGCTCCCTCTTCTTTCTATTCAGATACTTTGAGGATTTTGAAATGCGGATTCCCAGAGACGAAATGTTAAAGATGCAGGTAACACTCTGTTTATTCAGTGAATATAGTACATGTGGGCAAGCATTATTTATAACAACATCACCGTGAATACCCTTAAATATATCTTTTTCAATATGTGTGTAATGAAACCTTACCATCTACATTTGAAGTTCTGACTAGGTCTTTCTACACACACAAAACACACCAGCAAATGTATAAGAGATTTTTTGTGGTACACCTATACACAAGGGATCCCGGTTAGGAAAGTAACCCGTCATACCCCTTTCACACGGGGCAGATCCGCTGGATGGACTCTGCGGGGGATCGCTCCGTTGATCCCCGCTGAGCAAGCGGATGACAGGTCCATCTCCGCTTACTGTGCAGGGACGGATCTGTCAAAGCCCCGCTGTCCTCTATGGAGAGATCAGATGAAAACAGACAGTCTGTCTGCTGACATCCGCCTGCCCATAGAAGTCAATATGTGGCCCGCTCGGATCTGCCTGAAAAACGGACAGATGGATCAGAGCGGGCTGATCGTGTGAAAGGGTCTTAAAGTCAAACTAAACACTCTAATCCACCAAGGAAGGCGCCATCTTGGCTTCTGTTTAGATCTGCGGTTGCCATGATGCTGCACACGTGACTAGCTATGCCACCAGCCATTTCGGAGCTTGAGAGCTGACATAACCACCCTGGCAACTGTGACCGTTATCATGAGAGGCGTGCTTTGTATGCAACATGCACTGTGCATGTGTTATTCGTCTGAATATCAATGCAGAAAATAACATTGGTATGTTTTGATTACAGATTTCATAACTTTTATTGAACATTTCTAGCTCAAGCTTTCTTTTGAGAAAGGGTTAAATTGGTGGGTTTAGTAGTTCTTTAACCACTTGACGACCGCCTCACGCCGATGTACGTCGGCAAAGTGGCACGGACAGGCAAAATCACGTACAGTGTACGTGATTTGCGTTCCGCGGGTGGGGGTCCGATCGGACCCCCCCCCCGGTGCCCGAGGCGGTCGTCGTTTGTCCAGCGGCGATCGGTGGTGAGGGGGAGACCATCCGTTCGTGGCCCCCCCCCTCGCGATCGCCGCCGGCCAATCGAATCATTCCTTTGCTGCTGTATGCTAAACAGCAGCAAAGGAAATGATGTCATCTCTCCTCGGCTCGGTAATTTCCGTTCCGGCCCGAGGAGAGAAGACATCAATGTGAGTGCACCAACACACACACACACAGTAGAACATGCCAGGCACACAAAACACCCCGATCCCCCCCCCGATCGCCCCCCGATCCCCCCCCAATCACCCCCCCCCCCCCCCCTGTCACAAACTGACACCAGCAGTTTTTTTTTTTTTTTTTTTCTGATTACTGCATAGTGTCAGTTTGTGACAGTTACAGTGTTGGGACAGATACTGTTACCCCCCTTTAGGTCTAGGGTACCCCCCTAACCCCCCCTAATAAAGTTTTAACCCCTTGATCACCCCCTGTCACCAGTGTCACTAAGCGATCATTTTTCTGATCGCTGTATTAGTGTCGCTGGTGACGCTAGTTAGGGACATAAATATTTAGGTTCGCCGTCAGCGTTTTATAGCGTCAGGGACCCCCATATACTACCGAATAAATGTTTTAACCCCTTGATTGCCCCCTAGTTAACCCTTTCACCACTGATCACCGTATAACCGTTACGGTTGACGCTGGTTAGTTTGTTTATTTTTTATAGTGTCAGGGCACCCGCCGTTTATTACCGAATAAAGGTTTAGCCCCCTGATCGCCCGGCGGTGATATGCGTCGCCCCAGGCAGCGTCAGATTAGCGCCAGTACCGCTAACACCCACGCACGCAGCATACACCTCCCTTAGTGGTATAGTATCTGAACGCATCAATATCTGATCCGATCAGATCTATACTAGCGTCCCCAGCAGTTTAGGGTTCCCAAAAACGCAGTGTTAGCGGGATCAGCCCAGATACCTGCTAGCACCTGCGTTTTGCCCCTCCGCCCGGCCCAGCCCAGCCCACCCAAGTGCAGTATCGATCGATCACTGTCACTTACAAAAGACTAAACGCATAACTGCAGCGTTCGCAGAGTCAGGCCTGATCCCTGCGATCGCTAACAGTTTTTTTGGTAGTATTTTGGTGAACTGGCAAGCACCAGCCCCAGGCAGCGTCAGGTTAGCGCCAGTACCGCTAACACCCACGCACGCACTGTACACCACCCTTAGTGGTATAGTATCTGAACGGATCAATATCTGATCCGATCAGATCTATACTAGCATCCCCAGCAGTTTAGGGTTCTCACAAACGCAGTGTTAGTGGGATCAGCCCAAATACCTGCTAGCACCTGCGTTTTGCCCCTCCGCCCGGCCCAGCCCAGCCCACCCAAGTGCAGTATCGATCGATCACTGTCACTTACAAAAGACTAAAACGCATAACTGCAGCGTTCGCAGAGTCAGGCCTGATCCCTGCGATCGCCAACAGATTTTTTGGTAGCGTTTTGGTGAACTGGCAAGCGCCAGCGGCCTAGTACACCCCGGTCGTAGTCAAACCAGCACTGCAGTAACACTTGGTGACGTGGCGAGTCCCATAAGTGCAGTTCAAGCTGGTGAGGTGGCAAGCACAAGTAGTGTCCCGCTGCCACCAAAAAGACAAACACAGGCCCGTCGTGCCCTTCCTACTGCATTCGCCAATCCTAATTGGGAACCCACCGCTTCTGCAGCGCCCGTACTTCCCCCATTCACATCCCCAACCAAATGCAGTCGGCTGCATGAGAGGCATTTTCTTTATGTCCTCCCGAGTACCCCTACCCAGCGAACGCCCCCAAAAAAGATATTGTGTCTGCAGCTAGCGCGGATATAGGCGTGACACCCGCTATTATTGTCCCTCCTGTCCTGACAATCCTGGTCTTTGCATTGGTGAATGTTTTGAACGCTACCATGCACTAGTTGAGTATTAGCGTAGGGTACAGCATTGCACAGACTAGGCACACTTTCACAGGGTCTCCCAAGATGCCACCGCATTTTGAGAGACCCGAACCTGGAACCGGTTACAGTTATAAAAGTTAGTTACAAAAAAAGTGTAATAATATATATATATATATATATATATATATATATATATATATATATATATATATATATATATATATATATATATATATATATATATATATATATATATATATATATATATATATATATATAAAAAAAAAATAGTTGTCGTTTTATTGTTCTCTCTCTCTCTATTCTCTCTATTGTTCTGCTCTTTTTTACTGTATTCTATTCTGCAATGTTTTATTGTTATTATGTTTTATCATGTTTGCTTTTCAGGTATGCAATTTTTTATACTTTACCGTTTACTGTGCTTTATTGTTAACCATTTTTTTGTCTTCAGGTACGCCATTCACAACTTTGAGTGGTTATACCAGAATGATGCCTGCAGGTTTAGGTATCATCTTGGTATCATTCTTTTCAGCCAGCGGTCGGCTTTCATGTAAAAGCAATCCTAGCGGCTAATTAGCCTCTAGACTGCTTTTACAAGCCGTGGGAGGGAATGCCCCCCCCCCCACCGTCTTCCGTGTTTTTCTTTGGCTCTCCTGTCTCAACAGGGAACCTGAAAATGCAGCCGGTGATTCAGCCAGCTGACCATAGAGCTGATCAGAGACCAGAGTGGCTCCAAACATCTCTATGGCCTAAGAAACCGGAAGCTACGAGCATTTTATGACTTAGATTTCGCTGGATGTAAATAGCGCCATTGGGAAATTGGGGAAGCATTTTATCACACCGATCTTGGTGTGGTCAGATGCTTTGAGGGCAGAGGAGAGATCTAGGGTCTAATAGACCCCAATTTTTTCAAAAAAGAGTACCTGTCACTACCTATTGCTATCATAGGGGATATTTACATTCCCCGAGATAACAATAAAAATGATTAAAAAAAAATAAAAATGAAAGGAACAGTTTAAAAATAAGATAAAAAAAGCAAAAAAATAATAAAGAAAAAAAAAAAAAGCACCCCTGTCGCCCCCTGCTCTCGCACTAAGGCGAACGCAAGCGGCGGTCTGTCGTCAAACGTAAACAGCAATTGCACCATGCATGTGAGGTATCACCGCGAAGGTTAGATCGAGGGCAGTAATTTTTGCAGTAGACCTCCTCTGTAAATCTAAAGTGGTAACCTGTAAAGGCTTTTAAAGGCTTTTAAAAATGTATTTTTTATTTTGTTGCCACTGCACGTTTGTGCGCAATTGTAAAGCATGTCATGTTTGGTATCCATGTACTCGGCCTAAGATCATCTTTTTTATTTCATCAAACATTTGGGCAATATAGTGTGTTTTAGTGCATTAAAATTTAAAAAAGTGTGTTTTTCCCCAAAAAATGCGTTTGAAAAATCGCTGCGCAAATACTGTGTGAAAAAAAAAAAATTAAACACCCACCATTTTAATCTGTAGGGCATTTGCTTTAAAAAAATATATAATGTTTGGGGGTTCAAAGTAATTTTCTTGCAAAAAAAAAAACTTTTTCATGTAAACAATAAGTGTCAGAAAGGGCTTTGTCTTCAAGTGGTTAGAAGAGTGGGTGATGTGTGACATAAGCTTCTAAATGTTGTGCATAAAATGCCAGGACAGTTCAAAACCCCCCCAAATGACCCCATTTTGGAAAGTAGACACCCCAAGCTATTTGCTGAGAGGCATGTCGAGTCCATGGAATATTTTATATTGCGACACAAGTTGCGGGAAAGAGACAATTTTTTTTTTTTTTTTTGCACAAAATTGTCACTAAATGATATATTGCTCAAACATGCTATGGGAATATGTGAAATTATACCCCAAAATACATTCTGCTGCTTCTCCTGAGTACGGGGATACCACATGTGTGAGACTTTTTGGGAGCCTAGCCGCGTACGGAACCCCGAAAACCAAGCACCGCCTTCAGGCTTTCTAAGGGCGTGAATTTTTGATTTCTCTCTTGACTGCTTATCACAGTTTCGGAGACCATGGAATGCCCAGGTGGCACAAACCCCCCCCCCAAATGACCCCATTTTGGAAAGTAGACACCCCAAGCTATTTGATGAGAGGTATAGTGAGTATTTTGCAGACCTCACTTTTTGTCACAAAGTTTTGAAAATTGAAAAAAGAAAAAAAAAAAAGTTTTTTCTTGTCTTTCTTAATTTTCAAAAACAAATGAGAGCTGCAAAATACTCACCATGCCTCTCAGCAAATAGCTTGGGGTGTCTACTTTCCAAAATGGGGTCATTTGGGGGGGTTTTGTGCCACCTGGGCATTCCATGGCCTCCGAAACTGTGATAGGCAGTGAAGAGTGAAATCAAAAATTTTCACCCTTAGAAATCCTGAAGGCGGTGATTGGTTTTCGGGGGGCCCGTACACGGCTAGGCTCCCAAAAAGCCCCACACATGTGGTATCCCCGTACTCAGGAGAAGTAGCTAAATGTATTTTGGGGTGCAATTCCACATATGCCCATGGCCTGTGTGAGCAATTGATCATTTAGTGACAACTTTGTGCAAAAAAAAAAAAAAAAAATGTGTCACTTTCCCGCAACTTGTGTCAAAATATAAAATATTCCATGGACTCACCATGCCTCTCTGGAAATAGCTTGGGGTGTCTACTTTCCAAAATGGGGTCATTTGGGGGGGTTTTGTGCCACCTGGGCATTCCATGGCCTCCGAAACTGTGATAGGCAGTAAAGAGTGAAATCATAAATTTACGCCCTTAGAAATCCTGAAGGCGGTGATTGGATTTCGGGGCCCCGTACGCGGCTAGGCTCCCAAAAAGTCCCACACATGTGGTATCCCCATATTCAGGAGAAGCAGCAGAATGTGTTTTGGGGTGCAATTCCACATAGGCCCATGGCCTGTGTGAGCAATATATCATTTAGTGACAACTTTTTGTAAATATTTTTTTTTTTTGTCATTATTCAATCACTTGGGACAAAAAAAATAAATATTCAATGGGTTCAACATGCCTCTCAGCAATTTCCTTGGGGTGTCTACTTTCCACAATGGGGTCATTTGGGGGGGTTTTGTACTGCCCTGCCATTTTAGCACCTCAAGAAATGACATAGGCAGTCATAAACTAAAAGCTGTGTAAATTACAGAAAATGTACCCTAGTTTGTAGACGCTATAACTTTTGCGCAAACCAATAAATATACGCTTATTGACATTTTTTTTACCAAAAACATGTGGCCGAATACATTTTGGCCTAAATGTATGACTAAAATTGAGTTTATTGGATTTTTTTTATAACAAAAAGTAGAAAATATCATTTTTTTTCAAAATTTTCGGTCTTTTTCCATTTATAGCGCAAAAAATAAAAACCGCAGAGGTGATCAAATACCATCAAAAGAAAGCTCTATTTGTGGGAAGAAAAGGACGCAAATTTCGTTTGGGTACAGCATTGCATGACCGCGCAATTAGCAGTTAAAGCGACGCAGTGCCAAATTGGAAAAAGACCTCTGGTCCTTAGGCAGCATAATGGTCCGGGGCTCAAGTGGTTAAGGGTAACAGCAGGATTTTCCTGGTGATTGCTTGGAGAGGGATTGATTCCTGCACATTACAATATGACCACACAATTTTTATACAATCTTTGTGTTTAGATTTTTTGCAACTATGTAATTTGAGGACATACTTCAGGCTCTGTTCACACCTAGGCGTTTTGTTTTCAGGCAGAAAGTCGCGTGATTTTTGCCGCCATTTTGTACAGGTCAAAAGGTCACTAATGTAAAAAGCAGAAAACGCCTGTAATCTGGCAAAAAGGAAGCTCCTGTGCTTTTTTTTTTTTTTTTGAGCTTTAGGCGTTTTGCTTCAGATGACAAAAATGCTCAAATGTGAACAGGGGCCATTGAAATGAATGGGATTTGTCTCATTGGGCGTTTTATATAGCTGAGGCTTACAGCAGAAAAACGCCCAGAAACGCCTAGATGTGAATAGAGCCCAAACTATGCAGTCAAATTGTATACAAACAAGAAAGCCCCTGTACTACATAGTTAGTAGATCTAAAAAAATTGTAATGTGTGTGGTGAGTTTTAGAGAAGAATAGCATAAACTCTTACCAGAGTCGCTATCAAATATCTGGGCGTAGTTGCTTACTCCAGAGGTTAATGCTGCACACAATATGGCTTAATAAAGTGCCATTTTCTGTCCTCTTTATGGTCACTAAAATTTATATATATATATATTTTTTTTTTTAGGAAATTGTTCATGAAAAACTAAATACTCTGGATTCTGAGTACATCGGCACAGTATGTGGTAGCTTCAGAAGAGGTATTCATCCATTTTATTTGTTTTTTTATTGGTCATATACACCAGTCCCTGCCCCTGATGGAGCATACAGTCTAATATCCTAATACACAAAGCATTGAGGCAATAAAAAAACGGAATGCAGTTCATGGCTTTAAGGACACAATCTAATCCAGAATGAAAAAATATGTACAGGTAACATGTAAGCTTAATTCTTCAGTTTTCATCAATTAATAAAGTATATGTGAACCTTCGCCTTGTAAAACAATCCAATCAGTATGACCCCGGTATTTTCTTAAACGGTGGGTGGTCCTCTTTACGATAAAAGTGGTCTCCGTGAGATCACTTTTATCGGTGGAAGAAGAGGTGCCCCCCACCCCCCTCCCGCGGCAATCTGGTCGTCTCAGTCGCTTACCGGAGCCGTCGGTAGCGGCGGAGACGATCCAATCCTTTTCCCTGCTTGGCACTAAGTCAAGTAAGGGAATGATGACTCCCACTCGACTCAATGGTGTTGGATGACGGAAACGACATCAAACGTCACTTCCACCTAATGGCCTTAAAGGGACGTTTTTTTGGGTTTTTTTTATTGCATGTAAGTGTAAATGTGAGATCTGAGTTCTTTTTGACCCCAGATCTCACATTAAAGAGGTCCTGTCATGCTTTTTCTCTATTACAAGGGATGTTTACAATCCTTGTAATAGGAATAAAAGTGATCCAAAACATTTTTAAAGGGACAGTGTAAAAATAAAAAAGTTAAATAAGAAAAAAAATTAAATTTTCAATCGCCCCGTCCGTGGTGCTTGTGAATGCATACGTAAGTCGCGCCCACATATGTAAACGGTGTTCAAATTACACATGTGAGGTATCATCGCAATTGTTAGAGTGAGAGCAATATTTCTAGCAAAAGACCTCCTCTGTAACTCAAAACTGGTAACCTGTAGATATTTTCAAATGTCGCCTATGGAATTCATTGGAGACCAATGAATTTGGGATCATGTTTTAAAGGTGGGGAGGGGGGTTTTAACCACTTCCTCCCAATGACACCAAAGATGGGGCACAATACCTCCCACTTACACCAATAATGAGACGCAATTGCTCTCAGTGAAACAAATGATGGGGCATTATATATATATTTTGTTTGGGGGTTCTAAGTAATTTTCTAGCAAAAAATACTGATTTAACTTGAAAGCAACAAATGTCAGAAATAGGCTTAGGCATGAAAGGGTTAATCACCACTGGATTTTTTTTTTTTTATCATCAGTTGTTATCACTAAAAAGCCAACCACTTGCTTTAGCAAGTTGCAGGCATCACTCTGGTATAACCACTGCAAGCCGAGAATGCATATTTGCGTACAGTCGACGTTAAGGGGTTAAATACCACCAAAATAAAGCTCTGTCTAAAAAAAATTATAAAAATGTCTTTTGGTTACAGTGTTGCATGACTGACTAATTGTCATTCAAAGTGTGACAGCTATAAAAGCTGAAAATTGGCCTGGGCAGGAAGGGGGTAAAAGTATTGAAGTGGTTAAAGTTATTCTTATCATATTGATGAGGGGTGGAGAGGGAGGATCCAGGGAAGGTGAAACATTAGCAGATTAAACTTCAGGTTTAATCGCCACTAGGTTTTTATTTTTTGCTAAATAAATAAAAAAATACTGAAAATTTGAAAAAAAAATCATGTTTTTCTTTGTTTCTGTTATAAAATTTTGCAAATAAATAATTGTTCTTTGTAGTCACAGATCGCACTGCTGTAAATTGTACATTTAGCCCAAAATGTATTCTGCTACATTTCTTTGGTGAAAATAACCCAAATCAGTGTAATATTATTTAGTCTGTAGCAAAGTTATAGAGTCCACAAACTATGGTATGTATCTGAACATTGATCAGTCCTGATGTACTGACATTTCTTGAGGCCCTAAAATGCTAGGACAGTGCAAATACCCCCCAAATGACCCCTTTTTAGAAAATAGAGTCCAAGATATTTAGTAAGAGGCATGGCGGGTTTTTTGAAGTTGTAATTTTTGTTATAATTTTTGGGAAAATGAAATTAAAATAAAACTTTTTCGCACTTTTTTTTTTTTTTAACATACTGTCACCAGTGCAGTACAGCATCATCATATAACTGGTGTGACGGTGATCAGGGACATTGACCTTTGACCGTACGGTGGAAAAAAAATGTATTTAATTTTTTATCCTTTTAACACACTGACCAGAGCAATTTTACTGCTCTGGGAAAATGATCAGTATTTTTTTTTCTTACAGATTATGTTTGCTTATAGCAGTGTATAACATTGATATAAGCAAGCATTTTACTGAATTAAACTGATTGTCTGTTTTTGTTGTGATTAGCTGTGATTGGTCAAAGCTAATCACATGGTACAGATGAGCTGTGATTGACCCTGTCTGTACCATGTGATCAAATTGACCAATTACAGCTAGCAACACATTTGTACACATTGGATGGTTTGAATGGAATTCATCCATTGTGTACAACTGTCATGTGACCTGCTGTGATTCACCATGGCGGTCACATGGTACCGGCAGCGAGCTGGTACTCTGACCAGTCCATGGGCTGTGTCCGTGGACACCGCCATTGACAGGTTTTTTGATCTTTTGCCTTTAAATGTAAAGAAGAGATTTGTTGTGTTTTTTTTTTTTTTTTTTTTTTTTTTTACCCCAGATCTCTCCATAAAGAGGACCTGTCATCCTTTTCTGTATTAAAAGGGATGTTTACGTTCCTTGTAATAGGAATAAAAGTGATAAAAAAAATATTAAAGGGACAGTGTAAATAAATAAAATAAAATAAATAATATATATATATATATATAAAAAAAATGAAAGTGCCCCCATGCCCGTGCGCAGAAGCAAACGCGTACATAAGTCTAACACACATATGTAAACAGTATTCAAACCACGCGTAAGGTATCGCCGTGAACGTTAGAGTGAGAGCAATTATTTTAGCGCTAGACCTCCTCTGTAGCTCTAAACCGGTAACCTGTAAAGACGTAACGCGTCGACTATGGAGATCTTTATGTACTGTAATTTGTTGCCATTCCACAAGCGTGCACAATTTTAAAGCATGACATTCGGTGTCTTTTTACTCTGTGTGACATCCATCTTTCACATTGTACAAAAAAATTGGGTTAACTATTGTGGGGTTTTTTTTTTATTCACTAAAGTGTATTTTGTCAAAAAAAATTGCGCTTGCCAAACTGCTGCGCAAATACCATGTGACACACAACATTGCAACGATTGCCATTTTAGGGCTAAAAAAAAAAAATGTGTAATGTTTGGGGGTTATGAGTAATTTTCTAGCAAAAAATACTGATTTGAATTTGTAAACAAAAAGTACCAGAAAAAGCCTGGTCTTCAAGTGCTTAAAGAATACCTGTCGTAATGAAGAAAATGTTTTAAAGCAAGTGGTTAGGCAATGTAAGCATTTCTCGCCCCTCCTTTTTATTTTTGCACAGGAAGCTTTCTGGTACCTTTTTGTAATTTGTAATGCATCTCAATTTACATATCCTGAAACCCTGCTTATTTTGTTTCCTTTAGGTGCAGAATCTAGTGGGGATATGGATATTCTCCTCACTCATCCTGACTTCACCTCAGACTCTACAAAACAGGTCAGTAATTTACTAGGTTTTCCTTTTTTTTTTTTTTTTTTTGTAGTGAAGCACAAAATAATCTACAGGACAGGTGATCAATTCTACTGCAAATACATTCAAATAATATACCACTCTGACACTCGCATCTAATTGGTTTCCTGATTGCATATACACTGTTGACTAATTTCTTGCATTTTGCTGTTCAGATTGTTAAAGTATAAGTTCACCTTTTCATAAAAAATATAAATACATTTTTTTTTTTTTTTTTTTGAAGATAAAAAAAAAAAGTGCATTTTTGTTTTTTAATTCGGGAGCCTGCAGAGCATTGCACCTGCTATCAGCAGATCATAGGTGCAGGCAGGAGCTCCAGGAGCTCACCAGTGCCTTCACAGTTCATTGAGAACTACAAGCCATCAGCCACAATGGCTGACGGTAGTTATAGTACATTCACAGGAAACTGTGAATGAATGACGTGGCCATGTGGGCGGAGCCTCGTACGGCTGCGTTCTTTTCAAAAAGTGACAGCACGTGGGGGGAGCAGATTCTTTCATTTTAATGGACATGGTAGGGCTCTGTGACTGAGCTGTTATTGGATATTACAGGCAAAATGCACACAGCCAATTGGAGTGGCTCTATGATCCCTGTGATGGACAAACACAGTGATTACAAATGGAAACACTGCCTGTGTTTACATTTGAGATCCCTCCACTTCCTTTGACAACAGAGGAAAGGGATGGAGAGGAGAAGAAAGTTGGCAGCAGCAGAAGGCTTGGGATTCACCACCAATGAATTTGGGATCATGTTTCAAAGGTGGGGAGGGGCGTTTTAACCACTTAATCAATTCCTCCCAATGACACCAAAGATGGGGCACAATACCTCCCACTAACACCAATAATGAGGCGCAATTACTCTCAGTGAAAAAAATGATGGGGCATTATTTCTTTCTCGAACATCACGGGACACAGAGCCACAGTAATTACTGATGGGTTATATAGGTATCACTGGTGATTGGACACTGGAAACACCCTATCAGGAAGTTCAACCCCCTATATAATCCCTCCCCCTTGCAGGGATACCTCAGTTTTTACGCCAGTGTCTTAGGTGATGGACGTGTAAAGATGTCCTGTGCTGAGCTCCAAAGAGAATATCCCATATCCTATACTGGGGCAAGCCAGGCGAACCGGATCCATTCAAAGTGTCTTTTCATGGCCAAATTGAATGGTACCCGGGCTTCGTGTCCGAAGAAACGAGGTTTTACCCGTAACGCTTCTCTTTTTAGAGAGCTGGACCCCGCAGATCAGAAAAGGGCTTTAAACTTCCTAATTTCTGGCAGGGTGCTTTACGGTCCCAGAACTGTAGGATCCCCCTATCCATAGGGGGCCCCAGTCTCTGACGTTTTTTTCAAACGGAGCCCACCGTGAGAAGTGAAGATTGGGTCTGTGTAAACTGAACCCTGCGGCTGGATAAGGTAAGAGGAGATTCCGCAGAATTTTCTAATTCTAGTAGGTTTCTCCTTTAAGGTAAATGCATGCTATGCCTATTGTGACCACCGGGGGCTGCCAAGAGCACAAACCTTCACATGCTGACTGTCTGTCTGTGTTTTCATCGCTGCACATGTTTTCAGCGTCTCAGGCCGGCTGCAAAGGTAAGATGTAAGGGGGGATTTCTCATGTTTGAATGTTCCCCCCCAGGCTAGAGAGGGGCCACAGGGGTCTAGAAAGTGGTTATACCACTCGGGCTCTGCGGCCTCAGGCCACCATCTCTGACTATAGCCGTTCAGGCAGGTCTTTACTACCAGCCTCTCTCCCTCCTCCCCCTCCCCCAGCCTTCCTCCAGAAGCATGACAGGAGAGTCGGCCAGCGCAGGAAGCGCTCGTTTTTTTCAAAACTCGAGGGGGGGGGGCGGTAGAGGGGGGGGCGGAACAGGACGTCAGCACAGGTGCTTAGACTCCCACTCAGGCTAGCTGCAGGCTATTAAAGGCACTCTGTACAGGTGCACACAGCCTTTGGAGAGACACAGAGCTGACGGTCACATGTAAGGTGGGACACAGGCATTCTCCTAGGCAGCATTTACTGAAGTAACACCAGACTGAGCATTGGGTAGTAGCAAGGCTTTTAGCCAGACTACATCGCTCAGCAGGCTGTGTTCATTTGTATACCTCACACCTTGTTGCTTTGCACTATGGGTAGAAGAGGTTCAAGCACCCCAGGAACCAGAGACACTAGGGGATCTCGTTCAGGTTCTGAGGGCCCCCTGTCAGCAGCATCCTCCCCCCCCCTGATGGGCCAGGGACGGCTAGCCAGGGAGAGCCATCGGGGTCAGGGGCTACACCTGCTTCTGGCACTTCAGCCCCTGTATACATTACACAAGAGGTTTTTTCCTCAACCATTAATGGTCTAGAGGAAAGATTAATAGCCGTGATTAAGTCTTCACTCAGTGGAAGAAAACGCACTAGGCCTAAAGGAGACGAATCCCTTTCAGAGGATCGGGATGGGACGGATGATTCCTCTTCGGAGGAATCAGGTGGACAGGGACCCTCTGCGACTTCCCAAGAGGAAAAAGTCTTAGTGCAGATCCTCACTGGATTGGTCCGCTCCACATTTAAGTTGCCCATACCTGAAACTGCTAAAGAATCCTCTTCTGCTTTGGGGTCACTGAAACCTTTCCAAGCAGCACATGCTTTTCCTGTTCATACTTTACTTGAAAAGCTCATTTATTCTGAGTGGGATCACCCAGACAAACGTTTTTTTCCGCCGAGAAAGTTTTCAACACTTTATCCGATGGAAGAAAAGTTTATTAAAATGTGGGGAATACCGGTTATTGATTCCGCCATTTCCTCCGTAAATAATAGCCTGACTTGTCCTGTAGATAATGCTCAGATGCTCAGGGATCCTGTAGATAAAAGGATGGAATCCCTATTGAAGGATGTTTTCTCCTTAGCAGGATCAGTGGCCCAACCTGCAGTAGCAGCGATTGGAGTCTGTCAATACTTAAGAGACCATGTTAAGCAGGTCATCAAAGTATTACCTGAGAACAGCAGGCCCAGGGTTTTGCTAACCTTCCAGCGGCCTTATGCTTTGTGGTTGACGCCATTAGAGATTCTATCATGCAAACCTCCCGTCTTTCACTGGGGATGGTGCATATATGTAGAATCCTATGGTTGAAAAATTGGTCAGCCGAAGCACCATGTAAGAAGCTACTGGCTGGGTTTCCATTTCGTGGTGCAAGGTTGTTTGGAGAGGACTTGGATAACTATATCAAGAGAATCTCTTGTGGGAAAAGCACTCTCTTACCTGTCAAGAAGAAGAGTAAGCGTCCCTCTTTCAAACGGACTCTTTCCCCAGCGCCGGGGGCTTCAGCCTCCAGGCAGTCTCGACGGCCGCCTCCATCGGGGTCCAGAGACAAGAGTCAACCCCAGGGACAAAAGAAGTCCTGGGGGAAGAAGCCTACTAGGAAAAACACTAAGACCTCTGCATGAGGGGGCGCCCCCGCTCACTCGAGTGGGGGGAAGACTGCGACACTTCTCAGAGCTCTGGCAGGAGGATTTCCAGGACAGATGGGTAATCTCCACGGTAACCTTAGGGTACAAGCTGGAGTTTCAGGAATTCCCCTCTCCTCGGTTCCTCAGATCAAGTGTCCCCAGAGACCCAGAGAAGAAGCAGTCGCTCCTTCTAGCGTTAGAGCGACTTTTGTCGCAGGAGGTCATTATGATAGTTCCCGCAAAAGACCAGGGATTGGGCTTCTATTCCAACCTTTTTACGGTCCAAAAGCCAAATGGGGATGTCAGGCCCATTCTGGATTTAAGGGATCTGAACCGATTCCCAAGGATTCAATCCTTCCGCATGGAATCAATTCGAACAGTAGTTCCCACCCTGCAGGGAGGAGAATTTCTGGCATCAATAGACATCAGAGATGCATATCTGCATGTGCCCATTTTTCCTGCTCATCAGAAGTTTCTGCGCTTCGAGGTAGGAGGGCGCCATTTCCAGTTTGTGGCTCTGCCTTTCGGGATAGCCACTGCACCTCGAGTGTTCACAAAGATCTTGGCTCCTCCTCTGGCCAGATTAAGGGCTCAGGGTATAGCTGTCATAGCATACCTAGACGACCTGCTCTTGATAGACCGGTCGGTAGCCTCTTTGAATGGAAACTTGAGGACCACAGTCAGGTATCTAGAACACCTGGGTTGGATCCTCAACTTAGAAAAGTCTTTCCTAAAACCAGTAAGAAGACTGGAGTATTTAGGTCTGATTATAGATATAAGCCAGGAGAAAATATTTCTACCCCAGGCAAAGATCGCTGCTTTAAGAGAGCTGATTCTGGCAGTAAGGACCAAGAAGGGTCCCTCAGTCCGCCTTTGTATGAGGCTACTAGGGAAGATGGTGTCTTCATTCGAAGCAGTTCCCTATGCTCAGTTTCACTCAAGAAATGCTGCAACACAGTATTCTGTCGACCTGGAACAAGAAAGTTCAGGCATTAGACTTTCCGATGCACCTGTCGCATGCGGTGCGTCAGAGCCTCAATTGGTGGCTCATACCAGGAACAGGCTGCGGTCCAAGGGGTATGGTCCAAGACAGAGAGGACCTTACCCATCAACATTCTGGAGATCCGGGCGATACATCTAGCTCTAAAAGCCTGGACTATCAGGCTACAGGGTTGTCCGGTCAGGATCCAGTCTGACAATGCCACAGCAGTGGCTTATGTCAATCATGAGGGAGGCACCCGGAGCCGAGCTGCTCAAAAGGAGGTGAACCAGATCTTAGTCTGGGCAGTGATGCATGTGCCATGCATATCGGCAGTTTTCATCCCGGGAATAGAGAATTGGCAGGCGGACTATCTAAGTCGCCAGCAGTTACTTCCAGGGGAATGTTCTCTGCATCCTGACGTCTTTTGGGCCATATGCCAAAGATGGGGGGGTTCCAGATGTAGATCTCTTTGCATCCCGATTCAACAAAAAGATAGACAGATTTGTGGCAAGGACAAAAGATCCTCTTGCATGCGGGACGGATGCGTTGGTGATTCCGTGGCATCAGTTCTCACTGATTTACGCATTCCCGCCTATTGTGCTATTACCACGACTCCTTCGCAGGATCAGGCAGGAAAGGAAGTCGGTACTTCTGGTGGCCCCCGCTTGGCCCAGAAGGACTTGGTATGCAGAAATAGTAAGGATGACGGTAGGTTCCCCGTGGACCCTATCGGTACGCCCAGACCTGTTATCTCAAGGTCCAGTGTTCCATCCTGCCTTACAAACGCTAAATTTGACGGTTTGGCTATTAAGACCCACGTTCTGAAGAGTCGTGGGCTCTCAGGTCCTGTCATATCTACCTTGATCAATGCAAGGAAGCCAGCTTCCAGAATGATTTATCATAGAGTCTGGAAAGCTTATATAACCTGGTGTGAATCCAGAGGTTGGCATCCCAGGAAATATGTCATAGGTAGAATTCTTGATTTTCTACAATTAGGATTAGAGATGAAGCTGGCCTTGAGTACCATCAAGGGCCAGGTCTCTGCTTTATCAGTATTATTTTAACGGCCACTTGCTTCGCATTCTTTGGTCCGAAACTTTATGCAGGGGGTGATGCGTCTTAATCCTCTGGTTAAAGCACCTCTAAACCCCTGGGACTTGAACTTGGTCCTGGCTGTGTTACAGAAACAGCCTTTTGAACCAATAAGTCAGATTCCTTTGGTCTTGTTGACAAGGAAGTTAATTTTTCTGGTGGCCATCTCTTCTGCTAGAAGAATATCAGAATTAGCAGCTCTTTCCTGTAAGGAGCCTTATTTGATTATACACAAGGATAGAGTGGTACTACGCCCTCATCCTAGTTTTTTACCGAAGGTGGTTTCTGATTTTCATTTAAACCAAGACATTGTTCTACCTTCCTTTTTTCCAGATCCCTGTTCTCCGGAAGAGAGATCTCTACATTCGTTGGATGTAGTAAGAGCAGTTAAAGCGGGGTTTCACCCACACCGCCAAAAAAAAAAAATATTAAAAGCCAGCAGCTACAAATACTGCAGCTGCTGACTTTTAATACATGGCCACTTACCTGTCCCAGGGTCCAGCGATGTCGGCAGGGGACGCCGAGAACCCGCTCGGTTCTCGGCAGCTGCCGCCGCCATCCTAGGTGAGGGAATCAGGAAGTGAAGCGTTGCGGCTTCACTTCCCGGTTCCCTACTGCGCATGCGCGATTCGCGCTGTGCGTCCCTAGTGGTCGCCGCTCTCTCCTGGGAGCTGTGTGTTCCCAGCAGACAACGCGGTCGGGACGGGAAGAGGCATAGACTCCCATGGGAGTCTATGCCGGAAGTGGGTGCAAATACCTGTCTTAGACAAATATCTGCACCCCCCTGAAAGGTGCCAAATGTGACACCGGATGGGGGGAGGGTTCCGAAAAGCGGAAGTTCCCTTTTTGTGTGGAACTCCGCTTTAAGGCCTATCTAGGGGCAACTGCTCAGATCCGCAAGATGGATGTTTTGTTTGTGCTGCCAGAGGGTCCCAATAGAGGACAGGCAGCGTCAAAAGCTACCATTTCTAAATGGATTCGACAATTGATCATTCAAGCTTACGGTTTGAAACAGAAGATTACTCCGTTTCAGATCAGGGCACATTCCACAAGGGCTATTGGTGCTTCTTGGGCAGTGCATCACCGGCCTCTATGGCTCAAATCTGCAAGGCCGCAACCTGGTCTTCAGTTCATACATTCACCAGATTCTATCAGGTGGATGTGAGAAGGCATGAGGATATCGCCTTTGGGCGTAGTGTGCTGCAGGCAGCGGTACAGGGTCCTCAGGTCTGATTGCACCCTACTTGGACGTGGTTCCCCCCCCCCCCCCCTCAGGTAGCATTGCTCTGGGACATCCCATCAGTAATTACTGTGGCTCTGTGTCCCGTGATGTTCGAGAAAGAAAATAGGATTTTTTAAAACAGCTTACCTGTAAAATCCTTTTCTTTCGAAGGACATCACGGGACACAGAGGTCCCGCCCCTCTTCTAATACACTATATTGCTTGGCTACAAAACTGAGTTATCCCTGCAAGGGGGAGGGATTATATAGGAGGTTGAACTTCCTGGTAGGGTGTGCCAGTGTCCAATCACCAGTGATACCTATATAACCCATCAGTAATTACTGTGGCTCTGTGTCCCGTGATGTCCTTCGAAAGAAAAGGATTTTACAGGTAAGCTGTTTTAAAAAATCCTATTTTTTCCCACTGACATCGTGACCTTTTCTACTCCCACTGGCCACAGTCCGGCCCCTGTAAATTCTGAAGGGCAGTAAACTGGCCCTTTTGTCTAGAAAGTTTGGAGACCCCTGTGATAGACAAACACACAAAATGCCACAAAATTGTAAAGTGGAAGAAAAATGATCGATGGTTTTCAAACATTTTTTACAAATAAATATGTGAAAAGTGTGGCGTGCATTTGTGTTCAGCCCCCCTGAGTAAATACTTCGTAGAACCACCTTTCACTGCAATTACAGCTGCAAATCTTTTTGGGTATGCCTTTTTGCCCATTCTTCTTTGCAAAATAGCTCAAGCTCTGTCAGATTGGATGGAAAGCGTCTGTGAACAGCAATTTTCAAGTTTTGCCACAGATTCTCATTTGGATTTAGGTCTGGGCCATTCTAACACATAAATATGCTTTGATCTAAACCATTCCATTGTAGCTCTGGCTGTATGTTTAGGGTCATTGTCCTGCTGGAAGGTGATCCTCTGCCCCAGTGTCAAGTCTTTTCCAGACTCTTAACAGGTGTTCTTCTAACATTGTCCTCTATTTGGATCCATCCATCTTCCCAACAACTCTGACCAGCTTCCCTTTCCCGGCTGAAGAAAAGCATCCCCACAACATGATGCTGTCACCACCATGTTTCATGGTGGGGATGGTGTGTTCAGGGTGATGTGCAGTGTTAGTTTTCCACCACACATAGCATTTTGCTTTTTAGGCCAAAAAGTTCAATTTTGGTCTCACCTGACCAGAGCACCTTCTTCCACATGTTTGCTGTGTCCCCCACATGGATTGCCTTCCTTTCGCAAACTGCAAACGGGACTTCTTTTGGCTTTTTTTCAACATTGGCTTTCTTCTTGCCACTCTTCCATAAAGGCCAGTTGTTGGTCTTCAGCATGAGCGCTCAGCTTCCTGTTAGGAGAACTTGGGGTTTTGTAGTGAACTCAGCAGAAGCTCTGCAATTTACTGGAACATCTACATTATTATGATATAAACTTATATCAATATTGCAACACTATGGGGCATTGTTATGAAGCAGGGAATGTGATTTTTTTTTTTCAAACATTTACTTATGGTGAATCAATCATTGTCAATTAAAATACATGCACTTGGAAGATTCACCTGCAGTGAATGTTTGGCAAATGTCAGCTTGACTGGTTTATAAATATAGTATAGCATACAGGTACGTGCCGTTGCTTCAGTGAGTGTGCCGTTAACGGCGGCTCCTGCGCGCATGTGCAGGAGTGACGTCATCACAGCTTCCGCCAATCACTGCGATACCCGGAAGTAACTCCGGGAGCGATGTCGCCGGCCAGAGTGGAGTACGAGGACCACTGCGGGGACTTCGATCTAAGGTAAGTAATTCATAATGAGCTAGTATGCTATGCATACTAGCTCATTATGCCTTTGTCTTGCAGGTTTTTATTTATTTTTTGTTCGTGGGTTTACAACCACTTGAAGGTGTGGTGGTCCTACGCTCTTACAACTTTGCATCCGACCAACCTAGGCCTATCCTAACTGATCTACTCTGCCCCCTCCCCTTTTAACTTTCCCACTTCCTTTTCTTTCCCCATCTTTCCTTCTCATCTCCTGTTTCCCTCCTCTGCCACCTGGCCTACCCCTTTTTTTTGTGTGTGTGTGTGTTTCGTCTTGTTCCCCCCGCCCTCCTCCTCCCTGTTTGTTTTTCTCCTGTTTGTTAGTATGAGTTCAGTCCAAGCTTTGTTTTTCAAAATTTTGTGGACTGCTCCACACCCCAACCCCCGAGCAATTAAGCTCAGCCACCCTAAGTTGACCCCTGGCCAGAAGATTATTGTTGTTCAATAGTGCGTTCTACAAAACATGTTCTCAGTATGTATCCTTAAGTTGTGCTATGCTTACTGCTCATATCCCCTGCGCGGGATCATCTTAGCTATTTTTGCTTTTCACACATTTCAATAAATCAATTGTACCAGAAACTGGAGAATTGAGGCAGGGGAATCTGCCAGATATGTAACTGCACAAGAGAGGTTGTGTGTTCAGCCTTTGTTCACCAAGTAGCCGCAAGTAGGGGGAGGGGAAGAGAGAAATCGGTTGTGGAAGTTGTAGAAGCTTGGATTGCATAAATATTCACCTCTGTTGCCATTAAATTATCACGCAATCTCAAAATACACTAAAGCCTCGTACACACGATGAGATTATTGGACCCACTTTTTGCATGCAAGTCTCAAATTGAAAACCAATAGGTTACTAACGTCATTAAAATTCTTGTAAGACAGAATACAACTTTGGAAGTACTGTCATATGTTGTATTGGATTTTTTCATTTCTAAGCATTCATGGCCTTGGTCTTACAATTTTTTCCAAACAAATACTGTACTGATTAAATGAAAATCATTCGTCCTGTTACCGTATGAGAAAAATGTTCTAGTTTTTCCCTTCGGATAATTTTGCATGTCATGATTGGCTCTCGAAAGCTGTGTATTAACAATCAGATTATTGTTCAATCACTTCGAAAGCAGTATTTTTTTGTCCGATTTTCTCATCGTGTGTAGTAGGCAGTACCCTTTTCTTAAAGGCCCCAGAGTTTAAAGCAGAATGGCACCCAAAAGTGGAAGCCATTTGGCACCTTTCGAGGGGGGAGCGGATACCTGTCAAAAACAGGTACTCGCTCCCACTTCCTTGTAATCGCGCCGCAGCAACCTATGTCAATTACAGCCCTTCCTCCTTCCCCTGCTGCTTTCTGGGAGACACACAGAGGTCCCAGAAGACAGCGGGTCCATTCAGAAAGCACAGCGCGACTCGCTCATGTGCAGTAGGAGACAGGCTGTGAAGCCGCAAGGCTTCACTTTCTGTTTGCCCTAGTAAGAATACCGGCGCCTGCACACAAAGCCGATGGAAGTGTCAGCTTGGGGTGCCAACATCGCAGGTTCCCTGGACAGATAAATGTTCTTTATATTAAAAGTCAGCAGCTACAATATTTGTAGCTGCTGACTTTTATTTTTTTTACTACAGGCTGGAACTCCGCTTTAAGTACATTTCTTTTATGTCCAAGTTATCAGAAGAAGTCGGGGATGTAAAAATCGAATTCCAAAATCTGATCTCTTCCACAGCTGTGACCCCCCCCCCCCCCCCCCCCCCCCAAAGAAAGCCATCCACCAAAACTCAGTGATTATGGAAAGAGTGCTTTATGCAGGGTATAAGTTTGTTTTTTCATTCAGACCCCCTCCACCAGGACACATTGTTCAGCGTTTGCAGCCATTGGCTACTGATTGAATGCCAGGTGGCTTCTGATTTTCCAGCATGCCCGTTAAACAGAAGCCAGACAGGTTGTACACACTGGCCAAATGTCAGCCGGTTTCTGTTGATTCGGCTCCTGTGTACCAGCCATTAATCAGAGAAGCAACAAAAGGGAAAGGTAACTGTGAAGGAACTGCGGAGATCCTCAACTGAGAAGGGACCAGCTGGATTTCCAGAACTCTATGGAGGTGTGGCAAGGGTAAAGCCAGTGCTTAAACAAACCTCTAATCTTGTTTGTAGCTTTTCACAAGCCATGTCAGGGACAAAGCAAACATTCAGAAAATGTTCTCGAATGTCTAATTGAACTTTTTATCCTTGGCGCAGAACATGATATGGAAAGCCACCACTACTCATCAGATTGTGGGGATGCTGGTCACAATTGAGGGCAAAATGGCCAGGGGTTCAAGGAGGGGCGAGTGAACTGGGAAGCTAAAGATGTATTTTTTTATTTTTTTTGTCACAAAAAAAATATTTTTGCAAGTTAAAGGCTTGTGTACATGAGAGCTGTTTACTTGTGTTTGACCTGCATTTAAAATGCAGGTCCGCAGATTCCCATTTAGTTATAATAATGTAGTGTGACATCATTTGTCCTGCTTTGCACATCTCTAAACACAGCATGTCCTATTGCAGAAAAAGCGGGTCAGATGCAGCTTTTTGTGTACAAATGCAAGCGTTTAAACTGTTGTGCTGCATTTGAACTAAAAATCCTGTGTTGGACACAACAAGCCCTTAAAGTAGTACATATCCTGTGTAAATCAGATGGTAAACTTTGCAATTACATCCATTATCCAAAATGATTTCAGGTTGTAACAATCCCAAAATCCAAGGAAGTGATTACTTATGCAGAGGCTTGTATAGATAGCAGTAGGATGAATCCGTCAGTGTTAACTGAAAATGGATACTCCCAGTTTTTGGTAAACAAGAGACTTTATCTAGTGCTGTTCGCAGAGATTGTTTAATGTTTTATCTGTTGTTGCCATTTCCTGATTTGTCAGTATTGGCCTCTAACTATATACTGTGCTGATTATATATTCACAGCCACACCTCTTACATCAGGTAGTGCAGAGTCTGGAAGACTGCAAATTTATTACTGACACACTAGTGAAGGGAGACACTAAATTCATGGTAAGATATCTGATCACAAATTCTGAATTATGATTTATCGCTGTGATGAGCCTTTTCTCAAATTTTGACTTTTCTTAAATTTTGACTGCAGACATTCTTATTAATCCTTAACCCCTTTGCGCCTAAGGGTAAAACACATGTTAATGCCTAAGCACAATTTTGCAACTTCGACATGTTAGTAAAACCTTACATATCATCACAACTACTTTGTGCATCCAGGTGGGTTATATACCTTGCTTTTTCAGGACAACTTGGGCTTTCCTTTGGTGGTAAATGGTAATGGATATCTCCTGTTTTTTTTGTTTTTGTTTTTAATTATCAAAGCGAAACTAACCCAAAATAGTAAAAAAAAAAAAAAAATGTTTTTAAATTTAGCTGTATATATTTTTGCTATTACCATAACCTTCCACCAAAGAACAATAGAAAACAAATTCTCTCACTCCTGACGATCACAATACCACATATGTGTATGTTAGTTGTATGTACCCGTATTCAGCCCAGAAACAAGTGTGCATTTTGCTTTTTGAATTTTTTTTTTTCCTACCTAAAACACACTGATACTAATTTAAAAAAAATTCTGTGCAAAAAAAGTACTGACCCTGACATTAACCTTTGATCCTGACCTGACTCAAACACTAACCCTGGCATTGACCTAAATAAAACCTTAATCTAGGTTTTTTTTTTAAAGTTTTTTTATTTTTTTTATTCATTTTTTTTATTTATAATATTTTTTTTTTCTATCACTGCAAGGACAGAGAGAGAGATAAATTCAGAGACAGGAAACACAGGGGTGGGCTTCTCAGAGGCCATCACAGTGATCGGGTGACCCAGAATCGGACGTTCCGTGTCCTGATCATTAGGACGGTGGCCCAGGGCTCTTGGTGAGACCCTGGTCACTGTGCAGGGAGGGAGATACTCAAATATACGGCCCTATGGCAAAAAGCCCAGTCCAGTAAGGCCGCATTTTTGTTACATTAGCGCCAAGGGGTTAATAGCTTCCTATATTCCCACAGGGCCCCGTGTGATCTTGAGCACATTATTTAAAGGCATAGTCCACTTTTTGCAAAAATATAGCAAACGTACCCACATTAAAAATAGAAAAAACGGGCATCAATTAAATTTTTGTATTAAAGCCCGCAGAGCATTGCAAATATGATCAGTGTGTCATGGATGCCATGCACAGGCTTCTACATGGTGTACATCCCAGCCGCAGGCCCACACAGAGGCACGGACCTACCATTATGGGACTGGAGGAAGTAATCAGTGGATTATAAGTGCAGTGATGTCGCCACAGTTGTGCTCCATTAAGATCTATGAGTCTCGGTGGCACATCCCTGAATGGATGAAAAGAAAAATCTGAGCGCTGCAGGCAGAAGCACCTCACGATTCAGGTAAGTGTATGGTTACAGAGGTGGACTAAGCCTTTAAAAAGGTCTTTTTAATACAGCCAGTAGAGGCTCTTAAATTGATTTGTTGATTGGCTGGGGTAGTGTTGGGAGTGCTGACTCAATTCAGAGTTTGAACAGAAATCCGCTGACTGTAGATTTGTGGCTGGGCTTCTGGGCCACATAGCTAGATCAAATTTTCATTTTCTTCTAGTGTCCCACCTTCACTTTCTATAGAATGCTGCTTGTCTGTATACATTTGCTATGGAGCTCATGTTCTGTCCTTTTGCAGGGTGTGTGCCAGCTACCATCTGAGGGAGGCAAACAGTTCCCCTTTCGGAGACTTGATATAAGGTAATGTACTGGAAATTCAGTGATAAACCTGAGGTGAGGTGGGAGCTCTGTTTCCTTCCTCTAAATCTCATATAGAGTATATCTATTTATAGATAGATAGAGAGAGAGATTGTTCTCTTCAGACTGATTCAAAGTAGACCAATTACTACAGAATTTAGAAAGCCGGCAATCCAACACAGGAATGAGCTGGACTCTGTGGGGACAATTATTAACTGTCACAGCTAAGAGACTCCATGCTAAAGGCTGCCGCTGACCAACTCTTGGAAGCTTGCTTTGTTCCTTTATTCTGAAAAGTGTTCTGGTACCACTCCAGGACAATGGCAGTCTTCAGTGGGAGTCTGGACCGTGCCAGGTAAGGGCTGTCCTTGCAGCTATCCATCTAAAAAGATTAGTGCCCTTTATGTAAAAATGTTCACTTAGGCTCCATGCACACTACATTCTCAATAAACACTGGATAAAAAATATTTAGCATTCTTGCAGTGTTTAGGAGCGTTTTCAAAATTGTTTAGAAGCGGTAGCGTTTTTGTTAAGGAGCAGCCGGCGTCCTTAACAGCCAGTGACTAGCTGGTTGTTAAGCAGCGGGCTGGGAAGACAGCCGCCACATCCTTAACAATGGATGACTCATCCGGGAACCCTGATGATAGCTGAATGTAAACTAAACAATTTCTAGCAATAAAAAAATTGAGAAAAAAACAACGTGGGTCCTCCCCAATCCGTACCAGGCCTTTCAAGTTCCCCTTAAAATCCATAGGTATGGATTTGGGGGGAGGGGGGTTCTTTTCTCTATCATTATTGCTAGCAATTGTTTTGTTCACAATCAGCTGTCAGCGGGTTTCAGATGAGTCATCGGTTGTTAAGGATGCGGCGGCCAGCTTCCTGGCTCGCTCCTTAACAACCAGCTATACACTGGTTATTAACCACTTCAGCCCCGGAAGGTTTTACCCCCTTCCTGACCAGAGCACTTTTTACAATTCGGCACTGCGTCGCTTTAACTGCTAATTGCGCGATCATGCAATGCTGTACCCAAACGAAATTTGCGTCCTTTTCTTCCCACAAATAGAGCTTTCTTTTGATGGTATTTGATCACCTCTGCCATTTTTATTTTTTGCGCTATAAAAAGGAAAAAGACCGAAAATTTTGAAAAAAAATGATATTTTCTACTTTAATTTATAAAAAAAATCCAATAAACTCAATTTTAGTCATACATTTAGGCCAAGATGTATTCGGCCACATGTCTTTGCTAAAAAAAATGTCAATAAGCGTATATTTATTGGTTTGCGCAAAAGTTATAGCGTCTACAAACTAGGGTACATTTTCTGGAATTTACACAGCTTTTATTTTATGACTGCCTATGTCATTTCATGAGGTGCTAAAATGGCAGGGCAGTACAAAACCCCCCCAAATGACCCCATTTTGGAAAGTAGACACCCCAAGGAAATTGCTGAGAGGCATGTTGAACCCATTGAATATTTATTTTTTTTGTCCCAAGTGATTGAATAATGACAAAAAAAAAAAAAATTACAAAAAGTTGTCACTAAATGATATATTGCTCACACAGGCCATGGGCATATGTGGAATTGCACCCCAAAATACATTTAGCTGCTTCTCCTGAGTACGGGGATACAACATGTGTGGGACTTTTTGGGAGCCTAGCCGCGTATGGGGCCCCGAAAACCAAGCACCGCCTTCAGGATTTCAAAGGGCATAAATTTTTGATTTCACTCCTCACTACCTATCACAGTTTTGAAGGCCATAAAATGCCAAGATGGCACAAAACCCCCCCAAATGACCCCATTTTGGAAAGTAGACACCCCAAGCTATTTGCTGAGAGGCATGGTGAGTATTTTGCAGCTCTCATTTGTTTTTGAAAATGAAGAAAGACAAGAAAAACATATTTTTTTTTTCTTTTTTCAATTTTCAAAAGTTTGTGACAAAAAGTGAGGTCTGCAAAATACTCACTATACCTCTCAGCAAATGGCTTTGGGTGTCTATTTTCCAAAATGGGGTCATTTGGGGGGGGGGGGGTTTGTGCCATCTGGGCATTCCATGGCCTCCGAAACTGTGATAGGCAGTGAAGAGTGAAATCAAAAATTTACGCCCTTAGAAATCCTGAAGGCGGTGATTGGTTTTCGGGGTCCCGTACGCGGCTAGGCTCCCAAAAAGTCTCACACATGTGGTATTACCGTACTCAGGAGAAGCAACAGAATGCATTTTGGGGTGTAATTTCACATATTCCCATGGCATGTTTGAGCAATATATCATTTAGTGACAACTTTGTGCAAAAAAAAATAAAAAATTGTCTTTTTCCCGCAACTTGTGTCACAATATAAAATATTCCATGGACTCGACATGCCTCTCAGCAAATAGCTTGGGGTGTCTACTTTCCAAAATGGGGTCATTTGGGGGGGTTTTGAACTCTCCTGGCATTTTATGCACAACATTTAGAAGCTTATGTCACACATCACCCACTCTTCTAACCACTTGAAGACAAAGCCCTTTCTGACACTTTTTGTTTACATGAAAAATTTTTTTTTTTTTGCAAGAAAATTACTTTGAACCCCCAAACATTATATATTTTTTTAAAGCAAATGCCCTACAGATTAAAATGGTGGGTGTTTCATTTTTTTTTTTCACACAGTATTTGCGCAGCGATTTTTCAAACGCATTTTTTGGGGAAAAAACACACTTTTTAAAATTTTAATGCATTAAACACACTATATTGCCCAAATGTTTGATGAAATAAAAAAGATGATCTTAGGCCGAGTACATGGATACCAAACATGACATGCTTTAAAATTGCGCACAAACGTGCAGTGGCGACAAGCTAAATACATTTTTAAAAGCCTTTAAAAGCCTTTACAGGTTACCACTTTAGATTTACAGAGGAGGTCTACTGCTAAAATTACTGCCCTCGATCTGACCTTAGCGGTGATACCTCACATGCATGGGGCAATTGCTGTTTACATTTGACGCCAGACCGACGCTTGTGTTCGCCTTTGCGCGAGAGCAGGGGGGGAAAGGGGTGCTTTTTTTTTTTTTTTTTTTTCTTTATTAATTTTTTGATTTTTTATCTTATTTTTAAACTGTTCCTTTCATTTTTATTTATTTTTTTTGCATTTTTATTGTTATCTCAGGGAATGTAAATATCCCCTATGATAGCAATAGGTAGTGACAGGTACTCTTTTTTTGAAAAAATTGGGGTCTATTAGAACCTAGATCTCTCCTCTGCCCTCAAAGCATCTGACCACACCAAGATCGGTGTGATAAAATGCTTTCCCAATTTCCCAATGGCGCTGTTTACATCCGGCGAAATCTAAGTCATGAAATGCTCGTAGCTTCCGGTTTCTTAGGCCATAGAGATGATTGGAGCCATTCTGGTCTCTGATCAGCTCTATGGTCAGCTGGCCGAATCACCGGCTGCATTCTCAGGTTCCCTGTTGGGACAGGAGAGCCAGAGAAAAACATGGAAGACGGTGGGGGTGGGGGGGGGAATCCCTCCCACTGCTTGTAAAAGCAGTCTAGAGGCTAATTAGCCGCTAGGATTGCTTTTACATGAAAGCCGACCACTGGCTGAAAAGAATGATACCAAGATGATACATAAACCTGCAGGCATCATTCTGGTATAACCACTCAAAGTCCAGCAACATACCAGTACGTTGCTGGTCCTTGTATTGTAAACTTTTTTTTCATGCAGCCTGTGGGCTGAACGAAAAAAAGATATTGATCGGTGGGTATGCCCACCATTAGAATACCTCCCTTCATCCGCCCACTTCTAATGATGGGCATACATGCACCATTTTTATATATGCCGAAGCATGGGGGCATCCTCCCGCAAAAGGCAGGAGCAAATTGCTCCTCCACCCACTACTGCCCCCACGCTTCGGCATATATGCTGAAGTATGTAACTGTGGTGGTGAAATCACCTCCGACAGCGCTGGAGTCACGGCTTTATATATCGTGGGAGCAAACGCTGTTGCTGTCAAGATAAATAAATCCGCGCTGCAACTGAATGGCGTACCTGCTAAGCAAATGATGGTTAACAAAAAAACAAAGTAACATTACAGTATAACAGTAATACTTACCATACGTGCAAAGCAAATACAAAAAAAAACATAGTAAAAAATAAAACATTTAACGCAACCTGTGCCTACCTAAAATATATATATGCCGAAGCATGGGGGCATCCTCCCGCAAAAGGCAGGAGCAAATTGCTCCTCCACCTACTGCTGCCCCCACGCTTCGGCATATATGCTGAAGTATGCAACTGTGGTGGTGAAATCACCTCCGACAGCGCTGGAGTCACGGCTTTATATATCGTGGGAGCAAACGCTGTTGCTGTCAAGATAAATAAATCCGCTCTGCAGCTGAATGGCGTACCTGAAAACAAAAAAGTGGTTAACAATAAAAAAACAAAGTATAAAAAAATTGCATACCTATAAAGCAAACATGATAAAAACATAACAATAAAACATTGCAGTATAGAATACAATAAAAAAGAGCAGAACAATAGAGAGAGAATAGAGAGAGAGAACAATAAAACGACAACTATTTTTGGTTTTTTTATTTTATATTTTTTTTGTATTTTTATTTTTTTTTTATTTTTATTTTTTTTAACACTTTTTTTAGTAACTTTAACTTTTAACTGTAACTGTACCAGGTTTGGGTCTCTCAAAATGCGATGGCATCTTGGGAGACCCTGTGTTAGTGTGCCTAGTCTGTGCAGTGCTGAACCCCGCCGGGACGAAAAGACCGGCTCGAGGAGGGATGACATCACTTCCTTTCCCTCTGTTTACATTACAGAGGGAAAGGAATCGTTTTCATTCGCCGGGAGCGATCGGGAGGGGGTGGCCAACAATGGATGGCCTCCCCCTCACCTTTCATCGCCCGCGAACGAGAGCAGACCGCCTATGGCACCGGGGGGGGGGTCCAATCGGACCCCCCACCCGCGGGAAGCAGATCACGTATGGGAACATGATTCTGCCTGCCCGTGCCATTCTGCTGCAGTATATCTGCGTTAGGCGGTCGGCAAGTGGTTAAGGACACCGGCGGGCCGCTGGCTAAGGGAGAAAAAAAATGCGCTGCAAACTGGTGCTTAGCAGTGGTTAAACAGCATTTAGGTGCTTTTAGGAGCTGTCGGCTTTTTTTTTGGCTGGCAAATCACTTTTTTTTTTTTTCCCTGCTCCTAGAAGCTGAAACTTGAAAAATGCTTCTAGCCTAAAATATTGTGCATGGACACAGGATAACACTTCTAGCAGCTGAAGAAAAAATGCTCAAAGCAGCTGCTAGGAGCTTAAAAAAAGTCTAGTGTGTCATCATTGTTGACTTCTTGTTCACTGTTTATATGGTCAGAGCCATTTTGCACTCTTTTCTATTACATTATAATGTTTTACTGTAATGCTGAAAATTAAATGAAAAAGATTAAAACAGAAAAATAAGCTAGTGTGTATGGAGCCTAGCTTCTTGCTGCCTAGTGCCACCTGACCTAAAATAATACTTCCTTCCCCTGCCCCAGGCGGCTGTGGCCTGATGCAATTTTTACATCCTGGTGCTTCATGCCTCAGGAGATGGCCCTATGGAATACTATAGGGATCAGCTGTGCAAGTACAGGTAGTGAAAGGGAGTTTTTTTGTGGGAGGATATAAAGATTGTGGCAGGCAGCTGATGTGAGATTTAGGTAAGAATACATCTAGAGCAGGGAAGTGTGGGTTACTTTAGTTCAGGAGCTATGTAGGAAGAATGCGTGAACTTTAGGACCTCAGTCATCCTGGCGATGACATAGTGTTTGCACGCATTTATTGGATATTTGTAAATGCATGTAATGGCTTTAAATGATATCATGCACACTGTATGTTTACCTTTGTTTTGGTGTATTCAGTTCAGCTGTGTTTAGAAAAAAATAAATTCTGTGCATCAAGGAGCAGATCAGACAATCTAAACGCATCTAAATACATGTTAACTAATGCAAATGCATGTAAACACAAGTGCAGGAGAACCTGGTCTGGGAGACCTAAAGTTCTTCCCAGATAATTTATCCTGTGTTTAAATCAACTAAAGCATGAGGCTAATGTGAATGTATCCTAAAGTGAAAAAAACGCAGTACACTCTGCAATAGATGAACACTTCCCCATGTGTTCTCCTAAAGACCCTACAAGTACAGAAATATATCTGCTGCCACAAAACTAGACAACTCCCATTTTCTTGTTGTGAGCAGACAACACACTGCTCTGAATTTATGGTATGATGAACAGGTATGTTTTGCATTTGTCAAACAAATATAACTAAAAAGCAGCAAGTGAGAGAAGTGTGTTGTTAGGGTTTACATACACTTTAAAGGAAAATAACTTAAACTTTAGGAAATCATAACTGTTAGGCTGCATTCACACCCTGCGATTTCAAAGTGCCAAGGTGTGAATGACAAATCGCAGAACGCACATTTGAGATGCCATCCATTTTAGATGGCACCTAAAGTCGCGGTGCGGTTCTGCCATGATAAATCACGCTGCAATAGCGGCAACCCACATCGTGTGAAGCATGTCGCCAAAAAGTAGCTCCTGAACTTTTTTGGAGGAAGTTTTTTGGGGTTTTTTTGAGACAGCCAGCCATGTACTATCATGTAGAGTGTACAAAAAGAGCATCGGGATTGTCATATATTGCCTGGTGTCCTGCATCATTTCCATTACACTCATAGATTGGCATGTGGATTGCCTGCAGGGTTCAGGAAATTCCATAACCAGTGCCAGGTTAGTTTCCTTTGCACTGCAGTATACTGAAGGCAGACCTGACAGAAAATGCCGTACTAGAACATAAAACTGGCCATACACATTACAATTTGATTGTACAATCTTCGTTAGATATAACAACTGTATTGTAATTTGGATCTAAAGGTTATGCAGCCAGATTGTAACATATGGGCAGCTTATGTCAGATGGCTTGTGATGCTCTGGCATTTAATTGCTTCTAGTTTACCTGAGAGGACTACAGTTCATGTTTAGTATAAAAGACTAAATGTATGTAAAGCATGATGGACTTTTATGAGTTCTGAATTCTTTCTCACTCCAGGCTAATCCCCAAGGACCAGTATTACTGTGGAGTTCTGTACTTCACTGGCAGTGATATCTTCAACAAGAACATGCGTACCCATGCTTTAGAAAAAGGATTTACGCTGAATGAATACACGCTGAGGCCTCTGGGAATCACAGGTCAGCCATGTTTTCTGGCTCACATGTCTCTTGTTCACCTTATGATATACAGTGGGTAAAGAAAAGAATCCCCCCCTTTAAAATAATAACATTTTGTTGCTCTGCATCCTGAAATGATAACACAGTTTTTGTTTTATCCAGCTGTATTTACTGAGTGCAACTTATTACATCCAAGTGAAAGATATAACACCAACATGCCAGAAAAAAATAAAATTCAAAAACAGAATCACTGAGTTGGAAAAAGGATCACCTCCTCCTAATAATGACTTGTAAACTCAATCAGGTGTAGCTAATCACCTTTTTAATGGCACACACAGCCATTTGACTTTCAGCTGTGGTCATTTTGATTAGCTCAGCATGAAAAGAGCTTTCCTGGAACATTTCAGTTTCTAGTAGTGTAACTGCAGCAAACAATAAGCTATGGGTGGCAAGGCACTGTCAAAAGATTTCCGGGATAAAGTTGTGGACAGGCACAAGTCAAGAGATGGATATAAAAAAAAATCACAGGCTTTATCAATGCCTAGAAGCACAGTGATGTCTATTATTAAGAAGTGGAAGGTATTTGGTACAACACAGACCATCCCTGGATCAGGACTTTGCTCCAAACTGGATGAAAGTCAGGAGGAAACTGATCAGAGAGGCTACCAAGAGGCCTACAGCAACTCTGAAGCAGTTGCAGGAATTTATGACACAGAGTGGTCATTGTGTTACAACAATATCACAAATTCTCCACAAATGTGGCTTGTATGGGAGGGTTACAAGAAAAAAGCCACTCCTCAAGAAAGGCCACATGCAGTCATGACTGAGCTTTGCCAAAATGCACCTTGAAGATTCTGAGGCCACATGGAAAAAGGTGTTCTGGTCACATGAGACTAAAATTTTATTCTTTGGCCTCAACACCAAACTATATGTCTGGCGGAAATCCAATACACATCACCATCCAAATGACCATTCCTACAGTAAAGCATGGAGGGGGTAATATCCTGTTATGGGGGTGTTTCTCTGCAGCAGGGACTGGAGCACTTGCCGGATAGAAAGAAAAATGGATGAGGCAAAATACTGTCAACTTTTTGAGGAAAATCTGTTGCCCTCTGCCAGAAAGTTGTCAATGGGAAGAAGGTTTACCTTCTAACATGACAGTGACCCAACGCACACAGCAAAAATGACCACATCGTGATTGAAGGAGAAGGTGAATGTACTTGCATGGCCTAGTAAGAGCCCAGACTTAAACGCCATTGAAAATCTGTGGAATGACTTGAAGACTGCCGCCCACAAACAGTTGTCATCAAATTTAACTGAACTTGAGCAGTTCTGCAAAGAAGAGTGGTGAAATATTGCAAATTCTAGATGTGCAAAGTTAATAGAGACATATCCCAACAGACTAAAGGTTGTATGTAAAGCAAAAGGTGGGAACAAAATACTGACACAAGGAGGGGAGGGGGGATGATCCTTTTTCCAACTCCAGTGATTCTGTTTTTGATTATTTTTTTCTGACATGTTGGTGTTATATAAATTAAAATGGAACAATCAGCGCTACCTGGTATCCTACAACACAAACGAAATCAGTGACCTGTATAATAAAATGTACATACTGTAGATCTCAATAACAATTTAAATAATATTAATGAATAATAATAAATATGAAATAGCTGCTTTACACCTATCAGTGATTCACTACACCAAACAAATAGAGAATTTCATATATAAATGGTAGGGGTGCAACGGATCTACAGCCATCCGTGATCCGAACGGTTCACCCTGTTCGGATCGGCACACTTGCGCTCCGCGGAGCGCGCCGCTGCCTCGGGCTTAGGAAAGGCCGCTGCTTCGGCCTAGCTCTGGAGCTGCGGCCATCTTGGTACACCCGGCGGCGCGCGCTGACGTCATCACCCCTTAACCCCCCATCGTGGATTTGATCTGGCCGGCTTGGGCCTGCGCAGTAGAGGGGGGGTCCTTATCTGCTGAGGGGAACTTTCTCGGCAGAACACCGGCTTCTATTCTGTATTCTGTAAGAGCCGGTAAACAACACTAAACACAAACAACACTAGTCATCTAATAGTCTTCCTTCCTAATTCCTATACTATACTGTATATACAGTGGGGAGATGTGGATATTACAACAATGGGGGAGATGTGGATATTACAACAATGGAGGAGATGTGGATATTACAACAATGGGGGAGATATGGATATTATTACAGTGGGGGAGATGTGGATATTATTACAGTGGGGGAGATGTGGATATTACAGTGGGGGGAGATGTGGATATTATTACAGTGGGGGGAGATGTGGATATTATTACAGTGGGGAGATGTGGATATTATTACAGTGGGGGAGATGTGGATATTATAACAGTGGGGAGATGTGGATATTATTACAGTGGGGGAGAGATTGTGGATATTACAGCAGTGGGGGAGATTTTTTTTTGTTGATCCGAAAATGATCCGAACCGTGACTCCTGATCCGAGGAACGATCCGAACCGTGAGTTTTTTGATCCATTGCACCCCTAATAAACGTAGAAAATGGTGAAAAGAACTGCGCTAAAAACCAAGTGCGAATCAAATAATGTGAAAAGCAGCAATCCCCACAAAAACATCAATTGTGGAAAAGCATAAGAAAAATAAAGGGTTGCGCTAATACTAATAAAACATAATGAATAATTTACAATGAAGAAAAATTCATATAATGATCATAAATGAAAATAAATCAATGTGCAAAAACGTTTGGTGATAATGAAAAAAAAGTCCCATTAAATAAACATCAATTAAGTGTCGTGAAAAATCCAAATCACCAACAATATACAAAAAAAGTCCAAGTGATAATAATGAAGTTCTGTGACAGCAAAGAAGGGTCCACCACCAGAAATGGAAGGGGTTACTCCTTACCAGAAGGCCATGACCCCCCACCACAGAGGATCACAGCAAGCAGGAATCTTTAAAAGCCAAAAATGGGAACTGCCAGCGGTGTCCACCAGAGGTCATCTCATCATCAGCAACTCCAACGAACCCGGGACATAGATACCACGTGTTCAGCTTTCAGTTCCCGCTGTATCTTCTCCTTCAGAGCCTCAGCGCTCACCGTTCCTTCCCCAGCCATGGGACGGTGCAGCGCTATTCTCATACAATGTATTACACTAAAAGAATCTGTGACTTGATAAAACAAAAATTGAAAAGTACAATAAAATAGACATTAAAGACTTTTATATGTTTATTAATCCGCCACTGTGCTCCTCAACAATCTTCTCATATAAAACAAGCGTTTCCACCACCAGGTGAATTGTGCTCTCACCTCACTCCTATTCATCACAGGCTTTATTTCTTACAACTCCAGACAATCCCTCAGGGATGGATATCTCCTCTTATCCTTGGATATGGTTTTCCTCTCTCAAAAGCTTTTCACATGGACCACATGAAATAGAAAGGCAACTGCATAGTGCTCTCCATATAAATCATTTATGAACCACTTAAGGACCGAGCCTCTTTCTGAGATTTGTTGTTTACAGGTTAAAAACTGTTTTTTTTGCTAGAAAATTACGTAAAACCCCCAAACATTATACATTTTTTTTAACACCCTAGAGAATAAAATGGCGGTCGTTGCAATACTTTCTATCACACCGTATTTGCGCAGCGGTCTTACAAGCGCACTTGTTTTTGGAAAAAATACAATTTTTTGAATTAAATAAGACAGCAGTAAAGTTAGCCCATTTTTTTTAAATATAGATAAAGATAATGTTACGGCGAGTAAATTGATACCCAATATGTCACGCTTCAAAATTGCGCCCGCTCGTGGAATGGCGACAAACTTTTACCCTTAAAAATCTCCATAGGCGACATTTCAAAAATTCTACAGGTTGCATGTTTTGAGTTACAGAGGAGGTCTAGGGCTAGAATTATTGCTCTTGCTCTACCGATCGCAGCGATACCTCACATGTGTGGTTTGAACATGGTTTTCATATGCAGGCCCTGCTCACATATGCGTTTGCTTCTGCACGCAAGCTCGGCGGGACAGGGCGTGTTTAAAAAATTTTTTTTCTTATTTATTTTACCTTTTTTCTTTTTAGACCCTCATAAAATTGCACTTACAAGAAATTCAATAAAAAACAGCATTTCCTAATATCTGGGTTGTGCGCTCACCACACCTCTCAGGCTCTCAGTGATCATGTAACAATTCAGGGCTGGGCTCCTCCCTCCTATATGCATGTCGCCAATAGCATAGCTTCTTCAGTAGGATCCTACTCCACTCCTTTATCCCTCCTTACGCTTTTAACCAGGCTCCCACTCTCACGCAGTCATACAAAGATAGAAAGCACGGACATAGTGTACTTTGCTATGTACTTTATTTGCCACAAATGGCAAAAACACAGATAAAAATCATCCACAGCATAGAATAGACTACTCGTCCTCCGTTGCGCCCCATGATTGGGCTTCTTCAGTAGCTAATACTTCTTTAGTAGCTACTGAAGAAGCCCAATCACGGGGTGCAATGCGTATAGGAGGGAGGAGTCGAGCCTGTGACTTCACACCGCTCGCCGGCCTGTGTTGGTGAGTTGGCGGAGGACAGGTAGTCTATTCTATGCTGTGGATGCTTTTTATCTAGTAAGTGTTATTGCTATTTGTGGCAAATAAAGGTACATAGAAAGTGTAGATATAGTGTACTTTGCTATCTTTGTATGACCCTGCATGAGAGTGGAAGCCTGGGTATAATTTGTGAAGCAAAGAAAAAGCAACATGTAAACAGGACTGTAAGCTAAACATTTTATTTAGTGACGGGGGCTTTGATTAGCGTTCAGAGAGCTTTAAAAAAAAGGGTGTCTGAAGCAAGTGTAAACGAGCCCTTAAAGTGGATGTTGTGACAGACCTAGCCGGAAAAGAGGCTTTTGGAGGGGACTGAATGCCAGCCTCCTGCAAACCGATTATGGGCCCTGGCATTTGGGGGGACGGTGCTCTTTGTGAGCTGTATGCCTGGGGACCCTGGAGGTGGCGTTACTTTAGATTCAGGTCCATGTCCCCCAAGACACACAGACTCTGGGAACCCTTGATATGCCATTGTGATGGGAGTCACTAATAGGGGCACAGGGTGAATGAGAACCCCACTATGATCTGTGCTAGTCAGAGACTCAATGCTGTATATGTGTGTATATAAAATGTGTGCTGTCTCATTGTGTTGTGTACTGTTTGCTGTGCTAGTTTTGGGTGGGGCTGTATTCCAATGTTCTATTATGTTTGTCTGCCTTAGATCACAGGATGTGTATTGCATTGGAGGGAGGGGGGATTCTTCAAACACCTCTCCCTGCTAACACTGCGTACTGATGAGAAACACACCTGACCTGTGTGTCCATTGTCATTGGACAGTTTAACCCGCCCTCTTTTCCAAGGGTGGGGGGAAAGAGTCTCTGAGTTATTTTATGTGTTGTGTCCATGTGTTATAATAAAGGAGTTGATTCCTGCTTGAAACCTGAAGACAGAGCCGTGTCTCGTTTTTGGGGTGGATTATTTGTATGGGTTCCTTGTTCGGCTAATTGGAGTGTTCGGTAGCTGCCTTTGTGTTTGGGTATGAAATGTCCTAAACGACTTTGATGTCAACCCGAAATTTTTTTATTTTTTTTATGTCATAATGTAGAGTATAAGATTTCCTATCATTTGAGCCCAGTCTTGCCACAAAGAGTTAAGCCAGCTATGAGCAATCCTCTTTTATTGTTCAGTGAGATAAAACTTGACAAACAGAGAAAAACTTTGTCAAATCCTCCCCCTTGCTGTGAGTGACAGGTGATTTACATCTCGTGCACTAGCCTAAGACATGCATTATTTTTTAATTCCCACCCCCACTCCTTTCTTCAGCAGCTCTGCAAGGATTGGCTGTTCCACACCTCACCATGATTTGGCATGCTGAAGTCATGTGGTTACTTTCCTGTTTTTTCACTGGATGTTAGAGATCATAGCAGAAGTTCAGTGTAAGAAATACACAGGAGAAAATGCATATTGACAAGGGGAGTGTAGAAGGTGGGCGGGGAGTCTACTGACATCACGACTCCACCCACCGAGCTCCAGACAACAGACCCACCCACAGAATCTGCAGTTTTTCGGGTCTCATAACAGACAGAGGGGAGACATTTGACAGGTAAAGATACATGCAGGAGGCATGTATATCCTTATAGATAACCCCTATGGCAGTAGTTTAGAAAGGATGACATTGGGTTTACATCCACTATAATGCTTACTAATTTAAATCCATTGCTTTCTCAACGGTACAAAAATATCCATGGTCAATAGAAATCTTTCCCATCTCTACCCCTAGACTTGGCCAGTACATGACCTCCCTCAGGCGGTTCTCTACAAACACTGGAGTTGATTTACTAAAGGCAAATGGGCTGTTCAATTTGCTAAAAAAAAAAAAAATACCCAATCGCATAATGTAAACAAGGGTTTAGCTGGTGTTGGACAATTCTGTGTCCTGTAGCTGTTGGGTGACACTACAGTTCCCAGCAGTGAGACATATTTGACACTCAAATGTTGAACACCAGCTGCTGCCATAGCTTTAGGCCTCATGCACACAACGTTTTTACAGCTGCTGTTTTTGGCTTCAGACAATTCTTTTGTACAGTCAATAAACTCTCCAGCATGTTATCCTATGAGTCCATGTGCACATAGGCCAGGGCTTGACAAATTTGCTTGGAATCTAGGAGCCAGCTAAAAAAGTTAGGAGCCAGGTTTTTTTTAAACGACCGACAAAGCTTTATTTTCAATATAAAAAAATAACTAATCTTAAATTTACACAGAAAAAGACCGCCCCGCTAGAGGCCCGAATAGTGTCACTAAAACTACGGTAAAGCAGCGCTAAAAATAGCGCCGCTTTACCGCCAACGCCCCCCGCGGCTCGGTGTGAAAGGGCTCTAAGGGTCCGATCAGGTCCGCCTGAAAAACAGACAGGCGAACCTGATCAGACAGCCCGTGTGAAAGGGGCCAAGCTGGGAGATAACAAATAAATTAATTTTAATTAGGAAAAAAATAAATAAACAGTTTTTATATAAATATAAATAAATAAAATCTATTACGAAAAAAAAAAAAGGCTATCCCAACGTTCACTTCCTTCTCTTCTCCACTTTGGGAAGGAGATGGGCAGTGAAAACAGGCAGGTATTTTGCATTAGCATTGCATTAGCATTGCTGGTTGCAATACCAACGGCCACCACAAGATGGCGCCAGATTTCAGAAGGACTCCAGAACTACCGAAGAAGGCCGCAAAGCCGGGGCCTCAATTACCGGCCGGCGCGGCCCGACACGATCGCACGGGGGGGGGGTCTATGTCCGCACAGAGACAGGATACCCCCAGCTGTGCTGCCCCAGGCGCCAGGTCGCTAATTCTAGTCGCAAATGCGACCTGGCGCCCGGGTTTTGTCGAGCCCTGACATAGGCTGTTATCAACTGTTTTTGGCTGTAAAAAGACCCCAAAACTAGTGGATTCTGAGATTAGTTTTTCAGCTGTAAAAACGCTCTAACGTCAAACGTGGCTCACCAGCAATTTTTAATCTCATTGGAAAAAAAATGCTATTGCAAAAACGTTGAAAAACTCACTGCAAAGCTACTGGCATTTTTATAACCTTATTATAACTTCCGGTGTGCATGAGGCCTTAAGATCAGAGTTGCCCCTCACAGTTCAGGTATTTCTTTTACAGGCTGCCTCTGCTTTTTGTTTGTTTTTTCTCGCAGCATTATTGTTGGTATATATTGATTCCTGTTGTGTCCTGTGTTGCCTTGGACATAGGATTATCTTTTTTTTGTGGCAGTAATGTATATGTGCATCTAATCCTTTTTTTATTTTTTTTCTCACAGGAGTAGCTGGTGAGCCCCTCCCAATAGACAGTGAGAAGGACATTTTTGACTACATTCAGTATAAATATCGTGAGCCAAAAGAACGGAGTGAGTGAGAAGAAGATGGTCAGTCTTCATTACAAGCTGCAGTGTTATCCGTCCATGGCCACGTCCAGAGGGAGCATCACCAATTCATGGATGATCTACAGAATATGAGATACTGGGGGTTATTTATTAAAGGCAAATCCACTTTGCAGTACAAGTGCACTTGGAAGTGCAGTCGCTGTAGATCCAAGGGGGACATGCAAGGAAAATAAAAAAACAGCATTTTAGCTTGCACATGATTGGATAATGAAATCAGCAGAGCTTCCCCTCATTTCAGATCTACCCCTCAGATTTACAGTGACTGCACTTCCAAGTGCAATTTCAAGTGCACTTTGCACTTGTAGTGCAAAGTGGATTTGCCTTTTGTAAATAACCCCCACTGTGTTCAATTTGTGTGTGTGTGTTAATGAGGTCATACTGGTGTGTAGTTTGTGAGTGTTCTGGATAAATAGTAATGTAGTGGAAACTCAGATAATCAAGATGTAGCAAAACTGTTTACATATGAATTATTTTATTTAAAGGTCATTTTTATTTTGAAATTTCTCAGCATTGGGCATTTTGGCCTGTTTTAGTTCTAACTGGGAAAACACTTTCTGCCAAAGGAAGATTTTGTTTTTAGAGAGAGGGTCACCTTGCCCATTGGGGCATTTATGGACACTTTTTTTTTTCCTCTGTCACTGCTTGGTCTGAGCACGGAATCATGCAAGGTGGTCACAGGCTCCTCATATCTGGGTAATTTGCAGTGTTGTGATGGAAAATGTAAAAATTAGTAAGTGCATCTGGGGCTTGAATGGGAAAAGTGACAGTCTCTTCAAAGGAAGGGTGCAGTTTTAGCTTAAAAGAAAGTAGTCTAATTTATTAAGTTACATAAAGGGTAAACAAACCTCAGATGCAGACAGCAACATGTGTGTGTTCATGGTAATGTGCATAGCGATCAGAGCGATCTGGCCGTGCATTTGTCCATGCTCCTAGAGGATATGGCTGCATTTTGTTTTTTTTTTTACATTTTAAAAACCATGGCTCGGGGTGTGGCAGATGGTACTTACAGAGTTGGTCAGTGTAAAAATACAACTGACCCAAACTTGCATTTTGGATAATGATTACTGGTGTTAGAGCAGAACTGCAGGCATAGGCATTTTATATATATATATTTTTTTAATTTGGGGTATGTAAACATTATTTGCCTCTTCTGAGGTGCATCCCTTGGCTAAATTGCTGTGTAATACACAGTGCTTTGTGAATTGCCCAGGGAAGGGAGGGTATATAAACAACACTAGCCCTTCTATGTATGAGAGCTACAGTGGCTGGAAGTAAAACAAGTTGTACTGTCTCTGTTATAAATAAAAATTCAAGCACAAAGCAGCAATTCTGTACATCTGATATGTTTTCAGAAATGTGCATGGACTTCTGCTTTTAAAGAGTAACTCCACTTTTGTTGACTGAAAAAAAAAACATTCCCCTCTGGGATCTGATCAATGTGCATTAGAAAGGATTTTAACAAACTTAGTTGTAGATTCCTACCTTTTGTTGTTCTGAAGAAATAGATGTTTGTTTGTCTGTGTCCATGTGCAGAGTGAATCTAATCGGAGTGTCTTCATAATTATAAATCAGCTGCTGCACCTGCAGGGCTCCAAGGAAAGTTTTAGGGTCTGTATCCCTTTAGATGTGATTTCCCTTAAGCCCCTTTCACACATGCAAACCGTTCATTTCATCAGTTCAGTCACATTTTTGCAAAGAAAAAGACGGATGAAGTTTACAAACCATTTTTTTTTCAGATTGTCATCTGTTTTTACATCCAGTTTTTTTTTTTTTTTATATCCTCCAGTCCTTAACCACTCAGGTCCCAGAGCCATTTTTTCCATTCAAAAATGGACCGTTTGTCAGTTTACATCCGTTCTTCATCTGATCTGTTTTTGTTTTTTTTTACGGAAGAAAAATAGGGCTTTCCAAAAAAACGGAAGTGGATGTAAATGGATGATCATCTGTTTTTCTATTGAGATGCATTGATGTTCGTTTTCCATCCGTCAACAGATGGATGAAAAACAGACAAAAGGTCTGCATGTGTGATAGGGGCCTTAAAGGGGTTGTAAAGGTAAAATTTTTTTCACCCTAATGCATTCTATGCATTAAGGTGAAAAAACTTGTGACAATACCGCCGCCCCCAGCCCCCCCGTTTTACTTGCCTGACACTTCGAAAGTCAGCCGCTCGCTCCCGACATCCATTAAGCCGATCAGCCTGGCCGCTGATTGGCTACAGTGGATGGATTGAAAGCAGCGGAGCCATTGGCTCGTGCTGCTGTCAATCACATCCAATGACGCGGCGCGCCGGGGGTAGGGCCGAGTGATACAGTGATCGGCTATAGCCGCCGGCTGTATCATGGGAGCGCGCCCGCAAGAACTAACCACCATGCGAGGGAGCTCGCATTAAGGTGGTTAGTTATTGTGGGGAGGAGCTGAGAGCCGCCGAGGGACCCCAGAAGAGCAGGTTCGGGGCCACTCTGTGCAGAACGAGCTGCACAGTGAAGGTAAGTATAACATGTTTGTTATTTTTTTTTTTTTTGGAAAAATTACCTTTACAACCCCTTTAAGTAGTGTCTCACCTAAAATGACATTCTTGTTGGAGGGGATGCCAAAAATCTGACTTGCATCTTAGTGTAGACTTCTGGGAAAATCAGTGAGCCAATCACACAAGCGGGAAATGACATTTTCAGGGGGTGTTCTGTATATCATCTGTGTACAGAATACCTCCAGGTAGCCATATTGCATTTTACAGAAAATTACAGCGGCTGCAGATTGAAAGGGAACGGTAATTTCTAGTAACATTCAATTACAATATGACTTGTTGCAATTTTATATGCTATATTATTGTTTTTATTTGCGAATTCTTTTCCCCCATAAAAGTGGAATTATCCTTTAAGTCTAGCTCCACACAAAATTGAGTGACGGTTGGAAAGTTGGGTCATGCTCATGCTGTGTTTGTCTATCAGTCGAGCACCAAAGGCGTATTAATTCCCCTCTGTTTCTAGTCTGTGCCAGAACTGCAACCAAGTGATTGTGTCCTCAGTCCCCTTGCTGATTCTTCAAAAGGTGGAATGAGTGAATAAAGGGAAGCTTAGCAGCAGGAGGGTGCCATGCTAATAATTTTCTGATGAGGGGTGTCTGATTTTACTCCTGGAGTCACTGAGACTTGTAAGAAGCCAGCATACGATCTGTCCCACAGACACCCACCACAAATTAAAACATGCTGTAGCTGGCTTTGTGTTATAAAGTGGAGGTAATATCCTTGGAAGTCAGTACCAAGGTCCTGTGTGATGCCTTTTTAATATTTATACTTTTCTTTAGGAAAAATAATTAGGATTCCATGGCAAATCTTTTACTGAAACTGCTAGTTACAAGTATGACAGGCACCTAGTATTTGCAGAAATAGGCCAGGTATAGAAGCCTACATATTTCTCTTAAAGATTTTATCATAAGAAAAATAAATGATTGCCATTGTGTTATACAGAGTACAATTCTTGCAATGTTTCCCAATGCATATTTTATACTGTAGTATCAGTAACAAGCAAAGAAGAACAGGAAAAAAAAAGATTGTATTTATAATGATGTGGCTACCCTGACACTACTTGTGCGATTGTAAAATACTTGGACTAGATGCATGTGTATATATAAGGAAGGTCTAGAATGTGATGTGACAGCAAAGAAACAATAAATCCTGTCATGTTAAACAAACAGCAGGCTACTGTCATTTCTTTTGGTTAAAACATATCTAAATGTAATATATTGTAGCTTACCAGTTGTTGGCGGTAGTGGCTGCATTACTTTTTTTTTGTTTTTTTCTTATTTTCACCTGGTAATCCTGTCATTAACACACTTCTGCCCCTGGGTGACTATGCTCACTTACCCCACTGGATCGAATTCTGGTTGTTACATAGGGGTTTATTTACTAAAGCTAGAGAGTACAAAATCAGGCTCACTTCTGCCTAGAAACCAGCTTCCAGATTTTATTGCCCACGCTTAATTGTAGGGATGCATCGAAACCGTTATTTTTACAAGTACCAATACTTGTTTTTTTTTTTTTGCACTTTTTTCAATGTGAAAAACATGTAAATATATGTTAAAGGTGTAAAAATATTGTTGAACAAAAAACAAAATAAAAAACAGTTTATAAAATAGAAATAAACCAAATAAAAAAAAATCAGTAGGAAAATAATTACGTGGGGGTGAAGGAGGAGTTAATTGAGGCCGATTAGAGTAAGTTAAGGGTTAAACTGGAACATTTTATCATCTTTTTTTTTATATATATATATATATATACTTGACAGGTTGCTTTAACCGCTTCAGCCCTGGAAGAATTTACCCCCTTCCTGACCAGAGCACTTTTTGCGATTCGGCACTGCGTCGCTTTAACTGACAATTGTGCGACGTGGTTCCCAAACAAAATTGACGTCCTTTTTTTCCCACAAATAGAGCTTTCTTTTGGTGGTATTTGATCGCCTCTGCGGTTTTTATTTTTTGCGCTATAAACAAAAATAGAGCGTCAATTTTGAAAAAAAAACGCATTATTTTTTTACTTTTTGCTATAATTAATATCCCCCAAAAATATATAAAAAACAATTTTTTTCCTCAGTTTAGGCCAATACGTATTCTTCTACATATTTGTTAAAAAAAAATCGCAATAAGCAATTATTGATCAGTTTGCGCAAAAGTTATAGCGTTTACAAAATAGGGGATGGTTTTATGGCATTTTTATTAATAATTTTTTTTTTTTTTTAAATGGCGGCGATCAGCGATTTTTATTGTGACTGCGACATTATGGCGGACACATCGGACATTTTTGACACATTTTTTAGACCATTGCCATTTATACAGCAATCAGTGCTATAAAAATGCACTGGTTCCTGTGTAAATGACACTGGCAGTGAAGGGGTTAACCACTAGGTGGCAGTGTAGGGGTTAAGTGTGTCCTAGGGGCGTGTTTCTAACTGTCAGGGGGATGGGCTGTGTGTGTGTGACGTCACTGATCTCTGCTCCAATGACAGGGAGCAGAGATCGAGTGAGTGTCACTAGGTAGAACAGGGAGATGCTGTTTACATTAGCATCTCCCCGTTCTTCCACCCTGTGAGGCGATCGCGGGTATCCCGATCGAGTCCTCAGGACCCGCGACCTGACTCACGGAGCTTGCCGCTGGCCGCCTCTTAAAGGGCAATGTACAGGTACGTGGTTTTGCCTGTACGAGCCCTTCTGCCGCAGTATATCTGCGTGAGGTGGTCGGCAAGCGGTTAAACTGATTTCATCTGCAGATCAAAGTTCATCCCTTTTGATCTGTAGATGAAGAAAGAAACAAGGTTTCTTTTAATCTTGCAGCTGAGCAATGTTAAACATTGCTTGGCTTTTTTTTTTTTTACAGCTCAGAGACATCTAAAGAACCTTACATCCAAAGCTGGCATTGGACGAGGACAAAACCGCTACCTAGTAGAACTTAGAGAACATGTGCACAGAAGACTAGGTTGGCAGCATTACAAATCTTGGAAACAGTTGCTTGATGCCAAATAAAACCCACACAAATCTAGTAGAGTGGACCTTGACAGAAAAGACTGGAACACAATCCTTCAAGTGGAACTACACTGCATCTAAACACCACAAACACAATTTAATTCATTTTTATTATTCAAAGAAAACTCCCCCATACTTTATTTTGCTAAGAAATCACTTTGAAAAACACCCCCTCAAATTTTTGGCCGTGGATATTTTGCGTAAGGGCAGGTGATTCATGTAGCATTTACTTCCTAAAATCCATCTGCCCTTAGCTCAGGCATGCTTAGCTGAGAGCCCCTCCTGCAGATTCCTGGGGTGTATGACAGCATTTGCCTAGGCAAGAAACCACGTTACAAGAGGCACATGTATTTGGTGGATCTCAGGAGACACAGCTTTCTGGTGCTCCTCTTAGTAATAGATCAGGTTTACAGTCCTCTGGTACTTTTCCCTATAATTTTCAGCCATGTACACAGTATTCTGGTGCAGTGCCAAGAGCTCAGTATGCTGGAGCAATGTCGGGTCAAAACTCAATCATTTAAATGTTAATACTGCTCCACCTGCTGGTGTAACGCAGGATGTGCAGCCTTTACTTTTTTCAGGTGCACAAAATATTGGTGCTTATCAAGATACTGGTAATATGTTTCAGCAGTCAGTCACTGGTGATTCATTAAAGGTTGGCTCTGTTTGGAACGCTATGCGCTCTCGGGGTAATGTTACTATTCCTATGGATAAACAGTTTAACCCTTTCAAAACTCAGAACACTTTAGTTAATACTGGTGGTCCTGTTCTGCCTATTTCCTGTAACAATGCACCTTTGCAGGTGGCAGAAGTTTGTATAAAAAAGGCTCTTCCATGCGAAATCTCCCCGTTAGGCTTCAATTTGTCCTCCTCGGTTAAAGAGAAAATTTGGAGAGGAGAATTTGTTGATTTATTATACCTCCTGCCTTCTTCTAAAGAATTTCTTTCTAAATTGGATAAGAAATCAGAGGATCATTCAGAAGAAGATGGGAGGAGAGCCATACCTAGAACATTCCAGAATTGGCTACAAGCATTCTGTATTTTCGCTTCAGTAATGGGTGAAATGTTTCCAGTAAAATGTCCTGGGTTATTCCAGCATCTGGATATTGTTGCTGAAGCCTTTAGGCATTGCGGTGGCATCTCATGGTTTCATTGCGATGAGAATTTCAGACAGAAACTGGCTGTACATCCTTCTCCGCGTTGGGGTGTAAAGGACGTTGGCCTTTGGCTAAATCTGATGCTGCCTCCGAAACCACAGGTGCAATATAAAACACTCAGCCCTTCTAATAATTCATTTTGCAAAGGATTCTGCTTTGCGTTTAATGAAGGGCAATGTAAGTTTTTGGCCAACTGTCGATACAAGCATGAGTGCTCATACTGTACAAGGTCGCACCCTGCTTGTAGAGGTTATCGCAAAGCCTCTGCCATGTCAAGACAGCCTCAATCTAGAGACGGGTTTTCAAAAGACTGACAGTGAAATTGTCAAACATGCTGCCCTGGCTAGAAATTTATCCAAACATCAAGATGGCGGAGCTGCTTCATAGCAGCATTAAAGATTTTTTTTGGTCCCTGGATTTTCTGGGACTGGTTGTAGTTTAGTTGATAATTTACGGTCAGTTTATTGCGGATCCGTTCTCATCGCCCCCCTTTTTCCAATTTCAGAATTTCACCTTTGGGTGTAGTCCCTAAGAAAGAGCCAGGCTCTTTTTTCGCCTGATACATCATTTGTCCTATCCTGCTGGTCATTCTCTCAATGACGAGGTTGCGGATTTTGATGCTTCAATCACGTATGCCTCTTTCGATGAGGCCTTGGTTCCTCTCAGGCATTTTGGAAAAAAATGCGTTAATGGCCAAGGCTGATATCAAGTCTGCATTTCGGTTACTCCCAGTACATCCCCAAGGCTTTAGTTCTTTAGGTTTTCATTTTGATGGATTTTTTTTATTTTGATAAGGAGAAGCCCATTGGCATACATTTATCTTGTTTTGACTTTGAGGCCTTTTCTTTAATGGGTATTGTCTGTGGTTCACCCATGTTCTGGCTATATTCATTATCTAGACTATTTCCTTTTTGTAGGTCCATCCGATTGATAAGAAAGCCTTTGAAAACGTCTGATGAAACGAGTAAGTCGGAGTCACGCACTTACGTAATTTCTGGTATGGAAGTAGGGAGCCTGAAACGCAGTTGAAGCGCACGCTGTGAACCAGCTTCCCCTACACACGATTTTGACCATACGCTGTAGTAGTTTTTTAATCTCCTTCCCATTGATGGTTGAAGTTTTTTGTTTTTAAGTTTTAATTTTAAATAAAATTACTGTTTTACTACTACACTATGGGAGCCATATCTCTTCCTATGAGGATCTAATTCTGGGGAGCGATTGACCAGTTCTTAGGATACGGCGATCAAGGAAGTGCTGAGCAGGAGACAGGTTTGGGCACCCTGGTACGGTGGAATAGCTGGAGAAGCTAGAGAGGAATGTTATGTTATAACAGGCTACGGGCAGACCACTGGAAAAGCCACCAAGGGAGACAACCCATGGTTATCCATATATGCCTATCACCCCTGCAGGGTTAGCGGGAGCTGGTGAGCGGGGACCCATATGGGGGAGCACATGAGTCACCTGATCTTTTGAGCACGAGAATCACTTGATCGTTTGAACACTTGGTCAGTTTGGAGCTTCACCAATCTCACACTGTTTTTTGGACTTTTTATTATTTGGACTGTTTAATAATAATACATATACTAATTTCTTGATGGACTTTTTTGATGAATTTGGGAATCATTTTTTGGTATCCATACTTTTTTTTATACACAGGATGGTCACTTATTATATATCTGTTATTTATTTTGTTTTGGTTGCAGTAGTATTTGTAGACCACATGTTGGTATTTATGACTATAGCACTACCATTTACATATTTGAGCACTTTAGTGTGCACATATTTGTTTGAAAACTAGGGAACAGGTTTTCCCCACATATAGGGAGCGCCATTCACCCCACTTTACTCACTCACATTAATTAGCTCCTTAGGGGGTCTATTAGGGGAGGCTGCACATCTTGCCTGATCCTAAGTGCAGAGTTTTTCCCAAACCAAGGGGTTAAATGTGTGTTCCCTCAGGCAATCGCGCCCGCCGGCCACGCGCATCGCGTCCCCCCGCTGTGCAGTGAGCGGGCGCCCTCTGGCGGCTCTAAAAGGGAAGGACGTACCCATTACAGGGTTTCGCCCAGGAGAGCCATTGTGCCACAGTAAATAGACAGGAACCGGTTAAAGGCACCCACCTCCCACTTCCTCCCTGGCGCTGGAAGGAAGATCACCTCTCCCCCTGCAATCTTCTGGGACACATCACAGGTTCCAGAAGATTGCCTGGCCAAATCGCAGCGAGGCTCGCACAGCCGGGCACCCACAGTGACAATGGCGGAGAGGAGTGGGGCTTTGTGCACCCGCATCTCTGGACCGTGGGACAGGTGAGTGTCTGATTAAAAAAGTCAGCAGCTGACTTTTAAATGGGTGGAACTCCGCTTTAACCACTCCCTGCCTAAATGACGCCCTTGGGTTAAAGTGGTTATACTGGGATGATGCCTGCACCCACAGGCATCATCCCGGTATCAACATTTTCAGCCAGCGAGCGATTTGAGAAATGATCCCACCTCTGCCTTTTCCGTGCTCTGCCTTCTGATCATGAAGCCCGGGGAGTGATGCGAGTTTCAGCACTACACAGAGAACAACTGAAATTGTTCCTCCCTCTCTGGGATCCTGGAAGCGATGAGGATTTTGTCACTTTTGTTTACCTGGCCTTTATTGGCCAGGAAAGCAGCCTATCAGACCGATTGGCAGCATTGGAGAGATCTGGGGTGGAATACACCCCAGATTTCTCCATAAAGAGGACCTGTCACAGCCCATGCTTTCGCAAGGGAGGTTGTTCATCCCTTATGAAAGTAAAAAACGTTCACCAAAATTAAAATTTAAAAAACTGTGTAAAACAAAAATACTAAAAAAAATTTCAAGCACCCCCTCCCCCCGTGCAAACGCATACGCAAGTCCTGCATGCATATGTAAAAGGCGATCACACCTCAAGTGAGGTATCGTCATGAGCATCAGAGAGCGCAAAAATTTTAGCTCCTCATCTCCTCTCTAACGCTAAACTGGCAACCTGTAAAGGCTTTTTGAAGCATCGCTAATAGAGATTTTTAGGTACCATAGTTTCTACGGGCGTATGCAATTTTAAAGTGTGACATGTTTGGTATCTATTTACTCAGCGTAACATCATATTTTAACAAAAGATTAGGTATTCTATAACGTTTGTGTGAAATAAAATTAATTTAAGTGTATTTTTTCCCCAAAAAAAAAAAAAAAAAAAAAAAAAAAAAAAAAAATCACTGCACAAATACTGTATGGCATAAAAAAAAAATTGCAACACCCACCATTATATTCTTCAGGGCCTCTGCTAAAATATATATATACACACACACACACACACACACACACACACACACACACACACACACACAATTTTCTAGTAAAAAAAAAAAATGTATTTTTACATGTAGGGGAGAAATGTCAGAATTGGCCTGGGTGGGATAGTCCTATATAATTAGAAGTGTTGGTAGTGACCGGAGAAGGAAAAAGACCTCCAAATATCTGGAGTAAACATTAGTTTTGTACCTAAAACCAAAATGTTTTTCCAGCATGCCATAATCTTTCTATAAACCCTGAGTTACATTGAATACATTATTTAACTTCAATAGAAACACAAGTCACCAACAGCAAACAGACAACATTTTCTAATGTGCAGGTGGCCATCTTTATTACATTATTTCAAATATTAAATTACATGATGAGAACACTCTGGACAATGGGGTGTGCATTCTTGGAACTGTAGTAGGATGAGCACTATTGTGATTATTATAGACAGGACCCGGCCCAGAATTCCCACCTTGCCCTGGACAAGGTGCTACAACTTCCAAGTAAAAGCAACTATCGCGTTGGCCCAAGACCCACCTACTGCAATCAGACAACTAGCTCAACACTTATGTGGAAATTCCTTGAAACTATGAGAATGGCTTCTGACAGTAGATTGCAATGTACACTACAAACAGCCTGATACTGCTGGAATACAGATCAGAGGAATAGGGTAAATTATGATCTCCATAGAGCTACTCAACACAACCAGCCTAATTCCCTAGAGGGAAGTCAGGTGATTTATGGCCATTTCTACATCTCGAGTGTCAGAGAAGGATGTTGAGGTGACAACCTTGGAGAAGTATTACCCTCTCCTGAAGCCATGGGAAGGGTAACACTACACCACAATCTCCGCACGCAGCTTCTGGAGAAGGGGCGTTGGCACTGCTCGTACATCTCATGCTCTGTGCGAGTGAATCACATCTGGTTTGTGGTCGTCTCTGGTGGGAGGAAGGGCTGGGGCTCCAGGATTTTCACATGACACCAAACACCTCATTATGCTTCCAGCTCAAAGCCCAAGCCTACTTTGTGACCTCCGGCACTAAAGTTCTTCGCGTTAATCAGAGCAGAGGCGGTCAGCTTCACACCTGTAAATAAACAAGACCATAATTTATGGTTAAAATGCGAATCTTCTATGGACTACACTCAGGTGACAGACATCAGTCCCTCCCTCACATATCTCCCAGGCTTTTACCAGAATTGGGTGCTGCGGTGTCACTTGCTAAAGTCTGGTATCAAAGTGACCATAATGTTTGAAAAGATAATGTATATTAAGAAAAACTAGTATTTTTGATTCTTCATAATTTTTATACTGGAAGAATACATAATATTGTAGCTCACATATTTGTTTTTTCACAAAATAAAAAAGATCCAGAGTAAATAATTCAGTCATAACCCCAGGTGGTATTTGATTATCTCTGCGTTTTTTATCTTTTGCGGTATAAACAAAAACAGACAGACTATTAAAATATATATATATTTTTAGAACCGAAAAAAATAAAAGTAAAAATGTGATTTTTGACTTACCATAAAATCCATTTCTCTGAGTTCATTGACAGACACAGCGCTCCATTATTCAGAACCATAGGGTTATACTGACCCTTACAGGAGAGGGACACTAGGCAGAAAAAAAGACTTGGCTAAGCCTATGGGCAGTCCTAGGTGGTATACACCCCCCCTCTCTGCTATAGGCCTTCAATTTAGCAAGAAGTGCCAGAAGTATTAAAACTCCTTAGAGGGGTGGGTGCTGTGTGTCAATGAACTCAGAGAAATGGATTTTACGGTAAGTCAAAAATCCCATTCTCTCTTTCGTTCATTGGCAGACACATCGCTCCATTATTCAGAACCATAGGGACGTCCCAAAGCAGTGCCAAACATGAGGGGTGGGACAACGAAAAATCCCAAGGCTAACACAAGAGCCAACCAGGTAACAGGAGCTCAACACAGAACAAGCTGGAGCCCAACCTGAACAATACCCCTTCAAGAGGGAATAGACCCTCCTAATAGTAGCCTGCAAAACCTTGCGGCCAAAAGAGGCATCCGCAGATGCCAACACATCCACTTCGTAGAACGTTGTGAAAGTGTACACCGACAACCAGTGGCCACCTTGCAAACTTGCGCAACGGATGCCTGATGACAGAAGGCCCAAGAAGCATTAAGCGCCTGAGAAGAATGCGCCGTAAAGAAAGGAGAAACCCGATCCCTGACAGAATAGGCCAGAGTCGTCATCTGCCTGATCCATCCAGAAATGGTCGCAGAAGAGGCAGACGGCCCCTTTCTTGGCCAGTTCTTGATCACAGGGAGTCTGACCTCCAAAAAGACTTTGTGGCTGCCAAATGCACCCGAATCCCCCAAACCACATCCAGGGCAGATTATGCAATTTTTTTTGGGATGTGTTGACCAGGGACGCAAGGAAGGCAACACAATGTCCTTATTCAAAAGGAAATCTGAGGAAGGAACAACATCATTTCCGACACCCTGCGAGCAGAGGTAATAGCCACCAAGAGGCCACCTTCCGAGAGAGTAAGCAGTGGAATCTCCAGAATATTTTGAGAGAGAGGCTTCTGGAGAACCAAAATCACCATGTTCAGATTCCACGGCGGTAGAAGAGACCGCACTGGTGGAAACAGACGTTGAACCCAGTGAATAAAAAAGGTACGCACCAGAGAGTGCGAGATTAGGGGACGCTGAAGTCCACCCAGGCTGACACCTGGCCCTTGATGGTACTCAAGGCCCATTCCGGCTCAACCCCCCATGAAGGGAGGTCGGAATCTGAGCCACTGAGAAAGAACAAGGATGAATGCCCGGTGACTCATACCAGGATATTTGTGCTTTTCACATCCGGGAGGTAGAACCTCCTAGAGCAGTGATGGCGAACCTTGGCACTCCAGATGTTTTGGAACTACATTTCCCATGATGCTCAACTACACTGCAGAGTGCATGAGCATCATGGGAAATGTAGTTTCAAAACATCTGGGGTGCCAAGGTTCGCCATCACTGTCCTAGGAGGTCGACTCTCTAGCCATCAGCAGCGTCAGAACTGCAGCACCTGGGTCATCACAGCTAGGCCGTTAAAACCAGCGACTCCAAGCAGGATGGAAGAACGGCCCTTGGGACAGTAGAGCTAGCAACCAGGCGCACCCGGTCGATGTACCCAGACCAAAAGGGACCCATTCTGAGTCAATAGAATGGCCGGAATCCCCGCGGCCATGATCCTGCGCAAAACCCACAGCAGGAGCTGGAGAGGAGGAAAGGCGTAGAGCAAATGTTACCGGCCCCATGGGCCACCAGAGCATTGCCAGAAACCTTGGTACCGTCCTGTTTGTGTCCTGGCTCAACAGATCTACCTTAGGAGTGCCCCATCGGAGACGTATCCGATAAAACATGGCCTGGCGAAGGGCCCATCCCATGGTCCAACCCTAGCTGACTGAGGCATCCGACTATTAGTATTCCACTCCTACGACGTTCTGCCCACCGGAAGATACCGGCAACTGCCAAGGCTGCCAACACCCTATTTGACTGGTGACCGACATAAGCCACCGCCGTTGCATTGTCCAACTGGATCCGTACTGGGAGCCCCCGAAGTCGATCCGTCCATGATCCAGACATAGTCTGATCGCTCGAAGTTCCAGGATATTGCTCGGTAGTCCGGATTCCACCAGCGTCCCACGACCCTGAGCAAAGCTCAGTGCCAGGACATCTCCACACCCAGACAGACTGGTATTGGTGGTCACCCTGTTCAATACAAGGGGAGAAAGGATTTACCCCACCAGAGAGCGAAGCCACCAGGACCAGGGAACCTCTTGTTTCCTGGCTCCGCCAAGTCCGATAGTCCAGAGACCTCGGGTACTTGTCCCATTATGCCAGGATCTCCCTGAAGGAGCTTGTATGGAACTGTGCAAATGGAATCGCCTCAAAAAAGGTAGATATCATCAGACCCAACACCCACATGCAGGTCCGCAGGGAGGCCCACCTGCCGGACAACAATAAATGAAACACGCAGCATGCAACTTTTGGAGTTTGTCCAGAGGAAGAAACACTCTGGCCAGAGCTGAAGCCCGGGTCAGGCTCAAATAATCCAATGTTCTGGAAGGGTCCAAAGCAGACTTCAGATAGTATAGAAGCCAACTGAGGACTCACAGAAGATTGTCCTGGCAGCCCAGGACCTCAAACTCCCCACTGACGTAACCACGCCAGATCCAGGGCCAACACCTCGTGTACACCCAAGGAGTGGTGGCAAGACCAAAAACGCAACACCACGCGCTGATAATACTCAACACCCACAGCAAAACAGTGGAAGTGCTGGAGTCGGGTACATAATGCATGCATAAGCATTCGTGATGTCGATAGAAGCCAGAAAGTCCCCATGATGAAGGGATGCAACCGTCGTGCGGACGGACTCCATCCTGAAATTCTGTACCCACACAAGGCAGGTCAGGGCCTCGAGGTCGAGAACTGGACGTACCATCCCCTCCATCCTTTGGACTGTAAACAGGTTTGAATAAAACCCCTAAAACTGTTCCAGACGCGGTAACCGGGACAATCACACTCTGAAGCAACTGGGCTTGCACAGCCCCATGAGGAGAACAGCAAATGGTCCGGCAACAGACGCACATTGGAAGCAAAAAAACTTTGGTGAACAAGGCCGGAAAACCATCTTGTAACTGGACATAATTAAGACGCGTAATGATGTCATCCAGGGTAGCTCCCCCACAATACATGTCTAACCACCACTGCGAAAACAGAGCTCAGCAACCAGGGGAACTGCGGCCAAGAGGCATAGCAGACAAATTGCAGCGCCTAGATCACTCAAAAGTGATTTAAATAAAAATAAGGAATAAGGAGGGAGAAGGGAACGCAAGACGGCTTATGGGTACCAAAGGGGAACCAGCCCTCCACAGCTGCATCCCCCATCTTGAAAGGTTCCCGCACAGATGTAATAAGTGCGACAACAGCGCCTTTTTGTGCACCACTGCAGTTGTGGAGGAATCATCCTCTCCCTGACAGGACAGGGAGCGTGGCCCCCAACCACGCAATGTGGGCCACGTCCGTGGCGGCAAAGCCAGATATAGAATCGTTCGAGACAGGAGGTAGGGGAGGGCAGGGGGTGGCATTTACTAGGCTATATTCCTAAACGCCACCACAAAAAACTCAGGAGGGAGCCACCAAGGCCCCGCACAGGGGGCGCCGACCGAGGCACCGCACAGGGGGCGCCGACCGAGGCCCCGCACAGGGGGCGCCGACCGAGGCCCCGCACAGGGGGCGCCGACCGAGGCCCCGCACAGGGGGCGACGACCGAGGCCCCGCACAGGGGGCGACGACCGTGGCCCCGCACACGGGGCGCCGACCGTGGCCCCGCACAGGGGGCGCCACGAAGCACCCACGCCGGGCCAAACTAAAGGACACACAAAACGAGATCGCCCTCAGAGCCCCCACAGTGCCGCCCCTCTGGTAGGAGGGTGGCCACGAGGCCCAAAAGCCCGCGGCCTAAATTTTCGGCCGCCTGGCGCGAGGTTGGACACCCAAAACCGGAAAGTGGCGGCCTCTGCCGCCGGCCCTGGGGCTGTCCACCCAGTAGGCCACAAAGCCACGGCCTAAATTATGGGAGGGCTGCCACAGGCGGTTCCCCGATCGCGGATGTCCGGTTACCCACCTCCCAGGCCCAACCACTGCAGCAGGTGGGCCCGAGGAATACCCCCCAGTAGCAACCCCGAAAGTGGAAGGGGCAGGACAGTGTGTCCCAAAAGCACCTAGGCCAGAAGCCTGGTCCTCACCCAGGAAGGGAGGGAGGGGGGTGGAGGAGAACCCCGGAGGGACTGACCATCCCAGGGAGTACCCGCGCCCCACACCACGTTCAGGGAAGAAAGGAGTACTTACCGATCCAGCGAAGCGCGCAGGTAACGCTCCCAGACAGATCCCCTCGCCACCGAAGTGGGGGGAATGTCGGCCATGAGGAACGCTGTGACTCAGGCGCCGAGATCCAGTTGTATGCGACCTCGCGAGACGTTTAAATCGCAGTACCAGCCTCCGTCCAGTGGGGCTATGTCGCGGCCGACCAAGCACGTAGCTGCGGTCTGCACGCGCTCACTGGCCAGACTGGGGAGACCACTAAATCTTAGTGTCCAGCCCGTCGCCCAGCCCGGCAGTTGATTGTAGATCTCACCAGAGAAAATCCAGGAAAAAAAGAAAACAAAAAAAATTCCCAGGACTAGAGATCCCAGCAGGGAACTAGGTCCTTACTCCTGACTAGGCAGAAAAAAAAAAAACTGAAGGCCTATAGCAGGGAGGGGGGTGTATACCACTTAGAACAGCCTATAGGTGTAGCCAAGTCTTTTTTTCTGCCTAGTGTCCTACTCCTGCAGGGGGCGGTATAACCCTATGGTTCTGAATAATGAAGCACTGTGTCCGTCAATGAACGAAAGAGAAAATCTAATTCTGCTACTTTTTTTGGTAAAAAAAATCATCTCAATAAGCGTATAATGAGTGGTATCGTAATGGTTATAGCATCTACATACTATGGGATATCTTTAAGTATGGTTTTCTACTAGTAATGGCGGCGATCAGCGACTTATAGCGGGACTGCGATAATGCGGCAGCCAATTTGGATACTGACACTTGATATTTTTTGGGGACCAGTGACACCAATACAGTGATCAGTGCTAAAACATATGCACTGTCACTGTACTAATGACACTGGCAGGGGTTAACATCAGGGGCGATCAAAGGGTTAAACGTATGTGTAGGTTGTGCTTACCAACTGTGGGGGAGGTGCTTTGAGTAGCGGAAGGCAGAGATCCGTGTCCCTGCTGAACATAGGATCCATGCCTTCCCTGACAGAACGGCGATCTGCCTGGTTTACATTCCATTTTGCCAGTGTACTGAACAATTGGCAGGTGCCGGTGGACATAGGAATCTGCAGTACCTGACTCTGGGCTCTAGCTATGTGCCTATACCCAGATCACGTATATGTACACACATGTTCTGGCGCACAAATGCTGCCCTGTAGGAGTAAAACTGCTATGGGGCGGACCTAAAGAGGTTAATCAGCTTTTGTGTATTAATATTTTAGGTTTGCTAAATGCCAACGATGAACAAAGCAAAATGTGACAGAAACACAAAGCCCCGCTGGTTACCAGCACAACTACAACAATCTTTTTCAATGTAAACCCCAGTAAATGTTCCAGTGTCCTCAATTATATTATTATAGAGCAGGCCAAACCACTTCAAGCCATACGATTACTTCAGAAACACATGACTGAGGATGAAAAAAGCAAAACCAGCACATACCAGGCCGCAGGGTCTGTGTGTAGCCCACTCCAATCAAACTTGCATTGTTAACTTTGGCCTAGGAAAAAAAAAATAAAACACAATTATGTTATCACCAATTATGTACACAATTTGTAGGTTGGGGTTGCAGTTCTATTTAAGAAAAAAAAAAAAAAAAAGAAGTCTTCACCTCCTGTCCCATGAAAATATGAAGGCTTCTGTATGATCCTGAGACACATCTGCTTGGTATATTACAAAGCAAACACTGCCACGGCTGCAGTAGAAAGGTTAAGTTATAGAGGTGAACTCTGGAAGCAAGCTTTGCAGTATTGTCTTGGGTCTCCCTGAGTTTTCTCTATCACTCATCTACCATGCATACTTCTGCACCGGGTGAGTGGCCATCTTGGTATAAGCAGCACTTTGCTTTCTGCTGTCAGAGTCCCCAAGCAAGGTGAGCAGCATAGTAGTGATATCACTAAAATCTTACTGCAAATCAACACTAGCGATCAGAGAAAAAAGTGCCTTAAGCTTGGTACACATGACGAGAATTTGACGAACGATCGTCCAATTTTTTTTTTTCATGCTAGTCTCATATCAAAAATGAATAGCTTACTGGAGTTATGAAAATTCTCTTAGGAATAGAACTTCCCATAATGATGTATTGTACTGTAATGGCAATGTATTCTTTCGTTCCCGAGCATGCGCGGTCTTGGTCACTCAATTTTTTACAGACAAATAGCGTACAGATTAAACAAAAATTGTTACTGTATGAGAAGAATTTTCGTGCTTGTCCCTTCCGATAATTTAGAATGAACAGTCGTGATTGGCTCTTGAAAGCACAATCATATTATCAGACGACTGCTCCAAAAGCAGTATTTTTCGTCTGATTTTTCTTATCGTGTATACTAGGCAATTGGTCTCACAAAGAAGGAAATACAGCTATGGGACTGTAGGCGCAGGAGTATCTAGGCACACTTACATACCAGCAAGTTTTTAGGGTACTGCTTAAATGGGTTGTTAAGGTTCCTTTGTTATTTAAAAAAAAACCATATACTTACCTCCACTGTGCAGCTTGTTTTGCACAGACTGACCCCAATCTTCTGGGGTCCCTTGGCGGCTGTCTCTGCTCCTCCCCACATCAGTTAACCACCATTCTGGGAAGCGCTCTCCCAAAGGCTATAGCCGCCGACTATTACTCGGCCCCGCCCCCCGACGCACCGCGTCATTGATCTGATTGACAGCAGCGGGAGCCAATGGCTGGTGAAGAAAGGTGAAGAACCTTCCTTGCTGCCCCCCAGAACCCCCCTTTTTCTTACCTAAACCTGTCTGTTCCAGCGACAAGCACGAGCCCAGCAGCTCCAGCCGCTGTCTTCGTCCTCTCTGGATAGATTGTTAGCAGCAGGAGACATTGGCTGGACAACGTCAATCAAATCCAGGGACACAAGAGCAGGGGGCGGGAATGAGTCCTGCTGTCTGTGTCAATAGACGCAGCAGCTGGACTCGTGAGGCCCCGCACAGGTGCCCCCGGGGAAATCAGCTCTCCATGGGGGCACCCAATGAAGAGGAGCGCTGCCAGGGCACCCCAGAAGAAGAGGATCGGGGTTGCTCTGTGCAAAACCCTCGCATGTTTGTTAAAAAAAATAAAAACCCAAAACACACACGTACCCTTACAATCACTTTAAGCACAATAACATTTCTAGATGTCCCCAATAAACAGAACAAACCTTCACTTTTTAAGTTCAGTTCCACATAAAGTTGCTGAAAAAGCAGTAGCTCCCCTGCAATCCAGCAAAAAAAAAAAATCAAAAAAAAAAAATAGTACTTAAAGTGGAAGTTTAGTGAAAATCTAAAGGAAGGCTAAACTTACTCCCACCCCCATTTTAAGACTATTCTAACCCTGTAAGAAAAAGATCTGTATACTTAACTATTCTTACGCTGCTACAGTCACATGATCAGTGTAGGGGAGAGACAGCCGACAATGAATGCCCCATAGTAAGCCTATGGGTGACATCTTCTCCCAGGCAAGTTCAGTCATTGTTGGTGATCTCTCCTCTACATGGAAGCCGGCCGCTGAATAGATCATGTGACCGGACCAGAGAGGTGCCAGAATAGGTAGGTATACAGATCTATTCTTTACAGGGTTAGATAGAATAGTCTTAGAATAAGGGTGGGAGTAGGGAAACATTTCAATAATGAAGCAACCCCAGATGCACTGGAGTTCTAAAATCACTACCCTCCCATTTTTCAGCCAAGAACCGGACAGCAAAGTTAGGCAGTAACTAACTGTGAAGTTCTGGACTTAGAAAACCACAAAGTAGTTTATTCCAGAGATGTCAATATTGAAACTGCAAGCTTGAAGGATTATAGGAAATGGCAGTAGCCACACAAAGTGAATAGGATACTTACAGAGAGGGTGGTGTTTGAATCCAGCTGGTACTTGGCTCCAATGCCAAAGCGTGTGTTGTTGCTACCTGCACTCCATGCCAGGCTCACAGAGGTCTCCACATCCTTATTGACCTTTTGATAGATAGATCCTCCAAACTCAGTGCCGTCATTCCTGGGTGATGAAGAACAAAAGGACTGTCATACAGCACAGACATTACAACTGAACTACAAAAGGTTCACGCTCTATCGCACAGCAGTGTTCACGTGCAGCAGTAAATAACACTCACACATTTGTATGAAGTTGGAAGTCTCCTGCCATGAAGCCCAGGGCAAAGTTATTCTGTGCCAATCTGGATTTGGCAGTGTCGAAGGACATCTGATAGCCAGCCAACCAGCCTTGGTAACCTAGGACTCCCCAGCCAGTGATGGTAGGACCAGCCAGGTCCAGGTCAACATCTATTCCCAGATTAGCATAATCTCTCTTGTAGGAGGTCTTCAGCTTAGCACTCTTCTTACTGGAACACACAAAACAGTTAACTAGATTGCACATTGCCTGTACCTGCCATTGTGTAGAATAAAAAAAACTCTGTATGACCCTGTGACACAATCAGGTATAAATATACATCGATTCTGAACACCACCCGCCTCCTACATGCAAGTTGATGTTCCCTATAATTTAACAATTATAACAAGAAACAGAGTTGTAGCTCCCTCACATAAAAAAAAAAAAAAATTCCATGCCCCACAAGCATACAAACACCTAACAAAATACAGCATACATATCGTAATACATACTGTAACTCCCAATACATTTATTATTATTGCACAAGACCTCTAGCGTTCAAGAGCCGCAGAGATCGAGGAAAGATGCTATTTCGCATCCTGGTAGTAAGAGTCAATATTTCTATATCACCTATCAGACGGTAGCAATGTATACAGATCATTACCAGGATGTGAAGTGTTTTCCAATATATTAATCACTCTCCGAAGACAACTCCCCTCCCCCAGTTCATGGTACATTAATACATGGTAGACTAATTCCTGCAATAATCTTCTGTGCAGTTTTTATTACCCACTGCAGGGCATTTCTGTCATGGATTGTGCATGATCCTTGCCACAAAGAAATGTGATATGTTAGCACACTTTCAATGGCAGCTTTATAGAAGCTAAAAAAAGGACTTACTCTGAAAAGCCTGCCCTCCATGGCTTTCTCAAAAAGTACAGTTTCTGATGAGCCTTGCCTACCAGATGATATATGCCCTGTCCATGACAGGTCCTCCCAGATTATTGTTCCCAGGAGGCAGAACTCCTCTACCCTCTCAACCTTCATCCCATTAATCACCAATGGTTAATAGCCAATCTCCCGTACTTTCCTAAAATCAATAATAATCTCCTTTGTCTTTGCTACATTAAATTGTAAGTTTTTCTCTTTGCAAGAGCCAACTAGATTTTCAATATCCTGGCGTATGCAGACTAGTCACCGCACCTTATTTTCCCCAATAACGTGGTGTCATCTGCAAATTTAATACAGAGTCCACCTCGGAGTGAGAAACACAATCATAAGTGTATAAAGTAAACAGAAAGGGGCTTAGCACACATCTGTGGCCCCCTGTACTAAGGGACAGCATTGATGAGTAACAATTACCAACTTTTACCCTCTACTGCCTATCAGCCAGGAAATCCAAAATCCAGTGACAAAGCATTGGGCTCAATCCCAAAAAGTTGAGCTTAGCAACAAGTTGTTGGCAAAATCGTATTAAATGCAGAACTAAAATCAATAAAAAAGAGCATGCAGGCATAACTATTCTTATTTTCCAAACTCGACAACACAGAATGCAAGGCCATTGCAAAGGCATCCTCTGTAGATCTATTTTCCCTAAAAGCAAATTGGTACCCATCTAATCCTGGGTGAATATGCTGTTTAATATGATGTAATATTAATATCTCGAAGCACTTCATTACAATGGGAGTCAGGGCCACAGGGCGATAATCATTAAAGCGGGGGTTCACCCACACTGCCAAAAAAAAATAAAATATTAAAAGCCAGCAGCTACAAATACTGGAGCTGCTGACTTTTAATACATGGCCACTTACCTGTCCCGGAGTCCAGCGATGTCGGCAGGGGACGCCGAGAACCCGCTCGGTTCTCGGCAGCTGCCGCCGCCATCCTAGGTGAGTGAATCAGGAAGTGAAGCGTTGCGGCTTCACTTCCCGGTTCCCTACTGCGCATGCGCGAGTCGCGCTGCGCGTCCCTAGTGGTCCCCGCTCTCTGCTGGGAGCTGTGTGTTCCCAGCAGACAGCGCGGTCGGGACGGGAAGAGGCATAGACTCCCATGGGAGTCTATGCCGGAAGTGGGTGCAAATACCTGTCTTTGACAGGTATCTGCACCCCCCTCCCCCCTGAAAGGTGCCAAATGTGACACCGGAGGGGGGGAGGGTTCCGAAAAGCGGAAGTTCCATTTTTGTGTGGAACTCCGCTTTAAGGCAGGTAATACTGAATTTGTTTGGAGTTGGAACAATTATTGATAATTTCAAAGGTCACCACCCCCTGCTTTAAAGAAACATTAGAGCCCTTTCACACTGAAAGCGCCTAGGCGTGGGCAGTAAAGCGGCGCTATTTTTACCATCATTTTAGCTGCGCTATTCGGCTGCTAGTGGCCAAAAAAGGATTAAACCCGCCCGCAAAACGCCGCTACAGCGGAGCTGCCCGTTGACTTCAATGGGCAGGAGCGGTGGAGGAGCGGTGTATTCACCGCTCCTCCACCGCTGCAAAGAAACTGCTGGCAGGACTTCTTGTGACGCCCTGCCAGCGCAGCACAGCAGTGTAAAAGCACTCAGGCTTTCATACTGGGTTTGCAGCTGAGGCTTTATTCAGGTGCTATTTTTAGCGCTTGAAAAATGCCTCTACTGTGAAAGGGGTATTAAGGATGTCTGCAAAGGCACATTTCTTTACAACAATTCTTGGGATGTTATCAGGTCCTGCAGCTTTCTGCTCATTAACCCTCAACAATCCCAAACACATACCTTGAGCAGAGACTTTAAAAGGCATATCCCCAGGCAAAATTGGGAATCTAACAATAATATCCTTATTTTGATGAAATGGGCATAAAACCGATTCATTTTCTCTGGTAAAGAGGCCTCGTGTTCCCCCGTGTCTGCCTTTTTTTCTTTTTTTTTTTTAATATAACCTGTAGATGACTGAATAGTCTTCCACATGGTCCTAGCACTAGTGGTTTCCAGATCGGTCTCCAATCCTAAAGTGGTTGTAAAGTTAGAAGGTTGTTTATCTTAATGCATTAAGATAAAAAGCCTTTTGTGTGCAGCAGCCCCCCTAATACTTACCTAAGCCCCATCTCTGTCCACGAGTGTCCTGGCCGTCCAAGACACTCCCTCCTGATTGGCTGAGACACAGCAGCAGCGCCATTGGCTCCCGCTGCTATCAAAGTCAGCTAGCCAATCAGAAGAGAAAGGGGGCGGGGCCAGGGCGCTGTGACTCGGGTTGGGTGCCCCCATAGCAAGCTCCTTGCGGGGGGGGCACGCAACAGGAGGGAGGAGCCAGGCGCACAAAAGAGGGACCCGAGAAGAGGAGGATTGGGGCTGCTCTATGCAAAACCACTGCACAAAGCATGCAAGTATGACATGTTTGATATAAGAGACAGTATTCCTGATCTGAAGTGCCACTCACCCAGTATTGGGTACGAACGCAGTATCCAGTGCCAGCTTCAGACCCTTGGCCAACTGTATAAATACAAAAAAAAAAAAAAGCCAAGGAAGACATTAACCCTTTGCACTCATGTAACACTTTCCTACTCTGTAGACAGACGTGTTGTAGCTCACCTTGTCTTCCAGGGACACTTCAGTCCCCAGGGTGTTGTCTGTGTTCCACTTCTGGGTAAAGGTGATCCCTGCCTCTTGCAGTTTGTACTTGGTTTCCAAGTTTCCAGATGCTTTCCCTGTGTCAGTGTTTGAAGAGCCACTGCTGGTAAACTCCTAGAAATATAGGACGACAAGGCAGGTGTTACAGGTGACTGACCTGCATCCATTTCTGCAGGCACTTTGAAAACAGTCCACTACAATCATCTGATATAAAGCAGACTTCCCACATTTATCCACTAGTGAATGTGTAAAAACAATACAGGGGTCATTAGAGCAATAATGAGTAAGTTAAAGAAATGTTACAGCATGCTGAGAAATATCTGTCCGATAGGAGAATCACTTGCACAAATAGTAGCTGGCTGTAAATGTAGACAGCAAAATGTACTAAAACTGGAAGAGAAACTATTCCATCTATAAAGAAAAAAAAAAGTTATCTTGGCTGCTGCAGGGCCTCAGTGCTTTTTTACTCTGTAAAACAAACAGCTTATACAATCAAGCAGTGCTTTAAGCAATGATATTCAAACATATCCAACTATAGTAACCAACAGAAACTATTACTTATCTGACTGCAGTAAACTACAATCTGGATACTATTGGCTGTTGCCTTTGTACAGTTATTACAATTTAAATGGTTTTATTAAGAAGCCTCCAAGACTTTGTAAGGCAGCAGATTAGTAAGCATCTTTCAATAATATGGCTTCAAATCATTCTGTGATCTACTTGTAAGTCTGAAACAACCTGCAACCCATGACCATCTCCACTGACTACTTTCAAAATCTGCATGTATCTGTAACCCAACTCTACTGGCAGAGTTTGTACTTCCAACTATAACTGATGCCAGCTTGTACCACTGACATGTTGTAAGAGAGCTGCCACAATACAGGGGACTTGTTATTAGGATACGCACAAGTCCTCTGTGCACAGCTATAGCGGTAGCGGAAAAATTGAAGTGGAAAGCCCTGTACCCTTACTAAAAACAAGGGATTCTTTGTCTTACCATCTGTAGGTGTCCCAGGCCGCATGGAAAGGAGGAGAAGAGTTCATATTACAAATAAAACATATTGACAGACATACATAGAATGGTATATAAATATCCACGGAGCCACTTACAACCCCACTGGAGGACTTCGTCTTCAGCTCCAACTTCACAAGACCGAACCCTACAATAGAAAGTCATCACAACAGACGTTAATTTCTCTTTTGACTCTGTAACTACTCATTGATCTACAACCCAATGAGCTGGTCATTGCAGCTTTAGGTCTCAGTTCCATTTCATAGTGGTACATGAACACATGCAAGTATGCACTTAAAGAGATTCTAAAGGGGTTTTTTTTTGTTTTGTTTTTTATAACAAACATGTTATACTTACCTGCTCTGTGAAGAGGTTTTGTACAGAGCAGCCCCGATCCTCCTCTTCTCAGGTCCCTCGTTGGCACTCGTGGCTCCTCCCCTTTGACCATTGCCCCCAATACCAAGCCACTTGCTATGGGGGCACTGGTGCGTGCTCGCTTCTGAGCCCTGCTTTATGCGTTCATAAGACACACATAGCCGTGTCTCGGCGCCACCCCCACTCTTTCCTCATTGGCTTACTGCCTGCGATTAACAGCAGTGTGAGCCAATGGCTCCTGCTGCCTTGTCTCAGCCAAGAGAGAGAGAAAGAGAGAGACCAGGGACAGCCGAGGCTCCTGTGCACACCGCTGAATTGAGAGGGGGCTCAAATGAGTATTAGGGGGGCTGTGGGAGGAGCAGCACACAAAAGATTTTTTACCTTCATGCATTAACCACTTGCCGACCGGCTCCTGTACATATACGTTGGCAGCTTAAAGATGGATATCTCGGTAACGGTGGTAGCTGCTGCCACAACCGAGTTATCCATCTTTAGAGCCGGCGGTTCCGTTTACGATAATGGTGGTCTCCCCCACTACCGCCGCTCTCCCGCGCCCTCCGACGCTTACTGGAGCGGTCGGCGGGGGAAGCAATCGGGACCTGTCCGTGGCTGGGTATGGAGACGAGTGAGGGGAAGATGGGCCCCACCCGTCTCCATACTATAGCAGGGCGGAAGCAACGTCAAAACGTCACTTCCGCCCATACGTCTTAAAAGGCATACGTGAGTAGCGCCCGCATATGAAAACGGTGGTCAAACCACACGTGAAGTATCGCCGCAATCGTTAGATCGAAAATAATTCTAGCCCTAGACCTCCTCTGTAAACGCAAAACATGCAACCTGTAGAATTTTTTAATCGTCACCTATGGAGATTTTTAAGGGTAAAAGTTTGACGCCATTCCACAAGCGGGCGCAATTTTGAAGCGTGACATGTTGGTTATCAATTTACTCGGCGTAACATTATCTTTCACAATATAAAAAAAATTGGGCTAACTTTGCTGAATTTTTTCCAAAAAAAGTGTGCTTGTAAGACCGCTGCGCAAATACGGTGTGACAAAAAGTATTGTAATGACCGTCATTTTATTCTCTAGGGTGTTAGAAAAAAAAAAAAAAACATAATGTTAGGGGGTTTTAAGTAATTTTCTAGCAAAAAAACTTGTTTTTAACTTGTAAACACAGAGTCTGAAAAAGAGGCCTGGTCTTTAAGTGGTTAAAAAACCTTTAGCCTTTACAACCACTTTAAATACTAAAGGTCCCCCCTGCATTACTGTGTATAGATTGTTGCTATCAACTGCAACCTTGGTGTAAGGGTTGGGATCAGAACACACAGTGGTGATTTAGGGACCTTAGATTGTAAGCTCCTTGAGGGTAGAGACCGTTTTGAATGTACAATATGTGTAAAGCGCTGCATAAATTGATGGTAAATAAATTATAAATGAATGTCAGTACTGATTTGACAGAAAAAAGTTTGACTAGGCAAGCTACTCAAAGCTAAGGTGAAGATAGAAAGATTCAAACAGCAGTCCAAAAAGCAAAAAAAAAAAAAAAAAATGTAATATAGCAATATGCAAGTGTTACATTTAAACAGGGTAGACATCAGCTAGTCCTATATCAAAATGTGTAAACGTATATGTCCCTGGTCTCATTATCAGGGATCTGGCAGTTCAATAATCCCACATAAAATATGACAGAAGCCAGACAAGACCCATTAGTGTTTTTGTCAAATGTTTAGATACTGGAAATGCATACATCTGGACTGGATCATGCCAGAAAGAATTCACTGCATTTGAATTAAGAAAATCAAATAAAAGGAATAAATGATGTGCCTTTTACCTACAAAACAGGTTTAAAAAAAAATAAAATAAAAAAATTAATAAAAAAAAAAAATCGCTGTATCTGCACCATATCGTAAACAGGGCACCTGATAAATCTACTCCATCTATGCAGTGTTAGCTGACTATAGGCACTTCACAATGAAAAGACTTACCATAGCCTTTGTTAAAAACATCACGGGCTGCCTTGCCCAGGTCTGCATAGTTGGGTGGTACGGCCATGACTCTGTAAAAAGAAATAATTACAGTTAGCGGACTTTTCTCTTTACCTGTTCTCGCACCTTTCTTCTATTTTTCACTATAGAAAGATATCCAAACAGTCTATTGTGAAAAAAAGAAAGATATCCAAACAGGACTAATAGAGAGAAGGATGTAACCTTATGTTTACTGTATCACACCAAGGCCTCTACCTCCTTCAACAGCCTGAAGTTGCAGCAAAAGTTGTCACCCCCCTCTATTTGTACTGGTGGCCATTGTTGCTGGTACTGGAAGGGAAAACCTAAAATTCTGCCTCATCACTAGAACAAGAACACAGATGGCAAAATAATGCTGAAAGGGGTTTTAACGATTGTCTACTCCAGTCTTTCTTAAAGGGGCTGTAAACCCTCATGGTTTTTCACCTTAATGCATTCTATGCATTAAGGTGAAAAACCTGTAGTGATGCACAGGGCCGGATTAAGAACATCATGGGCCTGGTACTGAGGATAATGGTGGTGCTTTTTTAAAAAAAAATAATAATAATTAAAAATGCAAACAATTTTTTGTTATAACAAATTAAATTAAATAGAGAGAGGGAGGATGAGAGAGAGAGACAGAAAGGTGATGAGAGAGGTGTGAGGGGTAAGGGAGGGAGGATGAGAGATAGAGGGGGGATTAGAGAGAGAGGATGCGAATGAGCATGCATGGAAGTGACAGCAACACAGCCCGGCCAAGGCGAGTGACCGAAGGCACAGAACCCGGAAGGAAGACCGGGTGAAGATGGAGCAAAAGTGTGCCCATTCTAGAGCTGGTAACATTGAGAATATTGAATATCATTTTAAAGAATAGTTTTTGTGTGTAAGAGGCATAGGGGAGGAGTATGGATGGTATAAGAGTGAGAAGTATGTGCAGGTGAGGGAGAGGAGTGTGGAGGGTATGACAGTGGGCAGTATGTACAGGAGAGGAGTGTGGAGGGTATGACAGTGGGCAGTATGTACAGGAGAGGAGTGTGGAGGGTATGACAGTGGGCAGTATGGACAGGAGAGGCGTGTGGTGGGTATGACAGTGGGCAGTATGTACAGGAGAGGAGTGTGGAGGGTATGACAGTGGGCAGTATGTACAGGAGAGGAGTGTGGAGGGTATGACAGTGGGCAGTATGTACAGGAGAGGAGTGTGGAGGGTATGACAGTGTGCAGTATGTACAGGAGAGGAGTGTGGCGGGTATGACCGTGGGCAGTATGTACAGGCAGTATGTACAGGCAGTATGTACGACAGTAAGCAGTATGTACAGGAGAAGAATGTGGAGGGTATGACAGTGAGCAGTATGTACAGGAGAGGAGTGTATGACAGTGAGCACTATCTATAGGAGAGGAGTGTGGAGGGTATGACAGTGGCCACTATGTACAGGTGAGGAGGATGTAGGAATCTGGGAAGGAAAAAATGTAAAAGGTTTGTGGAAGGATGTTTAGGGACTGCGTAGTGGTCAAGCGGGCTATACATGGATTGAAATTAAGCCAATTAAGCAGAGACCATCTATAGTCTATCTATGTATGGGCTAGCTGGCTGTACACAAGTCAATCTATTAATCAACTTTTTGCAAAATTTTATTTTTATTAAACTTTTATATTTTTTTAAGCAAACAAATACAGAATTGTTGCATAATGTAAATACATAGATAATGAAAATACATTGGTGTCAGAAAAGAAAAAAAACAATGGAGGGATATCAATCAGCGGGTGGGGGGAGTAACTGGGAGTATCTTTTGGAGTAGGGTCTGTCATCTGCAGGTTGGGAAATAGCCACCTCCTTTCAACTTGTATCACAGGTGACCAACATGGGAAGTAGCTGGGGAGTGACGTGGTTGGTGGCAATTGTGAAATGGATGATGCGTTTCAAGTTTCTTTCACATTTGCAGTAATGCTTACTGCCCTCTGAAAAGTGATCTGTGGTGTATTGCTTTTCAACAAGTGGTATAGCAGCAGCTGACAGGCGTTCATGAGGTGCTACTGCCGCCTCTTTTTTTTTTTTACATTGCTGAATGACAGTTTTACATTGTTGGACTATGCTGCTACTGCGAGCGAGTTTGACAGGCGGTGCTGCCTGTCAAACTCTGCAGGCTCCAAGCTGTCCTTTGAGCTTAGTGCCTCTGACAAGAAGTGAGGAGAGGCACTGTGAGCTCATCCTCTCAATCTGCTGCAAACAGAGTGTGCCAGCTTGTATTTATACTGGCCGCTCTGTATGTAGCTTCTGACAGGCTGCGCAAGGAGCCCCGTATCTCCAGGACCATAGGTGATAGGTGCCCCAAATTGACCAGTAGTGGGGTAGACCTTCAGCTCCCTACCCCCTAAATTTGGGCTCTATGTGATCCCTGGTCGCCGTGCCACGACCCTCAAAGTCCAATTTTTTTTTTTTGGGTGATTTTTTTTTTAAATGGGCCTATCTTAAGGTAAGGGGCCTGGAGCTGCAGCTCCAATAGCCCCTATGTTAATCCGGCCCTGGTGCTGCAGCCCCCCCCCCGAGCCCCCGTTTTACTTACCTGAACCTGATCTTTCTCTGGCCGGGAACGAGCACACCAGCTAGCTGGTGTCTCGTGTCCTGATTGGATAGGTTGATAGCAGCGCAGCCATTGGCTCCCGCTGCTGTCAATCAAATCCAATGACACAGGCGCTGGGGCCGAGTCCTGCATTCTGTGTGAATGGACGCAGAAGCAGGACTCGGGAGCGTGCCCACATGGATGTCCACCTTAGAAGAGCCTTCTCCAATGTGGGCACTTGATGTGGGGAGGAGTCACTAGCGCCGCCAGGGGACCCCAGAAGAGGCGGATTGGGGCCACACTGTGCAAAACGAACTGCACAATGGAGGTAAGTAGAACATGTTTGTTATTTAAAAAAAAAAAAAAAAAACCTTTAACGTTTTTAATATGGAGGAACACTTGAAATAAATTTAAGGTCTCAGGAAACACCTTTCAATTATTACATCTACATCTCAGGGCACAATAGTATGTTGTAGGCCTAAAAGAAAAAAATAAATATGGTATACTTGGAGTTAGACCTCATGTACACAAATGCTTAGTAGGTCCTGTGTGCTGAGATGTAAAATCTTCAGCATTTTCATGGCACCCGAGGATCATGTTTCCGCTCTGATGTTTACCTGCGCATGCACATATGGCTCTTCTCTCTGAACATGAATATGCCATGTTTCAGGAAGACGTGCCATAGGCGCATGTGCAGGTTAGCGCTGATGCAGAATTCATCAGCGTTTACCCAAGTATGGCTAAATCGAATTTCCTCATAAACTTAGGCCAAAATGTATTCTGCTACATCCCAATAAGTGCATATTAATTGGTTTGTGTGAAAGTTATAGCGTCTACAAATTATGGAATATATGCTGGAATTTGTAATGAATTCATGGCGGTGATCAGCGACTTATAGTGAGACTGTAATAGTGCAGCAGGCAATCTGACATCATCGGTGACACTAATACAGTGATCATACTATACACGGTCGCTGTACTAATGACACTGGCTAGGAGCGGTTTAACATCTCCGGGTAATCAAGGGGTTACGTGTGTCCCTAACAAGTGTTAGAGTGTGTGATATGTGCTTCTTTTTACCACATATTAGAGCTGCACAATTAATCGTTAAAAAATCGTGATCTCAATTCACCCCCTCTGACATCTCTCCTGCAAATTTTGAGGATTCTTTCATATAAACAAGTGGAGAGACTTTATCTGCTCACTCAGCTGTCAAAAGAAAGCATCTGGGCATTCTGCCAAGTCTTTAACTTGATACATTTTAGCTAAGCTTCCTTCTTAGATCAAAGGGAGAAAACTTCTGTGTAAATAAATAATCCAGGCAGTCTGCCAAGTTTTCAACAACGAAGTTTAACCACTTAGGCCTCATGCACACGAGACACCGGTGCAAACTCTGCTGAACACATTTTTAAAGCTGAAACCGGCGTTTAGAAACACCCGTTTTGCCGCGTTTAGGTCTAGAAGCGTCTGCAGAGCAGAGAATGACATTTTGCGACCCAACTTTGGGGCGCTGTATCTCGGGGCCACTTGGTGCTAGGAACCCCAAATTTAGATATGTTATAGTGTTAGTCCAACTGTGGCTGGGGTTCCTAGCAACAAGTGGCCCTGAGATACGGGGCCCCAAAGTCGGGTCGCAAAATGTCAAGCACTTCTGCAGCAGAGAATGACATTTTCCGACCTGACTTTGGGGCCCCATATCTCGGGGCCACTTGGTGTTAGGAACCCGAAATTTGGATATGCTATAGTGTTCGTCCAACTGTGTTAGCACACCAAATTTGTCCCTAGCAACAAGTGGCCCCAAGATATGGGGCCCCAAAGTCAGGTCATAAAATGTTCCTTTAAAAACACTTATAAAAACGCAAACACGGCTAAACGCGGTACCGGCGTTTAGCGTCTGAAACGTGGAAAACTTTTGAACCCATTTTTTTGCTTCTGAAAAAACGAGGTTAAACGCAACTGACTAAAAACGCCAAAAAACAAGACTGTGTACATGGACACATAGGATAACATTGAATGGGTTCAGGGGCAGTTGAAAAGTGTCCAACTGCCTCTGAACGCGAGTTTAACAGCATCTCGTGTGCAGGAGGCTTTAAAGTCTAAATCTTTTTCTGACACTTTTCTTAAGTTAAAAAGAATATTTTTTGCTAGAAAATTACTTGGAACCCCCAAACATTATATATATTTTAGGAGAGACCCTAGGGAATAAAATGGCAATTGCTGCAATATTTTATGTCACACTGTATTTGCCCAGTGGTCTTTCAAATGCAATTTTTTGGGAAAAAATACACTTCAATTAAAAAAAAAAAAAAAAAACAGTAAAAGTTAGCCAATTTTTTTTTTGTTTTAATGTGAAAGATGTTACGAAGCGAGAATCGTGAGAGAATCGTGATCTATCTTCTAAACAAAAAAATTGTGATTCTCATTTTAGCCAGAATCGTGCAGCTCTACTACATATCTGCTTGTTCCTTCTCCCTGCTTTGCACTCTGAACCGGGAAGACTGTGCTGACGTACCGGTATGTGATTTTTGCCTGTACGAGCGGGCGGCAAGCTGTTAAATAATAATAATAGCCAGAAAAGAAATGCAAGCAGTGAAAAATGACGTGCCCTCCAACATTGGGTGGATTGGTCGAGGGATGGGATATTATATTGTTTATAGCGCAAAAAATAAAAACCGTAGAGGTAATCATATGCCACCAAAAGAAAGCTCTATTCGTGCGGGAAAAAAAAAAAAAAAAAAGGACGTAGATTTTGGGTACAGCTTTGCACGACTGCGCAATTGTCAGTTAAAGTAACCTGGTGCTATATCACAAAAAATAGCCTGGTCATTAAGGGGGGAAATCTTCCGGGGCTAAAGCGGTTAAAGTAATGGGGACTGTTCTGTAAAGGGGGCACTGTAATGTAAAGGGGCACTGTAATGATTACACTGCAGTCCCCTTTATATTATAGTGCCCCTAGCAATCACAGCAGCCCTGCAGTCTGCCCCTCTTTCCTCTCCAGCATCCCACATCTCTAATCTCTGCCCTGAGCAGACCGCAGTCGTCGCTCACCTCCTGCTATGCGGCCCAGTCATCAACAGACCATGGTTGGGGACTCCTTTGTTAAAAGGATGCTTAAAATTAACATAAATACTGGCCAGATTACCAAGTAAAAATTAGGAAAAAGCTGAAAAAACAAAAAACAAATGCAGCCACCACATCAAATTATTGGTAAGCTGCATAATAATACATTTTTACTTTTGGGTTTAATACCACTTTAATCTCTCATTGCTGAAACTAACCATTAACTGCTAACCACAGTTTGGTGAACGGAATATCAGAACTCACAAAAGGCCTCGCCTATCATTTACCCAACTAAGAACAGCCTCTACAAGCAATCAGTCGGTGTCTTCCATCCAGAATGCCTTAACAACAAGGAAAGCCCAAAATGTCTGCTTCTCCTCCACAGAGGGGACCTGTCTACAGTGATGGACAATTTATCCTCATCATCTCCTAAAAAATATTTCTCATACGATCAACAGGCATAGCTGTGCATGTAAATGGCAGGTGCTGAAAGCTGTAGTCACATGACCACTTAAACTAATGGCATTCAGTGACAGACCACGGCTTCCATTGTACAGATATGTTATCCCTCCTCACCACATGAGATAGTCTGGAATAAGCCTCTTATTTTTTGATGATCTAATCCATTTAAAAGATCAGAGTCCACTCAGCAGGCATACAGTACAATTTCTACACAAAACCAACCAGAGGAAATATGGCCTCATTCACCATTAACAGCTCAGAGAGGTCTGCCTGTGCTCCTCACTGCAGCCAACCAGATTCACACTTTAACCACTTGAGCTCTGGAAGGTTTTACCCCCTCTCCCTGTCCAGGCCATTTTTTGTGACTCGCCACTGCTTTACTTTAACTGACAATTGCACGGTTGTGCGATGCTGTACCCAAAGAAAATGTTTGCGTTTTTTCCCACAAATAGAACAAATTAGACACCTGACACTTTTTGGGGACCAGTGACACTAATGCAGTGATCACTGCTAAAAAATATGCACTGTCACTGTACTAATGACACTGGCAGGGAAGGGGTGAACATTAGGGGCTATCAAAGGGTTAAATGTATGCCTAGGTTGTGCTTACTAACTGTGGGGGAGGTGCTTTGACTAGGGGAGGCCAGAGATCCGTGTTCTTGCTTAGCAAAAACACAGGATCAAAGCCTTTCCCGCTGATAGAACAACAATCTGCCTTGTTTACATATACAGACTGCCGTTCTGCTTGTGTCCCAAACGATCGGCGGGTCTCAGCGGACTCGATGTTTGGCTCTCGCTGTGTCCAATCACAGCAGGAGCGGGTGGCCGGCGGCGCATGAGCCCCATACTAGGTACGTGATCTGGCACAGAGCGGCCACCCTGCTGCAATAAATGTACATGGGGCAGTCGCTAAGAGGTTAAAGAAAAAATGGAAGAATCTGGTTACTTCAGAGAGCAAAGTGTTTTTGTTAACCTCTTCCATACCACAGGCCATTATATGACGTCTTCTGCTTTCAGTGGTGATATCTGAATGATGCCTGCAACTACAGGCATCATTCAGATATCGTTTTTCTGCCGGCAATTCCCAACACCACAAGAACAATCATAGCGGCTGTTCAGCCGCTTGATCATTCTTTCTGGCGGTGGGAGAGGGGTCCTCCTGTGCGATCGGGGACCCAGAGAACGAAGGCGCCGGAAGGAAGGCATAGACAATCTATGACTCTCGGAGGCCCGGGCGCGACGTTATGACATCACGCCTGGGCCGCCTGAATTAAACAAAGCTGTTTACTCAGCTGGAAAGCATCAAATCATTCATTTTTTTTTTTTATCTCTCCTCCAGGCTTTCCAGCCTGGAGGAGAGATGTGGGGTCTTAGACCCCACATCTCTCCATAAAGAGGACTGATCACGCACTATTCCCATTACAAGGGATGTTTACATTTCTTGTAACAGGAATAAAAGATATAAAAAAAAAATTTAAAAAAATAAAATTAAATAAAAAAAACATTTTTTTAAAGCACCCAATTTCCCGCAAACTCGCACGCAGAAGCGATCGCATACGCAAACAACGTTCAAACCACACGTGAGGTATCACCGCAAACGTTAAAAGCGAGAGAAATAATTCTAGCACTAAACCTCCTCTAACTCTGAATATGTAACATGTAAAAAATTTTAAAGTGTCGCCTACATAGATATTAAAATACAGACATTTGGCGCCATACCACGAGTGTGCGCAATTTTAAAGCGTAACAGGTGAGGTTTTGTTTTTTTTACTCTGCGTAACATCATCTGTCACATTAAAAAAAAATAAAAAATTTTTTGTATAAAATATATGAAATCCCCCCACAAAAAAAATAGCGTTTGAAAAATGACTGCACAAATACCTTGTGACATTATTCCATAGGGTGTCTGATAAAAATATATATATATATATATATATATATATATATATATATATATATATATATATATATATATTATATATGTTTGGGGGTTCTGAGTAATTTTCTAGGGAAAAAAATGATTTTTACATGTAGGAGAGGAGTGCTGCAATTCGTGCGGTATGGAAGTGGTTAAATGATCTTTTGGATAATGAGACCCAATAAACATCTCTATAATCTAACAAAGAACCTTGTGAGTCTTTTTCTTCCTTTGAAAATGGCATATCAGGTATTATATCAGATTGGTTGGCAAGAAGCAATGATGATTTCTACAACAAGTATTCAGACCTCCTTCACTTTTATCAATATTGTCAAGTTGCTGCCTGATAATACAGATGTTTAAATGCATTTGTTTCTCATTAATCTACACGCAATACCCCATAATGACAAAGTGAAAACAGAATTTTAGAATTCACATCTACTTAAAAGGGTAACTCCACTTTTGTGGGGGGGAAAAAAAAGGAAATAAAAAAAATAAATAAATATAGTATATACAATTGCGACACGATTCATATTGTAATTGAATGTTATTAAAATTACCTTTCCTTTTCAATTAATCAGCAGCTTTGTAATTTTCTTTAAATGCAATTCAATATGGCTACCTGGTGGTGTTCTGTACACATTCTGTGTACAGAACGCCCCCCAGATATGTCATTTCCTGTTTGTGTGATTGGCTCACTTATTTTCCCAGAAGTCTGCACTAAGATACAAATCAGATTTCAGGCATCCCCCTGCAACAAAAATGTCCTTTTTGGTGAGATACTTCCAGTAGGAAATAACATCTAAAAGGGATGCTGATCCTGAAATATAGCTCATTAGAGCCCTGCAGGTGTCGCAGCTGATTGATAATTATAAAACCACTCCTATTAAATTCACTTACCACATAGACACAGACAAACACACAGGGATTTCTTCAGAATAACAAAAAGGTAGGAATCTGCAATAAAGTTTGTTAAAATCCTTGTAATGTACATAGATCACCCAGAGGGGAAAGTTTTTTTCTCAACAAAAGTGCGGTGTTGAAGCACCTTTGGCAGAAATTGCAGCCTCAAGTCTTTCTGGGTATGACAACAAGCTTTGCACACCTGGATTGGAGGATGTTCTGCCAATCTTGCTTGCATATCTCATGTTCAATCAGGTTGAATGGGGACAGCCAGACAGCTATTTTCACGTCTCTCCAAAGATGTACAATAGGGTTCAAGTCTGGGCTCTGGCTGGGCCACTCTAGGACATTCAGAGTTGTCCCTAAGCCACTCCTGTGTTGTCTTGGCTGTGTGCTTCAGGTTGCTGTCATGATTGAAGGTGAACCTTCGGCCCGCTCTGAGGTCCTAAGAACTGTATATCTCTACTTTGCTCCATTCAGTTTCCCCTAAACCCTGACTAGTTCCCCAGTCCTGCTGCTGAAAAACATCCCCATAGCATGATGCTGCCACCACCATGCTTCACTGTTGGGATGGTATTGAGCAGGTGATGAGCGGTGCCTGGTTTCCTCCACATATAACATTTAGAATTGAGGCCAAACAGTTCAATCTTGGCTTCATCAGACCAGAGAATTTTGTTCCTCAGTCTGAGAGTCCTTCAGGTGCTTTTTTGCAATCTCTAAAGTGGGCTTTTGTGTGTGCTGCACAGAGGAGAGGCCTCTCTGCCATAAAGCCCAGATCTGTGGAGGGCTGCAGTGATGGTTGTCCTTCTGGAACTTTGTCCCATCTCCACGTAGGATCTCTGGAGCTCAGTCAGAGTGACCATCGGACAAAGGCCCTTCTCCCCTGATTGCTCAGTTTGGCCAGGCGACCAGCTCTTGGAAAAGTCCTGGTTGTGCCAAACTTCTTCCATTTGAGAATTATGGGGGTAACTGTGCTTTTGGGAACCTTTATTGACTACAGTGCAGTAGAAATATTTTTGTAGCCTTCATCAGATCTGAGCCTTGCAATAATAGTCTCTGAGCTTTACAGGCAGTTACTTTGATCTCATGGATTTTGCTCTGATACAGTATGCATTGTCAGCTGTGAGGCATTTTAGCCCTGGTTCACATTGCAGCAATTTGGCAAGCAATTTGACATGTCAAATCGTCAGGAATTGCCGGCAATGGCACTGTCCGAATCAGTGCGACGCCGACTTTGAGGCACCGCACAGACTCCCAAAAGTAGTTTCTGTACTACTTTTGGCGATTTCGGGGTGCAATTTCAATAGACATCTGTGCAGAAACCTGCACAGATGTCTCCGAAATCGCCCCCCCCCCCAAAGTCGGACACGTGGGAATGCTGAACTTGCATGATTTCATTCCCGCTGTCAGTGCGAACCTAGGCTTATAGAGAGGTGTGGCCTTTCCAAATCATGTCTAATCAAATTATATTTATTTACCACAAATGGACTCCAATCATGGTGTAGAAACATCTAAGCAACGATCAAGAGAAATGAGACACCTGAGCTAAATTTCAAGCGTTGTTGCAAAAGGATCTGAATATTTATGTATAATCTATGCTACTTGATGTTATCCATGCCCATTTTATTGCAAAGCTCCACCATGACTGCCACACTGAATACAGTTTCAGCACATATGAATTACAATATTTTATAACTGTGTTGGGGTGCCATTAAACCAACCCCCCTTCCCACTAAGGACCCCCACAACAAAATCCCTCCCCCCAGCAACAACAGATCTCTGCCAGCAACAATAGATCTCCCAGCAACATTAAACCCCACCAGCAGCAATAGATCTGCCCCAGCAGCCAGCATCAAAAGACCCTCCAGCACCCCTTGCCATTACATATATTCAGTGCTGGAGATGCCAAAACTGTTACTGCTGGAAAAAAAAACCCTTGCATTACTGCTGGGAAAAAAACCCTGTTTATACATCCAAACAGTACACTGCTATGTCATGTATATGCATTTCAGATTACAGATAAAACAGTTTATAAAGGAACCCCTCTGAGGGTGTACTGCATCAGAGATCGTTTGGCCCCCGAAGTCCAGTTTGTTTTAGTAGTATGACCACTCCATACAGTGCATGGCATGGTTCAGGGTGACACCTTCCCTCCCCTCCTAATAACCTAAGGTATGCCAGCCAGTCAAAGCCGCATCTATAACATAAATGTATGTGTAATAGGTGAAAAGTCTTTAAGACGATGTGAAATGAAGGAAAACCTGCACTTGTATACTTGGTTTATAGTGTTGTCATAGAACTAAATGACAAGGTTCAAAACCAGTCAAATGCTAACCCCTCCCTTCCCCCACCTCCGGAGATTCTGCAGAGCTTCCATTAGAAAGGGATTGATGCCTCCCTGATCCCGGCCAGAGATAGAATGACAGCGTGTGAATAAGTACTACAGTAATCCTGCCACGAATTGTAGCCAGCAACAAAATCGCAAGTGTGGCATAAGCCTAAGTGATCCAACTAGGCAATACTACAGGCCCGACGGTCCTCATTTATAAAAGTATCAAAAGAAATGTCGTGTTTCCCCAACAATTGTATTTCCCGATTATGTTTTCAGTACAGGAGGGGATCAGATTGGTCCCCAGGGGTAGCCACACTACAGACACTTAACATGTATGTAAACCCCAGCAATAAACATCTCTTATTTCCATCCTTTTTGGTCTGTAAACCTCTGAAGGGCCCCTTTCATATGGGCTGTCCGCTCAGGTCCACCTGTCAGTTTTTCAGGCGGACCTAATCAGACCCTCCAGTCTCTTCTATGGAGCTGCGAATGTCAGTGGACACATGTCCGTTGACACCCGCCATCATCAGATCCAATCCTGCCCACAAAAAAACAGATGGATGGTGGTCCTATTTTCCATACATCCAGCGGATCAGATTGGATGGAAACGGACAAGCGGCCCATTTCCATCCAATTTCCCCATTGAGGAGAGCAGGACTGTGTCCGTGTACAGCAGAGCGGACATGGACCGGTCATCCGCCTGCTCAGCGGAGCGATCCCCCACTGAGCAAGCGGAATCCGCTACATGGAGGCGCCTGTGTGAAAGGGCCCAATGTGTTTTGTTATATCTGTACATGTGTACTATGCAGTCTTATGTTAAGTGCAATTGTCAGCCCTGCCTAGCTCACTTCCTTGAACCACCTTATGTTGTGGCATTGAGGAGAAGTTGAGCTTGTCTGTTTTTCATCAGAAAAAAACTGGGCAGTGCTGACACCATTGCTTGCAATTTCAGTCCAACAAAAGGATATTAGGAGCCGAATACCATTTCTGCAAGGATCAAACAGTATTTCTCTGTACTGCAAGGTCTGTAACAAGATACAAAACAGGGAAATGTGCATGTGTTAGAGATGTACTGCTTTTTCTTCCTGATACACACTTTAACTGAAATGCTTACAGGCTTGTTTAAAAACGTCACTATCGGGGGATGTTCTAAAAGGGCGGAGTGTTGAACATGAATTTTCAGAACACACACAGGTGGTCAATGTGCCCATCATCAATGGCTTTGATCTAAGCCATCATTGGATGACTCAGATCACATACACAGTGTACAGAGCTGTTTGGAGTGGCTCTATACCTTGTGACTGCTGTGTTGTCAAACTTCAGTGATTACATTTAAAAAGCCCTTCTTCCCTTCCTGGCACAATGAAAGAAAAAGGAGGAAGTATTTATCAATGAGGTATGCAAAAATGTGTACCAAAAAAATGGTGCCTTGTGGGGATGAGAACATATAAACCAACAGCTACTCCCTTTAAAGTGAACAAATCACTAAACTGTATGAAATTATAAAATAAAGAAAAAGGCGGCTATTCATGTTCATAAAAAAAACGCCACAAAGAAAAACACTGTATCAAATTTAAATGTGCACATTAATGAAAAAATAAGCAAGTATAAAGTCCATCAGTGAATGAATCCCAACACCAAAACAGAATACTCTTAGATAAAACTTCTAGATCTTCCACCACCAGTGCTCAAATAGGACAATGGCCACTCAGTAGAGCTGTTTGACCCCTTTCTACAGGACGGTCAAAAAACGCTTTGGGAACACCAGATTGGTTCCACTAATGGCCACTCAGGAAGGAGCTAGAATGTAAAAAATGATTCCACAGTAAACAGCGTGTGAGTCAGCACATCCCTGGGGGTAGCGTGCGTTCCACGTCTCGCTCCGAAGGTGCAAAGCCTGGTGTGCGGTATCACATATGGACCCGGAAATGACAGATCCTCCGCTCCGACATATGTTTCGCCGTGAATGGCTCTTCAGGAAGTCTTCCTAAAGAGCCATTCACAGTGAAACATATGTCGGAGCGGAGGATTTGTCATTTCCGTGTCATATTTGTGTTAAGCCCCGTACACAGGGGCCGAATGTCAGGAGACATCAGCCAGTTAAAAAAAAAAAGAAAGAAAAAGGCCGCCATTCTGCCCGTGTGTATGCCAGCCTGTGTGATAGAAGCCAGCCGAGCATGCTGGAATGCCAGCAGTCGACCAAGTCCCAATCAGCACTCTCAGCCAAGGGCGGAGATCGCTAAACGGTGTCAGAACACAACAGCTCAGTGGGGGAGATCGCTGGTCTAACTTTGCATAGTTGGTACAGTGGTTCAAACAGGAGCTGACAGCTTGACAGTTTTTTGTTTTTTTTTCATTCAACCTGCTGGGTTGAACGGAAACAACTTGTAGTGTGTACCTGGCATTATTCATTTCATGGCCAGGCAGTGGATACTTTGAGAACGTGCAAAATAACAATGGGGGGGGGGGGGGCTTGGGGGACAACTCTGCACTGGCTAGTTTGTTCAAATAAAACAATAATATCAGTGCGGTAGTGTCACGTGCTCAGGAACATAAATAATTTGTATTAGATCACATTTGCATTGACACAGCTGTCAAATTGGGAGCAGTGGTTATGTCCATGCAGTCGTTGCATCTAGGGTTGCACCGATACCACTTTAAGACCCGCGGAGCACAGAGGGGGACCCGGAGGACGACCCGCGGAGCACAGAGGGGAGGACTGGGACCGGAGAAGGACCCGAGGAGTAGAGGGGAACCTGAGGACAACATGGAGAGAGGGAGGGCACCTGAAGCAAGAGAAGGACCCGGTGTGGTGGTGGTGGTGGGGGGGGGGGGGGGGGGGGGGGGGGAGTTCAAGCACCGACCGCCCCGTTTAGCCTTTAAATAAAGCAGCTGACAGTTGCGGGAGGGAGAGAAGGAGAAGCGGCTGTCAGATGCTTTATTGAAAGACTATAGAGGGGGGGGGGGGGGGGGGGAGAGATCGGTGCTTGTAACTTCCCAGCTGCCACACTGATCACATCCAAATTCAGATTCAATTCTGATCCTTTTCTATTAGGATGTTCATTTACCTAAATTTCAACTCTAACCCACTCAGTCTGGGAATGACAGTAGGCCCTTTGAGATGAGAGGCAATATGGGGTATAAAAATTGCTCCCTGACCTCATACTGATAACACACATAAAAGATCCATTCACAAGGCCAACACACCAACATACTTATTTGAGAATAGACAATTATTTTAAATAGAGTCCAACGAGGTGAAAACTGGGTGAAAATAAAGATCCTGATCCTCGTGTTAAGTTTTCTGAAAGGAGTCGAATGTCTCGTAAGTGTGCATAACAGCATCACATAACAGAGCCCCATAGCCAAGAACAATGTAAACAACTGCAGGGCCTGTTCTTTTCTGATCTGGTTATGGTTACTAAGAGCCCTTGCACACTGGGGCGGGGGGCGGCGTTTTACCGCCGGTATGCGGCCGCTAGCGGGGCAGTTTTACCCCCTGCTAGCGGCCGAGAAGGGGTTAAATATCACCGCAAAGCGCCTCTGCAGAGGCGCATTGCCGGCGGTATAGCCGCGCCGTCCCATTGATTTCAATGGGCAGGAGTGGTAAAGGAGCGGTATACACTCCGCTCCTTCACCGCTCCGAAGATGCTGCTGGCAGGACTTTTTTTACCGTCCTGCCAGCGCATCGCTCCAGTGTGAAAGCCCTCGGGGCTTTCACACTGGAATGCAAGGAGCGGCACTTTCGGGGCGGTTTGCAGGCGCTATTATTAGCGCAATAGCGCCTGCAAACCGCCCCAGTGTGCAAGGGCTCTTAGTAGCTAGATGACAGCGTATGATATCAGCATGAGTTCAAGGAAACAACTGTCAGACCTCATAAGAAGTCATCTCAGATGTCACTCATCGCAATAAGAGGAACCCCTATCCGAACAGCAAGCAAAGTTTAAACCTGTGGTTGCTGGAAAGAAATTCGACCATTCCACCAACAACACACACATTGTTGACAGGGGAATCCCTCCCGCCGAGCCATTGTGTTCGCCTGGTGGTGGAAGTTGTCCCCGCCAGAAGAACAGCGATTATTGCTATAAGTTATACCAGCCACTAGTGATAATCGTATGTAAAATCAGGCAGCCTGGTTGTACCCAAGTCGATCGATCAACTTGGGTACAATGAGCCTGCCCACACATGGTTTGAATCTTGGCCGGTCCCTGTTGAATCAGTCGAGATTCAAGCCGTCTATGACCAGCCTAAGTAAAGCTAAATCCAGAGGTAAGTAGAAGCCTTTCATCAATAAGCCTGAAGATTTATAACTTGAAGGAAAGATCAAACTATACACCTACTAATAAATTTTACCTCCAAATTGCTCTTTGTCTCTGCAGTCACATGGTCACAAAGCTCTGGCTTCTCTGTGTGATGCGAAGGCCGACAACGGGGCTGAATTATAGAGCAGTGACATGACCCGCCTCCAGCGTCCAGTGCTCTAGGTGTTGTCGGCGGGGGAGGGAGTTCCTTCCCACAAGCCGCACAGAGAGGAGAAAAAGCTTTGTGATCATGTGACTGCATAGAAAAATTATAAAAAAAAAGAAAAGGAATTGATATTGAAGTCCATTGCAGAAATGCATGCAGTTCGAAGGTAAGCAATGGAATGCCAACAATTAAAAATCAGTTTATAGCTTAGCCTTTCCTTCTACTTTGAGCTCTTGCCATCCATGTAATGCATATGTGTGGCAGCAAAGAGGGGTGGGCTTTAATGTCCATGCACCGTACATCTGTCCATTGGTGGCAGAGTTTTCTGCACTGGTATTGTGCTCACTGAATTTCCTGGCACAATAACCGAGCTGTTCAAGACAGCTCTCGATCCATACGAATGATGAGGAGTTGATGGGACCAGCTTCAGATCAAGAGACAGCTAATCACATTGCTCATGTGATCATCTGATCCTTACAGACCCTGTTAATGGGACGCTGGGGGTGGGCAGGAAGGGGTAAGGACTACAGATTCAGATTCTAACATTAACACAATTGTTATGGTTATTGCTTTCTAAAAGACATCGTCACTGCAAAATTAAAAACAAAATGCAAAAGAAAGATGCAAAAGAAAGATTGCATCTTGTTGATTGACTGGCAGGTGGTGCCTCTAATCTTAGCTTTCTTTAAGACCTAGAGAATCTTTAACATAACACATATGGAGTCTCAGATGCCTGCTTACCCCCCAACCCTCCGCTGAGCTCTGTGGTTCCACCCACTACGTCACTACCGTGTCCTGTAGTACCGTTGAGGCCGAAGCTGGAACTACAACACCCAGGAATCTGAAACTCTCTAGAATAGATCAGGGGTCTTCAAACTGCGGCCCTCCAGGTGTTCAGGAACTACAAGTCCCATCATGCCTAGTCATGTCTGTGAATGTCAGAGTTTTACAATGCCTCATGGGATGTGTAGTTCCGCAGTAGCTGGAGGGCTGTAGTTTAAGGATCCCTGCTCTTCAGGGGTCTCAAACTGGTGGCCCTCCAGCTGTTGCAGAACTACAAGTCCCATGAGCCATTGCAAGGCTGACAGTTACAAGCATGACTCCCTCAGTTAGAGGCATGATGGGACTTGTAGTTCCGCAACAGCTGGAGGGCCACCAGTTTGAGACCTGCTATGCTAAAACTTCTTCATTCATCCACCAAAGAGCTTGAAGAGAGCAAAGATCTGAGGCACCACCTACTGGACAGGTCAGCATTGTTATTTTTGTTTTGTTTTTTGCATGCAGTTATTTTCCCTTCCATTTCAAAAAGAGTTTTGTGTTAAAGCCCAACACCAGGAAACTTGAAAGTGATTCCTTGCAGTGGCAGGGCTGTGCCAGCATTAAAAGGGGTTGATTGTTCTAAAGATTGGTCTTTAGATTTAGAGGACTTGTTAAAGAAGATTTACTTACCCAATCCTCCACAAGGCTAGACCAGAGCATTCTCTCTCCTCTACTTCCCAGTGGTCTAGTGTTTCTCAACTCCAGTCCTCAAGGCGCCCCAACAGGTCATGTTTTCAGGATTTCCCTCAGATGAAATGGCTGTGGTAATTACTTAGGAAGTGAAACTGATCAAATCACTTGTGCAAAATAATGGAAATCCTGAAAACATGACCTGTTGGTGCGCCTTGAGGACTGGAGTTGAGAAACACTGGTCTAAGGTCTTGATGTCATCAAGACCGATGCAGGCACCACATCCCTGCACTAGACGTGATGAAACTAAGGCCCCTTTCACACTGGGGCGGTGGGGGCGTCGGCGGTACAACAGCGCTATTTTTAGCGCTGCTGTACCGTCGTTCTTGCAGTGGTATTCGGCCGCTAGCGGTGCTGTTTTACCCCCCGCTGGCGGCCGAAAAAGGGTTAAAATCCCTCGTACAGCGCGGCTATAGCCGCGGTATTGCCGCGGTATAGCCGCACTGTCCCATTGATTTCAATGGGCAGGAGCGGGGAAGGAGCGGTGAATACACCGCTCCTTCCCCGCTCCAAAAAAGCGGTTTGCAGGACTTTTCTCACCGCCCTGCCTGCGCACCGCTTCAGTGTGAAAGCCCTCGGGCTTTCACACTGAACAAACAGCGGAGGCTGTTTAGGAGCGGTTTTCAGGCGGTATTTTTAGCGCAATACCGCCTGAAAACCGCTCCAGTGTGAAAGGGGTCTAAGGTATAGTCCACCGCCGGGGCATGGGGGAGCACCATTTCCCATAGGAGCGGAGGATCAGGTAAATAAAAGTGCTTCTCAGCTCCACTAAACTAAAAAAAGCTATTAACCCTTGCAGTGAAGGCGCAGCCCCACTGCAAGGGAACATTTTCAAGTTTTCGGGACTTGGGCCCCCCACCCCCACAAGGAAACTGTGCACAGGAATCCAGCGCTGCCATGTCCCACCTACAGCAAAGACAACAACCAGGAGGTACATTTCCCACACTTTCCAAATCACTATTCCTGCAATGCATCATTAAGCATGTCACACATCCAGGTCACATGTACAAGATTAAGCCCCCCCCCTATATACTAGAATACCTGTATGTACATCACCAGACGTACTATAAGCCAAGATCGCATACAGCATACCCCTCCCCCCTCAGCTCCAGACATATACCATTCCTACAATAAAAAGAATAACTTACACTGACTTCCAACTGTCTCATATACTAGGACTTGTTCACACTTGCAGTGCTCTCTGAACAGCAATCTATGTTCAGATTGCTCTTCAGAGAGCATTTGAAAGGTGGTGAGGAGGTGCTCTATCACCTCCTCACCTTTTGTTTTAACCCCTTGATTACTACATTGCAGGCAGTTGCGGGGTGCTTGTAGAGTTGCCCCGTTCATTTGAATGTGTCGCAGTCAAGAAACAGGAGGTATAACTCCTGCCATGACCGCTGTAAAGATACAAGGATATTCCAGCAGCCGCACACCATTCCCAGACATAGGATCACCGAATAAAAGCAGCCTCAGCGTGCTCCATCCAAGTCACAACCCCAATGCGGTAAACCCTGTCCCTGGGGCTTAATCATAAAGGTGCATTGTGACCACGGAATGTGTACACCCCCAGCCGCTGCGGCGAAAGGGGGTAGTGGTAAAAATGCAGCTCAACTACATGGTTTCACCACCCCCCCCAACCTCACACAGTCCACCTTTCGTAACAATGTAATAAAAGCACCCACAATAATAAGCAAAAGTGTATTACATGTTTGCACAAGAACCTGCAGACTCTTCCCCCAGCCCCAGGGTGGTGCAGAGGTACTAACCTTCTATTATGGGGCTGGAGGAGGCAAACAATAAACTAAGGCAGTGGTCTCCAAACTGTGGCCCTTTGCATGCTTTTATCTGGCCCTTGAGGCATTATTCCCACCCATAGTTCCAGCCACTGACTCCGACAACGTGGCACAATGTCTCCCACTTACACTAATAATGGGGTGCTATTCCTCCCATTAATACCAATAATGGAGCATTGTTTACTCCCACTGACACCGGCACATTTTCTTCCCCCCACTGTCCACAGTCTGGCCCCCCTAAAATTTAAAGGACAGTAAACCGGCCCTTTGTTTATAAAGTTTGGAGACCCCTGGACTAAAGCTGGCCATACATTATACAATTTTCTTATTCAATTTCCAGATTTGATGTGAACTATGCAGTGCAAGGGCCTGCCTGATTGCACACAATTTGAAAGTGTTTAAGTTTGACCTCATATTATAGCTAAAGGAAAACTGTACAAGAAAATTGTATAATGTATGGCCAGCCTAAGGGCGATGCAGTTTTTCCCGTATTGCACGTTATGCTGCTGTTAAACTCTATTAGAACTCACATTTTATGAAAGGCCGTCAAAGATGCAGCATGAAGGACTTTCATGAAAGTGCACATTCTAATAGAGTGTAATGGCGCAACACCTAAAAAAAAAAACAAACAAAAAAAAAACACGTAAAATGCACGGCAAAGCTGTGTGCAGGGCCTAAGGACACAATAGCAGTTAGGTGGCAGTAAAGCCCTGCAGTTAAGTTGCATTTTTACCACTCCCTCTTCAGCTGCAGAGGCAGCAGCAAGGGGTGCAACACATGCTGCAAAAGGATTTATACCCCCTCCACTTTCAGCAGGCAAGCTCAAACCATTCATGTGAATGGGGCTGCCCTGCAAGTGTGTGTGCAATGCACGCGGTTGTGACACCCTAGTGCGGGGTTCAAGAGGTAAAGCAGGCGGTGATGACACAACGCTGCCTGTCAGAGATCAAAGCAAGTGTGAGCGAGCTCCAAGGTCTTGTTTATACCTGCTTTGCTGTTTGAAGTGTGATCAGCGTTCAGTACGCTCTTTAGAGAGCAATAGACAGGCGGTGAGAAGACCTTGTAACCCTCTAAATCCTGGGCAACCCGCACCACAATCACGCCCGGTTGTGGGGAAGTTGCAGCACGGCCCCATTCCCAGTAGTGCACACATAATGTGACGAGGAATGATTCCTGCCGCACCCATAGGGTTGCCACCTCATCCCATTAAACCCGAACACGTATGAATTACACAGGTTCTGGGGCTAATTTAATGCAGAGAAGGCACCAAGTGAGGTTAATTACCACCTTAATCAGCCTCAGAACCTGTGTAATTATTATGTGTTCGGCTTTAAAGGGATGAGATGCCACCCTATGCACCCAGGAAGCAAAGCATAGCGGTCGCAGCATGTCTACACCCTGGGTCAATGCCTCTCTACTTTAATACAGGTTTTTTTTTTTATTCTCTTTGTTGTTATTGTTACTGTTTTATATTATTCATATTCTTTGTTATATACTGAAAAATATTGAAGAATTATATATATATATATATATATATATATATATAAATAAATAAATAAAACCATATGCATATAAAAGTTATAAAAATAATGCCTTAGCAGCAAAACAGGAGTGGTTGAGCAGAGGTAAAAATGTAGCTCAAACCTGGAGTTTTACCACACCCCCAATCGCGAGTGTAAACGAGCCCCAAAAAAAGTGCCGACGCCACTTGTGCTGCTGCCATAATCTGTGCATCCCTCTGTCACGAGGACTTGTAGTCTTCCCATTCACAGATCAATATAAACGCATGACGTGTAGGCAGAACCACACTTGATCCAAACATTACATCTCTGTGGGGAGACGCCCCCCAAGATTCAGGTATGGGGGGGGGGGATGTGACCACATTTCGTATCCCCCCCCTTTAGGCTGCATTCAGTGAGGCATTGCTTGTTTTCCCCGTATGTGTCATGCAGCAGCACAGGGCAGACCGCTCACTGGAATGGGCTCCTCTTCACACGCCAAAGCAGCCCATGTACCTATCGTGGCACTGAGCCAAGCAGTTCTTGAGTTCTGCATGATGCCAAGCATGAAAAACGCAGGTTTACTACCCACATTTGAGATGCCATTAAAAAAAATAATGGCGCTGTGTTAGGCATTCCCTGCGGACTAAATATTGGGGTTTGGTAAGAAAGGTGGAGTATTCCTTTAAGGCAGCACTGTCTGCACATCAGCAGCTTTGTGACACCCCAGGATGACCCCTCCCATATCACACATGTGTAACCCACTCTATATCCATGGACACTCCTCCCCAATGACAGGCCCCTCTCAGGCCTGTGCCCCCCGCACACTCCCCCCACCCCTGTACTCCTCTATGTCCACCATGACATATCCTAAATCCGGCTGTGAAGGGACCACAAGTCTCAGCATGTCCAGCAGCACAGGTCTCTGTGGCCCCTCCACGAATGCCTAGAGATGAGTGAGTCCCCCCGCTCTCATTGTTGACCCCGACCCAGGCCCCGGTCACCTGTCCCCAGCTGAAGGTCTCTGCGTCTCTCACCGCCAGGCGCATGCGCGAATCCCCCAACACTACTGAAGGACCACATGACACGCCCCCTCCAAGCGCTTGCGGACAGCCGCACTCTCGTCTCATTGGCTGACGGGGAGTGGGAGGACTTCACGGCCCACCGCAAGATCAGTTATCATCATAGAGTCTCGCGTGGTGTGTAGAAGGAACGCCCTCTCAATCTGTGCTGGGATCTCTATGGTGCTGACAGTTTGCAGCGAGCCAGAGGCTTGTGTTGGTTACCATGGGGCTGGGGTAGGGCTGTTTGAGTACTAAAAATAAGCAGGCCACCCCCCAATTAAGGAAACAGTTACAAATAAAAACCGATCCTTTAGATTTTAAACTCTTATGAGCAGGGCCCTCTGACCCCTCCTGGCAGGGATTGTAACAAGGGAATCGCCAATATCAGTTTTTAAGACCGAGTAGCGATACTTCTTCTCACGTATTCGCTGATACCAATTACTGATACTTATTTTAACCACTTAAAGGTTGTAAACGCTTGTGTTTTTTCACCTTAATGCATCCTATGCGGCGTCACACCGATTAGGACGGTTCCATTGACGGTAATTGCTGCCGATTTGACATGTCTCCGAAATGCTCCAGTGTGAACCAGGGCTAAACCTTGAGCTCAAAATATACCTCTAATTGTCCTAATGTGTATGGATACATAGGAGAAGATTGAGCTGCTTCTACAGGCAATACACAAAACTCCTGTAGAATCAGAGATTTCTAAGCCCAGTGCGCATGGAGCCTTATTAGTGTCAAGTGACAGTTTTTTGTCTGGCTCATTCACACCATACATGCATGAAAACCGATAGGAAAAAACACCCAGATTTCACTGGCAGAGACATCCGTTTTTATGTGCGTTTCAGTGAGTTTTTACAGCCTGTTCACATATGTGTGGGCCGGTCACAGTGCCCATGAAAACGAAAAAAACACCTCTGCTTTTTTATTTTTTGCGCTATAAACAAAAAAGAACATTTTGAGAAAAAAAATGTACTTTCTAAAATAAAACATATCCACCCAAAAATTTTAAGAATTAAATTTTAGGCCAAAATGTATTTTGCTACATATTCTTGGTAAAAAAAAATCCCAATAAGCATATGTAGATTAATTTGCACAAAAGTTATAGCGTCTACAAACTATGGGATATATTTATGGAATTATTTTTTTTTTTTATACCAGTAATGGCAGCGATCAGCAACTTATAGCAGGACTGTGGCAGACAATCAGACACTAAGGGGTTTATTTACTTAGACTAAGTTCACACTTATGCAAATTGGATGTGGGTTTTACCGCATCCAATTCTCATGACAGGAGATTGTGACCGGCTCTCAATGGAGCCAGTTCACACATCTCCGTGGAGCGCACTGCATAGGGGGTCCTGTGCGTTTTTGGCTGCATTTCAGGCCCGAATTCAGGCCTGAAACAGAGAACAGGGATGCACCAGCCCCCTACTGTGCGCCGCCTCCATATTAAGTGTGCACCCAGCCTAATGCTGGAGAGTGCAAAATCAGTCACACTTCAGCAAAGAAACCAATCAGCTTCCAGGTTTTATTGCCAAAGCTTAATTGAACAAGCTGAGGTTAGAAGCTGATTGGTTTCTCTGCAGAAGTGAGCCCGATTTTGCACTCATTCCTTTAGTAAATGAACCCCTAACTGACACTTTTGACACTTTGTGGGAACCAGTAACACTAATACAGTGATCAGGGCTAAAAATATGCACTGTCACTGTTCTAATGACACTGGCTGGGAAGGGGTTAAACATCTAGTGCGATCAAAGAGTTAATGTGTGCCTAACCAGTGTTTATGTGTTTACTGTGAGGTGTTTCACTAAGACCCCTTTCACACTGGGGCCACGGCCGTGTCAGCGCTAAATCGCCGCTTGTTTTAGTAACGCTTTAGTGCTGTTTAAGCGGCGCTTTTTGGCCACTAGCGGGGTGCTTTTTACCCCAAAGAAAGGGTTAAAAAAAAAACCCGCGTTGCGGCGCTTCCAAAATGCTACCCATTCATTGCAATGGACAGGGGCGTTTTGGGAGCGCTGTGGTGGTGTCATGGTCTCGGGCTGCATGAGTGCTGCCGGTGTCTTGTTGAATACTGTCCCTCATCGGATAGTGTCCGCCCTGTACTGCGCAGGCGCAGTACGGAGGACAAACGAGACGCCGAAAGTCTCCAAAGTTCAACAGCTGATCGTCAGTTCTACACGGCGCTTGCGCACTTATTCTACCCTATGTCTACGTTAAAGCCCCATTATCCAAGTGGACATACAGGTAAAATAAAAAGATGCCGAGCGCAGCGAGGCCGTGCCCAAAGCGTGGCGAGCAAAGCGAGCCCGCGAGGGGCCCTCTTACAAAGCGTTCACTATTAAGTGCCCAAGCGCCGTGTACAGGTGATGGTCAGCTGGTCAACTTCAGAGACTTTCGGCGTCTCCTTGTCCTCCGTACTGCGCAAGCGCTGCGCCTGTGCAGCGCGGGGCGGACACTATCCAATAGGGGGACACTTCTCGTCAGAACACCGGCACTGGGGAGCTACAGTTCATTGAGGGAACCATGAATGCCAACATGTACTGTGCCATACTGAAGCAGAGCATGATCCCCTCCCTTCACCTACTGGGCCGCAGGGCAGTATTCCAACATGATAATGACCCCCAAACACTGCTCCAAGACAACCACTGCCTTGCTAAAGAAGCTGAGGGTAAAGGTGATGGACTGGTCAAGCATGTCTCCAGACCTAAACCCTATCGAGCATCTGTGGGGCATCCTCAAACAGAAAGGTGGAGACAAGCAAGGTCTCTAACATTAACCAGCTCCATGACGTCGTCATGAAGGAGAGGAAGAGGACTCCAGTGGCAACCTGTCCCAAGAGGGTTAAGGCAGCGCTGGAAAATAATGGTGGCCACACAAAATATTGACACTTTGGGCTCAATTTGGACATTTTCACTTTTGTTGCCAGCAGTTTAGACATTAATGGCTGTGTGTTGAGTTATTTTGAGGGGACAGCAAATTTACACTGTTATACAATCTGTCCACTCACTATTTTACATATCTGTGTATTGGGGCGCTAGGCAGTGAGGGAGAGATATGTGTATTAAGGGTGCTAGGTGGGGGGGCTTTGTGTATTGGGGTGCTAGGAGGTGAGAGGGAGCTTTGTATATTGGGTGTGGTGTGGTGAGCTTTGTGTATTGGGGGGGTACTAGGTGTGGGGAACTGTATATTAGGGGGTGCTAGAAGGTGGGGTGGGCTCCGTGTATTGGCGGGGGGGTACTAGGAGGAGGGGGGAGCTTTGTCTATTGTGGTGGTACTAGTAGGTGGGGGGAGCTCTGTATTAGGGGTACTAGGAAGTGGGTATAGTTCTGTGCATTGTGTGCCAGGAGGTTAGGGAAACTGTGTATTGGGATGTGCTAGGAGATCTGTGTATTCGGGGTGCTAGAAGGTTGGGGGAGATCTATGTATTGGGTGATGCTGGGAGTTGGCGGAGCTCTGAGTATTGAGGAGGTGCTATGGAGTGGGGGAGCTCTGTACTGGGGAGGATGGGTGACCTCTGTTCTTGGGGGGGAGCGAGCTTTGTGTACTGAGGGGTGGGAGAAGGGGGAGCTCTGCATCCACGTAATGGGGGCACCAGTTGACCTTGTCTCGGCACTGCCTATGTGAGAAAGCTCATCTATGACTTACATATGTGGTATTTAAGGATGAACAGGAAACAATGCACATCAAGTTTCTATTGTCTTCAATATTATCAACTTTTTTGGTATGTATTCCTCCAGTGTGAGCCAGAAAATCACTAAGAAGGTCATGAACGCTCTTATGCAAGAATCAAAGACTTTGTGAATGAGGCAGGTTAAAATACTTACGGAGAAAGTAATGGTAAATTGACATTAGTTAATAGGAAGTCAATCTCCCAGAAGTAATCTCCATATGGTTTTCACAAGTCCAGTGTGCCTCATGTATCATACTAGTAGAGGAGACACCGCTGTTGTAGTCAGATAGTCAGCTCACCTCCAGACAACAGTCTTCACACCAGAATGACCGCCAAGTTGTATATATGACTTGGAGCCTTGTCCATGCATCAGAGCATGATATTTAAAGCAATAACCTTGTGATACGAGTCAAACCAGCCTAACAGGGCTGACATAGCTAAAAATTAGGCAAACTTAAAAATCCATTCAAGCTCATCACAAGTTGGTATATTGATCACACATAATTTATACTTATCAGTTCTCCTTGTATTATGTCCAGAGTAGGGGAAGAATCAAACAAAAAAAAAAAAGGGTGACAAGGCCAATGAATCTAGCCCGACGGGTTTCACTGGTACATCCAGCTGCATCAGAGGCTTCAATTTACCTGCCCTGGAGTATATCCATAAATGTGCAATAGATGGACACTGTCGGATAAAGCCGGGAGTGCACAATGAGGTTACGTTCACCATGATGCAAACGTGATGAGGCTACCATCCTAACTCACGGCGTAAAGATAGCTTGTCAAATGTGCCACGTATGAAAGAGTGAAGAGTAGAGTTCTAAAGAGGGCCTGAAGATGGGGTAGACTCCAAGACAGGGTGTCCAAACTTTTTTCAAAAAGGGCCAGATTTGACGACGTGAACATACGTGAGGGCCGACCATTCTGCCTGACATTCTTTGAACCATTAAAATTAAATGCAAATTAACTAATACACTGCCCAACAAGAATTCTCTTGCCTTTGTGGCTGTGTGTGGTGAAGAGTCTAAGGATGAGCTTGGGCATGTTATTTGGATATACCGTATTTATCAAAGTAAAACACACACCTTCACTTTAAGAGGGAAGTTTCAGGAAAAAAAATTAAATTTAAAATAAAGGACTGTGAAGCAAAATAACAGTCAGTGCCCATCAATGCAACGTAATCAGTGCCCATCTAAAGCCTCACAAGTGCCATGAATGCAGCCTCACCATTGCCATCAGTGCAGCCTGATCCATGCCCATCTACAGCCTCGGAAGGGACAGGATGAGCGCCAACAGATTACATACAGGAGAATCTCTTGTTTACTTGGCGGCCTCTTTAATACAAAGTTCCACCTCCTATGATAGACAGAACAGTCGTCCAATGCCAGCTCAGGAGACGGGACTTCCTATTACAGAGGCCACAGAGTAAACAGGAGATTCTCCTGTATGTAATCTGACAGCACTCGTCCCACCCCCTCCAAGGCTGCCAGAACTGAACGATAAATATATGGTGTGTGTGTATATCTTTTGTGCCCCCTCACCAAAAATATCCCTGAGTGCCATGTGGCGCTTGGTGGATTTGTTATATTATATATTATAAAAGATTATATTATATATAAAAAATATCTTCAAATTACCAGTGGGGCCGTATTAAACATGAACGTGGGCTGGACTTTGGACATGCCAGCTCTGAGAGCAGAGAACATAATGCCGGCTTGCAGAAGTTGGCCATATTAGTGAGCATGTTGCAGGCTGCACCGAAGCTCTTTCAGACAGGTGCTAATGCAGTGGCTGGTAGAGGCTTCTGACACCTGTTTTTTTTTCAATTGCCAAAGGGCAATTTTACATTGCAGAATCACTTCGTAACTGTGAGCCAAGCGTTTGGATTGTGGTTGCAATGTGGCGCCACTGATCTCAATGGGGGAGTTTGAGAGGCAGTGCTGCCTGTTAAAGTCTGTAGCTCGAGATAAAATTGTGCAGCCGCAAAGCACTGCAGCATGCGTACAGCCCTTTTAGGTTGAACTTTTTTAACACCCCTGACTTTCTGGTGGGGGGGGGGGGGGGGTTGGGCGTGATGGAGGGGTGTAAAACTGCAGCTCAGCTGCCTATTTTTACTGCCCCCCCCACCCCCACCCCCGGCCACCTGTGTGCAAAAGCCCTTAGGGTGTGAATTAAACAAGTTGTGCCGTATAACTGAGAAGACAAGTCCAATGGTAGCAACAAGCTATTGCAAATCAGGGGCTATAGGGTTCCCTCTTAAATCAGGGCTTAAATGGCTGGATTTGTTGGACACATGGTGGTTAAATCAACTCCGGAATGAATTTTTTCCATAGATCAAAAACATAGCTTAAGCTGCTGGCTGTGAGAAAATCTCTTATACCAGCTGCTAAAGCATGTTTTTGTATTTTAGCAAATTAAGATACATCTACCTAGAACTCGCAATCTTCAAATAATTTTGACATATAGCTTTTACTTTAAAGTATATTTATAAAGCAAAAAAAAATAAAAAAATAAAATAAAATTGTGAATTTCAACTTAAAGCAAATCTTCACCCTTTCACTTGACTTGGCTCCTCTTTATTCCCAACAACCCCCCAAATCTACACATATATCGTTCTTATTTTCAACTTTTTTTTCAGATTACATTTTGGCCCGACCCCCACCCTCTGTTATTAGCCTAGGCGAATTACATCAGTGGCCCCGGTGTGATGTGCATATCCCAGGAGGCACTAGGAGCCCTGCATGTCACCCTATTCACCAGTCTAGCAGCTTGTCATCAGAAGGCTGAACCAGAACCCAAAAAGCTGGCACAGCCTCCCTATGAAATCATGGAGGAACATGGCAGCACGTGACTGGGGGGGATAGTGAAGTTTTTCTTTAACTGTAAATGCCATATCTTTGAGTAAAGTGCAGGACTTGTAGTCATAGACCATGGGTTACATGCTGCTACCTTCAGGTGATTGAACGCTGGCAAAAGCTTTGCCGGGAACGACTTCAGTGCACCAGCGAATAATCCCACTCTGTGGGACTCCTGTTTTGTAGCAAGCAGTAAGACACAAAGGGCAGAAGGCAGTGACCTACAGTATGTCCTGTACTGTACTCCATGATATATAATTTACAGGGAAAGGTCAAAATTCCCATTATTTTTTTTATCATTTTGAAACAAAGGGGAAGATTCAACTGGTAAAAAAAAAAAGTTTTCTTAATCTTTAGCTGAAGTTTATGTATTTGTTCTATATCTTGGATCCTGTCTAAATTGGCCCTAGTATGTATGAATTTGGGTTAGGCACCATAGATTGTAAGCGCCTTGAGGGCAGGGACTGATGTGAATGTACAATATGTGTAAAGCGCTGTGTAAATTGATGGCGCTATATAATAATCTGTAATAAATAAAAATGAAATATACGTTTAGTTTGAAAGGCTCAGGTTTGTAACAGGTATACTGTATATTAAAGAAATAGCACATGGTGTAGACATTTAAAATGTGCCACTTCACTGACCCATATTAGGGATGAGCTCAAGGCTGTCCAAACCCAAGCTGCAAAGTATATTTATATGCGCCTTTAAGGCCCCTTTCACACGAGGTGGACTTCGTTTCTACGGAGCCCGCCTCGGTCCGCCGGCTCAGCGGGAGATCAGTCCGCTGAGCCGGCGGATGACAGGTCCCTCTCTGCTCACTGAGCGGGGAGGGGCTTGTCAGGCGCCGCTGCTTCCTATGGAGAGATCGGATGAAAAACGGACAACATGTCCGTTTTCGTCAGATCTCACCCGATCCGATCCACCAGCGACGGACCTGGATGTAGAGCCATCCGTCTGCTTTTAGCGGATCGGACGGGGTCGGATGTCAGCAGACATGTCTCCGCTGACATCCGACGCTCCATAGGCTAACATGGATCGCACGTTCAGGTCCGCCGTCAAAACTGACAGGCAGACCTGAATGGTCCGATCGTGTGAAAGGGGGCTTACTTTTACCTTTGATTGGCAATCTGCTTTGACAGCTTCCTGGTGGGATAGCTCAGGTGGGTTTGGAAACATGTCCAAATACACCTCATCAAGCCCATCACTGCTCATAATTAGGATCCCATGAATAAAAGTACCAAGATATCAGTGTACTATGGCGTCTGACATAAAATAACCACCCCTAGAAGCAGTACCTGCAGCTCCTCTTATGAAATATTCTCACAAAAACAACAGTTGTGGAACCAAGTAAAAAATTTTGATATGTAGACATTATGTTTAGGTTCAAGATACCATCAATCTAAAATCAATATTTATATAAACGACACAAGCACATATTAAATCAGTTTAATTATCAATATTAAAACACTGTAGGGCACTTTGTCACTACAGAGCGTAAAAGGCAATAATATTATATTAATATTCAAATGCATTTATTCAAAGACAAAAATATACATTCATAAAATAAAATATACTGTAAATTCCAAGTACAAAAATATTTAACATTTCTTATTATTTCCTGAATATAACCATAACCAACTTTTACAGTTAAAATGTCTTCAGTGGTTTTGAATTCTGAAGCATTATAAGAATTGACTTGAAGGAAACTTGTAGTGAAAGAATATGGAGGTTACCAATGCTGTACTGTCTGAAAATGCTAGTTGCCTGGCTACTACGGCAGCCTCTTATGGTAAGATACTTCAATACTTTCTGAGGGACAGAGCCACTACATGTATACTGGTCAGGTGTTCAAAATTCAATCAGACTTTAAATCTACAGGTTTACTCTTCAAGCCAGTCATGGTGGCCAATTCTGAGCTCCAGGTATGGGTATACATACTTTCTGGTGATGTCACAGGTGATGTCACAGGTCTTCTTTATTCGTAGCAGTGGAATTCCAATTGTTAAAGAAAGTGGCACCATGTAATGACATAATGCCACCCTCGGAGTCCAGGCCGGAGGGTGGCCTTTGATGCTCCAGGCTTACAGAAGTGGGTTGCATGACACAGTCTGTGGGGTGACAGCGCCAGATATAGGGTGATATTGCAGCTGGAGTTTTTTTTGCAAATTTAACTGGTACTAGGCATGTCATTTTTAATTTTTGCTATGCTGACAAAGCCAGAGTAGCCAGGTAACTAGTATTCTTAAAAGAAGGCCAGCATTGGCAGCACCTGAATTTCTCTCAGTACTTGCTTCCTTTAATATAAAAGCATCTTAAAATCTAATTACCATGCTTCACAGTTCTCTCTTTTTCTAATTTCTTGAATTGTCCATGATAATGTTGTCATTATATTAGTTAGCACCTGTTTACAGTTAGAACCCAATGGGGTAAACAGAAGTGTTACTATACTGTTTATGTATGCTTTAATTGATCATTTGTATGACTATTGTCCATTACTTTGAGATTAGGATGTAAATGTTTTACTGCTGTAACTGATTGTTATATACCAAAACCAGCTGCCTGTAATTTTTTTCTGTTATTTGTATTGAAATTTCAATAAAAATTCTTTAATGAAAAAAAAAAAAAAAAAAAAAATCTAATTACCATGCTGCACTACCTGTTTACAGCCTGCAGGTGGCATTTTACATATCTGCACGCTCAATTAAAAACACAACACTAACTTACATGTACAAAAAGCCAAAAAGTATTAGATGGCATGCTAATATCTCAAGGTTTGAAGGATGTAGTTCTGTGTATCCAACATGTTTGGATGCTTTTGGCGAGTAAAATCGCCAGTCTTCTTGCATCTTCTGGGGATACCTGCTGGCAATTCTCTGCACCTTTCCCAGTGCCTCCCATCTGCTATCACAAAGATGTCTAATGCCCTGTACACACGATAGGATTTTCCGACAACAAAATCCATGTTTTTTTTTCCGACGGATGTTGGCTCAAATTTGTCTTGCATACACACAGTCACACAAAGTTGGTCGGAAATTCCGAACGTCAAGAACTCGGTGACGTACAACACGTATGACGAGCTGAGAAAAATTAATTTCAATAGCCAGTTCTGCTCTTCTGCTTGATTCCGAGCATGCGTGGAACTTTGTGCGTCGGAATTGTGTACACACGATCGGAATTTCCGACAACGGATTTTGTTGACGGAAAATTTGAGAACCAGCCCTCAAATTTTGTGTGACGGAAATTACAATGGAAAATGTCCGATGGAGCCTACACATGGTCGGAATTTCCAGCAACAAGCTCCTATCAAACATTTTCCGTTGGAAAATCCTAACGTGTGTACGGGGCATAAGTGTTGCTGTTTGAATATTCATATATGCACTTATTTATCTTGATTATGAATACAGCAGGAGGTGCACAAACCCCAGTTTGGCCTTATAATAGGCTTGGTGGATAGACAAAGCTGGGAAATTTGAAGAAAAGAACTCACCAGTCCTATCCTCAAAAAAAAATATGAACTATCAAAGCTTTGGCCTCCACAAGTGTTCTATCAATTTAGGATGAACTGATCTTTGTATGTAAGACAGGGGTCTCAAACTGGCGGCCTTCCAGCTGTTTTGCGAAACTACAAGTCCCATCATGACTTTGCCTGTGGGAGTCATGCTTGTTACTGCCAGCCTTGCAATGCCTCATTGCCTGGACTTGTAGTTTTGCAACAAACTGGAGGGCTGCCAGTTTGAGACCCCTGGTGTAAGGCGTAGTCACAATATCCCTTTTAGCATCTAATGACATGTGTGGAATATATTTAATATTATGCATAGCTAGTCTGTGTCCCGAATGTCTCAAAAAAGCAGTAGAGGCTATTGGTGTCACTATGGAACAGGATACAAAGTGAAACAGGCATGTTTGGAACTGCGTACACCATTTCGTTCAACGAGTGATTGGTAATATTGGGGGGGGATAAGGCAAGACCAGCATTTTAGGAGTAAACGGTTTATAGTTTTTCCTTCAGACAGAGCAGAGAAGATGTAGAACCCTTGTAAGTAACTTATTTTTGACTGTGACCCCCATCAAGATGCTTTACCTTTTTTTTTCTGGTGTCACAGGTATAAAAAGTAAGGTTTGGTGTTATTAGGACAGTAAAAAGCCAAGAGCAATAAAAGTCTGGCAAAAGCTTTAACTGTTCCACACTTTACTAACTTCCTGTCTCTCAAACACTAGAGCAGAAGTAGTGCAAACTCTATCAACACGGAGAAAAAAGGTTTTGGTTGGAGTTGGACTTTAAGAGTTAGGGGTTTAGGCTCCAATTGTGTTGTATGGAGCTTTTTGTTCTAAGTAGGCATTCATATTTTGGATTAGGTTAAGGAACTAGGTGTTAGTTCACCCTTATAGAAAAAATGTAAGCATGAACTAACCCCAGACCGATCCAACTCCAACCCCCCCCCCCCCCCCCAGGTCCTCACTGTACTTACCTCTGGGGTTGCCCAGCTGTCAGAAAACGTGCAGCAGCTCCGGCGGTCAAGGGATCTGAAATCCCAACTCTTCATCAGTGTTTCAGGGACAGACCAGATTGATTCTAATCGGTCAGTGCCATGACTACATTTTTTTTCTGTAACTTTGAACTAACACTTTAGGGATAGGGTGAGGTTAAATGTAAAAGTATATTCATTTTAAGCATTCGTTGTAGGTTTTGGGTTGGGGAGTATGCTTTAGGGTCAGCCGTATAAGGCAGCGTGATTTAAAAAAAAAAAAAATTTTAGCACTGCAAACCCTGTGGCAAACACTGTCATTGTCAGGTTCGGAGTGCTAAACTCTACTGTACAAAAGAAAAGGGCTTGTATAAAAACCTGCCTGGGTTTCCCATTGCAATTAATCAGCTTTTCACTTTCTTTGTCTTTAACATAAGATAGTATAAGCCGGTTGGTTTCTGATGAACTGATAGGCGAAACCTTAGATCGAAATGCCTGCCTTGGCTATCTAAGGGGGGCATGTACATGTTAAAGGCACACGTGTTTGCTTGTAATTCTTTGCGGTTGCTGCAGAGCCTCACGTTGCTGCGATTTGACATCCTCCTCCTGATTCCTCTTCCTGCGGAGGCAGCCAAGACCAATCAAATGACTGCAAAAAATAATAAATAGATGAACAATGCAGAACAAAATGCATTCCATATGTGATCAGATAATACAAAGCATGGGACTGAGGGAGGGGAGCCAGATGTGGGATCCAGGCTGTGTGTATTGTTGGCAATGTTATGCAAGAGTTCATAAATGTTGTGGAAAGTTTGAACATAATTTCACAATGTATACTGAGCAGAAGTAACAGACTGTCACTATAGAATATTTCTATCTCTACCCTTATTAGCAGATACAAAACACACATTTAAGTATGCTACAATTGTCCTGGTTGCAATCAAAAAGGAGGATTAAACATTTAATGAGAAGTTAACAAGATCCCTAGCTCTCCTAAATGAATCATCATGAACCACCATGACAAGCAATGATGTGCCTGCACTTCCGCTGCATCGATTACTCACCATTAAACTGGAGTCTGGTTCTGTTACTAAACTTCTCACAGAAGACTCCAAGTCCCCACACAACCTACGGGACTCTGAAAGAAGATCCTCACTGTGGGCAGACACAAAAAAAGAAGCATTACAAAAAATAAAAAAAAAGTGCAATTTTTTAATAATTTAAAATGACGATCTATTGGGCTTTGTCTACACAAGAATACTAAAGAGTACATGTTTACCCACACAGGGATGCACAGATGTTCCGTGAAACCCCGAGCAGGCAGTCCCATTGATATCGTATTTTTGGGAAGCAGTGGCTTCACGGACAGACGCTGCTCCCAAAAAAATAAGTGCCAAATGTGGCAGAGGAGGGGGAGAGGAGGCAAACAAGGAGGACTTCCCCTTTTGGGTGAAGTTCTGCTTTAATACAAATTCTGTTAACTTTAGCCATATCATCTAGAACTTACTCTACATGGCCTAAAGGTTGTGGATACCTCACCATCAAACCCATTCCAAAACCATGGGCACTAATATAGAATTGACCTCCCTTTTTGGCTATAACCATCCGGCTTGGCATTTTAATTCATTCCAAAAGGGTTGAGGTCAGAGTCCTCCATGCAGGCCACTCAAGTTCCCCTAAAGCAAACCAGGTATTATGGAGCTGGCTTTTTGCACAGGTCACATTGGAACAGAAAATGACCTTGCCCAAACTGTTACAACAAGGTTGGAAGCATACAGTTATCTAAAATGTCTTTACATTTTGTAGCATTTATAATACCTTTTAATGGAAAGGCCTGAACTCAATAACTTGGAGGGGAATCTACCTAATTCTGGCCACCATTTACTGTATCTCTTTGCATCAAGGAGACTGCAGAGTGGTATGGCAAAAGAATAATCTGTGCTTTTTAGTGTAGAGAACAGCAGCCAAGAAAACACCACAAAGCAGCAATAAAATGTCAGGACCAGTTTCAGAGGACTTTCCATTCTCCTCATTTTCCACATACACTTACACTTTCCCCTGTTACAGACCATCAGTGATATTACCTTTTCTTCACAGTCTCCTGAACAGGAGGGGTGATTCCTGGACCCCGAACTTTACTCTGAGCAGAAAAAGACAAAAATATCAAGACAGAAAAAATAAATAAATAAATAAAAAGGGGGAAATCTACTGTTTTTATGCATATATCATTTTCTGTAAAACATGATCTGATCTACTATGAACATATGACAATTATGCATGATAATGCATCCATAACCTGACAGTAAAATCCGATGTCTGACAATGAAAGAAATGTTGCTAGTTTACGCTCTGTTTTTTTTTTTTTTTTTCATGCTCAGGGAGGCCCCTGCATTCTGAATCAATAAGATGGCAAAAGGATTACTGGTTGGTCAAAACAAAGCTTTCATCTGAACTCCAGGATAAATATAAATAAATAAATAAATAAATATATATATATATATATATATATATATATATGTGAAACTTCAGCTCCTGCCAATATGTGTTTAAAATTTAATCTAAATTAGTTACATTTGTTAAGTCACTCGGTGCTCCATAATTCTCTCTTTAAAACCTGATCACGTCTTTGTTGTATCTATGGGGGCAGTACATTATGACAGTGTTAGGGTGACAAGCATTACTGTACATATCAGAGCTGCACAGATGAGAGGTGGTTACAGTGGTACAAGCAGGCATTTTCTAACAAAGAAAGAGCAATCCAGCAAGCAAGACAGTTCATTTTACATATCCTCTGTCTTTCAAGAAGAAAAAAAATACTGCAAAAGTGTGCTGGTAACTGTTAGACCTTTCTATGTCCCCTTGAATGTCACTCTGCCACAGTCTGACAAAGGGAGGGCAGTGTTCACAACCTCTGTGAAGGCAACATTTGAGCACTACCGCATATGTATTCACAGAGATGAATGACCTTGTCCCTCTCCCTAGGTGCACAGGGTTTTAAGGGGGGCAGTTAGAAGTACAGTTAATCTAAGGGTTGTCTACAAGGGCATTTTTTCTGCTTTCTGCCCATGCAGCTAAAAGTAAATAGAGCTCTAATGCATCAGGAGTGACACTGTGGCCACAGTTGAGATTGGTTTGAATCTGTCTCACTGCAGATTGGATATTCTTTATATTCTCCCGTGGCAGAAAAACTTTTTGAAGCACCGAGCTTATCGTATAGCCCAGGAACTTCATCTTCTGTGTGGTTTCTAGATTTGATTTTTCTAGATTCGAGAGCCACCCAAGTTCTTGAGGTGAGCCTGAGACACTTGGAGATTTGTCAAGACTTGTTCTTTGGAGTCCTCGAAAAACAAGAGGTCGTCCAGATATGGGATGACTGAAATCCCCCTTAGCTTCAGAGGTTCCAGGGCTTCAGCCATTATCTTTGTAAAGATTCTGGGGGAGGATGAAAGTCCGAACGCCAGAGCTCTGAATTGGAGATGCCAAACTGAAGTCCCCAGGTTGAGGGCCAGAAAGCATTGGGAAGCCTGAGTTATCGGGACGTGCAAATAGGCGTCCCTTAGATCTAGAAGTGCCATGAAACAGTCTGGAGTCAGCAATTTCGTGATTGAATGGATCATGTCCATCCTGAAATGTTTGTAGCGGATCGATCTGTTCAGGATCTTTAAGTTCAGAATCAACAATACTAAGGCTTTTTCACCAGGAAGATGTGGGAATAGAAGCCTCAGCCTTCCTGATGTTTTGGGACCTGGATAATCACTTCCTGTTGAATCAGATCCTGCAGCAGGCTCATCACTGCGGAAGCTTTTTCTTGACTGTAACATAAAATCAGCTCGGGGGGGCTCTGAAAACTCCAGACTGTATCCCTGGGAGATGACGTTTTTCACGAATAGGCTTGTAGTTATTTTGTTCCACTGTAGGCGAGACAGACAATCTTCCCCCTACTGGGGGTAAGATTGTCATGTTTTTAGGGGGCTGGCCTGGGGGAGATCTGAAGAGTACTCCTCCTCTTCCCTTACCCAATGGGGAGACCCAGCGGTCCTTGTGGTCTTGATCCCTATTTTTGTGGGGCTGTTGAACAGCACGAAAATTCTTTTGGATCGGTTGTTTCTTCTTGGAAGGGAAAGCCTTTTTCTTGTCGGCTGTCCTGTCCAGGACTGTTTCAAGGTAAGCCTTCTACCTCCACCTTGGAGAGAGCGCAGCTCCCTGGTTCCTGCATGCGTTCCACCATGGCGGAGGAAACACAATAACTGAGGCCATGGTGGAAGAGGAGGGATTTAAAGGCTACATGTGTTTCCTGGAAAATGGGCGGAGCTGCGCTCTCTCCAAGGTTGTCCTGAAAGGTGATTTGAGAAATCACAACTGAAGTTAATTTCCTTAATGAGAATCTGTACTGTGCAATGAAGTTCACTTTACAGCAGACATTGTAATCAGGTTTTGCTTACCTTTGATTCTCTCCCCTGCTGCCTGGATCCACCAACCTATAGAATTACATGGGACTGTCAACCTATAGAACTACATGTGACTGTATGCCCCCACCCCCTCCATACTTGAGAGAAAAATCGCTAGCTTTGAGCAATGTCATGTGGAAGACTGCATAGCCTTAAAAAAGAAGTACAGCCAAAGCTCGCTGTACTTCTACTGTTGGTCACAGGAGAGCAGATCGGTCTGCACTCCTGTGACCAGTTTTCAGCAGACAGCAGGCTGAATCCCGCTGTCGGCTGACGTCACAGAGCCGGTCCAGGCTCAGGAAAGATCGCGACCACATGGTCGGGATCTGCCCACATGCCTGGACTGGCATCCGGCTCAGCCTCTCAGCAAGCCGCTGAGAGCCTGAGCCGACCGCTCCCGGCCCCTCCAAAGCCCAGCGCTCCAGTGAGCGTGGGGGGGGCAGAGCAGAGAGCGGTGACTGATGTCACCAGCTCTCTGCTCAGGGAGCCCTGAGAACCGAGCGCTCAGGGGTGTTTGATCTCTCGGTTCTCAGTGTTAGAGCCGGCAGGGGACTGATGCTGCATCTACCTAGGCAAGCAAGATAAAAAAAAGAAAAACCTATACTTGCTAGGAAAAATTTGCACAGCAGGCAAGAGTGGGGTGGCAGTGGATCAGATCAGCAGTGGATTAAATGGAAAGAAAGTAATGCTGCTGACAATGTGGCTCGTTAATTTTCCCTACATGTTTCTCGATTTACATATAGATCTGTCAACCAGCAAAACCATGCATTCATAAAATCGCGATCACATGACATGAAGTCACTGCAATAGGTAAGATACACAAATGTAAAATCCTATTCATCATCTTGTATGCATACTTCATCGATTCAGATAGTCAGAGGATGCAAGGATCTCTGTCTGCCAGAGAGAGAGAGAGAGACAGCTTCCTAATGGCTATAAACAGGCCAGAAGTGTAGAATCCAGTAGGTTTCTCCTTACACAAGCAATCCTGAGTAGGTCCCAGAGCTCCTGCTGCCTCTTCTCTTGTCTCTTTACCACCTTCTTCTCATCTTCTCTCATTAAGTTCATAACCTCCTTCACCCGGGGAGAAAGCTCCAAAGCTTTTCTCTTACACAGCACTGTCTTACTGCAGAAGAAAGGAAAACCATACATGAACAAACAACCAGAGCCACCGGGAACACTGACTGTGTATTAAAAGCCAAGTTTAAAAAAAAAAAATTATATAATATTATATATATATATATATATATATATATATATATATATATATATATATATATATATATATATATATATATAAAGTTAGTAAATGCATATAGTTTTGCAGTCAAAACAATTTGCATTTAATTTTGGTTTTTATTGTGGTCTGTGTAATAGATAGAGGGATTTACTCCTCTTCTGATGACCACTGTCAGGTAGACTAGAAGTGAAGGACAATTAAAAATATGGAGTTGTCAACGAAACAGAAATATAGGGGAAATCTTCCAATAGGGACACTTGTTCTAGTGACAACTGTTTAACAAGGGTTTCCATCACTTTAGAACAATATGCTCTCACCTTTCACAGCAACTAGTCCATGCAAAGTTCACCTTTTACAGCAAATAGTCCATGCAAAGGGCCCCAGTAGTTTTAGATGCCCTGTTGCAGTTGGCTTAATGTGTGACATGTTGAGTATCTATTTACTTGATGCAACCTCATCTTTTATATTTTACTATATTTTACCAAAAATTGGGTAATTTATTGCGTTTGTATGCCCTAAAATTAACTTTAGTGTATTTTTAAAAAAATGTTGCATTTCCTAGACCTCTGCAGTAGTATTGTGTGAAATAAAAATTGGAACTACTACCATTTTATTTTTTAGGGTGTCTGCTTTCAGAAAATATATGTTTTGGGGGTTTTATGTAATGTTTAGGTCTAAAATTATTTTTTTAAACGTATGCAAAAAAATGCAAACAGGCTCTGGCAGCGAAAGGGTTAAAGGACGGGGGGTATAAATGTTGGCACTGCTCTTTATCAACTTATAGGATATTAAAATAAGTGCAATCAGCCCCATTACTCAGATACATACCTGAGCTGGTCATATATTAAAATAACTCTCTTCTCAAAGCTCTGAATAGCCTGGAGAAGCAGGCGCACCATCTCTTGGCTGTCCCCTACGGTCCTCTGATCTGAGGAAATAAATACATCATGATGGAAAATGATGTCCCAACTTCTGAAGACCAACAAAGCAGCATTAACAGGTACTCTACATACCTCTTGGCCTCTCTCGTAGTTTCTTGTAAAGTTCTTTGGCCTGCTCCTCTCTGTGAATGAAAAATAGAATTGTTTTTAGCATCTAACACCTTCAATGCAAGAGCCCCGCCCACCCTGTCAGGCATAAAGAGTATCTTTAAAAACAGTTGTGGAAATTTAGAAAAACCAGCATAGAGACAAATATGTAGAGAAAATGCTACTGCAAGTTATTTATAACCAGAATTATGCCACTTTTCTTTGATATTGCCATGTTTGTTCCTGTAAACCTTAAAGTGGAAGACAAGTCAAACCCCAAACAAGCTTGAATCTACTCCCATCCCCAAGCCTATTTTATCTACCCTGTAAAAGGAAAAATGCCTCTATACTTGCTTATTCTGAAACCGCTCCAGTCTGGCCACGAGATAGGGTCCCAGAGCCAGCTTTAGTGTGGAGGAGGGACAACCAACAATCTAAGCCTATGGGTCACATCATTACCCAGGCTCTGCTGCTGTCAGCAATCTCTCCTTTCCATTGAAGCTGGCCACTGGATAGATCATGTGACTGGACCAGGGCGATTTCAGATTAGACAAGTATAGGCGTCTTTCCTTTTACAGGGTAGACAGAATATGCTTAGAATGGGTGTTGGATTAGATTTAAGCTTAGTTAGGATTTGCCTTTTCACTTTAAGGGCACATTCACACTGCAATGCACATAAGGGCCCATTCACACTATGTGCAGTTACCTTCGTTTTTCCACATTGAAAAAATGCAGGACACTACAATGACACATAGAAAAGCAAAAGTTTTCTGTTTGTCATGTTCAGACAAGAACACAGTGTTTCACTGCATTCCAAAGCAATGTGATATTATGCAACATTTTTGCATACAATTGCACTACTGCATGACAACTGAACAGTGTGAATGTTTCCCAAGTCAACCCTTTGCATGTTTGCAACCAAAGTATTTCAGCATTTGTAACATTTATCCAGTTCAAACATTAAAAAAATAAGTGCATTCTAAAATAATGTAATGCTATGTCTGACAGCTAGCGCTGCATATTTCCCATTTACCAGTTATTGTTTGTCACAATGTATGCAGCTGCTGGCTCACATATATTTTATTTTTGCTATTAGAGCGCAGTGTTTTCATATTCTCTTGTGACAGCTAGAGGGAACTGTACAAACCAAGCCGCATGCAATTTCACAGATAGACTCCCTCCAGAGGTGGTTCTGGCCAGCGCAGTAGATTGCTTTAACCACTTCAACAACGGGCACTTCCCCCCCTTTCCTGCCCAGGCCAATTTTCAGCTTTCAGCGCTGTCGTTTTTTAAATGACAATTGCACGGTCTTGCAACACTACCCAAACTAAATTTTTATCATTTTGTTTCCACAAATAGAGCTTTCTTTTGGTGGTATTTGATCACCTCTGGGGTCTTTATTTTTTGCTAAATAGAAAAAGGCCAACATTTTTGAAAAAAAAAAAAAAAAGTTTTTCTTCGCTTGTTATAAAATTTTGTAAATAAGTAAGTTTTCTCCTTCACTGATGGGCACTGATAAGGCAGCATTGATGAGGTGGCACTGATGATGGGCACTGATGGGCATGGATAGGTATCACTGTAAAAGAGGCACTGGCAGGCATTACTGATTGGCATCATTTTAGGGCACAGATTGGCATCCCTGGTGGCCGTGGGTGGCATACCTGGTGGTCATCCTCGCGGGGGCTGCGCTGATAATCAGCACAGACCCCCACGTCAGGAGAGCAGCCGATCGGCTCTCCTGTGCTCACGTCTGTCAGACGCGAGTGAGAAAAAGCCAATACACGGCTCTTCCTGTTTACACCGTGATCAGCTCTGATTGGACACAGCTGATCACGTGGTAAAGAGTCTCCGTCAAAGACTCTTTACCAAAATCAGTATTGCGGTGACAGGGTATTGACATTTGTAGATAAAGGTAAAGTTGATCCAGGGAATATCCAATTGCCTCTTGGGGATCAGGAAGGAATCTTTTCCCCTGCTGTAGCAAATTGGAGCATGCTTTGCTGGGGTTTTTCACCTTCCTCTGGATCAACTGTGGGTAGAGGATTGGGTATATGGGATTGTATGATGTTATTTTTTTTATGGGTTGAACTAGATGGAGTTGTGTATTTTTATACCTATGTGACTATATATAGAACAGTTATCCTGCCTGCCTATCCCCTGTACAAAGGTACCCCCTTCCCTGTCTTCAGATGTGTAATTACTTACACCTGATGACAGTGATCTGCCACAATCTTTACATCATGTGGGTACAATCTTCTGATCCACAAGAAAGGACTGCACAGAATTCATAGAAGTTTATGGGGATGGACTATGCAGAGGCGGCCAGCACAGGGACGATTTTGGTAGAATGTGAAGACTGCAGGAGCCCATGGCTGTTGGAACTGGGAAACCGTGGTGGAAGAGGGCTATGATTAAGCAACGTTAATGTGAACCGCATTAGCTGCTGTTATACCGATTATTTGTATTTTGTGGATTGTAGATTCTTGGATTAATAAAGGTGATCTTATGGAAGTGCGGCCATCCAGACTTTCTTCATTATTGGAACTCCTGAGACATACAGGGCCAGCACCCTTCCGGTGTGTGGTGGTGATATTGGTGGAGACTTACTTGGAGTGGTGTTTAACCTATTTTACATGGTGGAGGAGGGGGACTGATTTTGTTCTGGTAGGCTAGACAGGATAACAGTACTTTCTGTGAAGACAGTAGTCTTTATCTACATTCTTGTTCTGGATCAGTGTGCAAATACAGCTCTATGGGGAGTTTACATTTCTCAACTAATCAGTTTTGCTATTCATGTCTGGACCTCACTGCACTTGGCTTTTTAAATTGACCCCATGAGGTATTATTCAGCAACTGGAGAACTGTGGACCCATCTAAATGCTGATCACCTACATGTCATCCAAAGTCCCACGATGCCTCCTGCCCAGAGGATTTCTTTGCAGATCCACACTGTCTGTTTGCAAGGCCATCATTTTCTCCACTAACTGCTGGACCTCCTGCTCCTGTGAATTACAGACAATAGATGGAAATTAAAGTAAAAATAAATGCATATTTCAAGTAGTGTTTCTGGCTACATGATCTATTCGATTACGATTATCAAGTCAACGATTCGATATCACAATGCATCACGATTTCAGTGCAAGTGCGCATGGTTTTCATCAAAAAAATTCAAGCTGTCAGAAGAACTCCATTTTTTTTTTATTCGATCTGTTCTTTAAAAAAAAGACAACACTCCCTGCATGTAGCAAAGTCTAAACACAGTAGACAACAACTTAAAGGAGCTCCAGGCTCTCCCCAAAATACTAGGGGAGATGGTCAGAGACTGCAGACATGGTACAAGAGATGGTCAGAGACTGCAGACATGGTACAAGAGATGGTCAGAGACTGCAGACATGGTACAAGAGATGGTCAGAGACTGCAGACCTGGTACAAGAGATGGTCAGAGACTGCAGACCTACTGCAAGAGATGGTCAGAGACTGCCGACCTACTACAGGAGATGGTCAGAGACTGCCGACCTACTACAGGAGATGGTCAGAGACTGCCGACATACTACAGGAGATGGTCAGAGACTGCCGACATACTACAGGAGATGGTCAGAGACTGCCGACATACTACAGGAGATGGTCAGAGACTGCCGACATACTACAGGAGATGGTCAGAGACTGCCGACATACTACAGGAGATGGTCAGAGACTGCCGACATACTACAGGAGATGGTCAGAGACTGCCGACATACTACAGGAGATGGTCAGAGACTGCCGACATACTACAGGAGATGGTCAGAGACTGCCGACATACTACAGGAGATGGTCAGAGACTGCCGACATACTACAGGAGATGGTCAGAGACTGCCGACATACTACAGGAGATGGTCAGAGACTGCCGACATACTACAGGAGATGGTCAGAGACTGCCGACATACTACAGGAGATGGTCAGAGACTGCCGACATACTACAGGAGATGGTCAGAGACTGCCGACATACTACAGGAGATGGTCAGAGACTGCCGACATACTACAGGAGATGGTCAGAGACTGCCGACATACTACAGGAGATGGTCAGAGACTGCCGACATACTACAGGAGATGGTCAGAGACTGCCGACATACTACAGGAGATGGTCAGAGACTGCCGACATACTACAGGAGATGGTCAGAGACTGCCGACATACTACAGGAGATGGTCAGAGACTGCCGACATACTACAGGAGATGGTCAGAGACTGCCGACATACTACAGGAGATGGTCAGAGACTGCCGACATACTACAGGAGATGGTCAGAGACTGCCGACATACTACAGGAGATGGTCAGAGACTGCCGACATACTACAGGAGATGGTCAGAGACTGCCGACATACTACAGGAGATGGTCAGAGACTGCCGACATACTACAGGAGATGGTCAGAGACTGCCGACATACTACAGGAGATGGTCAGAGACTGCCGACATACTACAGGAGATGGTCAGAGACTGCCGACATACTACAGGAGATGGTCAGAGACTGCCGACATACTACAGGAGATGGTCAGAGACTGCCGACATACTACAGGAGATGGTCAGAGACTGCCGACATACTACAGGAGATGGTCAGAGACTGCCGACATACTACAGGAGATGGTCAGAGACTGCCGACATACTACAGGAGATGGTCAGAGACTGCCGACATACTACAGGAGATGGTCAGAGACTGCCGACATACTACAGGAGATGGTCAGAGACTGCCGACATACTACAGGAGATGGTCAGAGACTGCCGACATACTACAGGAGATGGTCAGAGACTGCCGACATACTACAGGAGATGGTCAGAGACTGCCGACATACTACAGGAGATGGTCAGAGACTGCCGACATACTACAGGAGATGGTAAGAGACTGCCGACATACTACAGGAGGAGATAGTCAGAGACTGCAGACATAATACAGGGGATGGTCTGAGACTGCAGGCATAATACAGGGGATGGTCAGAGACTGCAGACATACTACAGGAGATGGTCAGAGACTGCGGACATACTACAGGAGATGGTCAGAGACTGCGGACATACTACAGGAGATGGTCAGAGACTGCGGACATAGTACAGGAGATGGTCAGAGACTGCAGACATAGTACAGGAGATGGTCAGAGACTGCAGACATAGTACAGGAGATGGTCAGAGACTGCAGACATAGTACAGGAGATGGTCAGAGACTGCAGACATAGTACAGGAGATGGTCAGAGACTGCAGACATAGTACAGGAGATGGTCAGAGACTGCAGACATAGTACAGGAGATGGTCAGAGACTGCAGACATAGTACAGGAGATGGTCAGAGACTGCAGACATAGTACAGGAGATGGTCAGAGACTGCAGACATAGTACAGGAGATGGTCAGAGACTGCAGACATAGTACAGGAGATGGTCAGAGACTGCAGACATAGTACAGGAGATGGTCAGAGACTGCAGACATAGTACAGGAGATGGTCAGAGACTGCAGACATAGTACAGGAGATGGTCAGAGACTGCAGACATAGTACAGGAGATGGTCAGAGACTGCAGACATAGTACAGGAGATGGTCAGAGACTGCAGACATAGTACAGGAGATGGTCAGAGACTGCAGACATAGTACAGGAGATGGTCAGAGACTGCAGACATAGTACAGGAGATGATCAGAGACTGCAGACATAGTACAGGGGATGGTCAGAGACATAGTACAGGAGATCAGAAGGTAAGTATGATATCTTTTATTTTAAAGAAAAAATAATACCCTTTTAGTATCACTTTAACAAATCCATTGAGTCTTTTGGCAGCAACTTGGATAGTAAACAGGTCAACATTACTGCAAAAATAAAAAAGGAAGACATTCCAATCAGCAAGAAATATACTGCTTGCAGATCAGTAGATGGTTCCAGAGGGGAGAGATGATAGGGAAATCACAGTAAGAAATTCGAAAATAAAAGTTTGCGCAGCCCCCAATGTGTTATGCATACAGTACACACACACACACTGGATAGTTGCAGCAGGTGGGGGGATGTGCCACTTCTATGCACTTACCCCTCACATATATCAAGCATGAGAGGCTCTCACCTTGGGAGCACTCCTACCATCCCCCCTCCTCTCCTCACAGCTCGTTTCCTGAAGCCTACCCTATGCCTGCCTCATCCGACGACTGATAACACAGCTGCAGTGATCTCTGTGTGTCTCAGCTCCGTGCAGTCTCAGCGCCCGCCCATCAGGGAGATGATCGGTGTCACTGTCCAGAGATACAGATCCCAGAGGAGGGGGAAAGCATGGGTGGGGGCAGCACTCTCAGATTACATTGTCTGTTCAGGAGGGAGCAGCACCAGGCGCAGGCAGCCGATCGGCGGCTTGTTATTCCAGCAGACACTCCACTGCTGTGCGAGGGGGGGGGGGGGGGCGGGAGGGAGTGGAGCCGGAATGACGTCATGCATAATCGATTATGCCTGGTTACCGCATCAATGCCGAATCGGGAAGGGTATAATCCCGATGCATCGATGCGCCGATCATTTTCAACACCCCTAACGAGAACTTTGATATGCCTAAGCATCTCCACTACACACCCAAAGTGCATGAAATAGGGCAGCATATGAGCTATACGTAGGAGAGACTACAGAGGGGATTTTGTGTCCATCTTTGCCCTCCTCTCTCATTTAGGCAACCACAGCAGGTACTTCCATTGTCAACCTCATTTAAAGTTTAGGGAAAAAGTTTGTTTTTATTATAATTTTTTTTTTCGTTTTAGATGTTTTAGAGTGGAGAGCAATTAAAACACCTGTCATGTTTTTATTGCGGTCTGTGCCCCTGTAGGGAGATTCACCCTCTCTATTTGTCCCGTTTAAAGTTATCACCACAAGTGAGAGAAAATCCCAAATGGTGACACTAGTTCTGATGACTACCTGGAATTTCCTCTCAATTCCTTTTGTGGCTATGGGACAGGAAACAAGGAGAAATCTCCCCAATAGGACACATATGGCAAAAACAACCCTGACATAAAATTTAGCATTCCCCCTAACTATCTATCCAAGTTGAAAAAAAGTTCTACATTTTAAATTTCACTCACAAAACAGAGGCTTATGAGGACTTAAATAAGACTGAAAGCCAATGACACATGGAATATCTAAGATCGTACTAAACGCAATTGATTAAAAAGGCCTGGTAAGTGCATGCCTTTATTTTATTTTTTTAATATTGGCACAAGTCTGCATTTAATAACCTTCTCCTTCAGCAATGTTAACTAGTCAGCAACTCTACTTCCTGGAACAGACACAAAATTGCCTCCCTATCATAACCACATCAGCATTAAAGGGATTGTAAAGTCTCATGGTTTTTCACCTTAATGCATTCTTTGCATTAAGGTGAAAGACCTTCTTTGCTGCAGCTGCCCCCAGAGCCTCCCTTTTTCTTACCTGAGCCCATCAGTTCCAGCAATGAGCACGAGCCCAGCGACTCCAGCTGCTGTCTCTATCCTCATTGGGTAGATTGATATCAGCACTGTCAATTAAGTCCAGTGACACGGGAGCAGGGGCGTGGCCGAGTCCTGTTATCTAGGTCAATGGATGCAGGAGCGGGATTCAAAAGTGCGCGCACGGGTGCCCCTATGGAAACGGCTCTCCGTGGGGGCACCCAATGAAGGGGAGGAGCCAGGAGCGCCGGCAGGGCACCCCAGAGGAGGAGGATCGGGGCTGCTCTGTGCAAAACCCTTGCACAGAGCAGGTTAGTATAACATGTTTGTTATTTTTTTTCAAAAAAAATTTGAACCTTTAAAACCCCTTTAAATGAATGTGCTTTCAGTGCATATTCTACATTCATAAGCCAACCATAGAAGGTTTGAAACTCAGCTGGGTCGGCAGGGACGTGCCAGGAATCAAACCATTTATGGGCAGGTTGATTGTTGATTAACTTGAATACAATCAGCCTGTCTGATTTTCTACATGCGATTATTGCCAACAGCTATAGCTGCTAGCAATAATCACTGTGATCTCCTGGCCTGGATGGCTCCCCATGCCCCCCCCCCCCCCCCAGCTGGGAGAACACAATAGCATGGGAGGAGGGTCTCCCCCATCAACACTGACCCATGGTTGCAGAAAAATACAGTACATCATCTATGATCTGCCTTAGTTATTTGGCCCTGCATCCTGATTTTAAAAAAAAAGGAAAACAAGCAAGGTTATCTTGTTGATACAAGGTAAGAGGTATACATTGCTGATAACAGGAGTTTCAGACACAGCCTAGAAGCAGCGTGTTTATATCCCGCATCAGCTTCTAATGACCACAACTAAGGCTGCATTTCACACCTGAGCGTATTGTTTTCAGGCGGAAAGTCACACTTTTTTACAGTTTTTTTGCCGCGATTTTGCAGCTTTTTTGTACAGGTCAAAAGGTCACCAATGTAAAAAGCAGAAAAACACCTGTAATCTGCCCAAAAAGAAGCTCATGTACTTTTTTGAGCTTTCGGCGTTTTGCTGCAGGAGACAGAACGCTCAGATGTGAACAGAGGGCCATTTAAATGAATTGGATTTTGCTTGTTGGGTGTTATAATAGCTTTAGAGATGAGCGTTTTACAAGCTGAAAACGCTCAGGTGTGAATGGGCCATAAAGAGCACACTTTGTGGAATAAATGAGTGGTCTGAATCTTGTCTTTGTTTCAGCTACCTCTAGTGGTGGCCAGGGGCAGCTGCAACAGGGAGAGACGACGTGAACATAACCTCTGGCTAGGGGCGCTTGTGTCTGAACCACTCGATTATAAGAGAAAGAGATTACTTTTTAAGCAGGCTGCAGGAACAAGTAGGAATAAATACATTCAGATAAATTTGGAATGTACACTTATCCTTTAAAAAAGGAAAAATAGAAAATAAGCCACAATAATATGCTTGCAGACTGCAATTCCTCCAGCAGATCTACCAATAAGTGAATTAATTCCACCCAAGATCGGCCTTAGTGGTTCAGCTATTGCTTGGCAGCGTTCTCATCCCTCATAAATATATGTACTGCATGGGATTTTGTGTATTCAGCTATACCACTGAGCTTTATTCCTTACACTCCAGCAAGTGTACTAAAAACTGACAAAGCACTTCTAATTTGTGATGTGGATTCAAATCCAGAATGAGGTAACTTACCCTCCCACACAGCTCAACTGCCTGCTCCATCTCTTTCCATGTAGACAGCAGCTTTTCAGAGGCTGAAAAGAGAAATGATAATGTGAGGATTAACTGATTGAAAAAAAAAAAAAAAAAAAAAAAAAAAAAAAAACGGGCCACCGAGGGACTATTGCATGGAATACATAACAGGTGATTAGAAGCAAGGTATTAGAAATGAAATTACTTTAAAATACATTGCTTTTTTTAAGGGTCCATAATGAAAGTTTGTTTTTGCTGTAGTCATCACAATTCTACTGTGTATACCTTTTATTATTCACTTATCCTCCGGAAGATTTACCCCCCTTCAAGACCAGACCATTTTTTGCGATACGGCACTGCGTTACTTTAACTGACAATTGTGCAGTCGTGAAACGCTCTACCCAAATAAGATTTATGTCCTTTTTTCTACACAAATAGAGCTTTCTTTTGGTGGTATTTGATTACCACTGCGGTTTTTAGTTTTTGTGTTATAAACAAAAAAAGAAACAAATCAAAAAAAGGAGACAAATCTGACACTGACACTTTTTGGGGACCAGTGACACTAATACAGCGACCAGCGCTAAAGAATATATACTGTAACTGTACTAATGACACTGGCTGGGAAGGTGTTAGCATCAGGGGTGATCAAAGGGCTAACTGTGTACCTAGCTGGTGTTTCCTTACTGTGGGGGAGGTGGTTGTACTAGGGGAAGGCATGCATCGGTGCCCCAGCTTTGCAGAAACACAGGATCCATGCCTTCTGTACTGACAGAGCGGCGATCTGCCTTGTTTACATAGGCAGAGCGCCGTTCTCCCTCTGTACGGAAGGATCGGCAGGTGCCGGTGAACATCGTGTCCACAGTACCCACCACTCAGCTCCTGCTGTGTATGATCAGCGCAGGAGCGGGCTGTGCGTGCGCCTCAGACACGAAAGTGCAGGATCACGTACTAGGTACGTGATCCTGCGCAGCAGAGCCACCTTGCCACAGTATATGCAAGTTATATGGTCAGCAATCGGTTAAATATTTTACTGTTTTCACTAGAGGTCGACCGATATATCGGCCGGCCGATATTTGGCATTTTTTATTTAAATCGGCATCGGCCGATTGTGCTGATAAAAAAGGCCGACTATAACTTCAGCGCGACTTGCAAATGACTTCTGTAATAGAAGTCAATGCAAGTTGCCTGAAGTCTTCTGTGGAGGAGCCACTTCTCTCCTCTCTGGGCAGCCTGCCAAGTCTGATAAAAGAAGCTGAAAAGATACAATGTTTCTTCTTATCAATGGACTGAACTCTGTGTGTAGAAGCTCTCAGTTTCTCAGACTGTGTACATGGACACATAGGATAACATTGAATGGGTTCAGGGGCAGTTGAAAAAAAGTGTCCTACTGCCTCTGAACGCGAGTTTAACAGCGTCTCGTGTGCAGGAGGCTTTAAAGTCTAAATCTTTTTCTGACACTTCTTTCTTAAGTTAAAAAGAATATTTTTTGCTAGAAAATTACTTGGAACCCCCAAACATTATATATATTTTAGGAGAGACCCTAGGGAATAAAATAGCGGTTGTTGCAATATTTTATGTCACACGGTATTTGAGCAGCGGTCTTTCAAACGCAATTTTTTTTGAAAAAAATACACTAATGAATGAAAAAAAAAAACTATGCAGTAAAGTTAGCTCATTTTTTTTCTTCCAAAAGTTTTGATTACCTGTTTTTGTGTATTTAATATTTAAGATATAGTTTTTTGTTTTTTTTTTTTAAATCTAAATTATACATACAAGTGAACTGATTGGAGTTTTGTTTAGTAAATGTTTAAATGTAAAAAAAATTCTGTATCACTTATTACTTAAGGTTGCTCTCACACTGGAGCGGGCATGCGTTGACGGTAAAACCCTGCTAGTTTTAGCGGCGCTTTATCGTCATTTTAGTGGCGCCATTCGGCTGCTAGCGGGGCGCTTATAACCCAGCTAGCGTCTGAGGAAGGGGTTAAATGCACCGCTGCCGAAGCGCTTTGCAGGCACTTCAGCAGCGGTGCACATTCATTTCAATGGGCAGGAGTGGTGGAGCAGTGGTATGCACCGCTCCAAAGATGCTGCTTGGAGGACTTTTTTTTTTTTTAACATCCTGCCAGCGCATTGCCTCAGTGTGAAAGCACTCGAGCTTTCACACCGAGACTGCAGTTGAGCCGTTTTGCAGGCACTTTACAGACGCTATTTTTAGCCCAAAAGCGCCTGAAAAACGCCCCAGTGTGAAAGGGGTCTAACTGTTATGCCGCGTACACACGGTCGGACTTTTCGACTGGACTTGTCTGACGGACCAAATCCGGCGGACAATCCGATCGTGTGTGGGCTTCATCGGACCTTCAGCGGACTTTTCCAATCGCAAATCTGATGGACTTTAGATTTGGAACATGCTTCAAATCTTTACATTGTAACACCGTTGGACCCAGAAATCCGCTCATCTGTATGCTAGTTGGCTTTCAGGGGTTATACTGGGATTATGCCCGCAGCTGCAGGCATCATCCCGGTACCGTTTTTTAGAGCAGGCAATCGGCTTTCCAGGGAAAACAACCAATGCGGATAAAAGCTGCTTGATTGTTATACCGGAGGAGCGGGATGGGACATCCCTCCCGCCGCTCTGACCGGGCCTCCCGTCCCACCGGAAGACCCAATCCACGACTTTCGGCGTCTAGCCACAGACTGGAACGAAGCTCTATATATCTCTATCTATCTCTATCTATCTCTATCCATATATATCCATATATATATATATATATCTATATATATCCATATATATATATATATATATATATATATATATATATATATATATATATATATATATCTATATCTATATATCTATCTATATATATATCTCTATCTATATCTATATATAATGTTTGGGGGTTCTAAAGTAATTTTTTTTAACTTGTAAACACCAAAATGTCAGAAATAGGCTTAGGCATGAAAGGGTTATAAAGACTTAACTGAACTATACAATCAGGAAGGCCTTATCCTATATCATTTTTAACTGACCTAAAATAGATTACACATTCAGACTAATGCTAAGCTTAAAGGACACTAAGCAACAGGAATGTAGGATGAGTGATGTCAGTTGTCATTCAGAAGCAAAGCAGAGGAATGTTACATCTGTGACAGGGAAAGAGCCCATCATGAAAGCTGCAGGAGTGAAACCAAAATTTGCTGGTGGTATTACCCTCTTATAGTGTTACTTACTAATGCCAAACTCCATCTGCTCGCTATACTTTTCTAGATCAATCTGAATACTGCTGCGGAAAAAATCCAATTTGGCTTTTAGCTGCTCGCACTCTGAGGTCATCAGATTCTTCTTTTTGGAAAGCTCAGTATTGTATCGTAGTAGGTTAACCCTGAAATACACAGCTTGTTAGTGACAATGCAGAAACAGGAACATATATATAGCAAAATCCACGGGCTCCCATTTGTTAACGTGTAATATAAACAATAGGTTTCGCTTATTTGCTCCCTTTTGTCCGTTAAATATACCACTGTAAGCATTTTAAACATTGTATGTATCGCTGTGGACAACAAAACACCTCTCCCTGTTATGAAGAGAGGGAGGTGTTATGTAGTCCTAACACAGTGTCATGTATTTTTAACACACTCCCTGTCCTAGGGTGACAACGCTGCTCGGTACGATTTTTACGCAGTACAGGAAGTGTGTTAATGCAGGATTACCAGGTTAAAATAACGCAAAAGAGTTTGTAAAAAAATAAAAATAAACGAAACTAAAGCAACCACCATATCTAAGAACAGGTACACTACAATTATATTAATTTTTGTTCATGCATTTAGGTACACGTTAAAGCATTAGCTTGTTGCCCAGGGAATCACATCCTCCCTCTCACAGTACAGTGGGGAATAATGAAACTGTCTTATACTTACAAATAGAGGACAGCACTTCTAAACTTTGCATATTCTGTCTGTATGCAAAAGAAAAAAAATAAAGATTCTACACCTTAGCAAAATGTATGTATGTGAATAGACCAGCTTGGAAAAAAAAATTGAGCTAAAATATCAAAGTTATTCCCATGTCTCAGGGATCTGATCCCAATACCAGTTCTATAGATAACACAAAACGTGTGTTGAACCATTGAAAATACATGCGTGCATGAACGTGATTCAGCATGTAGTACGGCAACAGGGGCCTAAGGCAAGGAGGAGATGTGCGTATGCCTTACATAGTGGCACGTTGTCCCATCTGCAGCTTGGCACAGTCCTCTTTCAACATTCGTATTGTCTGCCAGATCTGCCCCCACACTCTGCGGAGTTGAACATAGGACAGGGTGTGTTTGGGTTCCTGCACTGGAAACAGATCATAAAAAGGATGGAGTCATTTAAACATCATTGTAGGGGATTGAAGATTACATATTTCCTCACTATAGAATAGAGCTGCACGATTAATCGTTAAAGAATAGAGATTCTACCCCCCTAGCGATCTTGACAAAGCATTTTCCCGATTCTCTGCTCACAGCTGTCAAAAAAAAAAAAAGGCAGCCTGCCAGGTTTATCACAACATTGCTTAGGCAGAGATAAAGAGAAACATTGTATCTGCAGTTCTTTTAGATTAAAGGAATGAACTTCGGTCTGTAAATGAGGTCAGTTTAACCACCTAAAGACTAAACCTTTTTCTGACACTTGTTGCTTACAAGTTAAAATCAGCATTTTTTGCTAGAAAATGACTTAAAAACCCCAAACATTATATAATTATTTTTAGCAGAGACCCTAGAGCAGTGGTTCTGAACTCCTGTCCTCAGGACCCACTAACAGGCCAGGCTTGTAAGATAACTAAAGTACATCACAGGTAATAGGGTAAATGGAATAACTATTTATTTATCAAATATTTAGTTATGATTATCAAAACATGTATTCTGACTAAGCAGAGGTACTTTTTACAAAATGTTTAGAAGTCATATGAGTTAACAGCTGTTTTGGTGATCAAATGCCATTCACACCTTCAGCTGTGAAAAGTTCTATATCTGGCTTTCCCACAGAACTTGGGAAGTGACGTGTATATGTGAAATGACCATCTGTATATCAATGAATATCACCAAAGAGTTGAATGGTACTTCAAAAGAGTCCTATTCAAGGTGCCACCCCTGTAGAATGTATAAATTGTACTAAGGCTATCAGCCATTTCAGAACAATCATATTGAATGTATGCCATGTACACAGTTTGTTCTCCATGTGGTTAGCTACATGCTTGTATATTAAATACATCATCTTCAATTTGGCTTCAGCAGTCAACGTTATTGAAAGTCCTTAAGTTCTGGGCTTTCCCTGTCAATGGTGATATCATTTGCTGCTCAGTGATTGCAGTATTCTAGTCTGACTCTCCCCAAGGTAATACTTAAATTCTGGCCTGTTAGTGGGTCCTGAGGACAGGAGTTGAGAACCATTGCCCTAGAGAATAAATTGACGGTTGTTGCAATATTTTATGTCACACTGTATTTTGCACAGCGGTCTTTCAAGCACAAATTTTTTGGAAAAAATACATTTTAATAAATAAAGAACTAAACAGTAAAATTAGCCCATCTTTTTTTGAATTTTTAAGGTGCGCTGTGAGAAGCGTGATCTTTATTCTAAGCAAAAAGAGTTAGACATACCGGTAACTCCTTTTCTAAGAGTCTTCCAGGACAGCCATGAGACCTAGGGCTCCTCCTACCAGGACAGGAAACACTGTAACCCCCCCCCCCAGATAAAAAAAGGGCGGTCCTCCAGGCCCCATGTCAGTATTCCTGAAAACCATTGGATGTCCCTTTAAATCATATGCATAATACACAGAACTTCAAGACAAAAGCGGGTGGGAATACGGCTGTCCTGGAAGACTCTCAGAAAAGGAGTTACTGGTTTAACTCAGCTTTTCTCTAAGCGTCTTCCAGGACAGCCATGAGACGATGAGCCAGAACTTACCAGTCTAGGGAGGGACAACTGCTTGAAGGACCTTACGACCAAACGCCTGCTCCTGAGCAGATAGGAGATCCAGGCGATAATGTTTAATGAACTGGACCATGTGGCAGCCCTGCAAATTTGTTCCGGTGAGGCTTCATCCCTCTCAGCCCAAGACGCAGGCAAGGCTCTTGTTGAGTGCGCAGTGACAAAAAGGTGGAGGAACTCCCCTAATTTTCTAAGTTTCAGAAAATAGCTTGCTTTATCCATCTAGCCAAGGTGGCTTTAGATGCACTCTTTCCCTTGTGTGCTCATGAAAAAGGACAAACAAGGTGTCTGTTTTTCTAAAGGTCTTGGTGACCTCAAGGTAGACGAGAAGAATTCTTCTCACGTCTAAATAACTAAAATTTTCCTTTCTTGGTCACCCTTTGGCGAACTACAAGAGGTTGTAAGTACAATGTCCTGGGATCTGTGGAATGTACTGGCCACTTTTGAAAACTGACCCAGGATTTCTGCCTAAACAACCTGATCCTCAAAAATTGTGAGGAAAGGCTCCCTCACTGATAGGGCCTGTAACTCACTTACCCTACGAGCTGAGGTAATTGCCACAAGGAAAATTGTTTTTAAGGTAAGTAACTTAACTGAAATATCCTCTAGGGGCTCAAAAAGAAAAACTAACAGAGTTTGAAGCCCAGAGACAGGTCCCAGGTTGGACAACGTCTAACCACTACTGGCCTGGACCTAGAAATTGATTTAAAAAAAATCTAGCTATAGTGGGATATTCCAAGAGAGAAAATTGGAGAAAAACACAGATAGCTGCTGCCTGTACGTTTAAAATACTAACTGAAAGACCTTTGTCGACTCTCTCTTGAAAAAAATCCAATTGAAGGAACATCATGAGTTATTCTTTGATTTTCAGATAATCATTTCCGCCAGACCTTGGAATATATGGCTCTAGAGAATGGTTTTCTGCAATTAACCAGGGTCTTGACTACTTTGTCAGAGAACCCCTGGGCGCTTAGTATTTATTCTTCATATAACAGGCCGTCAAGCTTAAGGAAACCACCTGTGGGTGCGACACTGGACCCTGCGATAATAAGTCTTCTCTCTTTGGAAGACTCAGTGGAGGCTCTGAGACCAAAGTCTGTAACAGGGAAAACCATGGCCTCTTGGGCCAAAAAGGGGCTATTAGAATAAGATCGGTTTCTTCTGGAAGAAACTTCTGGAGGACTTCCGGAATTAGCCTGATTGGCGGGAAGGCGTAACAGAGGCCGAATGGCCACGGATTCGCCAGAGCAACGATCCCCAATGATTGATCCGCTGGGTTCAGAGAAAAGAACTTCTCTGTCTTGCGATTGTTCTGATCTGCTTACAGGTTCGCTTCGGGACATCCCCATCTGTCGGTGAGACCCGTAAAGATTGGATGAAGGGACCAATTGTCTCGACATACCCGGTAGCGGCTGAGAATATCTGCAAGACAGTTTTGTGTCCTCTTTAGGTGCACTGCTGTACTTGAGGCTAGATTCCCTTCTGCCCATGATAAAATCTCCTGGGCGATGGATTGAAGTATCCGACCCCTAGAGTGTGAAGGAAGTCCTGTACAGTCTGGAGATCCACCAATAACTTTTGGTATGACTCCACCACCACTGGGAAGTCATCCAAGTAAGGGATAATAGTTATCGCTTTTAACCTTAGTGGAGCCAGCACCTCCCCCAACACCTTTGTAAAAATGCATGGGGCTGAGTACAGACTGAAGGGAAGGGCTTGAAATTGAAAGTGACAAATCTCTGTTCCCATCTTGACCGCTAATCTCAAGAATCTTTGGAAGGCAGGATGAATAGGGATATGCAGATAGGCATCCCTCAAATCCAAAGTGGCCATGAAGCAGTTTGGGTAAAGCAGGGTTTTGATTGAGAACACCGTCTCCATACGAAAGTGCTTGTACCTGATCGAACGGTTTAGAGACCGGAGGTTCAGGATCAGCCGATATTTTCCTAACGGCATTCTGATGACAAATATATGGGATAAAATCCCTTGCCCTGATCCAACCGGGGAACCGGGATCAGAACCTTTTGATCTATCAAATGTCCAATTTGGAGACCCAGGGCCCTCGCTTTTACCCGATCTTGGGGAGGGAAGGTGACCAATAATTGTTCTGGTGGCTGGCAAGAAAATTCTAGCCTGTAACCATTGGTCACTAGGTCCAGGATAAATGGACTTGAGGTGACTGCTGCCCATTGTGGGAGAAAAGCCCTCAATCTTCCTCCCACTGGAAGACACGAGTCACTGTGGCTTGGCGGGTTGTTGAGGAGGGTTAAACAAGACGCCCCCTCTACCTCTGCCCTTATGCCCTAACCAATGTTTTTTGGGCCCACTGTCCCTTTCTCTAGGACCTTGCTGCCTACTGTGGCCACAATTTTTTTTTCTGGCTGTGGGCTTTTTCTTATTCTCTGGAAAGGCCTTTTTTCTATCGGCCGTGCATTTCAGCGCCTCTTGCAGACCTGATCCAAAAAGATGATGCCTGTTAAGGGAAGACCACAAAAATTTGAGGTTTTACCAGGTTTGACCAGGTTTTAAGCCATAGGCTTCTTCTGGCCGAATTCACTAAGGCCGAGGTCCTAGCTGTCATTTTTACTGACTCTGCGGAAGAATCAGCCAAAAACCCCACTGTATGAAAGAGGAGAGGGAAAGATTTCAGAATCTGCTCTCTAGAGGTACCTGCCAAAAAATGTGTTTGTATTTCTGTTAACCATACTTAAATTTCTGGCTACACAAGTGGAGGCCAGAGCTGGTTTAAGATTCCCAATGGCCGATTCCCAAGCTCTGTGAAGGATATCTCCTCTTTTATCCATCGGTTCCCGAAGCGTGCCCATATCGTCAAATGCTAGGTCCTAGTTTTTTGAAACGTTTGAAAGAGGTGCGTCTAACTTAGGATTTTTGTTCCACGTCTGCGCTGGGTCCTCTTCAAATGGAAACCTTCTCTTTAGGTTACCGGAAAAGAAAGGTTTTCTCTCTGGATTTTCCCACTCCAGCTTGATAGTATCAAGAAGGGAACTATGCACGGGAAAAACTTTAACCTTTTTCTTATGCAAACCTTTGTACATAAGGTCATGTTTAGACAATTGTACCTCCTCCTCTTCTATATAAAGTGTCGTATAGATAACCTTTAAAAAGTCATCTACATCTTCCAATGATAACGTATACCTCAAGCCCCTTGCAGATTCTCTATCCCTGGGCCCTGTAACTGACCCTGATTCTTTCGAAGAAGAATGGGCAGATCCGGCTTCAGCCTTGGAGTCTTCACTCTCCGCACTCTGCTGTGTAGTGCTAGGACAGGCTGAAGTCCTAACTGGAGATGGATCCTCTGAGGGGACTTGAATCTTGTCAATTAGAGTTTTAAATGAGCTAAACGTAGACATAAGCACATCTCTAACAGAAGTCAGCATTTTCTGACAGGAGACTACCAGGTCATCCTTAACTAGGCTTTTTATACAGGTGCCTCAAACTGCTGTGCACCATGAGGAGCTCAAATTGCTTCCGCAAACTGCACATTCCTTTATGGTGGCTCCGCTTGGTCCCGAGTCTTGGCCTGCAAGAGAACAAATGACCCCAATAAATTTTATGCCACATGCAGGAGGAAATGAAAAATGTGCCCCCTTCACCTAGTCTCTACTGGTTACAAGGGGGAGAACACTCACAGGATGTGCAAGTAAGTAAAATACACTTCAGGCTTACCTGTGAGGTGCTGATGTTAGGGCCCGCTTCCGTTGCCTGTGCAGGTGTCGCAGAGGAGTCATCCCGCCCCTGTAGTGATTCGCAGCCTCTGCCGGATTTCACTTTTTTTTAAACATAAGCCTCCCAGCATCCCTGTTCGCGCCGTTTTAGAGACAGGAACTAGCGTCTCCGGTGCCCGCTGATGACATCACACGGCCCAGAAGTGACCCCGCCGGGTACTTTCTGTGGGCCAGCTTGGAACGCATAAGTTCCGCCTATTCACGCGCGCAGCTTGCTCTCTTCCCCTGCACACTCCAGCCACGCTGTTTAACAGGTAGAGACAGCCGACTGCTGCCATGCAGTTCATGGACCAGAGCGCCGACGTACACCGCGGTGCTGGCATTCCACATGCACGGAGAAGCAGAGACAGCAGCCACAAGGCTACTCCCCTGGTGGATGTGCCGCTCTGGGACTAAGAAGGTAGGAATACCATATTCTCAAAATGCCACAGGAGGCACGCTCATGAGACCTAGGGGAACCAGTTCCAGGAAACATGTTACCCCCCGTCCAGAGGAAACAATAATACTGACATGGGGCCTGGAGGACCGCCCTTTTATCTGGTGGGGGTTGTGTTTCCTGTCCTGGTAGGAGGGGCCCTAGGTCTCATGGTTGTCCTGGAAGACGCTTAGAGAAAATAGTGATTCTCATTTGGGCCAGAATCGTGCAGCTCTACTATAGAATAAAGGCGTAATCTACCTTTAATATTCTACCTAAAAGATTACTAAATGTACCCATATTGCAAAAGGAAAAATGTGCATTTATTGATTTGTTTGCACTGGAGCCTGGAAAGCATTGCAACTACGTTCTGTGCTCCTGCAGAGTATTCCTCCAGCCCCAACCCCATACAGGATTGTACAGACCTCAGTCATGGAGCTGGAGCAAGTTGTGCTCTTCTGCTCAGTTGAGAAATAAGAGTCCCTCTGCTGCGGTGGAATAAGGGATTTACAGTTTACCATTCACGGATCCATGACAAATAAAAGGAAAAAAATCAGGATGCTGCAGGAAGAAAAAACCCTGCGATTCAGGCAAGGATTGTGGGGGCTGCAGAATGGAAACATGTTTATGTTACACCTTAAAGCGGAACTACACTGCATCTGAGCACCACAAACCAAAACTGGTTTGATACATTTTTATTATTCAAAGCAAACTTATGTATCCATCCATCCATGTCTCTATGCTTTATTTTGCTAAGAAATCACTTTGAAAATTACCTCCTAGCATTTCTGCCTGTGGCTTTGAGTAAGGAGAGATAATTCATGTAACATTTACTTCCTGGAATCCATCTGCCCTCAGTTCAGACATGCATGCAGGAGTGTGTGCTTAGCTGAGAAAGCCTCTCCTGAAGTCTCCTCTGATGTATGACATCATTTGCTTAGGACTGGAAACCAGGAAGTAACTTGAGAACTATAAAAAGAAAAATTTAAAACATGTAAATATGACACACTTTCCTATCTATTTATTAATGCTAGCGGCATAAGAATTAAATATAGTCAATGCGGACTTAGAAAGTGAAGTTCCACTTCAAATATGGGTGTAACATGAAACACAGTCAGAGGGGTAAAATCAGCCTTTAATGCACAGGAAAAATACAAATACAAGGGCTGATTAAAGACACTTTCACATTGCCCATTAAAGTAATGTGACAGTTTGTGCAAAGCCGCTGATCCACTGATGCTCACCTGTCCAGTGATCCTCTGCAGTTCCCACCCCCACCACAGTCGGGGCAAAATACCCAGTGTTTCTGGATATGGGGTAGCATGTTACCTTCTATGATGCAATTCATGGGCCTACCGCTGTCACATAATGAAGGGGATGATGTCTCCTGCCCCCTCTAGACTCCAGTACCAGGTGACAATGGGTATTTTGGCCTGGCTATGAAAAAAAAAAAACTGAACAGCAGGGGATCACTGCATATACGAGTATAAAGTAGGCTGGAAGGGTGATTTAAACAGTCACGTTGACCTTAATTGAACAAGGGGCTCTGATTTTTGAACCTTCCAAAAGCATTTGTATTTCTCTCCATCCAGGCAAGATTTACACAGATCTGCCGCACAAAAGAGCTAGGCTGGTGACTTCATTTTTTTCTAGTCCAGTTAAACAATACAGCCAGGTCACCCTCCTGCCTCTCAGTCTGATTATAAGTGAAGCAGCAGCAGACTGACTGGGTCATCACTGTCAGCATGTTCCTCTTCAGCCCAGTACGTGCAGAGGGGTCTCTCATTGAACTCGGAATGCTACCCCTTCCTTTCCCTGTCTGGCTTCTGCTATACAGGGTTTACAGAAAGCTTATAGCAAGATAGGAACTTACACTAGCAGAATTTATTCAAGTACATTATTATTTTTTATACATGCATAACTGTGTTAAAGTTTCTATTTGACATCTGCCTGGAGTTCAACCTTAGACATTAATGTTAATTTTTTTTTTTTAATAAAGACTTAACTGGACTGGATTTTATTTAAAGGATAATTTCACCTTTTGGGAAAAAAAAAATAAAATGCACATATTTTTGCAGGAAGAAATATAAAATGTGCATTTATTGCTTTTTCCTTAAGGAGCCTGGAAAACATTGCACCTGTGATCAGTGGACTCCTGCAGACAAGCTCTACAGCTTTCAGCCCATACTGCCATACAGGCTGACTGTTTACAAGTTGCAGGGCTTGTGAATGAACTACAAGGCCGCTCATCAGTGACCTTGCAGTCCATTGAGAACTACAAGCCATCAACCACAATGGCTGACGGTAGTTGTGGTTCGTACATTCATGTCCGCCATCACAGAGGGGGGCGGGGAGAGGCTGCAGCTGCTGGAACATGTTACATGTTACACCATAAGCTAAACTTCTCCTTTAAAGCCAATGAGATACTCACAAACATAGGCAACACTGTCAGGATGAGGTCGGTGTGAAATTTGGGGTTCATACATGGTCTTCCGATTATCAAAGAGAAATATCAGGTCGCATTCCCCCTGCCGTCCATCACTGACCTGTAGCAAAAAATAATGTTACATAAGTTTATATGTTTAGCAGTTGATCTTGCTCTAACCTGCATTTAACCTCCTTTGAAGTTACATCAATCTGCTTCAAGCTGCTTTTGCATTCCCGTTGCCTTATATAGAGAGAGAAGCAGTTCTAATGCAAATAATAGCCTGTTGACACATCTTTAATGGGAGTGAGCCAATGAAAGCTCCCTGTACAAATTCCCATTACCACAAAAACACTTAAAGCTAAAAACTCCAGTTGTAATCTGGATTATCTCTTTAAAAGAAAAAAACCCTCTCTTTTTTTTAAAAAAAAAAAGCTAAACTCCAGGAAATCAGATACTTGACTATGTGCATACATACTATGAGTCCGATGAGATACATACAACTTCCTGGACTTAATACCCAAAGGCTCTGAGAGGAGGAAAGCACACCCAGCAGCTATGCACTCACCTCTGCTCCCATTCACAGAAGCCTTTGTTTCTGAAATTGGGCAAGAGGAAGGGTGGTGTGGGCATAGCAGCTGCATGGACTCTGCACTTGAAGGAGCCAAGACCCCCGTGCATGTCATTAGTCTGGGCAAATGACATGCACTTTGCCCACATCGCCTCCTGGGTGTATGTCTCATATCCCAGGAGACACAGTCCTCCATTGGGAAAGAAGGAGGAGATGGCAGCACGGGACCGAGGGGGGTGCAGAGAAGAAGTGCATCTCAGCAAGACAACACTGGATCTGCTAGGCGGGTGAGGACCTTGAATGTGTGGGGGTGTTAAAAAATAAAGGGGGGGGGGGGTTGTCAGAGGATAGGGAGCAATAAACTTTGCTTTACTTCATGGTATTCCTGTGGTTTTTATAAAGTAGTAGAATTCCTGGAGTTTAGTTTTAAAGTACAAATATAAAATATTGCTTTAAGAAAAGCACTGCAATAATAGTTGTATTTTGGCAAGCCTTTTATAATAAGCATATTTTAATGCAGGGCTCAAAATTTCAAGTCCTAGCTACTAGCCAGGCCTTAAGAGTTACTTGCCACCAGTTGCCTCGCCCAACCCCTACTCTGCCCTGACCCTAAACATGCCCTCAAATTATCTCATCAAAATGACACTTAAATGTTTTATGCAGAATTAAATGACAAAAATAAAATATTAACAACAACTTTATCAGTGCAGCCTTACCAGTGCCCATCAATTCAGCCTCACCAGTGCCCATCAATGCAGGATCACCTGTGCCCATCAATGCAGGATCACCTGTGCCCATCAATGCAGGATCACCTGTGCCCATCAATGCAGGATCACTCGTGCAGTAGAAGAGAGGAGAGGAAGAGAATTGCTGGCCAGCTCACCAGAGAGCGGGGAACATCGCTGTAACAGCTTTCATTTAAATTTTCGTGTGTGCCCCGCACTCGCCATCACATACAGCCCCGCCTTCTGGCCCAGGTACTTTGATATATGTCACACGTCCCTGCACTGGACTGGTGTTCTGCCTATCAAAGTACCTGGGCCAGGGGGCGGGGCTGTATGTGATGGCGAGCGCGGGGCACATGGGAAAAAACTGTTATATTTACGGTTTCATATTACAGTTCCAACATTCAAGATATATTTTAGCAGGTATTGGTGGTCATTTATTTTAAAAGTTTAAAATGACAAAAAGGTTTACTTTAAAGCAGAAATGCATGCGAGTAGAATTATAGGTGTCTGATATAATTTTATTACACAAATAAAAAAACTAAATATTATATATATATATATATATATATATATATATATATATATATATATATATATATATATATATATATATATATATATATATATAGTCACTTTAAGAATTTATAATATGCTTGATCTGTTTTTTTCCTTCTTAGATAGCTTGTTTCAATTCCTGGGAAATCGAAACTGTTGGATATGTGACAACAAACTACTAAGAAGAACGCAGAAAGCTGCTCAAAATAGGCTTTTGTACCAAAACCAAACTGAACTGACCAGATACTGCTCAAATCTCTTTTTTTTGCCAGTAACATGATTTAACCAACCATTTAACTGTCCCCTTGCTACTAAGAAGATATGAATGCTGATTGGACTAAACTATATGATCACACTTATGCATATTCATGCGTAGGGCTGGGAGATGGGAGACTAGGCCGAAGCCGCGGCCTCACCTAAAAACTCCTTGCCCGCAGCTCTTCAGGCCCGGCGCGGTGTCAGCGCCGGTCCGGAGGCGCTGCGGGCATGAGTTTTTAGGCGAGGCCGCGGCTTCAGTCTAGTCCGCGGCAAATCGATTTGCTTAAATTTTTAATCAATTTGACCTCTCAACTCGATTCAAGATTTAAATCGATTTTTCCCCAGCCCTATTCATACGTATATATTGTTAAACTTCATGTTTGTAAGTCAGAAACACTTTCACTTTACTGCTTTATTGAGAACTGCGTGTTGTGTTTCTCCACTGCAGTGTATGGAATAAAAGCACCATTTGCTTTTTATCGATTTGGGCTCACTGTCTCATCAGAAAAAGGTCTCGATTTGGAGACTTCCTAACCTGATTTAACACATGTAATGTTTATACTGCCTGGAGAAGGTCTACTAGAGCAACTGGGATGGATGAAATGTCCCCACGTCCTTACCATGCTGTCTGCCACATATTGTACGAGAGGCTGGTGGGGATTCAGGGCCAGCCCTGAAGCCTGTAATAGTTCCTGCTCATCCTCTGGAACTCCAGTGTCCTGCTGTAAGCGGGTCTTCAGAGACTGTAGTGTCTCCCCTTCAGCCACAGGATACATGTGTACACGGCCAGTCACCATGTTCAGTACGGAGAGCAACTAGAAAAAAAAAGTCAAAGAATGGCATATGAAGAAGGCCAAGAACATCCACGTGACCGTAGAAAAGGCCACTAACTCGCAAGTGGGGGCATTATACATAGCCTCTTGTGGAAAGGGATGTGTAAATGTTTGGCATGGTTTAGTACATTATGATGTGAAGAGGATAAATTGCTTCTCTAATGCCCCGTACACACGAGCAGAATGTCCGGCAGAAAAAGTCTGACGGGAGCTTTTTATCGTATATTCCGATCGTGTGTATGCCTCATCAGACTTTTTACATCGAAAATTCTGACGGACCTAGAAAGAGAACATGTTCTAAATATTTCCGACGGAACCAATTCCTATTGGGAAAACCGCTCATCTGTATGCTGTTCTGACGTACCAAAAACGACACACGAAATTCCTTCTTCTAGTCCCGTCGTACGTGTTGAACGTCACCACATTCTTGACGGTCGGACTTTGGTGTGATCATGTGTACGCAAGACAGTTTCAGTGGAATTCCGTTAGAACTCCGTCTGAAAAAACTTCAGAGTTTATTCCGATGGGAAAACCGGTTGTGTGTACAGGGCATTAGCCTGTGTGTATTTGGATAACTGGCCACAATACAATTCTGCAGTCAAAGAAAACTTATAAAGAATGACTCCCAAGGAGTCATTATGAAAACAGCTATCAATATTCCCATAGCAAACATTCCTGAAATAGGCTTAAGAACAGACAGATGCTGCAGCAACAGCCAGCTGGAGCCTGGTACCATCACAGACCAACCCACATACTTGCCAGCACACCATGGGTCTTCAATTAGTGTCCACAAAACTTTTAATCAAAGTAATGACATTCCAGTAGAAGAGTGCAACATTTCATGGCCATAGAGGAACCCTTCATCAGGCATGTGATGAAGCAACTCTTTCTCTGACGTCGCAAATTTAAATAACATTTTTTGTGATGCCATTTGAAGATCCATGGTGTGCTGGCAAAAAAGTAAGTTGATTATAGAAAACAAATGTACATAAAAGTTACATTAATGTTATTACACTAAAGAAGATCCCTGATCTGAGGTGGCAAGCATAGATTTCACTACTACAAAACTCATAGCTTTACAGAACATGGTTAAATTAAAACTCTACACAATAACAGGGAAGAAGATTACAATGTAAAATTGTTAACACTCTCTCAACCCTCCGTGGGAATTTTTGGTACATGTACAGCAGCAGTATTAAATTAAAATTTATAGCGGTCTAGTCAGTGAAATTTTATTCCAGCAGAGGTTTGAATCACATGTTTGTGTGATGACCAATATCACAGTCCCTCCCTCCTTTAAGCTTTCACACACTAAAATAGCGCCTGTAAAGAGCCTCTCCTCTCACTCCAGTGTGAAAACCCGAGTGCTTTCACACTGGAGCGGTGCGCTGGCAGGACGCTAAAAAAAGTCCTGCAAGCAGCATCTTTGAGGCACTGTAGGAGCGGTGTATACACCGCTCCTACAGTGTCCCTTCCCATTGAAATCAATGGGCAGCGCCGCCAAAGCACCGCTTTTAACCCTTTTTTGGACGTTAGCGGGGGTTAGCTCTGATCGCTGTATAAATTTCAATGGTCTCAAAAAAAAAAGTGGCAAAAGCGTCCGATCTGTCTGCCGCAATGTTGCAGTCCTGATAAAAATTGCTGATCGCCGCCATTACTAGTAAAAAAAAAAAAATAATAAAAATGCTATAAATCTATCCCCTATTTTGTAGACGCTATCAATTTTGCGCCAACCAATTAATATACGCTTATTGTGATTTTTTTTTTCCAAAAATATGTAGAAGAATATATATTGGCCTAAACTGATGAAGAAATGTGTTTTTAAACATTTTTTTGGGATATTTATTATTGCAAAAACCAAAAAAAGTTTTTTTTTCAAAATTATCAGTCTTTTTTTTGTTTATAGCGCAAAAAAAAAAAAATAGGATTTTTATAACAGCTTACCTGTAAAATCCTTTTGAGGTTCATCATGGGACACAGAGCCAAAAAAGTTACTATGTGGGTTACAGGCCACCTTCAGGTGATAGACACTGGCACGCCCTAAATTAAAAAGTGCGCTCCCTATATAACCCCTCCCACTGGTGGGAGTGCCTCAGTTTTGAAGCAAATCAATACACGTGTACCAAGAAGGGAGGGACCTCTGTGTCCCGTGATGTACCTCAAAGAAAAGGATTTTACAGGTAAGCGGTTATAAAAATCCTATTTTCTTATCGTACATCACGGGACACAGAGCCATAGTAGTTACTATGTGGGATGTCCCATAGCAATGCCAACTGAAGGGAGGGAGCCGCAACAAAAGTAGGGCACTAAGAGACTAGAGGACTCATACTGTAGCCTGCAGTACACTACGCCCAAAGGCGAATTCCTCATGCCTTTTACATCTACTTGATAGAATCTGGTAAATGTATGGAGTGAAGACCAAGTTGCGGCCTTGCAGATCTGAGCCATGGAGGTGATGCACTGGCCAAGAAGCACTAACAGCCCTGGTGGAGTGTGCTTTAATATGAAAAGGAGGAATTTTCCTCTTTAAACCATAAGCTTGAACAATCACTTGACAAATCCATTTAGAAATGGTAGATTTTGACGCTGCCTGTCCTCTTTTAGGACCGTCTGGCAACACAAAACAAAACATCTGTTTTATGAATCTGAGCGGTCACTTTCAATAGACCTTGACCGCTCTCACCACATCAAGAGAATGTAGTGACGTTTCTTCCACGGAAACGAGGTTCTGGAAAAAAATGAAGGCAGAATATTATCCTGGTTTAAATGAAAACCCGATACTACCTTTGGTAGGAATTCAGAATGAGGCCGCAATACAACCTCAGCCTTATGAATAAACCAATATGGTTCTTTACAAGAAAGAGCAGCCCACTCTGATATTCATCTTGCAGAAGATATGGAAACCAAGAAAATTATTTTTCCCCCCATCAAGAGGACCAAGGGAATATCTTTTATTGGCTGAAAAGGCTGCTTCTGTAAGCCAACACAACTAAAATTAAGTCCCAAGGTTTCAGGGGTGACCAAACTGGAGGATTAATCCGCATTACCCCCTGAACAAAGTTACAAACCAGAGAGAGTGAAGCAAATGGTCGTTGAAAAAAAAAACAATAAGGCCGACATCTGGCCTTTGATAGTACTCAAGGCCAGCTTCATTCCTAATCCTATCTGTAGGAATTCAAGGATCCTACCTATGACATGGGGTGCCAACCCCTGGATTCACACTAGGAGACATATGCTTTCCAGATTCTATAGTATAGGACTCTGGAGGCCAGCTTCCTAGCATTAACCAAGTAGAAACTACTGAAGCTAACAGCACACAATCTTTCAGAATGTGGGTCTCAACAGCCAAACCGCTAATTTTAACGTTTGTAAGGTAGGATGGAATACCGGACTTTTCAAGGTCTGGCCATAGTGGTAGGGTCCAAGGGTCCCCTACTGCCATCTTTAGGATCTCGGCAAACCAAGATCTCCTGAGCCACAAGAATCACCTCTTTCCCTTCTTGCTTGATCCTGCGAAGAATGCGCGTAAGCAGCAGAACAGGAGGGAACGCATAGATCAGTAAAAAAACAAATCCCACGGAAAAACCAAGGCATCTGTTCCGTATGCCATCGGATCCTTGACCTTGACACAAAGTTGTTGATCTTGTTGTTGAACCTGGACGCAAACAGATCCACATCCAGAATTCCCCATCTTTGACATATTGACAGAAAGATGTCGGGAGTGAAGGGACCATTCTCACGGGAACAATTGTTGGCGACTCAAGTAGTCCGCCTGTCAATTCTCTATCCCTGGAATGAAAAATTGCTGATAGGCAAGGAATGTTGTTTTCTGCCCAAGACAGAATATGATTCACCTCTTTCTGGGCCGCACGACTTCTCGTGCCCCCTTGGTGATTGATATAGGCCACAGCTGTGGCATTGTCGGATTGGATCCTGACAGGACAATTCCGTAGTCTGGGCGTCCAGGCATCAATGGCCAGGCGTCCTGCCCGAATCTCTAGAATATTGATGGGCAAGGTCATCTCTGATTTGGACCATTTCCTTTGGACAGATGCTTCTTCCAGGACTGCTACTCAGCTCAGAAGGCTGGCATCTGTTACCACCTTCCAGGTAACTGGTAGAAAGGATTTTTCCTTTTTGAAGATTCTTGGATATCAACCACCAATTGAGGCTCTGACGCACATCGGGGGATAAATGCATTGGAAAGTCCAGAGCTTGGACCCTTTTGTTCCAAGTTGACAGGATACTGTTTTGCAGCAGTCTTGAATGAAACTGCGCATAAGGAACAATTCTTCTTTGGTTTGACCACCTGAATCTGTTCCCTTATGGAACTGATCCTTTCCCGGGGCAAAAAACTGAGCTGTATCTATGATAGGCCCCAAGTACTGCAATCTCCTTAACGGTTTTAAAGGAGGATTTCTCCAGGTTAGGAATCCAACCTAGGTATTCCAGGTAGCTGACTGCAGTGACCAAAGTTAAGCGGGCTACCGATTGATCTATTAAGAGAAGATCGTCTAAGTAAGCTAGTATTGTTATACCTTGAGCCCCTAACCTGGCCAAAGGTGGAGCCAGGACCTTTGTAAACACTTGAGGTGCAGTAGCTAGACCGAAAGGCAGAGCTACAAACTGGAAATTAATATTTTCTACCTCGAAGCGTAAAAATTTCTGGTGAGTGGGAAAAATCGGCACATGGAGATAAGCATCCTTGATGTCGATTGACACCAGAAGTTCTCCCCCTTGTAGGATGGAGACTACTGATCGGATTGACTCCATGCGAAAAGAACGGATATTCAAAAACCGGTTTGGATCTTTGATACCTAAAATGGGTCTGACATCCCCGTTTGATTTTAGAACCATGAACGGGTTTGAATAAAACCCTAAACCTTGCTTCTTCCAAGGGGACCATCGATAACAATCTTTGAGAAAAGAGATGATCCAAAGCTAGAAAGAGAGACTTCTTTTTCACTGGATCCCTGGGAACGTTTGATCTGAGAAAACGAGGAGACAGGAACTCTCGGAACTCTAGTTTGTAACCTAGAGAAATTGAGGAACCCACCCATCTGTCCTGACACTGTTCCTGCCAGACCCCTGAAAACTGTAGAAGCCTTCCCCCCACTCGAGCGAGCAGGGGCGCCCCTTCATAAGGAGGCTTTAATATTCTGTTTTAAGGGTTTCCTCCCCCAGGTCCTCCTTTGACCCTGGGACTGACCCCGAGGTTTACCTCTTGAACCTGATGGTGGAGGCCGTTGTGACTGCCTGGAGGCTGATGCCCCCGGCACTGGAGAAGAAGCACGTTTAAAAGAAAAAAGCTTCTTCACCGGTAAAAAGGGAACTTTTCCCATTAGAAATTCTTTGGAGCTACTTATCCAGATCGTCTTCAAATAACCCTTCACCATAAAAAGGGAAACTAGCCAAGAGTTTTTTGCATGGCACTTCGGCTGACCAAATTTTCAATCATAGGATTCCAAGCACATATACTAGCCCTAGCATGAGCCGTGAGCCCTGGAGAATAGAATCTTTCATAGCGTCTACTGTAAAACAAAACGCTTCTGGTATCCCGGCCAAATCCTGGGCCTGCTGATCAGGAATAACTGAGTACCTCTATAAACTGGTCCTATAAGGACTGAGATACTCCGATCGCTGCCAACGCTGAAATATATTTGTTTTTTTTTAAAGGAACTCTAACTTCTTATCTGTTTGATCCTTTAGCATATGAGCATTGTCTACTGAACAAGTCATGATTTTGTTTACAGAGGATATAGCAGCATTAATTGCTGGAATTCCCCATTATAAAACTCTTCCTCCATAGGATAAAGTATTGAAAACTTTTTCGGAGGAAAAAACAGTTTATCTGGGTGTTTCCACTCAGAATACATTAGCTTCCCTAGCCAAGAATGGATAGGAAAAACATGAATCAGATTGGGGAGGCTTTAGTGAACCCAAACCAGAAGTGGGCTCATCCACTGACTGCGTTATTGGCAGTAAAAATGTGGAGCGAACCAATTCAGTGAGAGACTATACCCACAACCTTTCCTGCGAACCTGACACTTCCGTATCAGGTTCTTCGGAAGAGGAGACATCAGCCTCTTCCTGGTCCTTTGAAAGAAATTCATCATCTCTTGCTCCATGTTCCTCAGTAAGAGGGCCCTGAGCAATAGACGGGGACCTGCTATGCTTAGTCCCACTCTGGGATGCGATTAAGCATCAATCTTTTGCTTCACAGTTAAAACGGTTGAAGAAAAAACCTCCTTAGTAATATACACAGGGGCTGCAGTGTTTAAGAGCAGCTGTAACACTTGCCCCTCCTGATGGCTCACTCTGACCAGCCATATTACTCTCAGGGGAGGATGCCATCTTTACTGGGATGGATCTAGGCTTCCGTGTGACTTGTAAAAGTCTTTCTAGAGCCCTTTTTGAGGTGTTTTTCACCCCCCTTCTGAGCGTAGCCCAATGCACAAAGCAGAGGTACTATCAGAAGAAATGCATCCACTGCTTGAGCAATAGTCCAGCTCTGTCACTGCTATTAATGCTCAGCCTGATGCAGTAGTAAATGTGTCAAAGGAATGCCTGTGTCACCAAACTCTTATATGCAAACAAAACATCTGTTTTACCTTTGCTCTAGTGTCCCTTCGCAGCTTGCAACACACATGGTGCCTTTTAAAAAGGTACCTTCCCACACAGGACGCCAACGCCAAGCTAAGCCCCGCCCCCCTGCATCACCTATGGCCCCTCCCCTCTTTTTTTTAAAAAAAAAAGCTTTTTTCCCCACGCGAGCGCGGGCTCCTGATCCTATGGGATCAAGGGAGGGAAGCAAAAATGGCAAGGGGGGGTCTGGAAGCCGCTGAGCGGCGTGCCGTTCACTCCGTTTTTTTTTTTTCAAATCTTGCAGCGCTCTTTCCCCACTTAAGAGGGGAAGAAAACCAGCAGGGGGGGGGGGGGGTGTCTCCTGGGGAGAGGGAACCCCCCCCAGACTTACCGGAGGTCTGCTCTTTGGCCGGAGGAAGAAGCATCTGCAGCTTTCAAGACACAGCGTGGGCTCTCTGAGAAGCATGAGACGGTAAGTGCTCAATACAGCCCCCAGTAGTGACACATAGACATGACAGCATTTACTAAATTAAAAGGAGACATTCATAAGAAAAATGTAAAAAATTTCTTAGAAAACTCCACTTACCTTTCCCGCCGCAGGGTTTTCTGTGGTAAACCAACAGACCCATGTTCACCCTTCCCAGTGGGTTCCGTTAAACCTTCAGGAGCTGGGGATCCTCGAGGAAACCCACAATCCTGGACCTGTAATAGCACAACCGCCAGTAAAAACTATATGGCTTTAATACCAAAAAGTACTGGATCCCATGGTCCAGCTCTCTAAAAGAGAAGCGTTACAGGCAAGACCTCGTTTCTTCGGATACGAGGCCCGGGTACCATTCAATTCGGCCAAAAAAGACACTTTGAATGGATCCGGCTGCATGGCTAGCCCCAGCAAGGATTCCTCCAGTGGAGCTCAGCACAGCACATCTTTACTCGTGACCAACACCACTGGCCAAAAAACTGAGGTACTCCCACCAGTGGGAGGAGTTATATAGGGAGTGCACTTTTTAATTTAGGGCGTGCCAGTGTCCAACACCTGAAGGTGGCCTATAACCCACATAGTAACTACTATGGCTCTGTGTCCTGTGATGTATGATAAGAAATAAAAAACGCAGAGGTGATCAAATACCACCAAAAGAAAGTTCTATTTGTGAGGAAAAAAAAAAAAAGACGTCAATTTTGGGTACAGCATCGCACGACAGCAAATCTCAAAAAATGGCCTGTTCAGGGGGCAAATCCTTTGGTTAAGAAAAATAAAAAGAAAGGAGGGTGCAGTGTGTGTATTGCACTTATATTTCATGAATCCAAACTTTTTTTCTTAGCTAGAGTGATGTTACTTATCTTGTGATGGGAAATTTTTATATGGTAGTCACACTTATACAAATTCTCCCATCATATCACTCACAGCTTGAAAGATGCAGTCATTGTTTACCTTGAGGTTAAGAATGGCATCCAAGGCTTGGAAACAGCCAACATCTGGATTTTGAGGATCTGTGCCCCTTTGTCTGGGGTGTCCCATTAACATGCACTGAAGCCAACGCTCTAGTTTACCAGCCAGGATCCTAAGAAAGGAAAAAACAAGAGTTCTTGTCTACTTACTAATAGAGCTGGGCGATTTTCTCAAAAAAAAAAAAAAATATGCGATTTTTAAAAAAAAAAAAAAAAAAAAAAAAAAAAAAAAAAAAACTCGATTCACGATTCGAATCAAGTTTTTTTGGACACTGCACCGGTCCTGAGGAGCTGCGGGCAGGAGTTTAGGCCGAAGCCGCGGCCTCGCCTAAAAACTCCTGCCCGCAGCTCCTCAGGACCGGCACGGTGTCAGCGCTGGTCCTGGTGAAAAAAAAAAAACGATTTGCTTAAATTTTGAATCGATTTGACCTCTCAACTCGAATCAAGATTCAAATCGATTTTTTCCCCAGCCCTACTTACTAATTCAAGTAGCTCTGATAACTCCAGTGCTGCAGCCTTAAAAGCCTTTTCAGCCTTTGACATTCCTTGAGTGTTCAATGACTGTGTCCCCCTCTGCGCACAGATTTCTTCCTCTGACCCCCTATGTCACTACAGGACTCAGCAATGATGTACGGTGTAGGCACAAAGAGTCAGCATGTAGCTGAGGACACAGGCATCCAAAACTCCCAAACTAACATGATTCCTGTCTCTGAGTGGCTACGTTAACTCACTCCACTGTATCTACGGAGGGAGCCACAACTGCCAACCAGGTTAAACTTCAAACATGACTATCTTTGTTCGTCTACAGCAGGAGTCTCAAACTGGTGGCCCTCCAGCTGTTGCGGAACTACAAGTCTCATCTTGCCTCTACCTTTTTGAGTCATGCTTCTAACTGTCAGCCTTGCAATGCCTCATGGGACTTGTGGTTTCGCAACAGCTGGAGGGCTGACAGTTTGAGACCCCTGGTCTGCAGTACAAGGTAGATGTGGAGATTAGAAGTTTAAAAGAGAAAGTTACGATTGTTTCATGTTTCAGTTTAGCTAACAGAAAGTGGTAAGGATACTGCATTTCTGCAAGATTAACCGGTATTTCCTGTACTTGCTAAAAATGTTCTAAGCATGAAAAAAAAAAAAAGTAATACCGCCACATACAGTAGAAGAACTGGTGAGCTGCAATAATTAACATTTTTGAGTTTATGATGCAAAGTTGGTATGATAAACTTAAAACTGAAATAAACATTCAACACAAAAGATATGTCAGCAGGCAGGGTCATTTGATAAAAATTTGTGCATGCATAAGAGTCGCATCACTAATGCCTGCCCGATGGGTGAAACAAGAAGATGACAGGCCCAGTCAAAGAGAAAAATAACATGACATCCAGTGGATGCATGAAGCTCAGATTTTGCTTTAAAAGGACACATAAAATAAAACCAAAACATTTAATGTGATGATCATTAATCTCCTTTCACACGGGCTGTACGATCAGGTCCGCCGGTCAGTTTTTCAGGCGGATCTGATCGGACCCTCCTTTCATCCCTATGGAGCGGCAGATGTCAGCAGTGGCATGTTCGCTGACATCCGCCGTTATCTGATCCTGTCCGCAAAATCCAGACAGATAGTGGTCCTATTTTCCATCTGTCTGGCGGATCAGATTAGATATAAATTGGATCAAAAACAGACAGGCGGTCTGTTTTCACCGGATCTCCCCATAGAGGAGAGCGGGACAGTGTGTTTCCACTCTGCACAGTGAGCGTGCACAGTCTGCCTGCTCAGCGGGGATTAGCGGAGTGATCCCCTGTTGAGCAAGCAGATCCCGCAAAAACGGAGGTGAAAGGGGCCTAAGTAGAGAGGCATAAAAAAATTACAGGAAACAATCAAGCAGGTTCAGTCTTACGTGTTAAGGTTATTGGGTGTTGGCAGAACACTGGAGAACTTCACTGCTCCCAATAGGTCTTCGTACACCACAACGTGTTCATTGCTTTTCTCTCGTACTTTTGCGTGCCTGAATAACAAGAACATACATATGTCACTTGGATGGCTTAGATCATAAAACCATAGAACACTAAAGACAGCTCTCAAAATAAAAAGGTCAAATCTATGTTTATTGAAAATGTATAGATTGCATGGGGAATATTCTGTCAAAATCAATCACCCAGTATTTTGGGCATTACAGTCAGTCATTCATTATTTGCACCCAAGTAGTTACCCACCTCCCATGCCAATTACAAGGTGTCTCAGTTTCACAAAAAAGATCCTCTCTTAATTGATTGATCTACATGTATATAGCAAGGAGATGTTCTGCAATGCCCAAAAGTGGAACTTCCACTCATTTGTCTCCTCTTCCCCTCCGGTGCCACAATTGGCACCTTTCGGGGGGGAGGGGGGGACAGGATACCCGTTTTTGACAGGTATCCTGTTTCCACTTCCGGGAGTCTGGGCCGTGGTCCGTGACATCACCACGCGGCTCCCTCCTCTTCCTGTCGCCGAACCAGTAAGAGAGAGGAGCGGGGCCTCGCGCATGCGTAGTAGGGTTGCCGGCGTGAAGCCATAAGGTTACATTGCTGGGTACCCTTACCCGCAATGGCGGCGACAGCACCCGACAGCTGATGGAAACATCAGCTGCAGTGCTGACATCCAAAAGGAATGGAATAATACGGGGCTCTTAGGTTACAACAATCTTATACAATGTGACAGTATTGTCAAAAATCAGGTATATAGAAAATCCGCCCACTCATACACCCAAAAACGCTGCGCTGATGGAAAATAGAGCCTTAATCTAAGCTGCTGCTTAAATAATAACAACCATAAAATGAAAAAATTGATTCACCACAATCTCGTCCCAAGTGAACTCAAAATAGCAGCGTTAAAGTAAACCCTAATGATGAAGTGACATATAGTAAAGAGTGATAAAACAAACAATCAACCAGTGATATAATTATATCATCACTCCTCCCTATTAATGTGCATCAAATGATATGATCAGAATTCATCAATATAGTGCGCAAAACCAATTATGTGAATAACATATCTGTGCACACAAAAAAATTAAATATAAAATTGAAAATATATATATATGTGTAAACCAATGTGAATAAGTCCACAAATATAAAGAAGTGTCCACAAAAAGCTTGGTGGCCCTGACACGAGAGTGTGGGCAAAAGGAGCTGGTGAGTTTATTTACCTAAGGGGAGTGGATTCACAGTCACAGAGGTGCGGTGGAAGATTTATTTTAAGTGAAGATCTGCACTGTATCACGTCACGGAACAATATTTTTTGGACTTTTTGTGGACACTTCTTTATATTTGTGGACTTATTCACATTGGTTTACACATATATATATATTTTCAATTCTATATTTAATTTTTTTGTGTGCACAGATATGTTATTCACACAATTGGTTTTGCGCACTATATTCGTGAATTCTGATCATATCATTTGATGCACATTAATAGGGAGGAGTGATGATATAATTATATCACTGGTTGATTGTTTGTTTTATCACTCTTTACTATATGTCACTTCATCATTAGGGTTTACTTTAGCGCTGCTATTTTGAGTTCACTTCCGGGTCGGGTCAGCGGGAGGTGCTCGCGTTCGGGACATGCGTGTCCCTTCCTCAGGCTTGGATCTAAACCACGTCCACCAAGCGAGCAGTGTTATCCACCGATCCCCTCTCTCCTATTCACCGGCAGCACAGTGAACCAGCGGTGTGACCGGCATAGGATCCGATCCAGGAGATAGAGCCACTGCCACATCCCACGGACCTCCTCCATTTTCAGCCGACTATCGGGAGCGGATGATCTATGATGCTTTTTATTTCTTCACCTTTGTGAGTGTTCTTATACCATGTTTTTTATTGATTAAACCAGCTTGTTTACTGCACTTAGAGGGCGCTGTTCTTTTTTCGTTGTTCTTTTTTCGCAGTGCCGACATCGCTGGAGTCCAGGACAGGTAAGTGTCCTATTGTTAAAAGCCAGCAGCTGTAGTATGTGTAGCTGCTGGCTTTTAATTAATTCAATTTAAATTTTGACCAGAACACCACTTTAAAAGAGACTTTTTTACTGGGAGAACAGGGGGAAAAGTGCTTCAGGTAAAAGTGCAGGTGAGCAAAGGTGCAAATACCTGCAGCAGTCTCAGTGGGGTTGATTTACTAAAGTTGGAGTGGAAAATCTGGTGCAGCTGTGCATACAGCCAATCAGCTTCTAAGTTGAGCTTGTTCAATTAAAAACTTTGAAAAAAAACAAAAAAAAAAACTGGAAGCCGATTGGTTTCTATGCACAGCTGCTTCAGATTTTGCACTCTCCAGTTATAGTAAATCAACCCGTGTGTTCTGACGTGCACAGCTTTGGCTTTCTCACTCATTCCCACCACTTTCAGATCCTGGCCAGTGAGGCTGCCCATCCTAGTGAGGGGCCAATAGGAATGTATAGGTGGGACTTCGTGGCGAGCTCTGACTCCAATCAGATATTAATAACAAGAATGGACCAGTATTCACCAGTCTAGTATTCACCCAAAACAGGAAGAGATTTGGGAGACTGCTGCAAACATGCACACCTTTAGGTGCCAACACATCATGCCAACAGCAGTTTGCCCCTTTCCCCCCCAGTGAAAAGAGGATCAATTCACTAAGAGTTAAATAAAGGCAAATACAATGAGGTAAAATAACGCATGTGGTAAATCAGCTGTGAACGTTCAATTCACCAATAATTTAGTGTTAAATAATAAATGAATTAATATTTTTTCGATTTGTCGGTAACTACCGCATTTTCTTATGCAGTAATTTATCGCATGTCGTGATTAAGGGTTATTTAAAGAGGAAGTAAAGCCTCTGAAAAAAAAAAAAAAAAAGAAAATACACCCTGCAAGACAAAGGCATAATGAGCTAGTATGCATAGCATACTAGCTCATTATGAATTACTTACCCGAGATCAAAGCCCCCGCATCGGCCCTCGTTCGCCTCCTCCGACGCCGCCATCTATCCTGGAGTGACTTCCGGGTATCGCGGCTCCGGCGCCGTGACTGGCCGGAGCCACGATGACGTCACTCCTGCACATGCGCGCTGGTGCCGCCACTAACGGCATGATCGCCGTAAGAAACGGCACGCTCAGTGCGCCTGTGCCCGATGTCAACGGCGCATGCTATTTCTGCAAATATCTCATAAACCTTTTTAGGTTTGGGAGATATTTCTTGCACCTACAGATAAGCCTTAAAAAGGGGTTGTAAAGGTAAAAAATTTTTCACCTTAATGCATTCTATGCATTAAGGTGAAAAAACTACTGACAATACCGCCGCCCCCAGCCCCCCCGTTTTACTTACCTGACCCCTCGAAAATCGGCTGCTCGTTCCCTTCATCCATTCTGCTGCTCAGCCTGGCCGCTGATTGGCTACAGTGGATGGATTGGAAGCAGCGCAGCCATTGGCTCGCGCTGCTGTCAATCACATCCAATGACGCGGCGCGCTGGGGGCGGGGCCGAGTGATACAGCAAGCGGCTATAGCACGGGAGCGCGCCCGCAATAACTAACCACCATGCGAGGGAGCTCGCATTGAGGTGGTTAGTTCTTGCGGGGAGGAGCTGAAACAGCCGCCGAGGGACCCCAGAAAAGCAGGTTTGGGGCCACTCTGTGCAGAACGAGCTGCACAGTGAAGGTAAGTATAACATGTTTGTTATTTTTAAAAAATAAAAAAATTACCTTTACAACCCCTTTAATCTAGGCTTACCTGTAGGTTAAAATGGCTGTAATGGGTTTACAACCACATTAAGGTCATTTCCTTATAACATTTGTTATTTTTCTTTTGCAAAAAATGTTAACTAACTTTTTTTTTTACAGTAACCTGTATTTGGAGGCATTGAAATTTGAACTACCTTCTCCAATTTATGTCTCCTGATGCTTGGTAATCCAAGACGTCTTTTCCATGTGTTGTGCTACTAAATTCATCATGCCATACATTCATAAGAATGTACACTCAAGCCTTGCAAAAAAAAAAAAAAGAAGAAGAGGAGGACAGTGCTAAGGCAGGGGAAGGGAAGGAAAAGATAGGTAGGCATGTTTCATGCGATAATTCTTGCTTTATCAATACCACATGGATAAAGCACAAATTATCGTGCGCAAAGTCTACCTATGTTTTCCCTCCCCTGCCTTATCAGCACTGGTTGTTTATATGGATTTTGTACAGGAATAAAGGTGTTTTTTTCAAGGATTGAGTGTGCAGCCATCCTATCTTTTGTGTTTGAATCTGCAGCAGTGGCAGGGAGTGCACCTCATCCGTGTGCAGTATGAGCATTACCGCCGGAGAACATCACCTGTGAGCAGCAGCTTTTCTCTTTTCATAAAAAGGGTTTTTTTTGGTAAATGTATGGCCTACAAGAGTTGTTGAAAGTGCTTTTTACTAGATTGTTTATTTTTGTCCCAATTCTGTGCTGCTGTCCATATGTTTATATTGTGAAAACTAAAGAAAAAAAAAACTTGGCTATAATTTTTTTTTTTTTTACATTTTTATTTATTTTTTATGTTCCTATCCAAGTTCAATGTGTTGTTATGGTGTATATAACCAAAAGTATTACAGTGGCCATTTCAATAGGGCTGCGCATCTTCACTGGCCTCACGATTCGATTACCAGGTCCACGATTCACGATGCATCACGATTACTGCGCGCGGTTTTCATCCAAAAAATTTAAGTAGTCAGAACTCCATTTTTTTTTTAATTTTATCTGTTCTTAAAAAAAAGACAACACTCCCTGCATGTAGCAAAGTGTAAACACAGCAGACAACTTAAAGAGGAGCTCCAGACTGCCCCCAAATGACTACAGAAGATGGTCAGAGACTGCAGACATGATACAGGAGAGGGTCAGAGACTGCAGACACGATACAGGAGATGATCAGAGACTGCAGACATGATACAGGAGAGGGTCAGAGACTGCAGACATACTACAGGAGATGATCAGAGACTGCAGACATGATACAGGAGATGGTCAGAGACTGCAGACATGATACAGGAGATGGTCAGAGACTGCAGACATACTACAGGAGATGATCAGAGACTGCAGACATGGTACAGGAGATGATCAGAGACTGCAGACCTGCTGGACATGGTAAGGGAGGTGCCAGACTGTCCTATCCAAGTTGACCAATACCCCGCCCCCCTCACCACTAACCTGTCCCCATATAATACTATTACCATAGCGCTCCCCTGCCCAGTGTCACCATGGACCAATTCCCATCCTTCTCGACCAGCATCCACACAGTCCTCTGCTCTCCACCGCCCCCCCCCCCCCCCACACACACAGTGAGCAAGCAGATAGGGCAATAAAACAAAAAATTGTGTGCAGTGCTTTGTGGTGATAATAAATGCACAAAAGAGTCTTATTAAGTAGTGAATAAATATAGCCCTGAAATATATAATCTGTGATCTGATTAAAAGAAATCTTTTGTGTATTCAAAGTAATTCCAGTGCTGAGTGTTCTCTGCTGTGTTCAAATCATTCACCAGAAATCAGGAATGATTTGAACACAGCAGAGAACACTCAGCACTGGAATTACTTTGAATATACAGAAGATTTCTTTCAATCAGATCACAGATTTATATATATATTTCAGGACTATATTTGTTCACTACTTAATACCACTCTTTTGTACATTTGTCACTGCAAAGCACTGCACACCATTTTTGGTTTTATTGCCCTATCTGCATACAGTCTGGCACCTCCCTTACCATGTCAGTCTTTAGTTCTCAGTGTCCTCCCCGTGGCCCCCTCACCTGGCTCTACTGCTCTTCTGGCTCTCCTCCAGCTCTGCCTCATCCTCCTCCATCACCGCTCTGAAACCTTCCGGGACCAAAAGCACTGATGGCTCCACTCTCCTCCTCGGAGCTCTGTGCTCCAGAAGCCGGCCATGGCCACCACTCTTATCAGCAGCAGGGACAGCTCCAGCCACAACAAGCTCCGGCCCCGGCGCTCCATGTTCCCAACGTGCACACAGCGTGGCTCCTCACCTCCGCATTCCACCACCATGACGCCGCCTGGGATCACTTTCTATTGGCTGGTGAGGGGGTGGGACGATGAGGGGAGAGAGAAGGGGATGGATGGAAGGCCTCCTCTCCTCGCGACTGAGGGGGGCGATGTCAGTGGGAGGCGGATCAAAACGGCGAGGAAATTTCGGCTTTCAGCTCCACTCGGAGGCAGGGCATGGTGCGGTGGCACGGCGCGAGGATGACGTCATCCTCAATAATCGATTTCTTAAGGCTATAGAATCGATGCCGCATCGTGGACGGTCGAATCCCGATGCATCGATTCGACGATTAATTTCAACACCCCTACATTTCAAGAGGTCACTTCTAGCTGGGATAATTGTCAGGTTGACATACTCAATTGTTGCACGTTTGTAAACAACGTTTACTTTTAAATAAAGTATTAAAAGAAAGAAAAAAAAAAAAAAAAGTTTTTTGATGTTCAATTTCAGCCGATGTTTGCATTTAAATTTGCACTGCACGTCCTGCCCTTTTGATTTAACCACTTACCGACGGCCACTGTATATATACGTCATTATTTTAAAGATGGATATCTCGGTAACGGCCGCAGCTGCTGCCACAACCGAGGTATCCATCTTTAGGGCCGGCGGTTCTGTGCACGATAATGGTGGCCTCTGCGGCGGGTTCGCCGTGAGATCACCGTTATCGGCGGCGGGAGAGGTGCCACCCCCCCTCCCGCCACTTACCGGAGCCGGTAGTGGCGGAGGCGATCGGGACCTGTCAGTTCTTCGGTATGGAGACGAGTGGGGCTAAGATGGTGCCCACCCGTCTTCATACTATAGGACGGCGGAAAATACTTTGAACAGGGGAATTGCCGCTGTCCGGCTATATGTGCATAAATGGTGATTCGTACAAGTGCAAAGAAACGAACGTACGTGTAAAAAATGATATAATAAAGCTATTATTAATAATGTGCGTGTAACCAATGTGTTGCGAGGGCTGAGGTATATCAAAGTGCAAACAATACACCTGGCAGATGTAATGTAATAAGGTGCAACGTGCTCCTAAAATATATGCATATGTGCCAATATCTCAATATATACCAAATATCTATATGTGTATAGGGGAATGTGCCCACAGGTTGAAAAAGGGCAAAAAAACAGGGAATCCAATATACAAACAATTATGGCAATCAAAACAGTTTTAGCAATACAAACAGTTTTAGCAATAAAAAATAAAAAAAATCCCCAGCATATGTGCATAAAAAGTCCAAATTTTTTTGAAAAGTGAAAAAAATGTGTATAAAGAGAAAAACCCATGAAAAGTAAGTGTCCAAAATCAAAGTCCTAAAGTGTGTCCTTCTGGTGAAGAAAACGTGGTCTCAGCATTAACTGATGTGGTCCCCGTCCTTCACTGCACCCCCACTCGTGCTTACACTCACCGGACTGCCTAACCCCTGCAGGGGTAAAAGGCATCTGTATAAAATCCTGCGATGGCGAATCCAGGAAGCGATCCTCCGTCCGGGGGTATTTTATCCTTCTCTGATGTTGTAGTTTCCCCAATGATAAGCATCCATATGAAGTGAGGAAAGAAAAAACTCCTCTGCTACCACTTCCAGCAGTTTCCTCCTGTTTCCGAGGAAACTGCTGGAAGTGGTAGCAGAGGACTTTTTGGACTTTTTATGCACATATGCTGGGGATTTTTTATTTTTATTTTTATTTTTTATTGCTAAAACTGTTTGTTTGTATTGCTAAAACTGTTTTATTTGTTTGTATATTGGATTCCCTGTTTTTTTGCCCTTTCTCAACCTGTGGGCACATTCCCCTATACACATATAGATATTTGGTATATATTGAGATATTGGCACATATGCATATATTTTAGGAGCACGTTGCACCTTATTACATTACATCTGCCAGGTGTATTGTTTGCACTTTGATATACCTCAGCCCTCGCAACACATTGGTTACACGCACAATATTAATAATAGCTTGATTATATCATTTTTTACACGTATGTTCGTTTCTTTGCACTTGTACGAATCACCATTTATGCACATATAGCCGGACAGCGCCAATTCCCCTGTTCAAAGTATTTTACATTTTGGATTTCACCTAGGTGATTTTCATTTTTAGGGGGGCAGCAGTCCTTTCTTGTCTATATCCTCCTAAGCGCGGAATTACCGTCATACATTTATAGGACGGCGGAAGCGACGTCATTACGTCAGCTCCACCCACTTGTCTTAAAAGGCACAAATTTTTTTGTCTTTTTTTTTTTGCATTAAAGTCTAAATATGAGATCTGAGGACTTTTTGACCTCAGATCTCATATTTAAGAGGACTTGTCATGCTTTTTTCTATTACAAGGGATGTTTACATTCCTTGTAATAGGAATAAAAGTGATCATTTTTTTTTTTTTTAAAACAGTAAAAATATAAATAAAATAAAGTAAAATAAATAAGAAAAAAAAAATTTTTTTTTAAAGCGCCCTGTCCCGCATATGAAAACGGTGGTCAAACCACATATGTGAGGTGTCGCCACGACCGGTAAAGTGAGAGCAATAATTCTAGCCCTAGACCTCCTCTGTAACGCAAAACATGCAACCTGTAGAATTTATTAAAACGTCGCCTATGGAGATTTTTAAGGGTAAAAGTTTGACGCCATTCCACGAGCGGGCGCAATTTTGAAGCGTGACATGTTGGGTATCAATTTACTTGGCGTAACATTATATTTCACAATATAAAAAAAACTGGGCTAACTTTACTGTTGTCTTATTTTTTTATTCAAAAAAGTGAATTTTTTCCAAAAAAAAAAGTGCGCTTATAAGACCGCTGCGCAAATCCAGTGCAAAAAAAAGTATTGCAATGACCGCCATTTTATTCTCTAGGGTGTTAGAAAAACTATATATAAATGTTTGGGGGTTCTAAGTAATTTTCTAGCAAAAAAACCTGTTTTAAACATGTAAACACCAAAAATCCAAAACGAGGCTAGTCTTTAAGTGGTTAATTAAAAAAATATATGATATGTAATAGAAGAATATATTTTTTTGGTCTGCTCACGATGTTTAATGCCACATTTTTGTGTGTCTACTGCTGGTGGAATACTGTCAACTCTGTGGCTGGAGTTAGACCCCTTTCTGCGGGTGGAATAGTACCCCTTCTTGTGGGTGGAATGCTCCTTTCTGAGGGTTTGAATAGGTCCCTCTTTCTGGTACCGCACTGCTTACGAACACCAAAAGGGTGGTGTTAAATATTCTGCCTTTTTTTTTTGCAATATTTATCGCAAATTATTATTATTTTTTTAATGAATTGGACATTTACCACATGCGGTTTATCTTATGCAAATGAGTAACATGATACCCTTACCGCATGCGGTAAAGCTTAGTGAATTGACCCCAAGGTCTCTTTAACCATCGGCACGTTCCCGCGAATCGCCGTAGCTGTACGTTGGCCTTTCAAACAGCTCTAGCAGGCGCGCCCACTGCATGTTGGGGGACATGAGGCGTGTGGCCGGCGGCCACAATGTCCACTGGCCACGGGGGCATGAGAGCCAGAACGGGGATGTGTGTGTGTAAACACACACATTCCCATTTTGTCAGGAGAGGAGAGACAGATCATCTGTTCCTTCTAGCTAGGAACAGCGATATGGCTCCTCCTCTAGTAAGTCACATCCCCATACAGTTAGAAACACACCTAGGGAACACATTTAACTACTTGATCGCCCCCTAGTGTTAACCCCTTCCCTTCCAGTGACATTTACACAGTAATCAGTGCATTTTTATAGCACTAATCGCTGTATAAATGTGAATGGTCCCAAAAATGTGTCAAAAGTGTCCAATCTGTCCGCCGCAATGTCGCAGTCCCGCTAAAAATCACAGATCGCCGCCATTACTAGTAAAAAAAATTAAATAAATCTATTCCCTATTTTGGAACGTTTGCACAAAACAATCAATATACACTTATTGCGATTTTTTTTACCAAAAATATGTAGATTGGCCTAAACTGATGAAGAAATGTATTTTTTTGCTTTTTTTTTTGCATATATATTATAGCAAATTGTATAAAATCGTTTTTTGTTTTTTTTTCAAAGTTGTCGCTTTTGTTTATAGCGCAAAAAATAAAAAAACCACAGGAGGTGATCAAACACTACCAAAAGAAAACTCTATTTGTGGGGGAAAAAAAAAGGACGTAAATTTTGTTTGGGTACAGTGTTGCACAACCGCACAATTGTCAGCTAAAGCGACGCAGTGCCGTATCGCAAAAAATACACTGGTCATTAAGGGGGAAATTCTTCCGGTCCTTAAGTGGTTAAAAGGCCAAAGAAAATAACGCAGTGATTTGGGGAAGGAGCACACGTATATATTAAAAAACACTCACACTATTCAAAATTAAAAATATGAGACAAAGGTAGTTTGACAATTGAATTTAAAGTAGAACCCCAGCCATTCTCCCCCCCCCCCCACCCAAAAGAATTTTGTAGGAAATAAATTATAACACAGCCCATCCATTGTCAGGGCCCCCTCCCATCCCCTGCAGCAGCCGCTCACCAACATTTGGGAGCCAGAGCTGCAGGATTGAGTGACTGGACCAGATTAAAAATAGGTAAGTACACACTTTTTCATGCAGGATACGTAGGAGTAGGAAAAAGGGAACGTTTTGAAGAATAGACTTTTCTTCCACTTTAGGTCCCTGCATGCACACTATACAAACAGTATAAAATAGAACAATTTTCCTTACCACTGCACTGGCTGCCAGTTAGGAAGAAATGGACGAAATCCTGTTATACATTCAAATGCCAGGGTGCCAAAACTCCAGTAATCCACAGTGACAGTGTATTTCTGCTGTTCCAGTAATTCCGGGGCCTGAAAAATGAGAAGTAAATCACAAAATATTGAGGATGGGACTGAGCAACTGTGGGCAAAAAAAGCAGACAATGAGGTTAAATGGAGGAATAAGATGGGATTCTAACACCTATTTGGTTTTCATTGCCATCTGTGCCACTGCATCACCATATTTGTCCTGTTTACTATTAATCAGTGAAAGTGAAATTTTAAAAAAAATCCCAAATTTTGGGTTGTCCCCAGAAAAGTAATAGAGGGGAAATTTTCCAATTGGGACACCAATTCTGGTGAGTGGTGGTGGGGTATGCTAAAGTAATTCCCTTAATTTGCAGGGATTTCCTCTCACTTCTTGCTTTGGGTACGAGACAGAAAGTGATAGGAAACCTCCCCAATGGAACACAATGGAACAAAAAAAAAGAAAAAATTATATATAACAGGGGGTTATAACCTTATAACCCTTCCTTACTCTATAGTTCTACTTTAGTCATTAAAGAGGAAGTAAACCCTGATGGGTTTTACTTCCTCTTTTGCTCCGTGCAAACCCTGCAAATTAAAAGCATAATGGGCTAGTATGCATCGCATACTAGCCTATTATGTGACATAGGCCTGCAAACGAATCCCGCGCTGTCCCATGTGCAGGCTGCGTCCATCTTAGCCCCTCTTCCTCCTGGGGCCGCGGACTCCGGCTCTGTGACTGGCCGGAGCCGCGTGACATCACTCCCGCACATGCGCGCCGGAGCCGTCAGTCACGGCACACGATGGGGAAGAGACGGCACAGAGGTCCGTTTCTTCACAGCACATGCGCCGATGACGACATCGGCGCACTACAAGTGAAATATCTTCTAAACAGCGCACGTTTAGGAGATATTTCCACTACCTATAGGTAAGCCCTATCTTTTTCTTCCTAAATCCCCTTGAATCCCAGAGTGTTTTCTTCGTCTCTGCGATGTCTTGGTTCTGCACATTATATCTTTTTCACAGATTTGCTAAAAAGAGGTACATTGTTCTGTAATATACTTTTTGTGGGCAGAAGGTGTGCCGGCAGCACATATTAACCGGTTCCGGACAGCCTTACACACATTTACTGCGGCAAGGCAGCCTGGCTGCGCAAAATGACGTACTTGTATGTCGTTTCCTGCAGTGGTCACCGGTGGCCGGTCGTGCGCCGATTGGATAGAGATGGAGCCAATCAGCGGGTCCAGCGGACCCTATGTCCGCCGACCACCCACGATTGTTCCCGCGAGAGGCAGAATGGCGATCTGCCTATGTAAACAAGGCAGATCGCCGTTCTGACAGGGGAGAAGATGGAGATCTTGTGTTCCTGCTAAGCAGGAACACCGTTCTGTCTTCACCCAGTCAGACCATCCCCCAGTGTTAGCAAGCACCCCCTAGGGACACATTTAACCCTTTGATTGCCCCTGATGTTAACCCCTTCCCAGCCAGTGTCATTAGTGCAGTAGCAGAGCACTGATCACTATATTAGTGTATTAGTGTCACTGGTTCCCCAAAAAAGTGTCAAAAGTGTCAGGTGTCCGATTTGTCCGCTGCAATGTCACAGTCCTGTTAAAAAAAAAAAAAAAAAAAAAAAAAAAAAAAGCTGATCTCCACCATTACTAGTAAAAAAAATAAATAAAAATATCCCATCGTTTTCAGACGCTATAACTTTTGTGCAAATCAATATACACTTTTTTTAATCAAAAATATGCAGCTGAATACATATTGGCCTAAATTGGTAAGGAAATTTGATTTATCACTTTTTTTTTTATTGGATATGTTTTATAGCAGAAAGTAAAAAATATAGTTTTTTTTTTTCAAAATTGTCGCTCTTTTTTCTTTATAGCCCAAAAAATAAAAAACGCAGAGGTGACCAATACCACCCAAAGAAAGCGCTATTTGTGGGAAAGAATACATCAATTTTATTTGGGTACAGCGTTGCACGACCACGCAATTGTCAGTTAAAAGAATGCAAAAAATGGCCTGGTCAGGAAGGGGGTGGGTAAATCTTCCGGGGCTGAAGTGGTTAATCTCCGCATGTGTGCTCAGTATGGGGATAACGTTCTCTCCTGTGGAGTAGTTTATGAGTAGTAGGTTATGGAACACCCAGCTTATAGTCCGGGTTTAGCTCCACCTGATTTTCACTTTTCTGTACCGCTCAAAGACGCTTTAAGGGGAAAAATATTTTAATGCGTTAATGATGTGAAAGCAGCGGTGCGTCAGTGGCTATGCACTCAATCAAAACATTATTTGCTGATGGCATTAAAAAGTTGGTACAATACTGGGAAAATGCATTGCAAAGGAAGGTGATTATGTAGAAAAGTAATGTCATTTGTTTTTGAAATTCTTAATAAATAAATGAATTAATAAAAGAGAGTTTAAAAAAAAAAGTGTAAAAACTTTTTGAAGACTCTTTATATATATATATATATATATACATACACACACACACACACACACACACAAAATCAATCCCCATTTTAGGAGAGGTGTGTGTGCAGCGCATACACATATACACACTGTATTTATTTTTTTACACTTTTTTTCAATGGAGACCAAGTCAATAAGTGTAATAAAAAATCTGGTTGATCCTGTTAGAAATCCAGGGCTGTCCTGTGTCCTATGCACTCTGCTACATTATATCAATGAGTCTCTTCAAGCCCTTACAGTTCTCATCTTGGACCACAAAACAATCCCCCCCATGTTTGCACATAAGGAGAGGGGAAAGGAAACTGTAGTTTATCAAAGACAACTACAGGGCATGTCTGACACCATTTAATGAGATTTCAGTCAAGAAAAGGCACTATGTTGCCAACTCATAATAAAGAAATGAAAGGCAAGACACACACACACACACACACACACACACACACACACACACACACACACACACACACACACACACACACACACACACACACATATATATATATATATATATATATATATATATATATATATATATATATATATATATAGATATCTATATTTTTCCTTTTTTATAGGTGATGACATTATCTCAGTTTTCAGGGGCTTAAGGAGATGGTGGTGGAGAAACAGCCTTACACCGATCTTCCCAGTGAATGGCTGTGCAGGAAGTGGGGGGGCAGGGTGGGGTCCATGTCAGCAAAAGTCTGACCATCAAAGAATAGGCAGGCTTTTCTCCCAGCACAGATAGAAAACTGACAACACTGGGAAGAATGTGTGTCTATGTCTAATGTAGTCAGTTTTTATAGGAACGCAGAGGGACTGGCAAGATCACCAGGTTCTTCACACAAAGAAAGCAATAAAAACAGGACAATATACTTTTTAACACAAGTACATGGTAGAGCAGGCACATATCAGGTATATGAAATATTGGGGCAACATATTCTTCAAGAGCCGAGAGAATTCCTGCAGATAAGTTTTTTTTATGTACTTGCATGGATAAACCATGGTTAAATTTGCATTTTATTTCCGTAACTTACACTTAAATATTGTAACACAACCAGCCAATGAGAGGTACAGTAGGTGCAGAGGCAAGCAGGCATCTAGTCAATGCAAGTGAAAGTTGTCCCTCATTTATCAAGAGATTTGCAAGACATCTTGACCATGTAGTCATTAAAGCATTTGTAAATCCAACATTTCATATTCCTGATATGTGCCTGCTCTACCATGTACTTGTATGAAAAACTATCCTGTTCTCTTTGTGTTCCTGCCAGTACCTCTGATTTCCTATTAAAAACTGACCACACTAAACAGGTGAACAGTCAGTTTTCTAGCTATGCTAGGAACTCTGCCTGCTCTCCTCTGATGATCAGACTTATCCTGACACCCCTCCCCCCCTGCACAGCCTTTCACTGAGAAGATCCGTGTGCTGCAGCTTCTCCTCCCCCAGCTCTTGCAGCTGAGAACAGAGATTACGTAAACACTTTTTTTTTTATATCTATACACAAAGGTTTTGCATTCATTTCTATTTTAAACTGAATGGGTTGTTTTACAATGTGAGGGTTTACATACACTTTAAAGCTGTCTGCAACAGACCTGCCAGCAATTTTTACAGGAATAAAATAATACATATTAATAAACTTGTTCTAGGTCCAGTTCTCACCATCTCTTTGCAGTAACATTGAGGTTGATTTACTAAAACTAGAGAGTGCAAACTCTGGTGCAGCTCTGCATAGAAACCAATCAGCTTCCAGGTTTTATTCTCAAAGCTTAATTGAACAAGCTGAAGTTAGAAGCTGATTGGCTACCATGCACAACTGCACCAGATTTTGCATTTGCCAGTTTTAGCAAATGAACCTCACAGTGTGTGTGCTACCACAATATGCAGCAACACACATTAAAAGACATTGGTGCCTTGAGTTGCTACTTATTCTGAATAGCACCCTAACTCAACCTGCTGACAGATTTCCATCACGACCCACCAACTTCTAAAAACAGTGCATGCACATACATAGAGGGACATTACTCCTCATCTGCACTGTGTTTTCCTGCAACGTTCTTGAGAACACCATCAACCTAGCATTACTTCACATTTATTAAATTTATTAAATAAAAAATCCAAATAAGCCTCATTTTAACTAAAAACAGGAAGTCTAATGAGTTAAAATGTTTCCCAGTTTGATTTACTGTTTGATAAGGGCGTAAGCTATGAGAAATTTCTCTCTTCAAAAGGACCTTGCTGCGTTTTTATCTGGCTGGAGTCCATTATATAAATAACCAATCTAGTGTGTGTTTCCTTTCCCACAGAAGATGTGACAAACATTAGCAGACACATTTGCTTAAAGTAGAACTCTCTCTCGATCAGCATAGACTATTTTTAATCCTTATGCTGCTAGCATTAGTAAATATATTAGTAAAGTATAGCAATATTTGCTTGTTTAAAAAAAAAAAAAAAAAATTCTACTTTTCTTCAATTACTTCTTGGTTTCCATGTCTAAACAAATGATGCCATACATCCCAGGAGTCTTTCATCGGGAGGAGAGGTTTTCTCAGCTAAGCACACCCTCTTGCCTACGTGCCTAACCTAAGGGCAGATTCCAGAAGTAAAATGTTACACAAGTCATCTGCCGTTCGTCAAGATGTCCATGGCCAGAAATGCTAGGTGGCTTTTTTCAAAGTGATTTCTCAACAAAATAAAGCATGGATAGATGGGCGAGTTTGCTTTGAATATTAAAATGAATTCAATAGCATTTTGGTTTGTGATGCTCAAATGAAGTGTAGTTCCACTTTTTCCATTTACCAACTTATACCCATTCATTCCATTACTTCTTGTTTCAGATTTAATAACCATGCATCTGCCCCTGAAGAGCGAGCAGAGACTCGTGAAACGCGTAGGGCACCATTGATGCTCTTTATATGTTTATACTGCTGGGTACTTTTGTTTCGAGCATCATTGCGCACATTGTTTTAATTATGTATGTACAACTTTCTACCTCTTATGTATGTTATCTACTGATTCAGCAATTTCACAATGTATTTATTGTTGTTCAATGGATGTGTATGAAGAGCAATGAATTGATATTTGTTTTTTGCCTTGCTGTTAACTTGGCCACTATGCCGGGCAATGCACAATTATTGCTGTTCCCACTTGGTTATACAGCATTTGTAACCAATAAATAAATTTTATTACATTTTCTTGTGAACGTGTGCCTAATCTCTCCCACTTCAAATCAAAGTCCTAGGCTATCTGTCCTTTCTTGTAGTTCCACTTTAACCACTTACCCACCGCCTAACTGTAAATCTATGTCATTATATTGACGTTAAATACCAGGGTTATGGCAGCAGCTAGCTTTAAAAAGGGAAAGTGTAAAAATAAAAGGTAAAATAAATAAGTAAAAAAAAAGTAAAGTGCCCCGTCCCTCCGAACTCACCGCAGAAGCGACGGCATACATAAGTCGCACCCACATATGTAAATTGTGTTCAAACCACACACAAGCGTACTCAATTTTAAAGCATGTTAGCTATCCATTTACTCAGCGTAACATCCTCTTTCACATAATAGAAAAAAATTTAACTGGCTAACTTAACTGTTTCGTTTTTTAATTAAAACTTTTTTTTTTTTTAATGTGTTTAAAAGACCGATGCACAAATACAGTGCGACATAAAATATTGCAACAAATGCCATTTTTTTCTCTAGGGACTCTGCTAAAAAAAAAATTATAAAATGTTTGGGGGTTCTAAGTAATTTTCTAGCAAAAAATACTGTTTTTACTTGTAAACAACAAATGGCAGAAAAAGGTCTGGTCTTAAAGTGGTTAAAGTGGGGTTCCACCCAAAAAAACAAAAATACCTGAAAAAATTCTAAAAAACAAAAAAAAACAAAAAAACATTTTGATATTTTTTTTTTTTTTACTTGCCTCTAAATGCCTGTTGCTAGGTGGTCCCTCGTAGTCTGCCTCTTCCTTTGCCTGGGCTGGTGACATCACTTCCCCCTCGGCACAGGAAGGGCTCGGCTCTGCTCCCTCCCTCCTGTCAATCATCGGGACCCATTACAGGTCCCAGGTGATTGAGCGGCCAATCACGGCACGCGGCGCCGCTCGCGCATGCACAGTGGGTGCCAGGCTGTGAAGCCACAGCCCGGCGCCCACAGTTGAAATGCCGGCGCCGATGAGCGGAGGGGGGTGGGGGGACGAGCGGGGCTTCGATCCCCCCGCATCGCTGGACCCAGGGACAGGTAAGTGTCCAATTAAAGTCAGCAGCTGCAGTATTTGTAGCTGCTGACTTTTAATTTTTTTTTTTTTTTTAATGGACCCCCTGGGTGGAACTCCTCTTTAAGCAGTGCAAGGAGTGATAGTGATGAAAACTAAACTTAACAACCCACAGCAACCAAGACAAAGTTTACTATGATGACAGCTCTATAGTTACTATGGGTTACATTCATTCCACATCCCCTTTTTACATAGGAAGGCCTTGCTGAAGAAGTCTCCATTTGGCGCTATATAAATCCTGTATAATAATAATAATAATAATAATAATAAAAAAAAAAAAAAAAAAAACACACAATGAAAAACAAAAAACAACAAAAGAGTGAAAACACACTGATAGAAACCACAAGACAACCATGACCCAAGATGTCTGTGATAGTACTTTTATCCAGGTCATGATATATCATTTGTCACATTCAACTGGACCTGTTGTGTAATGTTGAAGACATAGCTTATCCAATCCACTTCTTCAGTAAAGCTTTTAGAATTGAAGAAGTGGCTTGGATAAGATACGTCATGTCTTTTTACATTACAGGACAATTCCAGTTGAATGTGACCAACTACTACTAGACATGACCCAGAACTTCAACTGATCTTCATAAAGTGACTTCACACATCTAAAGCCTAAAAGGGTCAAATGTTTTGGCCACACAGTACAGTACTAGCAAAATTCCAATAATCAATTTTCTACTTCAGGCTAAATAAAAGAAGTATCTGACGAGTTTCTCTCAGTCATTCAATCATTTTTAGTAAGAAGGCCCTTTTCACATTAGTCTAAGAACGTGGTTGCTTTCAGTGTATGTTTCGGATGATGGGTATTTCTGCCTTCAGAACATAAGTGCCTTTTGTTGTAAACAATGTCACTGTCCATCATGGAACTTCACTTAAAGCTGAACTCAGGGCATAAGAACTTTAAAATTTAAAGTGATTGTAAAGTCAAATGTTTTGAAAATAAACAAGCATGTTATATTTACCTGCTCTGTGCAATGGAAATGCACAGAGCAGCCCCGATTCTCCTCTTCTCAGGTCCCCTGCCGGCACTCCTGGCTCCCCCCCATTTTTTTATTTTTGTAATCTTTATTTTACTATTATGCTAAAAGCATAAACTTTCATAAAATAAAATAAAACAACAAGGACAACATAAGATACAGAGACCACAATACATGTGAATCACAGCAAATAGCACAAAAGCACCACAGCTCAAATGATAGACACAGGGGCATGCTAAGTATCCTGAACATGAAAACGAGCATGTCACCCTCTAAACTTGGGGTCAGATTGTTGGTGGGTGCGTCTCTATGAGGGGGATGGTAAATATTGTGGGGGCTGGCTCTAATGTCAAAAGCCTCCAAGGTCAACAGCTTAATGGGCCCCACTAAGAGAAGCATCCAGCAAGAACAAGCCCAGAAACATCAGGACAGCGAGAATATCAATTTGGGGTGCCCCTGAGTATTAAAATGCATGGCGTATATGTGGCATGTAAGACCATAACACACGTGGGGGGGGCAGTAGCAATAAAAAAAGGGGGTGGGGACAAAGAAGGGCATGTATGCCCGGGAGGGGGAGAACAGCGAGTACCTCAGTGAGAAAGTAAAACCTTGAAACATAAGTAAACGTATCTGGTCTGTATGCAAGGGTATTACATAAAAAACGTAGAAGAAACAAATACCGACCAGATCAGAACATATATTAATAAATAAATCAGGACATGAGTGGCAAAACTGTTACCAAACAACCAGGGATATAGCAGAAGAGCATGCGGCAGGGTCATAGTCGGCCCCCAGACCAGCAATTCTCACAGATGGGAAATACTATAACAAAAAGCTATGATGACCCAGAGGCCCTGGACATATAGCGCATCAAAAGTGGCCCAGACTGAATACAAATTTACTATAGCAATGGCTCCTCCTCTTCTCAGTGTGCCACCATAGGAAGCCCTTCCTAGTGTGGCACATCTGCAGGCTCGATCCCGAGCTGCACTGCCTGCATCCATACACACCTTGTCACAGGATGTGACTGACAGAAGCAGGAGCCTATGGCTCACGCTGCCTCAGCAAAGCCTGAGAGAGAGTGGGGAGCACTGCTATAGATGGGCACAGCGCTGCAACAAATGAGGCAAGTATAAGGGGGCATAATGTTACCTAAACATTTTTTACCTAATGCAGGAAATTATAAAAAAAGGTTTAGGCTTTAGAACCACTTTAAATATCTTTAAACCCTTAATGACATAGGGTAAAACAAATCACGCCTGAACTCAGTTTTGCAACCTTGAGAAAAAGATACAAATGTAGCTCTCTCTCCATTCAAAAACACAGGGGCGGGCTTAACAATCACTGTTCTCTGTGATAGCCAATCACAGCAATCAAATGATGGGGAAATGGGCATCCCCATTCCTGATTGTTAGTAGGAGCTCTCAGTGAGAGCTCAATCTCTGTGCTGGGCGCACGCTGTGGAGTGCATTTTCAACATAAACACAGTGACACATATATGCAGCCCCCCACACAAGACGACCCCCCTCCGTGAGGCCACATATACCCGTACAAGTGTTAACAGACACATAGGATAAAAAATCCACTTGGTGTGTACCCAAATGCCCTTACAAAACGCAGATATTACCTTGTAAAAATAATAGTGACATCACTGTGATGTAGATAGCCTGCACAAAGAGCACAGTTGAGGGAGGGACCCAGCAGGCCCACCCACTACAGGCTACATGCAGAAAACTACAGGAGGGGGTGAAGACCAGACCAGTCACCCTGCACAAGCAGAGAGAGAGCAGCAGTGACCAGTCTGTATTACAGGAAGCTCCTGCACAGAGGTAATGTTTTACACTGGATGACTACACTGATCTAGTAGAAATACAAAAAGCAAACCAAGATTCAATACCACATGACTCTTGTATTTGCTTATACTGGAGTTCAGTTTTAAACTCATAAGTGTTTATGGATTCTGTTCAGAATATGAAACAAATGATTCAATTTATTAAAAGGCACATCTGCGTCCCATTGCTCAGATACATCCTGGCATGCATTTGTGAATTTGGTTACTTACCAGATACTGTAAGGTGCCCACAAAGGAGGTGCACAAACTGCCCTGGTCCAGTTCCTTGGCATATCCCAGGTCTATTATCTTATGAATCAGCTAGAAATAAAAAAATATACATACATATAACAGCTGACAAAAAATAGAATTATTTTGATTCTTTGAAAAATGTATCCTGCCCTTGGAGGACTTTAATGCTTCTGAGGTGAACAGTAAAATTAACATATTATAATAGTATAATACCAGTTCTGGTATATTAGTATTCTCCATAAGGGATAGTGTGCATGGTTATTTTGAATCGGTGTTGCTGTTAGAGATTACTAAAACGCCCCATGCCCAAGCGATGGATTTGAGATTACTAAAACGCCCCATGCCCAAGCGATAGCTCCTGTTTGTGACACCTTCAGCAAGCACTTGACAAGCTTTTTTGATACTTGTCAGCAGTGGTGTCGCTAGGGGGTGGCTTTTGGGGCTATAGCCCCGAATCTGTGGCCCATAGCCCCAAGTCTCTGCAGGGGTCACCAAGGGGAGGGGAGGCTCTCTGGGGACCCTAATGTAAGGGGGGGCTCTCTGGGGACCATGATGCAAGGGGGAGGCTCTCTGGGAAACTCTGATGTAAGGGTGGCTCTCTGGGGAGAGAGATAGATAGGATAGATATACACAAACATACATATTACTGTATATACATGTGTATGCCCGCCCAAGCGTATGACTTTCTTTACTACGCTGCTATGGGCTCTAGCCCCAGATCTTTTGTAGACCTAGCAACGCCCCTGCTTGTCAGCAACAAGCTGGGGTTTATTTACCAAGGTTGGAGAGTGCACAATCAGGCTCACTTCTGCATGGAAACCAATCAGCTTCCAGGTTTTATAGCCAAAGCTTAATTGAACAAGCTGAGGTTAGAAGACGATTGGTTTCTATGTAGAAGTGAGCCTAATTTTGCACTCTCCAGCATTAGTAAATAAACCCCACTACATCAGCCATTCCTCCAGAATCATACAAAGACAACAACAACAACAGAGACCTATGCAATGCAAAGTATCCACAGACTTGCATAGTGCCGCTTGCAGCATCCAAATCACAGCAACCCAAAGCAATGGAAATGCACATGTGAATGACTACTAACATTAATTTACAAGTTAAACATAGCATTTGGGAAGCGTTTTCATTTCTTTCAATCGCTTACCAAACACCTGTGAACACACGTTAAAAGTACCCCTATAGGTGAAATTCCCTTTCATGATCAGCTAAGCACTGTGCCACGTCAACCTACCCTGCTCTCCCCTTGCTGCAGCACAATGTTTTCTGGCTTCAGATCTCTGTGGATTATTCTGTTCTCATGGAGATATCGAAGAGCCGAAGCTGTAAAAATAAATAAATAAGCAGAAAATGTGTAATACTGCAATAGTAATAAAAAGGAAAAAAAAAAGGAAGAATCACACAAGTGTGCACAGGTTTACCATTCTGCCCTACTTCAAGAACGGACAAGGATTAAACTATATCCTATTCAGGGATGTCATGAGAATGCTAGTGCTTTTCTATTTAGTGATCTATATTATTCTGTTTGCAAATGGGAACTGTCCCCCATATGTAGTTGTGGCATGTGCTTTACCATGTGCACACAAAACAGCACAAGTGCCTCATGGAAGGCACACCGAGAAATATATTTATATTATTATAAAACCCAAAATTTAAAGTTGTCACCACAGCGAGGTAAGAGAATATGAGAAAGTCTTTCAGTGTAGACACTCGTTCCGGTGACAGTTGTCTAAAGTGGGATTTTTGCATTTTGGAGATCTTCGTGGAATGCCTTCAGGACAGGATAAGAACGGTAATCTCTCCAGAAGGACACAGGTATTTTATCCAAATTTACAAAAAAAGTTCTGTCTACTCCCATAAGAACCGGCAAATAACCCACATGAACCTTGCATAAATGTTTTTGCCCTTTCACTATATTTAAGGTGATCACAGAGTCCATCAAAGTATAAATAGATATATAGAATGCTAGAAGGATATACGAAGCAACTCACAGAGCTGTGCATCTGTCCCTGTACAGATCTAAACACCGGCATGTGCAAGAAAACCAGTGAAGTCACTGCGTCCGTCCAGGCTGTAATGGATTTTGACAGGCTGGCTGCAGTAACAAACACCTGTCATTTCACAAGACCCTCCGCACAAGTCTATACACCTAGAAAATAATGGCTTATTTTATGTACGGCTTATTTTATGTACGACCTGCAGTTCCCAGTTTACTTAACCCGCTGGCCCTGTAAGGGGTTTGGCATTCCAGAAGGGGGGTGGGGCAGGGCCTGTGACCACTATGATTGTCTGTCATGCGATGGAAAACTCCCGATCACAAGAAGCGATCAGGAGCTTTTCCTGAGCTGCCAGTCACCGTGTCGGGGGGGCGCGCTCTCAGCACAGCTCTATCGGCCCTAATGCATACAAATATGCGGCCCCATGGCGCCTACGGGTTAAAGTGGTGGTAAAGTCAGGTGGATGATTTTTACCTACAGGTAAGCCTAGAATAAGGATTACCTTTAGGTACAGTAAATATCTCCTAATCGTGCACTGTTTAGGAGTTATTTACTTTAGCAGCAGGCGTTGACGTCACCGGAGCATGCACACTGTGCCCAGAAGGAAGACTGGGTGAAGATGGAAGCTCCTACATCGGTGACAGTGCGCCGCTGGAGTGCCTCAATTTCTGGTAAGTCCGTAATAATGTGCTAATATGCAGTGCTTACTAGTACATTATGACTTAAACCGCCCAGGGCCTATTTTTTTTTTCTTTGCAGTTTACTACCACTTTAAGTCAGCTCAATGAGCAATAAATGCCAATTGGCTTGCTGTAGTTTGTAGGTGGCTTTTTATTTACTAAATAAGCCAGTAGCTGTATACATTGAGAACGATACTCACAAATATCAGTCAGGAGAGTAAGGATCGCTCCTTCTTTCAGTCCACAACAATTTTCATATTGATTCAAGTGCTATATAGAAGTAAAAATCAATCAATGCAAGAAAAATACAGGAAAATTTAATTTTTTTCCACTGCCTGCATACTGAAAGTTATTATACACTCTGCTACATCACATGTTTTATGTGGGCAGGTTACACCCTGAAGTATGTTCAGCAAGCACAATTTAAAATTATGAAGACATCTACTATTGTCCTCTGCAGCCTAAAGACTGACAGACTGATCTAGTATTATCTGTGCGCAGTACACTTAAACTGATGAGATGTCATTTTTCTAGCACAGGAAAAAAATGGAAGCTCCAGAATGGCTGCTATGACCAAGCAACACAAAAGTAGCAACTGCTCCAATCAATTTATAATTAGCTTTTTAAAATAAGGTGCACATGGAAAGGCCAGATATGCAGGGAGTGAGCCCATTCCTTTTTAACCACTTCAATAAACGGGCACCACCTTTCTGTCCAGGCCGATTTTCAGCTTTCAGTGCGGTCATATTTTAAATGACAATTGCACGGTCATGCAACACTGTACCCATAAGAAATTGTTAACATTGTTTTCACACAAATAGAGCTTTCCTTCTGGTGGTATTTAAATCACCACTGGGGTTTTTATTTTTTGCTAAACAAAAAACTGAACATTTTGGAAAAAAAAAAATAAAAATTAACACGAGGTTTTCTTCACTTGTGTTTTAAAATTTTGCAATAAATAATCTTTCTTCAAAAAAATTTAGGTCAAAATGCATTTTGCTACATTTCTTTGGTGAAAATAACCCAAATCAGTGATTATTTAGTCTGTAGGAAAGTTATACAGTCCACAAACTATCATATATATTTGTAAAGTGATCAATCCTGATGTACTGACAGCCCATCTCATTTCTTGAGACCCCAAAACGCCAGAACAGTACAACTACACGTGTGCAATACCATACACGCTGCATGCACATGGAACAGAGGGACCTTGATGAGGCAGTATGGTTTCCACATATGATTGCAAATGTATGCAACAAAACCCTTTCTGATGCAAATTGTTAAAACAATGTATTTTTTTTTTATGCTGGTTAGCTAGTATAAGTGTTGGGAAATTTTGCATTGTATGGTTGCTATGAGCAATTGCACTAAATATTCTCAACTTCAGTGTTAATACAAGGGATAGTGTGTTATGGACTAAATGTAGAAGCACAAATGTCCTAGCAAGTATTTGATGACATACATTTTCTAACAAATAGGTATATGTAAGCTACATGTTGTATTACCTACCTTGCGCAAGTCTCCTCCCAAGCAGAACTCCATCGCCAGAAGAGGAAGATCATTGGGTGCCAGCTTCTGTAAACCTTCAGGCACCTCACGGGCAGAAACCACATTCTTGTGATTCAGTCTGAAACATATATACAGTAGTAATATATAGTAAACTAGATATATGGATCAAAGAAAAGGAAAACACACAAAACTGTGCAAGATTTATATATATAAAAAAAGAAACAGATAGAAACAGGAGAGAGATGGTCACGAATGAGAAGGAAAACATTCACCACACATATATGGCTATACTAGCCCTATTAGTAGCTTTGTCAGTTGGAACTCCATTGCTTTGTGCACACCAACCAAAACATGTCAGCTAAGGGTGGAGCATCAGTGAAAAGAGAGGGGTTGATTTTAAGAAGGTGTAAACCTTGATCACCTAGCAATGTGAATTTCAGTAATTGAAGATGTGTTCATTTTGAATACCAAACCATGTGCTAGCGGTATAGTTTGTCGATTTTTGAGGAAAATAATGAACTTAATCAATTTTGGAATAAGGCTGTAACATAACAAAAATGTGGAATACTTTCCGGATGCACTGCATCTGCAGCATGATTAAAATCTGAATCCCAAGCAAGCAGCTCCCCCATTCTGGCGCCCTAAGCTGCCTTATGCTCACACTGTCCCTGGCTTGGCTCTCTCTTAGGGTGGGTTCACACCTATGAAAATTGGATGTGGCTTTCCCCGCAACCAATTCGCATGACAGGAGATTGTGACCAGCTCTCTATAGAGCCGGTTCACATATATCGGCTGTGGAGCAGCTGTGCGTCTTTGGCTCTGTTTAAGGGCCGAATTCAGCCAAAAATTTGTCCCTGAAACGGAGAACAGGGACGCACCAGACCCCTTCTGCAAGCCACATCCGTATAAAGACAGATAAACATTGATATATGATAGAGATAGAGCTATATGATAGAGATAGAGCTATATGATAGAGATAGAGCTATATGATAGAGATAGAGCTATATGATAGAGATAGAGCTATATGATAGAGATAGAGCTATATGATAGAGATAGAGCTATATGATAGAGATAGAGCTATATGATAGAGATAGAGCTATATGATAGAGATAGAGCTATATGATAGAGATAGAGCTAGAGCTATATTATAGAGCTAGAGCTATATTATAGAGAGAGAGCTATATTATAGAGAGAGAGCTATATTATAGAGAGAGAGCTATATTATAGAGATAGTGCTATATTATAGAGATAGAGATATAATTTAAACCTATTTAAAACAAAAACAAAAAAAACTAAGTAACTGACTTCAGTGAGAAATGTAATTATTATCCACTCAAAATTGATATTTCAGGTTTGCAGGACCCCCCATCATGCATATATAATACAAGTCTAACAGGAACTACAATGACAACATATGCCCACCAGTTTTAAGGCAGCTTTTAGGACCCGCAAGTGGTTGTCGTTGTGCAATTTTTTACATATGTACTGTACATACTGTATGTGTTTATACATATGCACATATATACAATGCCAATATTTTGGAACTTCTGCAGCACAGCCCTTGTTATAGAATAAAAAAAAAAAAAAAAAAAAAATAATAATATAGAGTAGCACAGCCAAAAACAAATACAAATGAATCAAGTCCAAGTAATACAAAATTCCACCGTTGTGTAACTTTCAGTGACAGTTCATAAATTTCCAGTGACTACCACCTCTAGCTGGAATGCCTGCTCAACTCCAAAAGTTGACCCCACTAGAAAGTCACACACGCCTGTGATTCAGTCCCTCGGGGAAAAAAAAAAAAAAAAAATACTCCTCCTCCTGGTGTTCCTGGACAAGACAGACCTCCTCCTGGGTTCTCACTATGTAGACCCCACTGTAGACTCACACACGCTTGGTGTAATATCCCTCAGGATTTTTCGGGAACACAAATCCTCATCACAGTGCACCTAGACAGCTCAGACCTCCTCCCAGGATCTTATTCAGTCATGTGTGGCCATATAAAACAAAGGCATACCATAGTGTTCTCTGCTAATAACATTTATGAAAACTATAACTCGGGGATAAAATACATCCAAATGTGAAAAACATGCTCATCATAAGAGTTGAGTGTACAGGTGTCCACACTCGTGTGATGATTGATGCTAAGGTAGAAGTTTATTTATTCCTCTCATTTCTGATGGCTCCTCACCTGCTGAAGAAGCTCATCAGAGAGCGCAACACGTACAGGTGTGAGGTGCCATTATTCAAGGAGTTTTTTCCGTTTACATCATTATTGACGATATGCATGTTTTTCACATTTGTATGTGAGTATTTTATCCCTGCGTTATAGTTTTAATAAATGTTATTAGCAGAGAACACTATGGTTTGCCTTTGTTTTATATGGCCACACATGACTGAATGAGATCCTGGGAGGAGGTCTGAGCTGTCTAGGTGCACTGTGATGAGGATTCGTGTTCCCGAAAAATGCTGAAAGTTATTACACTAAGCATATGTGGCTGTACAGTGGGGTCTACATAGTGAGAACCCAGGAGGAGGTCTGTCTTGTCCAGGAACACCAAGGGGAGTTGTTTTTCCCGAGGGACTCAATCACAGGCGTGTGTGACTCCCGTGGGGTCAACTTTTGGAGGTGAGCAGGCATTCCATCTAGGAGGTGGTGGTCACTGAAGTCATTGGAAATTTATGAAAATTATTTATTTATGAAATTTATGAACTGTCACTGAAAGTTGCACAATGGTAAAATTTAGGTTTTTTTGGACTTGATTTATTTGTATTTGGTTGCGCTACACTATATTTTGTTTTATGTGATATATTGAGAGTCACATGTGGATAAACTCTAATGCCCCGTACACATGAGCGGAAATTCTGCCAGCAAAAGTCCGATGAGAGCTTTTGGTCCGAAAATGCGACCGTGTGTATGCTCCATCAGACTTTTGCTGGCAGAATTCCAGCCAGCAAAAGATTAAGAGCATGTTCTCAATTTTTCTGTCAGAAAAAGCTCCGATTTGAAATTCCAATCGTCTGTACCAATTTTGACGCGCAAAATTCCTACGCATGCTCGGAAACAATTCGACGCATGCTCGGAAGCACTGAACTTTATTTTCTCGGCTCGTCGCAGTGTTGTAAGTCACCGCGTTCTTGGCGGTCGAAAGTTCAGCGACCTTTTGTGTGACCGTGTGTATGCAAGCCAAGCTTGAGCGGAATTCCGTCGGAAAAACCATCCAAGATTTTTACGACAGAAATTCCACTCGTGTGTACGCGGCAAAAGTGTTGTGGGCAGCAATCACATTAAGCCCATCAGTAAGTTAATTACATTGATTAGTTAATTTGCATTTTTATATTATATTGAATATTGTGCTGATTATATATTTTTTTTCACTTATTATAGCATAGGTACAGACATAACTGTAAGGAAATCTCATCAACGAGAAAAGCTAAGCTGCTGCTTTAGCCCCCAGGAGCCCATCCAGAACTCAAATTATATTCCACTTTTTGTTGATGTTTTCGGGCCCTTATCACTGATTGCTTCTTGCCTACTGAAGCAAAACAGAGTTGAAATGATTTAATTCTTTTCAAAAAATGTATTCACACAACTCAAAACTTCATGTTTGCCAAACTTTGACATGTATGGTAAGAGATGAGAAACTGAAGCCAATCTCACTTTTTCATAATCTGAATTTCTAAGCACCATCTCTCTTTATTCTTAGGACTCAGCTCCTGTCGACATTGTTTGATGGCCACTTCTTCACCAGTTTCCTGTGAAGAAATACAAAGTAGAGGAGATCAGAAATTAACAAAGGGCGAGAGTAGGGCAAAAAAAAGCGAGATTGGAAGAAATGACCACCATAACCGGATATAATTAGAAGAGGACCAGAAGGTAAGAAAAAAGTGAGAGCAAAGAATGAGGAGGAGGTCACCGTATTCACTTTGTCCATTGTGATGATAGGTTCCCCACCTCTCCTACCCCATTTTCCCTCCCCCTTTTTTATCCTCTCCTTTCTCTTCTTCCTTCTGCCCGATCTCTAATTCTAATCCCTCATACTGTATGGATCATCGTGCCCTAGATGTGTTTTGTCTGTACTGCAGCACGCAATAATCCATTGTTGTGAGTTCCTTTTTATTCTCCTCCTAGTCTGCAAAATCATGGGTTTCCACCTGTTAACTAATTTGATTTGTATTTTGTAGTCAAGACACACTCGGTGGTGAATATTTTTGTTCCATGAGAACATGTCTTGAGGCCCTGGGCCCAGTTCATACTGGTGTGGTGCAGGAACCACAAGTGTTTTGGACAGGAATCGCACCGTATTTCTGTTAACCGCTTCAGCCCCGGAAGATTTTACCCCCTTCCTGACCAGAGCGATTGCGATTCGGCACTGCGTCGCTTTAATTGACAATTGCGCGGTCGTGCAACGTTGCACCCAAACAAAATTGACATTCTTTTTTCCGCAAAATTAGAGCTTTCTTTTGGTGGTATTTGATCACCTCTGCGGTTTATTTTTTGCACTATAAAACAAAACAAAAAAAAAGCAAGAGCGACAATTTTGGAAAAAAAAAAAAAAAAAAAAAAAAAAAAAAAAAAAGCATTGTTTTTTACTTTTTGCTATAATAAACATCCCCCAAAAATATATAAAAAAAACAATTTTTTTCCTTAGTTTAGGCCGATATGTATTCTTCTACATATTTTTGGTAAAAAAAAAAAATATATATATATAATAGCAGTAAGCGAATATTGATTGGTTTGCGCAAAAGTTATAGCGTCTACAAAATAGGGCATCTGCGATCTGCAATTTTTATCGGGACTGCGACATCATGGCGGACACGTCGGACAATTTTGACACATTTTTGGGACCATTGGCATTTTTACAGTGATCAGTGCTATAAAATTGCATTGATTACTGTAAAAATGTCACTGGCAATGAAGGGGTTAAGTGTGTCCTAGTGTGTGTTCTAACTCAAGGAGGGATGAGACTGTGCAGGGGAGAGGACAGATCGCTGTTCATACTCTGTGGCCACAGGGCGAAGCGACGTTACATAATGTCGTTTCTCCCAGCCGTGCCATTCTGCCGCAGTACAACTGCGGCGAATAGTCGGCAAGTGGTTAAAGAAAGAAAAATAGGTGGAAAAGATAACCATAGGGCACGAGCAGAGTAGGAGATCAGTAGAGGATAGGGCCTTATTTACACAGAGCATACTATACTGTACATCCATGCAAGGCCATGTTTACCTACAAGGGAATGCACATGTTCCATGCATCCCTGTACAGGCAGTCCCACTGATGTCAATTGGGACACAGCCACTGTTTCCAAACATGACATCCACATGGGTACGGGTAAGTGCTCCCAAATTCACACTGTTCATTCAAGTACATTCGATCATGTGCGCTCGATCAGCGGAATATAAAGAGAGTGGGTAATTAGAACTCTCTTTCACATCACACAGATGTCATATTGGGACACAATGGCCGTATCCATGCAGCCAATTGACATCAATGGAACTGCCTGCGCGAGGAAGCACGGAACACATGCATTCCTTTGTACGTAAACACGGCCCTTCACGGACATACCGTATAATACGCCCTGTGTGAACAAGGCCTAAGAATAAGACACCATTCACAATTGTAATTAGCGGCAGACTGAATTCCTGCAGAAGACTCGGCGGGCTGTATGCGAAAAGCTGCATGACACAAGCTCTATCCAAGGTCTAGTTCACACCTATGCATTTAGTGAAATTTTCAGTTTTGCAGAAACACACTACAGTCCATTTAACATGGTTTCCTTTGGATGTAGTTCACATCTGTGCATTTTATGGAAAGGGCCAGGGAATTTTTTCTAGTTTTTGGTTCAATAGACTGCAATGGATGAAAAGCATGTATTGAAAAACGCAAAATGCACCTGCAATATGCAAACTGCAACCTGCATTGGTGTGAATCCGGCCTAAACAAATGACTGGCTGCCAGTGCCTGCAGTTGTTCCAATGTAATCAGGGATGCAGTGATTACCTGTGAATGAATGCCCCTGGATGCAAACATGCTGGATGCAAACATTTGCTGCAGGTTTGATCTACCACAGGTGATTGCTGAACTTCTGAATACATGCAAACCGATGCAAATGGCTGAAGGTTCTGTCAGCCTCTCACTACGTTGTATAGAGCTTCCAGTCTGCAGCTGTTTGCGTAAACCCCACTGAGTCTCCTACAGGAATTGGCAGTGTGCCCCTAATCGCAAGAGTGAATAAGTTGTAAACATTAAAGCCGGACATAGACTCAGCAGGGACCGGCCGAGATTCTAACCATGTATGGACAGGCTGAAAGTACCCAAGTTGATGGATCGATCAACTTGGGTACAACCAGCCTGTCAGGTTTTACATGCGGTTATTGCCAGCAGATATTGTAGCCGCTAGCAATAGTTACTGTGTTCTCCCGGTGGGGGAAGCCATCCCTGCCGGGAGAACACAATAGTTCCACAGGAGAGAATACCCCCATCAAAACAGCCAGAATCGACTGACTGTTATTGGGGGAATCTATGGTCAGTTTAAGGCTGGGTTTTGTGGTTAATGGTGTGATTTTATCCAAAAGATGCATGAAATATAGTATAGGACTAAAAAAAAAAAAAAAATCTGAAAAATGTTGCCACATTTGTCCCTACCTTATTATGCCAGCGAAGGACATAACCAAATCCCCCGGTCCCCAGACGCTCCTTCATCTCCCAGGGTCCACAGGTCTGTGTTTGTGAAGGCGGAGGCCAGCTGGTCCTACACTGGGGCACATCCTAAAAATAAAATGATACCAATAATACTGTTAGTACAGCAGAGAAACAATATTAACATACACGTGCAATACCGGTAGGATTCACCTGGAAATAAAAGTTGACATATGTGAGAGACACCACTCACAGCTTTTCCCAATTTATGGGAATCAAACGTTCATGTTTTCATCTAAAAATTCAACTTATAATGGTGGTTATGCAGCGAACCACACAGGGGAAAAAAAGGCAGTTTGGTAGACAATGGCGTAACTAGAACCTTGAGGGCTGCGATGCAAGAAACCATTAAGGGCCCCCCTGACCCCCAGCCAGGGCACTTCCCTCCGAGCCGGGTGGTGGAAAGCCAGAGCCCAGTCACAATTATGACCTTTGTGACCCTGGGAGTTCTGCCACAAATGTCAGTGTAGTTTTGTTTTTTTTTTTTACAAGGTGGTTGTAACTATAAGCACAAGTACATAAGTGCGCATACTGGCTGAAATGTTTCGCTAAATAAGCAATAAGTCCACAAATAGTTCAAGGGTTAATCATGGCAGATCAATGGCAGCTGCTGTCCTCAGAGAGCTGGCTCTGTGCTTAGGCAAGAATGTCGTAGTCAGAGTCTCTGGTGCAATTTCTACGCAAATCGGCAAAACTGGCTTTGAGGGATGTTAATGACCCACCTGGGATGGTGGCAGCTATCGTAGTGTATAAAAGAATTGCCTGCAGTGGGTTTGGCGATCAAGAAAGTAAATGGTTGGACTTGTTTACAGGGAAAACAGAGACAGAACTCCCAATCCCTAAATAACAGACCAAAAAAATAAAGAGGGAGATAGGTCTCTCTCTAATAAAATGGGATTTTAAAGGGGAGAAAATGTGTGTCAAAAGTGAGCCAATCCAGCGATGGTTAATATAAAAGTATAAAATTTTTATTTAAACATATTTAAAATATACATTACAGAGTTTGCAATCAAACGTCAGGATGACCATGCAATAGCTCGTGTTCAGAGAATATATATGATAGCCAGCCAACATGTTTCGCATATACTTTGCTTCGTCAGGGCATTAGGGACATCGTTGATTTTCTCTAGATTGCATACAAAATATAAGTAATTATTATAATTATCAATAACCATCGCTGGATTGGCTCACTGTTAACAGACACATTTTCTCCCCTTTAAAATCCCATTTTATTAGAGAGAGTCCTATGACCCTCTTAATTATTTTGGTCTGCAGTGGGTTTGATAAAATTCTTTGCGTATATTATTCCATTGTCATGACAGAGTTCAAGATCTAGAAATGCTAGCGTATTGGGATCAGCCACATGAGGATAAGCTCAGGGTGTTGAGATTGCAATATTGCACGAAAGTAACAATGTCATCAAGAGTGCCATCCCAGATGATTACTATGTCGTCGATATATCGACCATAGTACATCGCGTGGGCGGCAAAGGGGTGGTCAGCTGCGAGATACAAGTTTTCCCAGTATCCCATCATAAGGTTGGCGTAACTGGGGGCAAAATTGGCCCACATAGCTTTGCCGTTGATCAGTAGGTAGTGCGTGCCTTCTGACTCAAGATAGTTGTGGTTAAGGAAGAATGTTAGGGCCTCAAATGATAAAATGGGCTTGCCGTGAGTTGGTATGAGGGTCACTGGCCATAAAGTTTTCAACGGCACGTACTCCTACATCAAGAGGAATGGATGTGTACAGAGATGACACATCCAGGGACAACCACCAATAGCTATCTTCCCATTGGTACGGTTTAAGCATATCTAGTAGATGGGGTCCATTGCTGCTACTATTGGATAACGTCACTAGTAGCTGCTCTATATACATTGACCAATATCTCCAACCTCTGGCAAAAAACCTCCCCTCATATATACGTGATGGACTGCAGCTTTCCATCTCTGCATAGAAAAACGGATCCGGATCTGAGGCTTCCCTACGTACCACTGACACACAGATGAGCCTTTGTATTTCCTGTTTACTAGAAGTGTGATTTTATCTGTGCCATTAAAAGCTGTCTTTAATACTACACTAAGGTGGGGCTTCTTTATCTTTTTTTTTTTTTTTACAATATTTGTTTCTTAATTTTTACCATTTCCTTTAGGATCCCAGTTGGGGGGCTTTGGTGAGATATCAGGGTTCTAAACAGACCTCTGATGTTTCACCTCTGAGTAAGAGAAAGGAAAGAGGACACAGCCCTCAATCTCCTTCTCTGCAACTTCAGCAGCACAGAATGAATGGACAGGAATTGCTCTGTACAGAGCTTCCCATTCAATCACAAACTGAAGCCTTAGCAAACACAGTTTACTATGTTTCAGTTATGAATGGACAGAGTCATTGATCAATACGGATCACCGACTCTCCATTCATTCAGAAAAGGAAGGGGCCGGAAAATTACACATTTACTGGCCCCTTACCCATTTTCCATCCTGACAGCAGCCGGTGGAAGAGGGGAGGCAGAGCTGCGGGGGATGGGGGGGGGGGCAAGGAAAGAGCACAGGGGGGCTGAAGAAAGAAGCTGGATAGGAGAAGCAGTGGGGATGGCTGCATATAGAGGAACCGATCTCTCCATTTTCCTCCTGCAGCTGCTAAATGCTGGCTTCTCCTCCTTTCCCTCCAGCAGGCATTTAGTGGCTGCAGGGGATCAGCTCCTTTATATGCAACTGCCCCAACCTCTCCTCCTATCTAGGCCTACAGGGGGGGGCCGCATGGGACCCCTGCAGCATGAGGTCAGGTCGCAAATTGCGATCCCTGTAGGTACGCCCCTGATGGTAGAAGAGAAGTACCTCATACATAAATTAAACATGTTAAACATGTTTTAAAAATGTTTAATTTACATTGTCCCTTCTATTTCTGTATGACAGAGGTGGCCCACGATGCTCTTTGATGTGGTCCGCCACCTCCTGCTCTGGGATGGCGGGTCACCAAGCCCAAATCATGGGTTCCCAACCCACCATCCCCGAGCAGCGGAGCCAGCGGTAGAGAAAGCATGTGGCTGCAGTAGAGAGCAATTGAGAGCCAATACGTCCGGTATAGTGCCAGCTCCTGTCACAGGCAGAGTGATACCAAAACGCACTCCACCTGGGACACCAGCCGCCAACGATGCCCGCAGTACCAACCAGTCATATTCACTCAGGAGGACAGCCAGCAGTAGGGCTGGGGAAAAAAACGATTTAAATCTTGAATCGAGTTGAGAGGTCAAATCGATTCAAAATTTAAGCAAATCTACTTTTTTCGATTTTTTTTTTCACCGCGCTGGTCCCTAGGAGCTGCGGGCAGGAGTTTTTAGGCGAGGCCGCGGCTTCGGCCTAGTCCGCGAGGCCAGACGCCGTGGACTAGGCTGAGTGCCGCGGCCTCGCCTAAGAACTCCTGCCTGCAGCTCCTCGGGACTGGCGCGGTGTCCACAGAAAAAAAAGCAAAAAAAACCCTTGATTCAAATTGTGAATCGAGTTTTTTTGGAGGAAAATCGCAGATTTTTTTTTTTTAAGAAAATCTCTCAGCCCTAGCCAGCAGTACCTACCAGCCATACCCACCCTGGAGGAGAGCCAGCAGCAGCCGCCATAAATACCCGCCCTGGGGGACAGTAGCAGCCACCAGCCACACCCTCCCTAGGGCAGCAGCAACCGCCAGCCATACCCATCTGGGGGACAGCAGCAGCTGCCAGCCACACCAGCCGCCAGCCATACCCGCCTGGGGGACAGCAGCAGCCGCCAGCCATACCCGACTGGGGGACAGCAGCAGCCGCCAGCCATACCCGCCTGGGGGGCAGCAGCAGCTGCCAGCCATACCCGCCTGGGGGGCAGCAGCAGCCGCCAGCCATACCCGCCTGGGGGGCAGCAGCAGCCGCCAGCCATACCCGCCTGGGGGGCAGCAGCAGCCGCCAGCCATACCCGCCTGGGGGACAGCAGCAGCAGCCGCCAGCCACACCAGCCATACCCGCCTGGGGGACAGCATGAACAGAAGGTGGAGATAGAGAACAGCAGGATCAACCAGGTTTTTTTTTTTACAGAAAATGAATTTCATAGTGACTGACTATGAACAGCATGTAATACACCATTTAGGCTTCATGTACACGGGACGTTTTTATAACCTCTCCTGAATGATTTAACTTGACAGATAGTAACCCACGTTTAAAACATCCACTTTGCCACGTTTTGAAAAAAAAAAAAAAAAAGTTTACATTTTTTCTCAAAATAGCCAAAAATGAAAAATGCCTGTAAACGAAACGTGGGCACAGAAGAATCTAATGACACTGAATCTCAAGATCTGGGGCACAGGAGAATCCCAACACCCAGGGAACAGAGGAATCGAATGACATGGAATCTCAACACCCGGGGCACCAAGGAATCCCAACGCCCGGGGGAACAGAGGAATGAATCCCAACGCCCGGGGGAACAGAGGAATGAATCCCAACGCCCGGGGGAACAGAGGAATGAATCCCAACGCCCGGGGGAACAGAGGAATGAATCCCAACGCCCGGGGGAACAGAGGAATGAATCCCAACGCCCGGGGGAACAGAGGAATGAATCCCAACGCCCGGGGGAACAGAGGAATGAATCCCAACGCCCGGGGGAACAGAGGAATGAATCCCAACGCCCGGGGGAACAGAGGAATGAATCCCAACGCCCGGGGGAACAGAGGAATGAATCCCAACGCCCGGGGGAACAGAGGAATGAATCCCAACGCCCGGGGGAACAGAGGAATGAATCCCAACGCCCGGGGGAACAGAGGAATGAATCCCAACGCCCGGGGGAACAGAGGAATGAATCCCAACGCCCAGGGGAACAGAGGAATGAATCCCAACGCCCGGGGGAACAGAGGAATGAATCCCAACGCCCGGGGGAACAGAGGAATGAATCCCAACGCCCGGGGGAACAGAGGAATGAATCCCAACGCCCGGGGGAACAGAGGAATGAATCCCAATGCCGGGGGAACAGAGGAATGAATCCCAATGCCGGGGGAACAGGAATGAATCCCAATGCCGGGGGAACAGAGGAATGAGCCCCAACGCCCGGGGGAACAGAGGAATGAATCCCAATGCCGGGGGAACAGAGGAATGAATCCCAATGCCGGGGGAACAGGAATGAATCCCAATGCCGGGGGAACAGAGGAATGAGCCCCAACGCCCAGGGGAACAGAGGAATGAACCCCAACGCCCAGGGGAACAGAGGAATGAATCCCAACACCCGAGGGAACAGAGGAATGAATCCCAACACCCGAGGGAACAGAGGAATGAATCCCAACGCCCGAAGGAACAGAGGAATGAATCCCAACGTCCCGGGGGAACAGAGGAACGAATCCCAACGCCCGGGGGAACAGAGGAGTGAATCCCAACACCCGAGGGAACAGAGGAATGAATCCCAACACCCGAGGGAACAGAGGAATGAATCCCAACGCCCGAAGGAACAGAGGAATGAATCCCAACGCCCGGGGGAACAGAGGAATGAATCCCAACGCCCGAAGGAACAGAGGAATGAATCCCAACGCCCGAAGGAACAGAGGAATGAATCCCAACACCCGAAGGAACAGAGGAATGAATCCCAACACCCGAAGGAACAGAGGAGTCTAATAACACTGAATCTCAAGATCTGGGGCACAGGGGAATCTCAAGACACAAAATCTCAGGACTGGCACAGAGGAATCTCAAGACTCCCAGCAGCTCCCATGACACACAGCCATCATGTGTTGTGGATCGGAATGTGCAGCCCAATGACAGCTGTACACAGGGGGGGCCCGTTGTGCGAGGGATCGGTGTACCTAGCCGGGAACATTTCTATGGACACAGACCCGGGCCTGATCAGCTGTGACACAGAGAGGTGGAGCGATGACACTTCGTACCTGGTGTGTCATGTGCGGGGTTCAGCCTGGACTCTCCGCAGCCTCCGGTGTACCGTACAGCCCCCTCCCCCACTCTTTTCTCTCGGACACCGGACCGTACAGCGATGTGTGCTTCCCTCCCTGCACTTCCTCGTTCACTTCCTGGTCTGACGTCATGGGGGCGGGGCCTAGCGTTAAAGGAGCCCAGAGGTGTGCAGAGCCATAGACTTGCAGTGGGAGGGGAAGGTCTGGGGGGGTCTATAGATAGTGCTGTGCAGCTGTTATCCTCCCTTCACTACAGGACACAAGTCAGGGGCCCGTCCACACCCTTCACTCATGTCGTGTTATGGCAGACCATTGTTTTTAATAGGGTTGCCAATGCACCAGAACAAGCATAAAAACAAAGACCGTGTCCTGAGTATCAGGAGGTGCACATAGCTCCCAACTGTCCCTGCTTTGGAACAATGTCCCTCTGCCCCCTCATTTGTCCCTCATTTTAGTCTGATCTATATGGTTGTATATAAAATGCACTTTTTTCACGTTCAGGTGCTAAACCTTCCACCCAAATTCTAAATTGCTGCATTTGTACATTTTAAAAGCCAATATAAAGGAATATTAGTGGTAAAAAAAAAAGCCCTTGTGGCATTAACTTTTTTTTTTTTTGGGTTAATTCTCCTTTAAAGGGGTGTGGCCGGGGGTGTGTCTTATCCCTACATACCTTTGTTAGTAGGTGTCCCTCATTCCCATCTCAGAATGTTGGGAGATATGGGTGCGTATGAGCGTGTGCGGCTTTGCCCACATTCCTGCGTCATGTTTTAGGCTCCATGCACACTGGGCTTAAAAAATGCTCCTATAAGAGTTTTGTGTTCTGCCTGTAGAAGCAGCTCATGTTATCTTATGAGTCCATACACATTAGGTAGCTTAGAGGCATATTCCAAGAAAACAGTTTAGAGCAGGGGGCTCCAAACTGTGGCCGGAGGGCCAGATGTGGCCCTTTGCTAGCCTTTATCCGGCCCTTGGAGCACAATTCCTCCCACTGATATGAGGCACAATTCCTTCCACTGACACCAACAATGGGGCACTATATCTTCCACCGATACCAATGATGGGATACTATTCCTCCTACTAATAGGGGGAATACTCCTCCTCCTATTGACCACCAATCCTGAGGCCATATTTGTTCTCACTGATGCTGGGCCCATGACACTTTCTGCCCCTGCTGGCCACAATCCGGCCCTCCTAAAGTCTGAAGGACAATAAAGTGGCTCTTTGTTTGAAAAGTTTGGAGACTTGGTTTAGAGGCAGAAAACAAAAACATCACACACGTGTTTTTGAGAAGCATTTACGGGCAGAAAAAAAAACGCTTTAAAGCAGAGGTCCACTCAAAAGTGGAACTTCCGCTTAATCCGTCTCCCCCCCTCCGGTGCCACATTGGTACCTTTCAGGGGGGGAGGCCTGCTCCCGAAAATTTGGCCTACTTCTCCTACCTCTGCCAGTAGAAAGCTCAGAAAGAAGGGCTGGACCCCCTCTTTAGGCTGGTTTCACACTATTGTGAATTGGATGCGAGTCACACCACATCCAATTCACAGAACATTTGAAAATATGTTGTTTTTAATGGGTATGGTTCACATATGTGCGTTGCATCTGCACTCCGCATTGCACAAAGATCGTGTGCGTTTTTTTAAGCAGTGCAGGGCGAATTGCAGGCACATTATCTTCAATGGGAACACATCTGATTCACAGATGGGTTCTGTTCTGAACACGGATGCTCTCCCCCTCCTTACTACACCTCCCCCTCTCCCAGGTCAGCTGAACCACAGCTACAACGGAGAGGAACTGATGAATTATTCATTTTTATCTTCGAAGGGAAACCGAAGCTGCAATTCGCACCGGACAAGTGTGAATCCAGCCTTAACCACTTCAATACCGGGCATTTTCACACCCTTCCTTCCCAGGCCAATTTTCAGCTTTCAGCGCTGTAACATTTTGAATGACAATTGCGCGGTCATGCAACACTGTACCCAAATGAAATTTTGATCATTTTATCCCCACAAATAGAGCTTTTTTTTGGTGATATTTGATCATCTCTGCGTTTTTTATTTTTTGCACTATAAACAAAAGAAGAGCGACAATTTTGAAAAACACTATATTTTTAATGTTTTTGCTATAATAAATATCCCAAATTAAAAAAAAATATTCTTCCTCAGTTTAGGCCGATTTGTATTCTTCTACATATTTTTGGTTAAAAAAAAATGTATGTGTATTGATTGGTTTGCGCAAAAGTTATAGAGCGCCTACAAAATAGGTTATTGATTTATGGCATTTTTATTATTATTTTTTTTTTACTAGTAATGGTGGCGATCTGCGATTTTTTTTGTCAGGACTGTGACATTGCGGCGGACAGATCGGACACTTTTGACACTATTTTTGGACTATTGACAAAATACACAGCGATCAGTGCTATAAATATGCACTGATTACTGTATAAATGTCACTGGCAGGGAAAGAGTTAACACTAGGGGACGATTAAGGGGTTAAATGTGTTACCTCGGGAGTGATTCTAACTGTGGGGGGATGGGACTTCCTGGGTGAGGTGACCGATCAGTGTTCCTATATACTAGGAACACACGATCTGTCTCCTCTCCCCTGACGTTCCTGCTCTGTGACCAGCAATCGCGGGTGCCCAGCAGACATCGCAGGCGCTAGGCACGCGCACTAGCTCCTGAGTGACGTGGCGGGCGCGCGCCCCCTAAACTGCCGGGAAGCCGAGGGATGGCAGAGCCACCTCGCGGCCATCATATTACAATACGCGGGATGGGAAGTGGTTAAACTTATAAATGCGGCATTTGGGCCCGTTCACACCTGAGCAATTTTCTACCTGAAGCTTGTAGCTCTAAAACGCTCAATAAGCCAAATTGTTACTGGAGAACACAGTGAGTTAGCTGGAGCCAGTACCAGAGCAGTCTTCTCACCAGCCGGGGAAAGTGAAGAAGGGGGAAAGCTTCAGCAGGTGCCAAGGCAGGGACCCAGCAGGACAACAGGGGTGATTTTACATGTGTATTCAAGCTTTAGGTGTCTTTATTTTATCCACGGAATGAGGTTTGGTAGAACAGCAGCCATATTATTAACACATGGAATTTGTTTAACGGAGACAGCTGCTCTCTCCCTGCCCTGGACACTGTATAATGGTGTGGAGGTGACCACAGTCTCCATGTCTCTGATGATGTCACACAGGGCCGTCTTTAGCGCAGGGCAAACGGGGCACTTGCCCTGGGCCCAATCTTTGCTGGGGGGCCCGCGCTAGCGGAAGCCCCGCCCACAGTCCTAATGTATGTAGTGAGTTTGGCTGGCCAGGTATGTCCTTACAACCATAGAATGCCTGACTGTTTAAACCCTGAGCTGTGTTATTTAACTGTAAAGCTGTGCATTGCTGAAAGTTCTCTGACCATCTCCTGTATAATGTCTGCAGTCTCTGATTGTCTCCTGCCGTATGTCCGTAGTCTTTAATTGTCTCCTGCAGTATGTCCGCAGTCTCTGGTAATCTCCTGCAGTATGTCCGCAGTCTCCGATTGTCTCCTGCAGTATGTCCGCAGTCTCTGATTGTCTCCTGCCGTATGTCCGCAGTCTCTGATTGTCTCCTGCCGTATGTCCGCAGTCTCTGATTGTCTCCTGCCGTATGTCCGCAGTCTCTGATTGTCTCCTGCCGTATGTCCGCAGTCTCTGATTGTCTCCTGCAGTATGTCCGCAGTCTCTGATTGTCTCCTGCAGTATGTCCGCAGTCTCTGGTAATCTCCTGCAGTATGTCCGCAGTCTCTGATTGTCTCCTGCAGTATGTCCGCAGTCTCTGGTAATCTCCTGCGGTATGTCCGCAGTCTCTGATTGTCTCCTGCAGTATGTCCGCAGTCTCCGATTGTCTCCTGCAGTATGTCCGCAGTCTCCGATTGTCTCCTGCAGTATGTCCGCAGTCTCCGATTGTCTCCTGCAGTATGTCCGCAGTCTCCGATTGTCTCCTGCAGTATGTCCGCAGTCTCTGATTGTCTCCTGCAGTATGTCCGCAGTCTCCGATTGTCTCCTGCAGTATGTCCGCAGTCTCCGATTGTCTCCTGCAGTATGTCCGCAGTCTCCGATTGTCTCCTGCAGTATGTCCGCAGTCTCCGATTGTCTCCTGCAGTATGTCCGCAGTCTCCGATTGTCTCCTGCAGTATGTCCGCAGTCTCCGATTGTCTCCTGCAATATGTCCGCAGTCTCCGATTGTCTCCTGCAGTATGTCCGCAGTCTCTGAACCTCTCCTGTAGTATGTGTATTAATGTGCCCCTTTACTTGCTCAATTATTTGGGATTGCTCCACTGCTCAGTGAGAGGTAATGATGTGCATGAACCTCTAGCAACCAATCAGCGAACAGTAGTGATCTGCTTTAATCTCTAGCAACCAATCAGTAAGTGCTAATGATGTGCTGTAACCCCTAGCAACCAATGAGTGAGCGCTAATAATGTACATTAACCTCTAGCAACCAATCGGCAAGCAGAAATGATGTGTTGTAACCTCTAGAAACCAGCCAGTGAGCATAAGGATAGGCTGTAACCTCTGACAAACAATTGCAATCGCTGCGTGATCTGCTGCAGTAAACTGATTTTGAGTCTACCTGCTATTTTTTGTATGTCTCAGAATGGAGGGGGGGACCCCAAGAAAATGTTTGCCCAGGGCCCAATCAAAATTAAAGACGGCCCTGATGTCACACATGACGAAACATGTAGGACGTAGTCTATGTCTGAACTAACCATGCCAATTGAAATTGTTTTCAATAACCTAGCAATTCATATGTTAAAATCAGTAGTAAGGAAAAGAAAAGTGGAAAAAGAAAAGAAAACAAGACAATCTCAACATCATAAAAACTGACTCCCCGTCCGGCTGAACCTTCACAACTTGGTTGGACTCCGATCCTGCAGTCCCAACCCTACTTTGCTTCTCTTGCTCCTGGATAGGCCTCAAGAACCCTAGCAGCCAGGTATCCCTGTGTGAAGCAATACAATGGACATAATAGTATAGGAAATAGAAAAACTGCTCTCTGAGGTTATAGAAAGCAGCTAATACTCACTAGACAGATAGTGTAAACAAAAAAAATACAAATATAACATATAATATAGGGTGACCAGATATCCCCGGTTTCTGGGGACAGTCCCTGGATTGGATATGAACAGGGGCTTTGGCAATTTCAAAGACAGCCCGTGCAGAATAAAAAGAAAAAAATCTGAATTGTACCCCCCCCCCCTCCTCTGCCGCTCCTACTAGCTTATGGGGGTTTATTTTTTCCCATTATCTGTGCCCCTTTCTGATGATAATGTGCTGGTCGGAGCGGAGGGACTATTTCTTCAGTTTCGGGCGCATGCCCATTCAGCTCCACTCGCATGTTCTTCTGTCCTGGCTCAAGTCCCGCCACCTGCCTGCTTATCTCCTTGCCTTCCCTGGTGGAGTGATCTTCCTCTGCTCCCCACCTAATAGTAGCCAGGGCCTGAAGAGTAAAGCCCCATACACACTATCAGATTTTCTGCTGATTTTTGTCTTCAGATTTACCAAAACCATGTAGTGCGAGGGCCTGCCTGATTGCATTCAAATTGAAACTCCTAAGGTTTGACCTCATATTATATGGTTTGGGTAAATCTGAAGGAAAAAAATCAGCAGAAAATCTGATAGTGTGTATGGGGCTTTAGACTGGCTGTGAGGCGGGCGGTGGCGTCGGAGACGGGCAAAGAGTCGGCGATTGCTGCCATTACTAGCAAAAAAACAAATATGTCCCTAGATTTCATTTTAAAAATCTGGTGCAGTGTACCTGCAGCTTTCCTGTGGGTTTGCTGCACTTAGCCATAGATTTCTATTATACCCTGCTGTTTTACCACCCCCTAACTTTACGTGGGAACGAGCACAAGTGCTGCTCCTCTGAAAAGCGATCCAAGTGTGTGTTAATAGGCGGTGAGGAGGCAATATGTTGCCTTCTCAACACCTGATTTAAACCCATGATTGCCATGCAATGCACGCATTTGCGACACGGTAGTCCTGCAGTTTAAATCAGGTGTGAGGAGGCGTCACTGTGACCAGTGATCTTTGACTTTTCCCATGTTGTTCAGGTAGATCTCCACCTCTGTGAGGTTGCCTACCCCTGCTTTAGGCGATCCCTGAAAACTCGGGGTGGCTATTGGGGCTATAGCCCCCAATCTGGGGACCATAGCCCCGAGTCTCTTGCTGCAGGGTCCCTGCCTAACCAGCAGGTTGCAGCTGCTGTGGCAGGCAGGCTGGCTACATGAGAGTGGCGGAGGAGAGAAGAGAAGCGAGCGGGTGGATGAGCAGAGATGACATCTCTCTCCGCCCGCTCCACATCAGCGCTCTTCACAGCCAGGCCTCTTCAATTTGGGAGCGAGGTGCGGAGAGCAGTAGAGAGATGTCACCATCTTTCACTGTCTGCCACATTTAGTGGCACTGGCTGGCATGGCAAGTGACAATCCACATCAGTTGGCAAGTGACAACCCATATCTGGTGGCCGGTGACGTGGCAAGTGACAATCTGCAAATGGTGGCAGGAGATGTGGCAATCTACAAATGTTGCCAGGAGACGTGGCAAGTGACAATCTGCAAATGATGGCAAGTGACAATCTGCAAATGGTGACAGGAGACATGGCAAGTGACAATCTGCAAATGGTGGCAGGTGACATGGCAAGTGACAATCTGCAAATTGTCGCAGGTGACGTGGCAAGTGACAATCCACATCTGCTGCCAGGTGAAAGTGGCAAGTGACAATTCACATCTGGTGGCAGGCGACACGGCAAGTGACAATCCACATCTAGTGGCAGGTGATGGTGGCAAGTAACTTGCTGCATCTGGTGACAGGCGACGGTGGCAAGTGACACGCTTCATCTGGTGGCAGGAGATGTGACAAGTGACATGCCCAGGGCTCCCACTAATTCTGCAGTATGATGAGTTAAACCACTTCATTATATATTAGAATGTAACAATAGAAATAATGCATTTCAATCACCCTGACACCATATCAAACATTATGCCATGATGATTGAAGGGCCAACACCAGCCATCGCCCGTGACAAATTGCTTACCACTGGTACCCCCCCCCCCCCCCCCCCCCCCCGCGGGCATGCAAAAAGGTTGGTGACCGCTGCTATGGGCTCTAGCCCCAGATCTTTTGCAGACCTAGCAACTCCCCTGCCTCCAACTAATCTTTTACCACTTCCATCAGCTCATCCCCCCCAGTTATAACCTTTTGTATCACTTGTCCCACCCTATTAGATTGTAAGCTCTTATGAGCAGGGTCTTCTCAACCCTCTTGTATGGTATTGTAATGTCTTCCTTTATATTATAAAGCCTTGTGCAAACTGTTGTCGCTATATAAATCCTGTATAGTATTAATAATACTACTCCATACAAACTACCATATTATTATTTACAATAACATCCACTACTTCTTGGCCCTGTAATCTATTTTTCATGAAATTGTTTCTTCCCGTGTTTTCCTGCCTCCTTGTTATGTCCTCCATGAGCTCCTGAACCTCTCCTTCCCACTTCTGTCTAGAACAAGCAATGGACATTAGTTGTGGTCATGTGCACTGCGCTATGCACACTACACTTCCCTAGTCCATCTCAGGAGCGAGTAAGGATCCTTTCACATGGGTGGTCCAATCAGGTCCACCTGTCAGTTTTTCAGGCGGACCGGATCGGACCATCCATTTACTCCTATGGAGCGGCGAATGTCAGTGGTGACATGTCCGCTGACATCCACTGCTATCCGATCCAATCCTTTCCGCCAAATCCAGATGGATGGTGACTCTATTTTTCATCCGTCTGGCAAGTCGGATGAAAACGGAGAGGCGGTCTGACAGGTCTGTCTCAGCACATTGAGTGGACACAGACCTGTCATCTGCCTGCTCAGCGGGGATCAGCGGATTGATCCCCCCGCTGAGCAAAGCGGAGTCCACCGGGTGGACTGCCCATGTGAAAGGACCCTAAGAGAGAGTGGCTACAGACCTACCTCTAGTGGGACCATGGAGAAAAAATGTAGCCACCCTCTAACAGGAAATCAGATCACAGTAGCAAAAAAAAAAAAAAAAGAATTTGTAGATTTTGAGGAGGCTGAGAACATTAAAGGTTACTTTTGTCGAGTTAAAGCGGTATTAAACCCAAAAACAAAAATGTATTCCATCGCAGCTTACCAATTCTTAGATGTGGTGGCTGCATTGGTTTTTTTTTCCTTTTGGGTCGGTTCCCACTGGGGCAACACGACTTCAGCGCGACTTTGCACGGCGACTTCAACGCGGCTTCGACGCGACTTCAGCGCGACTTTAGCAAATTACAAGGCGACTTGAAGTCGCCTCCATGACAGGCGACTTCGGCTGTGGCCAATCACAGGGCAATCAGCTCTCTGGGAGGGAGGGGGGAGGGAGGGAGGGGTTTTCCCTGCAAAGTCGCTTGACTTTACAGAGAGATCCGACTTGGAGGCGACTTCCATTGATTTCTATGGTACAGGTCGCCTACCAAGTCGGATCAAAGTAGTACAGGGAGTACGCTCTGAAGTCGGAGCGACTTCAGTAGTGTCTATTAAGACGCTAGCATTCACTCCCATTGAATCTCTTTCTGGGGCGACTTGAGGGCGTACAAGTCGGATCCCAATTCGCCCCAGTGTGAACCGACCCTTATTGTCACCGGTTGATTCTGCCAGTAAGTCTGTTATTTTTTTAACTGACTTTAACAGACCAAGCTATTCAGTTGAAGTGGCAGTTAAATAGTTGAGACAAACCTTTTAACACTGACAGAGGTGCTTACAACAGTCAGTTTTTAACTTATATAAAACCTTTATCCCAAAAGGAAAAAAAAAACTGTTTGCTGTAACTGCTTATAAAATGTGGGCTGAGGTTCAGCTTCAATTATTTAACAAATTCTTTAGACAAGTCTGTCGAAATCTGTTAGTTCATTTAAGGCCCATTTCACATGGACGCCTCCGTTGGACGGACTCCGCTTGCTCAGTGGGAGATCACTCCATTGATCCCCGCCAAGCAGGTGGATGACCCCCAAACATTATACATTTTTTTTTCTAACACCCTAGAGAATAAAATGTCGGTCGTTGCAATACTTTGTCACACCGTACTTGCGCACTTTTTGCTCACTTTTTTGGAAAAAATACACTTTTTTAAATTAAAAAATAAGACAGCAGTACAGTTAGCTAAATTTTTTTTATATTGTGAAAAATAATGTTACGCCGAGTAAATTGATACCCAACATGTCACTCTTCAAAATTGCGCCCGCTCGTGGAATGGCGACAAACTTTTACCCTTAAAAATCTCCATAGGCAATGTTTAAAAAATTCTACAGGTTGCGTGTTTTGAGTTACAAAGGAGGTCTAGGGCTAGAATTATTGCTCTTGCTCTACCGATCACGGCATTTTCCCCAATGTATGGATTGAACACCGTTTTCATATGCAGGCGCAACTTACGTATGCGTTCGCTTCTGCACGCGAGCTCGGCGAGATGGGGCGCGTTTAAAAAAAAAAAAAATTCTTATTTATTTTACCTTTTATTTTTGATTTTTACACTGTTTTTTTTTTTTTTTTTCATTGTGTCATTTTTATTCCTATTACAAGTGTAGCGCTGGTAGATTTGCGATCTACCATATGTTAGGTAAATTTAGTAACTTGTTTGTTAAGAAGGTTAGGTTTGCCTCTGTTCCAGCTTGGCTGACGTTGTGTGTGTTTTCATACTGACCGGTGGGTGTCGCTGTTACCACTGGTCAGTGTTGGAAAGGCAACGTGTCGAAGCGTATGGATGCTCTTCTGTCCTGGAGACAACTCGGTGGAGGTGGTCCTCTGAGTTGCATTCTAGGCGAGGGTATTTATGGGACAGACGCCATATTGTGGGGTTCGTTTTACAGCCACCTGCTGGCCCTCCTGGCCGACAGGTATGCGTTAGAGAGCAATCTCGTGGTCCTCCATTCCGGAGGCCCACGTCGCTGCGGTGCAGGGGTGGGCCCAGAAGCTTGTCTGGGGCCTACCACAGCAGCCGAGGAATGGTCCTGAGCTGTCTATCCAGAGTGAAGAAGCTGGACAACCGAGGAGATCCCAGGGAAGGACCCGTCATGGAAGGATCACGCAGCATGTAGCAATAACTCTCAATGGAGCTGCTGGTTTAAACGGGCTTGTTACCTTCACTCTCCTTCCCTCTGTTTCACCGGCACCGGGTCTAGGGTTCCGTTGAATTTACCTCTGGACGATACACGCACCAACACTTGAGTACGTTTTCAATGCTTTATTAAATGATTTACTAAGGAAGTAGCAGGAAAGAGGCAGAAGGGAAACTGCAGAAGAAACTCAAATATCTTCTTGAATTTGGATATTACAATAGAATGCGCTCCCCTCGTGGGACACACTCTTTGCTCGCCTGGATAGGCCTCTCTCACTTGCCTAGCAGCCAGTACGTAGCACGAACAAAAGTCTCTGCCACAGACTTGTTTGGGATAAACCTGTACGATCCTCTGCCACAGGATGTATTGGCCTTTCTGCAATGAACGTCAGTCACAGTGCTTGAACCTTTAAGCCAACCCAGCAACACTATGCTGTATAGTTACTTTAGGATAAGGCCTCCAACCGAGCCACCAGGCCCCTCTCCAGACCAGCACGCTGCGTGATCCTTCCATGACGGGTCCTCCCCTGGGATCTCCTCGGTTATCCAGCTTCTTCACTCTGGATAGACAGCTCAGGACCATTCCTTGGCTGCTGTGGTAGGCCCCAGACAAGCTTCTGGGCCCACCCCTGCGCCGCAGCAACGTGGGCCTCCGGAACAGAGGACCACAAGATTGCTCTCTAACGCATACCTGTCGGCCAGGAGGGCCAGCAGGTGGCTGTAAAACAAACCCCAAAATATGGCGTCTGTCCCATAAATACCCTCGCCCAGAATGCAACTCGGAGGACCACCTCCACCGAGTTGTCTCCGGGACAGAAGAGCATCCATACGCTTCAACACGTTGTCTTTCCAACACTAGCCAGCGGTAACAGCGACACCCACCGGTCAGTATGGAAACACACACAACATCAACCAAGCTGGAACAGAGGCAAACCTAACCTTCCTAACGAACAAATTACTAAATTTACCTAACATATGGTAGATCGCAAATCTACCAGCGCTACACAAGGAATGTAAACATCCCTTGTAATAGAAAAAAAAGCATGACAGGACCTCTTAAATATGAGATCTGGGATCAAAAAGACCTCAGATCCCATATTTACACTTAAATGCTATAAAAAAAATTTAAAAAAATGTGTCTTAAAAAAAGAATTGAAAAAAAATGTCCCTTTAAAAGCTATGGGCGGAAGTGATGTTTTGACGTCGCTTCCGCCCTGCAATGTCATCTTCCCCTCAGTCGTCTCCATGCCCAATTAGTGAAAGCATCCGATCGGAGGGCACCGGAGCAGGGCGAAAGGGGGTGGCCATCTCCCACCGCCGATAAAAGTGATCTCGCGGCGAATCCTCCGCAGAGACCACTTTTATCTGGAAGCGGACCTCTGGCTGAACAAGAGGATACCGGGGTTATGGCAGATAGCTGCTGCCATAACGATATCCCTCTTCAAAGTCAGGACGTATATTGGTCCGGAAATGGTTAATAATAATAATAATAAATCATTCTGATTGGTTGTTAAATTAACTATTAAATAAGTCCAGGTGTTGATCAGCTGTAGTTGATGTATAGTGCTCCTTTGTCTTTTCTCTCATCTTCCCCCCGGAGCTGTAGGTGCTGGGCGGGCACAGCTGAGCCTGAACTGTCTGAGTCAGTATGAGGTGTCAGTGTGAGTCACTGATCTTTTCTTCTTGCCACTGGCCAGCTGTGGCTTTCTTTATAATTCATTTTACAAATATGAAGCCTTTTGGAAGTGACAGCCAAGGGTCAGAGGTGATGTGTTAGATGTAATTTAGAAAGTATTCACAGCGCTTCACCTTTTCCACATTTAGTTATGTTACAGCCTTATTCCAAAATGGATTAAATTCATACATTCCCTCACAATTCTACAAACAATACCCCATAATGACAACGTGAAAGAAGTTTGTTTGAAATCTTTGCAAATGTATTAAAAATTAAAAAAATCCCATGTACATAAGGCACCTTTGGCACCAATTCCAGCCGCAAGTCTTTTTGAGAATGATGCTATAAGCTTGGCACACCTATTTTTGGACAGTTTCTCCTATTCTTCATTGTAGGACCTCTCAAGCTCCATCAGGTTGGATGGGGAGCATCGGTGCACAATCATTTTCAGATCTCTCCAGAGATGTTCAGTCGGGGTCAAGTCTTGGCTCTGGCTGGGCCACTCAAGGACATTCACAGAGTTGTGCCATAGCCACTCCTTTGTTATCTTGGCTGTGTGCTTAGGGTCGTTGTCCTGTTGGAAGATGAACCTTTGCCCCAGTCTGAGGTCCAGAGCGCTCTGGAGCAGGTTTTCATCAGGTTTTCATCAAGGATGTCTTTGTACATTGCTGCAATCATCTTTTCCTCGATCCTGACCAATCTCCCAGTTCCTGCTGCTAAAAAACATCCCCACAGCATGATGCTGCCACCACCATGCTTCACTGTAGGTATGGTATTGGCCAGGTGATGAGTGGTGCCTGGTTAACCTCCAGACATGACGCTTGCCATTCAGGCCAAAGAGTTCAATCTTTGTTTCATCAGTTCAGAGCATTTTGTTTCTTATGGTCTGAGAGTCCTTCAGGTGCCTTTTGGCAAACTCCAGGTGGGCTGTCATGTGTCTTTTACTGAAGAGTGGCTTCCATCTGGCCACTCTACCCTACAGACCTCATTGGTGGAGTGCTGCATCTCTGTCCTACGGTTGTTCTTCTGGAAGGTTCTCCTCTCTCCATAGAGAAACGCTGGAGCTCTGTCAGAGTGACCATCGGGTTCTCAGTCACCTCCCTGACTAAGGCCACTTCTCCCCCGATCGTTCAGTTTGGCACGCTCTAGTAAGAGTCCTGGTGGTTCCAAACTTCTTCTATTTACGGATGATGGAGGCGACTGTGCTCATTGGGACCTTCAATGCTGCAGAGATTTTTCTGTACCCTTGCCCAGATCTGTGCCTCGATACAATCCTGTCTCGGAGTTCTACAGACAATTCCTTGGACTTCATGGCTTGGTTTGTGCTCAAATTCATTGGAATGCTAAGTAGGAGCAGGAATGCTGCTCCTACAGGCTTTTGAGCTCTCATTTTTTCTGCCTGGAAACTCCCCTCCATGTTAGCCAAAGTGTCCATGCACACTATGGCTATTTCAGGAGTTTACAGGCATATGCTCTTACAGTCAGAAACAGAAACCCACCAAACTCGCGTTTTTGAGAGGAGCATTCGAGCAGAAAAGATGTCTAAAGCCGCGTACACACGAGCGGAATGTCCGACAGAAAATGTCAGACGGAAGCTTTTCATCATCTATTTCGATCGTGTGTACGCCTCATCGGACTTTTTTTTTCGAAAATTCTGACGGACCTAGACATAGAACATGTTCTAAATATTTCCGACGGAACCAATTCCGAACGGGAAAACCGTTCGTCTGTATGCTGTTCCGACGGACCAAAAACAACGCATGCTCTGAAGCAAGTACGAGACGGAAGCTATTGGCTACTGGCTATTGAACTTCCTTTTTCTAGTCCCATCGTATGTGCTGTACGTCACTGTGTTCTGGACGGTCAGACTTTGGTCGGACTTTGGTTTGATCGTCGTGTGTGTATGCGGCATAAGTGCCCAAAAACATGCGAAAACACGCAAAAAAAAAAAAAACGCAAAATAGCATGAAGAAGCTTGAAAACGCACAAAAAAAAATAGGAAAAATTAGCTGAGGGGACGGTTTGTGAAAGAAAAATGCTTATGCTCAAAAAAGCTCAATAAAAACATGCAAAAGAACCCAAAAATGTACAAGCTTCTTCAAGCTGAAACAAAAGCTCAAATGCCTCTAAAAGCAGCTATTTTTTTAGCTGCAGTGTGCATGAGCCCTACTGTTTCAAGAACACAAAAAGAGAGAATGGAGGAGTGGAGGAAAGAAAGAAAAAGCGAAAGCAAGAACTGAAGAAAGTGCATATAAAAGAAAGCACAAGAGAGCGTAATAAAAGCAAGAAAGAAAGCAAGGCAGAAAAAAGAGCAAACTAAAGCAAGAAATGAGAGAGAAAGAGAGAGCAAGACAGAAAGAAAGAGCAAATTAAAGCAAGAAAGGAGAAAGAAAGAAAGAGCACAAGAAAGAAAGAGAAAAAGCAGGAGCACAAGAAAGAGAACGCAAGAAAGAAAGAATGGAGGAGTGCAAAAGAGAAAGTGCAAGAAAGAAAGACAGGGAAAAAAAAAAGGAAAATAAATCTGCTTCCAGAAACCTTCATCATGGGTAGCAACGAATAAGTCATACCCTGCAGTAAATAATTCACCAGCAGGGGGAGAAAGCATAGCGTTTTATAAAATTCTCACTGAAAAACAGAAAAAGTAGTAAACACTAAACTCAATGATGGTTTGCTAAGGCACTGTCATACTTGTCTACATCTTCATCCCAGTCCCCAGGTTACTGTCACCTTCACCCAAGGCCAACACAAATCAATGCCTTCCTTGCGGGCAGTCCTGCCCTCGATTACGCCAACTTTCTGCTTGTTACTGTCACTAATTATGTAGGAGACAGTGACACACACTCCTAGCCACAATGTCCTTTTTTTTGAGTAACTGTGCATGCTCAGTAACTCAAATAAGGGTGATGCTGTGATCTCAGGACACAGCCCATAGATGCAGGACTGTCCAGCCAATCTGGGACAGTTGGTATCTATGTACTATGTATGATCAAGAATTGCAATTTTATTAAATAAAATTCTGTTTTCACTGTTTTGAATTTTTTGCTTTTTAGCGCTTTGGATCTCCTGCAGCCTCTTTGCAGCTGCCTCCTGTCTACATGCACTCCAGCGATGGTTGTTTTGTTTTTTTTGATGGTGAGCATGCTGTGTAGTATGTGTTGAAAAAGGTCCGTGTTACAGCATAAACGTATAAAAGCACAATTGATATTGTAGCCAATGAGTTTAAATACACTTTAACCACTCCAGCCCTGGAAGATTTGGCTGCTCAATGACCAGACCATTTTTTGCGATATGGCACTGCATCGCTTTAACTGACAATTGCGCGGTCGCGTGACACTGTACCCAAACAAAATTGACATCCTTTTTTCCCACAAAAAGAGCTTTCTTTTGGTGGTATATGATCACCTCTGCGGTTTTAATTATTTTGCGCTATAATCAAAAAAAGAGTGACAATTTTGAAAAAAACACGATTTTGTACTTTTTGCTATAATAAATATCCCCATTTTTTTCTAAAAAAAATAATTTTTTCCTCAGTTTAGTCTGATTTGTATTCTTCGACATATTTTTGGTAATAAAAATCGCAATAAGCGTATATTGATTGGTTTGCGCAAAAGTTATAGCGTCTACAAAATAGGGGATAGATTTATGGCATTTTTATTATTTTTTTTATTTTTTTTACTAGTAATGGCGGCGATCTGCGATTTTTATCAGGACTGCAACATTATGGCGGACACATCGGATACTTTTGTGACATTTTTGGGACGATTGACAATTATACAGCAATCAGTGCTATAAAAATGGCTGCAGCTGCCCCTTTCTCCTGCCCATTCCACCACAATCCTCCTGACTGACTCTGCATCCATCCCAGACTGCTCTCCCCCAGTCCTCTCAGGTTGCCTCTCAGACCTCCCAACTGTGTGTCACTCACCAGCCCTCCTGGCCATCTTCCTCCCTGGAGATTGGCCCGGCAGTGTCCTCCTGCTGTTCTCTCCTTGCTCCCATGCCTCCTGGTCAGGATCCCACCATGTGTCATGAGAAGGGTCCCTTCAGCACCTGAGCCCAGGCCGGAGTTCACCCCCCAGACTAGGGGGTTACTCTCAAAGGCCTCCGGCAGCCTAACACCCCATCTCCGTCTTCCACCCGAACTCCACTGCCCCAGCTGGGCTAACCCTGAGTATTTGAGGGGGCTTGTCTCCAGCCAACCCATCTGTTGGAGATTGGTCAGGGCCCTCATGAATACTCCAGGCAGCTTCTCCTCCTCTCCACTCCCATCCTTCTGGAATCTTCTGCTAGTTTCCAGAAGTAGGGGGATATCAGAGATGCTGCATGTGAGTCATACCAGCCTCCCTGAGTCACTCAACCCCGACCCAGAAAAACAACACAGCCTGAATTTACCTACACTAATAAACAATCTAACGCTAGCACTCTAGCAATGCTAGGGGGTTCTACAGTACCTAGGCAGAACAATCACAGGAGGGGAAGCAGGGTCTGAAGTGTTAGAACTTGCGATAAAAAACAGCAATTCTGGCAAAAGACCCCCCACCACTATCCCTGTGTAGGTGCATGGCCCTCTTGGAGGTAGCAAAGCTTCCCAGTGTGAATTGAGAGATGTTAAACTAATTTGGGTGGTGCAGAACATACCAAATTTATCATCTCCTGAAGTGATATTTAAAACTATATTCTCTAAAATTAGGATTTGGCAGAAGTGGATAGACGGGGTTAATTTAATCCCCTATCCCCAGATGCACTGGTAGACTCCACCGCAGGAACCTACAGCCAGCTTGGGCATGTTTCAGTACACAAGTAAAATCCTTAAAACTGAAATCCTGTCAAAATAACAGTACAGAAATTAAGAAATTTAAAATAAAATAACGAAACTAACCTGCAATATTTACCTTCAACCCAGAGATTTCCCCCGCAGGACTTTTTTCTACCACTAGATGCCCTCTATTTAATGGCCAGCTACTTTTACTCCACTTCCTCTGAGTGCAGGTCATCCTGGACTTGACCACAGCCTGTTACTGGGCTTTGAAAGTAGTGTTTCAGTGATGAACTCGTCGCTCCGTCACTCTGCTCTCTTCTCCTATCAGCATGCTTCTAGTGCTGCTTCTTCTCTCATGCTCCAGCCCCACTGTACAGATACTGCAAGAGTTTGATATTAGATCCAGCGACTTACACTGGTAATATTTAAAAAAATATATTTAGTGTTATATTGATGATTACAGAGATTCATTAATTTGTGGAGTGTTTTTTTTTACTGTATATCTGCCTGGAGTTCAGCTTTAACACTTTTACTGCCACCACCATATACGACTTACGACATTCGCAGTGGGGGTTTTATACACACTGCTACAGCTGCCGGGGGTGTGTGTACACTCCACAAGCCTATTGTCAGCTTTCTAATACTTTCCATGACCCCCGGAGTGTGCCCACCCTCGCTATGCTTCCTGGGCTCCACATGGTGGGCAATGCTGGGTGGAGGTGAGGGAGACCAGTAAACATACACTCGCTAATCTCACCTAGCTAGAATGAACGTGGAAGTGGGGCATAAAACAATGCTTCCGGTTTCTGGTGTCTCTTTCCCTGGCCCTTATGGCCAGGGGAGAAGCTAATGGTGGGTGATCCACTCTGAATTAGCTTCAATGGGACACAGGTGAGACATTAGAGGTCTAAAAGACCCTTGATGTCTAATTAAAGAGCACCTGTCTTAAAAATATTATGTCACATAGAGTACCTTGTGTCCCATGTGTACACGCACACACAAACGTAAAAGTACCTGCCTGGGACGCCTATGTACGAAAACATTGCTTGCAATACACACGTTACATATTGTGTGCAAATTTAAAGCTTGGTCTGTTGGGTATCTATTTACTCAGCACAACCTTATGTTTTATATTTTACCAAAAATTGGCTAATATACTATGTTCTTGTGTCCTAAAATTAACATCAATGTAGTTGAAAAACTGTTGCGCAAATATTGTGTGACATAAAAATTTTTTAACTGCCAATATTGTATTCTCTAGGGTCTCTGCTTTTAGAAAACATTTAATATTTGGGGGGTTTAACTAATCTTCAAGCCTAAAATTACTTTTTTTTAAATGTGTGCAAAAAATAAATAAATGCAAAAATGACGAAAGGGTTAAATAGATGCTGCACATAGTTTAGGATGAGTGCTGAAATTACTTATAGAAAGAACCTGTCATGGATACATATGGAAGATACCATTGTTAACTTGCTTTGGAAGGACCATATTCCAGGTTTGTCTCTTTGATCCCTTCTTCGCTACTCTGAGCGTCAATGACCTAGAAGAGGCATTTACATATCAGGTGGTCTGCCCTGAGTTCCCAAGGGTCATAACCTGCTAGGTAATTTGATGTCTTTATGTCCAGTTTTGGATGGAGTGAATAATATGAATTGAAAAAATATTCTGAGGGTTTGTTTGTGAAGTCGATTTCAGCATAAGGGAATTTATCTGGTAGAAATATTTCCAGAGTAAGCTCTTCAGGGCCTGGAATTCTCTCTGACTATCACATGTAATTGGCAGCAAATAGAGTGTTCTGCCCTGACCTCACCCGTGACCTCAACATTTCCACTTTAGATACTTCCCAATTCAGCTGTTATATATTGTGCAATTCTTCATTTATTTTTTTTTAACAGGTAGACAATTCTTCAATTTTAAAGAGGGAGTCCACCCAAAAAAAAAATATTAAGAGCCAGCAGCTACAAATACTGCAGCTGCTGACTTTTAATGCATGGCCACTTACCTGTCCTAGGATCCAACGATGTCAGCAGCCGACGTTGATAAATCGCTCGACTCTCGGCAGCTGCCGCCGCCATCCTAGGTGAGGGAATCAGGAAGTGAAGCGTTGCGGCGTCACTTCCCGGTTCCCTACTGCGCATGCGCGAGTCGCGCTGCGCGCTGAACTGGTCCCCGCTATCTCCTGGGACCTGTGTGTTTCCCAGGAGACAGGGTGGAGGGACAGGAAGAGGAAGAGTGGGAGTCTATGCCAGAAGTGGGTGCAAATACCTGTCTTAGACAGGTATCTGCACCCCCCTCCCCCCTGAAAGGTGCCAAATGTGACACCGGAGGGGGAGAGGGTTCCGAAAAGCGGAAGTTCAATTTTTGTATGGAACTCCGCTTTAACACCATGACCTGATGATAGAAAGATGGCTAAACTCCTCAAAGCCTTTCACAGCCAGATTAAGAAATATACAAATACAGAGCTGGTTTATGTTCTTATACATGGTAAGATTTCCAAGGATTCTCAGTCTTGTGATCAGGCCCCCCAAACCAACTCAGCAGTGGAGACTAAAATTTTTCAAGCCTTGTTGCCCAGGTGCAGGAGATAGCAGGTCACGTAGAATAGTAAATAATGGTTATCGTGTCCCAACACTGCATCCCAGTTTAACTAATTACTGTGAGAAACCATGAATCAGACAGAGACAGAAGTACAGTTATTATTAAACAAATCACACTTGTTTAATAATAAAAGTAAATAGAACAAACATAGTCAAAACATAGCCAAAGTTCGGTAACCAGAACGGATATCAGACATGCCAGAAAGTCAGGAAGCCAGGAATCAGCGTAGTGGAACAGCAAGCAGGATCTGGAGCCAGAAGGAATGTCAGCCAAGCAAGTCTTTAACCACTTAAGCCCTGGACCATTTGGCTGGCCAAAGACCAGATCACTTTTTGTGATTCCGCATTGCGTCGCTTTAACTGACAATTGCGCGGTCGTGCGACGCGGTTCCCAAACAAAATTGACGTCCTTTTTTTCCCACAAATAGAGCTTTCTTTTGGTGGTATTTGGTCACCTCTGCGGTTTTTATTTTTTGCGCTATAAACAAAAAAGTAGCCACAATTTTGAAAAAAAACGCATTTTTTACTTTTTGCTATAATAAATATCCCTGAAAAATATATAAAAAAAACATTTTTTTTCCTCAGTTTAGGCCGATACGTATTCTTCTACATATTTTTGGTAAAAAAAAAAAATCGCAATAAGTGTTTATTGATTGGTTTGCGCAAAAGTTATAGCTTTACAAAATAGGCGATAGTTTTATGGCATTTTTATTAATAATTTTTTTTTATTAGTAATGGCGGCGATCAGCAATTTTTATCATGACTGTGACATTATGGCGGACAGATCGGACACTTTTGGCGTGATTTTGGGACCATTCACATTTATACAGCGATCAGTGTAATTAAAAATGCATTGATTACTGTGTAAATGTGACTGGCAGTGAAGGGGTTAACCACTAGGTGGTGCTGTAGGGGTTAAGTGTGTCCTAGGGAGTGATTCTAACTGTGGGGGGGAGGGGCTGTCTGTTACACAACACTGATCACCGCTCCCTATTACATGGAGCGGTGATCAGTGACAGTGTCACTAGGCAAAAGGGGAAGTGCTTGTTTACATTAGCATTTCCCCGTTCTTCCTCTCCGTCAGACAATCACAGGTATGCCCGCAGACATAGAGTCCCCAGGACCTGCGATCACGCTCACCAAGCTCCCGGCGGGCACGCGCCCGCAAGCCGGCTCTTAAAGGGCAACATACAGGTACGTGTAATCATGCCAGTACATGCCCTTCTGCCGACGTATTTCGGTGTGAGGCGGTTAACATCAGCGCAGGAGAAAGTCACTGTGATGTTGACCAAGACGAAGGCAGAGTGTCAGGGCTGGGCTCAACCCTTCCTTCTCTGAGCTGGCCACTCAGCTGTCAGCTAATTGTCAGCTCCTATCTCTCCACAGTTACTCAGCTGTTGATGATAGCCTGCTCGTCAGTCCTGCTACTTAAGCCGTCCAGTTCAGAGGAGCTCTGCCTTCGCCTTGGTCAACATCACAGAAACTCCTGCATTCCTATCCAAGACTTGCTTTGCTGACATACCTTCTGGCTCCAGGTCCTGCTTGCTGTTCCACTATATTGATCCCTGACTTCTGGCTTGGCTGACTGACTATCTGTATCGGTGACTATCGGTTACTGGCTATGTTTTGACTACATTTGTTCTTTTTACTTTTATTATTAAACAAGTGTGATTTAACTGTACTTCTGTCTCAGCCTGATTTCATGTTTTCTGAAACAGAGATCATCTGGGCTGGATGGCTTTAGTAAGCAGGACTGACGAGCAGGATATCATCAACAGGTGAGTCACTGTGGAGAGATAGAAGCTGGCAATTAGCCGACAGTTGAGCAGCCTGCTCAGAGAAGGAAGGGTTGAGCCCAGCCCTGACAGTACCCCCTCCTCAACGACCCCTCCCCCTCAGAGGACCACCATGCTTGAGGGGAAAACGTCTACGGAAATCACGGATGCCGATATGAGGAGATATCAGAGTGACAAAGAGATGAGCTCCTCAGTCTGCTGCTTCTCCTTTTATTGTCCCGTCATGGACTGTGAGTCAAGAGGAGACCTGTAAGTGTTACTGAACTGCAGCGGAGAAAAATCAGGTCCCCTCACCAGCCAGACAGGGTTCTGTGGAATAGCAGAGCTATGTACAATAAATCTCAGAGCTGGATGAAAAGAAACACAAATCTTTTGGCAGGTAAACACGTTCCCATATGTGTATTTTATCCATGTGTAGCACCCTGGTGTTTTGGCAGGGTTGCTAGTAAATTTAGTTTGCCAGGCGGTAGTTGCCCTGGTTAATTGTTAGTAGATCCACTGATTCCTCTCTAGTTCTGGGCTTGCTGCACCTCCTCTCTTCTGTCGCTAGGTGACATTAGATAGACAAGTGCTTAGCAAGGTCAGGTTAGGAATGGATGGGGTGTCTCATCCAATTGGCGGGGGTTTCTTTAGCTCCTTGGCCTGCTGGAAGAGCCTATTTATTTGGGTGGAGTCAGGTTCACTGGGTTTTGTGCCACCTGGATGGCTGTCTGGGTAGATGTGTGTTATGCTGCCCCGGTCTGCTAGGCCGGAAGCCTAAGGCCTATCCCGGGGTCATCTGGCTGCTAGGCCTATCCAGAAGCAGGAGAAGCAGCGCAGGGTTGGGATTGCAGGATTGGAGTCCAACTGAGAGCAACGGTTCAGCCGGACGGGGAACCAGTTGTGGTCGGAGGTAGAGAGGAAGCTGTGGCCACTAAGGGACCATCCACCTTGTTACTGGAAACCACTGTGAGTAAGCTGGAGCCAGTACCAGAGCAGTCTTCTCACCAGCTGGGGACGGTGAAGCGGGAAAACTTCAGTAAGTACCAAGCCAGGGACCCAGCGGGACAGCAGAGGTGACGTTTGAGGGGCATCGGTGAGTGCCAAGCCAGGGACCTAGTGGGTCAGCAGGGGTGATGCTTGAGGATTATCTGTGAGTGCCAAGCCAGGGACCCAACAGGGAAGCCAGAGTGACGCTTGAAGAAGATACTGAGTTCTGGAAGTGGAAGAGCTAAGGGAATCCAGTGGCGATTGGGTCTGAGTGGCTAGTGAGAGACTGGGAGCTCCGTGAGGGAAGACCTACAGTGAGAGACTGTAGAGTGCAAGGAGAACTATCTGTGTTGCCAATAGTTAAATACAACTACTATTAGTGACTGTTACAAGATTTGTTGCCATAGGAGACAGCGGTCCTACCTATAGGTCACTATTAGGCCTTTAGGGGTCCGGGACCTTGCTACATATGAGGCATTTTTGAGGCACGATAGGCATGTATGAGGCATAAATGGCACTGATCAGCGCTGTGGGCACTCCAGAGACAGCCCACTCACGCTGCTGCACCGGCTCCCTCCTCTCCTCACACGCTGTACGGATGGCGTGTGAGGAGAGGAGAGTGCTGAACCACACATGTGCCGCTTTGTTGATAAGTGATCGCCCCGTCATTGGACGGAGCTATCACGTGGTAAAGGGCTGCTCATCAGCCATCACAGACGTCCCTGGATGCCTTCCCAGAACTAGCTGACCGCGTTGTAGTCATCATTCAGCTATGGCCCAGTCAGCAAGTGGTTAAACACACCTAGGAACATATTTAACCTATTTCTGATAAAATTATGCATATATTTTTTTTCCTACATGGGGATTATAGGTGGAATATCATTATTAAAACAAACGTAGGAACATATTTAACTTATTCATGGTAACCTCAACAATACCCTCCCTTCCCGCTTCTCCACCCTCAGAAATAACCCAACCCCCCCCCCCTGCTTCTCCACCCTCAACAATAACCCCCCTCCCTGCTTCTTCACCCTAAACAGTACCCCCCCCTCCCTGCTTCTCCACCCTCAATAATATCCCCCCTTCCTGCTTCTCCACCCTAAACAATAACCCCCCTCCCTGCTTCTCAACCCTCAACAATAACCCTTCTTGCTGCAGAAACAGCAGCATGCTCATGGTTAATGAGTGGCTCTGTATTATGGAGGGGGGGCTGTGTAATGATAGGGATAGTATGGGGGAGGGATCATGTGTAAAAATGGGGGTAGTATGGGGGAGGGGGCCTGTGTAGTGATGGGGGGGTAGTATGGGGGAGGGGGTCCTGTAATTATGGGGGTAGTATGGGCAATGGGGGTCCTATATAGTGATTTGGGTAGTATGAGGGAGAGAGTCCTGGGTAATGATGGGGGGGGGGGGCAAAATTGCATGGGTGACTAATTGTGTTTATTTTATTGATAAAATGATATAGAGGATGGGATAAATAGCTCTGTCTCAGTGTGACACAAAAATGTGCAGGGCAATAACAGAGCAGGATATAGAAACTTCACAAGTGAACCTGAATACATTTATGGAGTGGGCTACTACATGCCAAATTAAGTTTAAAGTAATGCACTTGTGCGTAAAAATATAAACGCAAGTTACTCTTTAGGGGGAGAGCCCCTAGGGGCTTCCAGGATGGAGAAGGATCTAGGGGTCTTAGTTGAAGACAGACAATAGCATGCAGTGTCAAGCTGCGGCTACCAAAGCCAGCAGTATATTAGCATGCATTAAAAAGGGAATTTACTCCAGAGACAAGACGATTATTCTGCCACTTTATAAAACTCTTGTTCGGCTGCATTTGGAGTATTCTGTCCAGTTCTGGTCACCAATCCTCCAAAAGGATGTGCTGGAGCTGGAGAGAGTCCAGAGAAGGGCAACTCAATTAATATGAGGACTGGAGGACCTCAATTATGAGGAAGGACTACTAAATTTATTCTCCCTGGAGAAGAGATGCTTGAGAGGAGGTATGATATCGATATACAAATATCGCAACGGTGATCCCAGCGTAAGTATAAAACTTTTCAGTCCCAGGGAGTGTAAAAGGACACAGGGCCACACGATGAGACGGGAAGAGAAGCGGTTTACCTTAGGCCATGTAAGGGATTTTTCACTGTCAGGGCAGTAAGGATGTGGAACTCTATTCCACAAATGGTGGTGTCTGCAGGAAGTATGGATAGTTTTAAAAGACTCTTGGACATGCATCTTAGCGAAAACAATATGAGGGGATATGGGAAATGATTTTCACAAACACACACACACGGGTTTGGACTGTTGTCTTTATTCAACCTTACCTACTATGTTACTAAGTGTAAAAACATGAAGCAATAGGGTAATGCACATAATGCACTCACATAAAAATAAGTTTGCATTTCCATTAAACACGTTTTCTTTTTATTGAACATATATAAAAGAAATATACATCAATGAAATTCTTGAGACAAATACATCAATTAGTACAATGTATTATAACGGGTAATTTGCTATGACTTCCCCTATGTTATAAGCATTGGGCACAGCATTTCAAAAGTTAATCTGCGGGGTATCCAGCAGGTGGCAATCTCTCCAGTGGACATGGATGAGATAAGAACAAAAAACAAAAAAAGAGCACACCACTCTCAGTGTAGTACTTATTGAAAGCTGGTGAAGTAAATAAATAAACAGTATGGCATTCAAATGTAGTTTAAGAAAAATAGCATTAATATAGGCTTCCAACAGGTGGCATACTCCTTTGGTCCCAAAAGTTGGCAGCACTAAGGATGGATGGTGTAATCATTTAGTGGAAAGCAGTAATAGGAGGTGGCTGCTGTGGACCGCAAAAGAAGCAGAAACATGTTAGCTCTAATGCCACGTACACACGGTCAAGCTTTTCGATGGGACTTGTCCGACGGATGCCGACGGACCAAACCCAGCGGACAATCCAACCGTGTGTGTGGTCTGCACCGGACTTCCGACGGACCGTTTCGGTCGGAAATCCGACATACTTTAGATTTAAAGCCTGCTTCAAATCTTTATGTCGTAACTCCGCCGGACTCAGTTCCTGACGGAAAGCCGTTCGTCTGTATGCTGGTCCGATGGACCAGATACGACGCAAGGGCAGGGTACTGCATCTCGCGCTCGCTGCAATAGGAAAAACAAATTTTCCTATTGCGGTGAGCGCGGGGCATCCCAGGCCCTTCGGTCTGGTATGGATTTTAAGGGGAACCCCCTATGCCGGAAAAATGGCGTGGGTCCCCCCTAAAATCCATACCAGACCCCAATCCGAGCACGCAGCCCGGCCGGTCAGGAAAGGGGGTGGGGACGAGCGAGCGCCCCCCCTCCTGAACCGTACCAGGCCGCATGCCCTCAACATGGGGGGTGGGTGCTGTGGGGGAGGGGAGCGCCCTGCGCCCCCCCCCCCACCCCAAAGCACCTTGTCCCCATGTTGATGAGGACAAGAACCTCTTCCCGACAACCCTGGCCGTTGGTTGTCGGGGTGGGGGGGAGCTTATCGGAATCCGGGAGCCCCCTTTAATAAGGAGGCCCCCAGATCCCGGCCCCCTACCCTATGTGAATGAGTATGTGGTACATGGTACCCCTACCCATTCACCTGGGGAAAATAGTGTCAAAAAAAAAAACACTACACAGGTTTTTAAAGTAATTTATTAGACAGCTCCGGGGGTCTTCTTCCGACTACGGGGGTCCCTCCGGCCTCTTCTTCCGGCGTCCGGTTGGTTCTTCTCCGCTCTCTCTGGCCTCTTCTCCCGGTGTTCGACCTCTGCTCCCGGTGTTCCAGTTCTTCTGCCGGCTCCTCCGCTATCTTCATGCCGCTCTTTTGCTAGCGGTGGCCCGGACTTCTGCCTTCTGCCTCCTGGCTTCTTGGCTTCTCCTCTCTTCTTGCGATGTTGACACGACGCTCTCTCCGGCTGCAATGCTCTCTGAGCGCTCCGATGTGACTTATATAGGCGGTGACCCCGCCCTCTTAAGCCGTCACAGTCCCTGGGCATGTAACTCACCCGGTGACCATGCCCCCTCATTCACATAGGGTGGGGGGCCGGGATCTGGGGGCCCCCTTATTAAAGGGGGCTCCCGGATTCCGATAAGCCCGCCGCCCGCAGACCCCGACAACCAACGGCCAGGGTTGTCGGGAAGAGGCCCTTGTCCTCATCAACATGGGGACAAAGTGCTTTGGGGTGGCGGGGGCCGCAGGGCGCCCCCCTCCCCCACAGCACCCACCCCCCCATGTTGAGGGCATGCGGCCTGGTACGGTTCAGGGGGGGGGGGGGCGCTCGCTCACCCCCACCCCCTTTCCTGACCGGCCGGGCTGCGTGCTCAGATCGGGGTCTGATATGGATTTTAGTGGGGACCCCACGCCGTTTTTTTTGTGTAGGGGGTTCCCCTTAAAATTCAGGGGATGCCCCGCAACGGGGCTGGCAAGGTGTCAATCTTGCCGATAAAATCGGTGAGATTGACTTCCTTTTCTAGGCCCGTCGTACCCGAGTCACGTTCAAAATTAACGGACTTGTCCGTGTGTGGGCAAGTCCGTTCATTCTGAAAGTCCGGCGAAAGTCCGTCGGGAAGACCGAATTCCGGAAAGTCCGGTCGTGTGTAGGCAAGTCTGTCCGTTCAGAAGGTCCGGCGATAGTCCGCCGGAAGTCCGGCAGGAAGAACGTCGGACCTAGCTTTCCAGAAAGTCCGGTCGTGTGTACGCGGCATAATACTTCTGATAGCATTTGTGATGGGAACAATGAAGTGGGAGCCAGATGGGTTTTTTTTGGATGTGAGGAATGGGATAAATGTAGCTAGCATGCATCTTGGAAAGGCCTGAAAAGCTAAAGCAAAAGGTTTAGTATTATACCCTGTACACACGACCAGACTTTCTGGCAGAGTAGGTCCGACGGTCTTCCCGATGAACTTCCGGTGGACTTTCAACGGACTTTCCGAACGAACAGACTTGCCTACACACGACCGGACTTTCCAGCAGACTAGGTCCGCCGGTCTTTCGACGGAGTTACGGCGGACTTCCGAATGAAAGGACTTGCCCACACATGGACTAAAGTCCGTTCATTTTGAACGTGATGAGGTATGACGGGACTAGAAAAGGAAGTCAATCTCGCCGCTTTTATTGGCGAGATTGACACCTTGCGAGCTCCGTCGCAGAGCATACCAGGCCCTTAGGTCTGGTATGGATTTTAAGGGGAACCTCCTACGCCGAAAAAACGGCGTGGGGGTCCCCCCAAAATCCATACCAGACCCTAATCCGAGCACGCAGCCCGACCGGTCAGGAAAGGGGGTGGGGACGAGCGAGTGCCCCCCCCCCGGAACCGTACCAGGCCGCATGCCCTCAACATGGGGGGGTGGGTGCTTTGGGGAAGGCGAGCGCCCTGCGGCCCCCCCACCCCAAAGCACCTTGTCCCCGTGTTGATGAGGACAAGGGCTTCTTCCCGACAACCCTGGGCGTTGGTTGTTGGGGTCTGCGGGCGGGGGGCTTATCGGAATCCGAGAGCCCCCTTTAATAAGGGAGCCCCCAGATCTCGGCCCCCCCACCCTATGTAAACGAGTATGGGGTAAATCGTACCCCTGACCATTCACCTGGGGAAAAAAGTGTCAATAAAAAAACACACTAGACAGGTTTTTAAAGTAATCTATTAGGCAGCTCCGGGGGGTCTTCTTCCGACTTCAGGGGGTCTCTTCTGACTGTCCAGTTCTTCTCCCGCTCTACGGTTGTTCTGCCGGGCTCCTCCACTATCTTCTGCTCTTTTGCCGCTCTTGCTAGCGGTGGCCCGGTCTTCTCTGTCGTCTTGTTCCCTCTCCACTTCTTCCAATGTTGACACAACGCTCTCTCCCGCTGTAATGCCGTGTGAGTGTTACCAACGACTTATATAGGCATGGGGTGTGGTCACTGGGTGATGTCACACGGTGACCCTGCCCCTTATGATGGCACAGTCCCAGCATGCCCCTGGACTGTGACGTCATAAGGGGTGAGGTCACCGGGTGACATCACCCGGTGACCATGCCCCATCCCTATATAAGTCGTTGCGCAACGGGAAGATTTGAAACATTTTTCAAATCTAAAGTCCGTTGGATTTTCGACCGAAAAGGTCCGTCGGAAGTCCGATGAAGCCCACACACGGTCGAATTGTCTGCCAGACTCGGTCCTAGAAAATGGCTGCTGGGGGCTTTTTTTTCTTTCCATGAAGGGGCTTTTTAACAACTTTCACATGATGAGTGCACAGTTGTCAAGCTACTGAGATGCATGACATAATCTCCCAGGAAATTTAAAATGCTCATAAATTCCAAAGAATTTCACCAGTATGTTTGTAACCTCTTGTAAGCCAGTTTTTTTTTAATTTGTATAAATTGTTACTGCTTATCAATGTACTAGGATTGTGACTCCATCAAGGCTACCAGCTTGAGCCTCAATAATGGTCCCTCCTCCTAAGCTGACTTTTTTAAAAAAAGAAAGCAGGAGAAAAAGCAATCACCTAACCCAATTTTAAAAGACTGTGCTATGTACATTTTTACGTTTCTTTCTGATATTGTTTTACAGCAAAATGTGTCTTTTAAAGTTTTTCAAAACCAATATAGTATTTATATATATACTGTATATGTGCTTGTTTGCAGGACATCTCCCTCAATGCCTGGATAAAAAGAACCTCACTCAAATGGAGGCAAGATCTTCAAATTCCTGGGAATAGCCAAACTTAGTCCAAGCAACCCAAGTATGTTAATTTTCCTGTTACCGTACTCTGCTGCCAGGAGGCGTTCTACCTGCATGGAAGAGTCCAATGCTGTTGCTTGTTCTACAAAGGTCAGAGTCTGGGAGGATTGCCAGTGATGGTTGATAGCTGCTCTGACAGCCATCAGGTAGTGTCATAAAACATTTTTTTCTTATACCAAAGATTTTGTTGGGTTTTACAGAAGTAAAAACTGTAACAAGCATTGTAGCAAAGCTTCCAAAAGAGTGTTGCACAAAGTTCAAAGGTGCAAGGCGTTATACACCAAACATATTCAAAAGAAAGCAACAGACAACTACTATCAGCTGGCTGCATTCTGTACATGGAGCTACTCACAAAGTTGGGGAGAGACTGTCAGAAAGGGAATGACAGTACTGCACGTTAAAAGCCAAGTTGTGGAAAAAGACACAGGTTACCCCTTAGTAACGGAGACGCATTGGAACCAAGCACTGAATGCTTGTCCTTGACATACCAGAAATCTTATGGAGAGCTGAATTTGCAGGGCAACAGGTCAGAAAGCTCAATAGCAACCAGAAAGAAAAATCTGGATGCCAACGACATGCTATTGTCTCTGACCAACCCATTATTCTCCCTCAAAATCTGTTCAGAGAATTCAAACTATATGGGACCCTTTCTTACCTTAAGATCAATTTTTCCAACTGCGAAGCTATGGGTGTGAAAATTTCTCCCTCCCTGCTCTGGTCATTGCAGCTCAGCTTTAAATTTAGATGGACAGACCATGCCCTGAAATACCTGGGGTTCCTTATCCCTGCCGACCTTTCACGCACTTTTGATCTCAATTCCTCCCCTCCCCTTTTGAAAAATGTGCGTGCTCTTCTTGAATTGCACTCCTGGTTTGGAAGATGCAATATTGTTAAAATTAGTGTACTGCCCAAGTTTCTATACCGTTCACTGGTTTTATTTGGGCTCATAAACCCCCAAGGATCAGGAGATCTCTATTGTCCCTCCCGAAACAATTTGGGGGCCTTGCGGTCCCTGATCTTTACAAATACAACCAAGCAGCACACCTGGGATGTCTTATAGATTGGTGCCGCCATAGTGATGTCAAAATCTGGCCTCGTATTGAACAAGATCAAAGTAGGGTGTTGTTGCATAGATCGCCTTGGTGTTGTGAGAATGTTCCTCCTCTTCTAAAAAAGACACCCACTTATAGGAACAACGTCCCAGCTGTGTCTCCAGCTCATATCTATGAATAAATGGTCCTCTCTAGAGTCTCCACTGTCCCCCATACTTGGTAACCCCCGTTTCGTTCCTGGTCTCCATAAGGGCTCTTTTAAGATGTTGATCGAGACAGGACAGTATCAAGTATCCCACTTTGCAATAACAGGAGCCTGGTCCTCTCTACAGGCCCTGACAGATTGTGATAGTCCTTTTCAACTGGATTTCTGGAGAGCTTTGCAATTATTACACTTTCTACAGACTCTTCCTACTCCAGATAATTACTGCCGCAACCTGACTACACTAGAGTAGTAATGCTCTGAAAGTGGCACGTTTCCTCATGCCCTCTCAACAATATACAACCTCTTAGTGTCTCCCCCCCCGAAGACTTCCAGTCCCCCTACTTGGCAAAATGGGAAATAGATCTGGGTAGAACATTCACGAAGACGCAACGATCCAATATAACCCAATTTGCCTTGAAATCCTCAATCTGCACGAAAGTGCAGGAAACCAATTACAAGATCCTTACCCGGTGGTACCGTACTCCATCCCTCCTTCACAAATACTTCCCGACCACCTTTGCTCTGTGTTGGAGATTTCAAAAGGAGCAGGGGACGTTGCTATACATTTTCTGGTCCTGCACTAAATTGGGTGTTTTTTGGAGGGGGGTCCATGCGATTATCCAAAAATTCACATATCCAATGATACCCGAGGATCCTGCTTTTTTCTTACTGCACGCCTCCACTATTCCCGCCAAGGTTTACAAGAAATCAATAATCCGACACCTCCTGAATGTGGCCAAGTCTTGCATTCCACTCACCTGGAAACATACACAGCCTCCAACGACTGGGCTGTGGCTGAGGGTGGTTGAGGAACTAAATCGGATGGAAGACTTGGGTTTGGTGCCACTCAGAGAGCTTGGAGTGGTCTTGGAGCTTTTCTGAGTGTTTCCGAGTGTCTCTGGTGCCCCCCCCCTCTGGTCACATGCGGTACTGTATAGACAAGCAGTGGCTGTGGGACGAATTATCTGATTTCCCATTGATTCCTATGGGGAAACTCGCTTTGATATACAAGTGCTTTGGATTACAAGCATTCTTCTGGAATGGATTATGCTCATAATCCAAGGTACTACTGTATGTATAAATTATTTTTACAATTTTTTTTCTCCTCCCCCCATCCTCTTCTATTATTCTCTCCTCGTTATTTCTCACCTGTTCTTTTCAATTTTCTGGTAAATTGGGTAGTTTCCTATCGCTTTGGTGGTTTCCCTGCTATGGGATTCGATCCCGGAATTACAATACAACATGACAGCCTATTGACCCTGGAGGATGTTTTCCTCAGGTAGCCTTAGAGCAGGGGTCTCAAAGTACCGGCCCGCGGGCCATTTGCGGCCCGCGGACCGGTTAAAAATGGCCCGCAGGCAGGGCCGATCCAGGACTAGAGGTCGACCATTATGCCGATATATAGCACTGGCCGCCGTTCCTCCTCCCTTCTCCACACTCAGCGCTTGATGCTTGTGTGAAACTGACACGTAACAGGAGGAGAGAGACAGAGGGATCTGTCAGATTTGAGGTTGATGTCGGGGGTGGGCGGGACCCGGCCGGGGTGGGCGGGACCCGGCCAATATCAAACACCAGCCAATGGGATCTGGGCGGTCCGCTACATGTATGTGGCCCGCCCCTTTTCTTAAGTAGCCCAATCATTTGCTGGTGTTTGATAGCTGCTGGTCCCGCCCACCCCGGCCGGGTCCCGCCCACCCCATCAACCTCAATTCTGACAGATCCCTCTGTCTCTCTCCTCTGTGCTACGTGTCAACTTCACACAAGCATCAAGCGCTGAGTGTGGACAGCTCCTTGTCAGTTTCACACACGGTTACACTCCGCTCAGTGTGAAACCTGCCAGTGCCAATCAGTGCCATGTCAGTGCCATCTGTCAGTGCCAGCTGCCAGTGCCACCGCCAATCAGTGCCATCTGCCAGTGCCAACCAGTCTGCCAGTGCCACCTGCCACCTCCAACCAGTACCACCTGCCACGGCCAATCAGTGCCACGCCAACCAGTGCCTGCCAATGCCACCGCCAACCAGTGCCCCTGCCAATCAATGCCACCTGCCAGTGCCACCTTCTGCCACCTGCCAGTGCCACGCCAATCAGTGCCACCTACCAGTGCCACGCCAATCAGTGCCACCTGCCAGTGCCAATAGTGCCACCTGCCAGTACCAAACCAGTGCCACCTGCCAGTTCCAAACCAGTGCCACTTGCGAATGCCTGCCAGTGCCACCTTCCAGTGCCACTGCCAATAAGTGCCACCTGCCAGTGCCATCTGTCAGTGCCAATCAGTGCCACCTGCCAGTGACAGACAGTGCCACCTGCCTAAGCCAACCAGTGCCACCTGCCACAGCCAACCAGTGCCATCTGTACTGAGGACATCAAGTGTGTGGTAGAGTGACAGGAGCAAACAGGGAGGAGTGGAGTGGGTGAGGTTTTTTTTTTAAATCGGCCTAAAATATCGGCCACAAAAATCGGCATCATATATCGGCCGCCCCGATTTCTAAATACCGGTATTGGCATCGGACAGAGAAAAACCCATATCGGTCGACCTCTATCCAGGACGTCTTTTTGAACTGCACCCAGGCACCGCAGAGAGGGAGGCGCCAAAGAGCTTTACCTCTCTATCTCCTCTGTCCTCTCCGCTGCACGCTGCTGCAGCCCAGAGAGAGAACAGAGCGGAGGAAGGATGCACCCACCTAGGCATTGACGATCGACCAGAGCCCCAAACCAGGGTCCTGCTGCCACCTCAGGGCGGGAGATTGTGTTCTCTGGGTCCCCTGTCACTAGGCCTGAGTGGAAGCCAGGAGGAGAGGACTCGGGAGGCAGATGATCCTGACTGCCATGAGTGGTGAGTGAGCCATCACACTGAGGCAAAGTCCTTAGTGGGGTGACTGAGGTAGAAATTTGTGCAGTGTGGAGGGCGATTGTGCAGTGTGGGGGGTAATTGTGTAGTGTGAGGGGGTATTTTATGGAGTGTGGGGGGTATTTTATGGAGTGTGGGGGGTATTTTATGGAGTGTGGGGGGTATTTGTGCAGTGTGTGTGCGTGGGGGGGGGGGTAATGCTGGGTGTTAATAATGCGTTTGCTGACACCAGTGCTGCGTATAATGCATTTGCTGACACCAGTGCTGGGGGTTAATAATGCGTTTGCTGACACCAGTGCTGGGTATAGTATAGTATATTATTGCTGGTATAGTTTATTGCTTTTGAAGTTTTAAAAGTTTGCATGCGGCCCCCATGGGATATGAAAACTTGTCATGTGGCCCTCAGGCAATTTGAGTTTGAGATCCCTGCCTTAGAGGATACAAGCCATCTTCGACATGAATCTGTTGCAAGTGTTAATCAATATCATTTCATATTTTGTATACTACCTTTGTTCTTTGTATGTATATTCTCAACATGTCTTGTTTAATTTCTCAAATATTTTTTTTTTTTTTGAAATATGAAAAAGTTGGATTGCAGGAAAAAAAGAAAGAAAGGTTAAAAAAAAGAGGGAAGTAGAAGAAAAGATCCGAGCAAAGGGGTATAGGGAAGAGAAGGCTAGAGAGGGAGGGAGTTTCCCCCAGCTGGCATCTCAACCACACACACACCTCTTATGATATCAGGGTGGAGCAACAAATGGTTCATGTTGAGGTCTCTACTGTAGTCCAGTCATGGGGACCATATTTTCAGAACTTTTGAGTGTATATTGGTCAAAATACGTTGGTACGTTTTTTATGAAGCATCGTGATCCCTTGCCTCCCTTCCACAAAGTTCAAGGATGGCTGCCTCCAAACTTTTGCAATGACTGATGCGTTAAGAATATAAAGGATACCAACTTTCGTTCAGACCTAGTAAGGTCTGGGATAGGCCTGTAGAGCAAAGCTTCCAAAACATCTTTTTCAATAGAAGTAATAGAACCTGGTATTATAAGTAGGGAGATTTTATGGTTACGTGGAACTGTCATTTCAGTCACTCTGAAGTATTTATTCATTATATCTTTCCAGAAACTTTTTTTATAAGAGGCCGTCCTATACTTTTCTATTAAATACCTGGTAATCCTGCTATTTTCATGTAACTCCCTAGTGTCAACACAATGCAGCTAAATCTAAAGGAAAATTGTACAGGAAAATTGTATAATATATGGCCAGCCTTACTTATTTACCCTTATGAAGCCATCCCAACTAATTTTTTCCATCTGCTTGAAGGGCAGCTGCAAATGTTTGACTGACCACCACGCCCTACTTGGCAAACCACCCCACATGACAACACGTTATTGAGGGCAGGATCAGCAAGGAATGACAGAGCAGTTTTCTGTTCCCATGGTTAGCAACCCCACATTACACAGATATTGCAGAGGCTTGGGGGGCAGCTTCCAGACTTTAAATGGTGGCCATAGGGAAGCACAGAAACATCCTGCAGTGAAGTGTGAAGGATGGCTGTTTGCTCCACTCCCTGATCACACACTGCGGTGGGCAACCAGGGAGTAAACGACGAATATCATTTGGAAGTCATTTAAAATTATTTACTTTTAACATTAAATTTTGTAGTTGATGGACTTTCCCACTCAAAATTTGTTAGTTCGAGAAAAATTCCATCCTGCTCCTTCCAATTTTCTCACTGCGGATGAAAATGAACATCAATTTGACTCCACTAAAAAAAATAAAATAAAACGAACATTCTTAAAATGGGAAATATCACACTAAATTCTACTGGTGTATAGCCAGCTTTACATAATGTATTTGGAAGTAGTTTATCCTTATGTTCAACATAAAAACAAATCATTAATGTTATATTGTGGCTAAAGTTATAATGACACTCTTTTCAGCACTTTCCTTATATGTTCAAATATCATACAGACTAAATATTTTATAGTACCCATGCTCTTATTTTTAAGTATGGGTCTCTTTTAAGCACCAATTCATTGATTTTCCAGAGAATAGTCTTGTGGAATCAGTTTTAAAGATGATCACTCAAAGGAATGGGAGCTTATTAGTCAGAGCATTTACATTTTAAATGCCAGATTCACTTACCATGGGCAAATGGTTCAGGGGATTTTTGAACTGATCTATCTAATGTATCAGAGTTTAACTTTGTATAAGAATAACAGGTAGTAATAATAGGTAGTGCTGTTTAATGGTATGACACATTTCCCTGGAATTCCAAAGAAAGTATCAAGTACCAAAATTTTTGGATACTGTTTCACACTTACAAAGGGTAAGAAAGGTGTGTCACTATTTATATGTAAGCTTTAACATATCCCCAGTGTAATTTCAGGAAAATAAATGTACAGGAAGCATCTAAAAGCCGGGATGCAAGGAGCGTAATATTTACATTTTCTTCAAATGTTTTATGGCATTATTGCTCACTGAGTAGTTTTCATTTGGGTGGCAGGGGGCTGCAACATAGCAGAATAAGCAGACTGAATTTTTCAATGCAAAGTCAACTTTGAGCAGGCTTCAGCAGCTTTTCAGAATGCATTAGGATAGTTTGAATGTTGCTGACAGCTTTATGTACAACACTATACTTTTTTTTTTATAATCAAAATTTTTATTTTTATCATAAACTTCATCATCTCAATTCAATATTATACACATTCTTGTATTTAATAGTTTACATTAAGATACACAGGGATTAACATTACAAGAAAAAAGCTAAGTAAGAAGCTATCTTGTCAAAAGTTTACCAGTTATACTATCCTCCCCCCCCCCTCCAAAAACAGAGAAAAAAAAAAACAAATCCCCCCCCCCCAAAAAAAGGTTATTAATCCCCACCCTCCTCCCCGCCATCCCTGGGGTAAGTCTGCTCTATCCCTTCCCACTCCATTCCCAGACTAAAACCGGAGTCCAAGATCATTTTAATTGTTAGTAAAAAAGGCATATAACAATAGTGTCACAACCTGGAGTAAGGCTCAGAGACCAGTAGCTATAGCAGTAGCGAGGCAGCCAACCAGCTGGATAAGTACAGAAGCAGGTCACCCTGGTGGATGACAGAGCTCTCCTGAAGTGCGGAGTCTAAGTATTAACCGGTGTTCACCAGAGCTCCTGATGGTGGAGATGGGTTTTGCTGCATGTTAGTACCAGGTCACAGTCCTCAGGATCTCCCCACCAGTAGGTGATCAAGCCGAAGTCCAGTAGCAAATATAGCAGATAGAGATAAGCAGAAGGGTAGTCAGTAAATGAGCCAAAGATTGGTAACGAGTGGTCGCAACCTTGGGTTTAGGTGGAAGTGAAGTCGAGGAGCAAGCCAAGGGTTAGTAACGAGTGGTAGTGAAGATACAGACAGCAGCAGGAGCGACAAGGGTGAGATATTGGCTGAAGAGAGCACAATAATCTGGCAAAAAGGAAGTGCAAAGGCATGGCTTTAAAAAGAAGATGGTTGGAGGAGCAAAGGGTTCAAAGTTTAAGACTGACAAGGTTCAAGGAAGGATCATTCAAGGAATTGTCCAGGGAGCTGTCTAGCATTCCAGGTGGTTCAGCAAGAAGAGTTGCTGCCAAACACAGCAGAAATCCTGGGTTCCAATCCAGGCCCTGACAAATAGTCAATAGTTATTAATCAATGGGTCTCAATAGAGGATAAAACTTGGATAGACTCAAAGAAAAGAGTAAATTCACAGATCCATTTTAGAACCAGTATAGAACTCTCCACATGGAGTAAATTTACTTTTTTAACAACAATTAAAAAGACCTTGAACTCTTTCATCTGGTTTTGGTCTAACGCTCCTTTCTGTATTTCCATGGTTTAAGCCACTGTTGGGTGGCCTCTTTGAGTATGTTGTTCTGGAGTTATTTTGGAGCTAGGCAGTCAGTTCAACAGTTGCTTGTCGTGACTGGGGGCAGTCAGGATGTTGGGCAGGAAAGAGGAAACAGATGAGGTAGGATGGGAGGGCATACATTGCATCTTTGGGACCCAGAAGCTCCTTCTTCCTTTTTGTTTTCCTTACATTTCCATGGTTTGTCCACAGTTTTTCCATAAGAATTCTTTGGAATTATTGTTTTTGCTGCTTTTAGATGTGGCTGTAGATATAAAAGAATTTATATCCTTTAATTGTTTAACTGAACTTGGCATAGACCAGCAATTAAGGTGTGACTAATATATTCAGCCAATTTCAAATTACATGGAGCTTCCTCTTCAAGGTGTCTATGGATGCAAATGCTAGACTCGGGAGTGCACCCGTAAGGTAGCCCCCTCGGGAGAGTGCTTCTCCTAGGGGGTTATCAGATGTGGGGAGGAGCCGCCAGGGGACCCCAGAAGACGAGGTTCAGGGCCACACTGTGCAAAACGAGTTGCACAGTGGCGGCCGTGGGGTTTGGTATGGGAAGTAGCTAAGAGAACTAATACAGTATATTTAGAATAAGTGATTGGCAGTGACAGCCTCAGCACATTTTCTGTAATCCAGAGTGTTATTTTTTAGATGCATTTTATTTACAGTATATATTTACAGCTTTAAAACACAATTAAGTACATCAGGAATGAAATGCAATTAATTATTGTAGAGTGGTTTACATGCCAATTCCATTACAATTGTGCCTTGGTCTTATGGTGGGATTGCACTGATGGAGCACACCGGAGATTATATAATTTGTGGGTTGCATGATGTGTTGTTTTTTTGCACCTCAGCAGATAGAGTATTTTTAGTACTTTTTAAAGAACTTTTTTCACATTTAATTTTTACCTGTTTTGATGTGAAAAGCTGTGCCTCAAGCTGGAACATATTTCAGTGTTCTGGGATGAAGAAAAGGTAATAATGCATTTAGACAAAAGGTTGGTGATTTTGAGAAATGATTTTTTTCAGGAGAATTGCTGATTCTGCATTTTTCTTCTGATTAGTATGATTCCCTGCAGATGTGATAAATCAGGATGTTCACTGTAAGCAAATTTATCGTTTAGGCCCCTCACACCTATTCAGTGTATTTAAGTGCCATAGTGCATGCATTGTAATGTGAAGTATAGTGCTCATTAACGTACCTTAGCTCACATTTGTCCATTGTAGTGCAATGAAAAACTAAGGGGTTGATTTACTAAAACTGGAGAGTGCAAAATCTGGCGCAGTTCTGCACAGAAGCCAGCTTCCAGGTTTTTTTTTCAAAGCAAAAGGTTTTACTCCCTTTATGACCAGGCCATTTTTTGCTATTTAGCACTGCGCTAATTTAACTGGTAATTGCGCGGTCATGTAATACTGTACCCAAATGAAATTTGTAAAATAAAAAAAAACATTTTCACATAAATAGAGCTTTCTTTTGGTGGTATTTGATCACCACTGAGTTTTACATTTTTTTTATATAAACCAAAAAATGGCAAAAACTTTAAAAAAAAAACAATATTTTTTTACTTTCTGCTATAAAACATATCTAATAGAAAAAAAGAAAATTAAAATCTAATTTCTTCATAAATCTAGGCCAAAATATACTCTGCTACATGTCCCTGGGAAAAAAAAAAATCCAATAAGTGTATATTGATTGGGTTGTGACAGTGGCTGTTGGGGTTCTTTTTTTTGGGGGGGGGGTGGCAAATAATCCCCCCCAGAGGAGCGGCACTAGCACAACTGCCAACTTACCCCCCGTGGCGCAGCATGGCACGGCACTAACACCCCCACCCTCCACCACCCGCTGTCCTTACTGTGGATGCGGGCGGTGAGAGCAGCGGTCAGAGCTGCTGTGGCCATCTCCCAGCATGACGGGCTCTGGTGTCCTCTCCTGGAGTCCTCTCCTCTCTGCTCCTCCCGGCGCTAGGCATCCAATAGGATTGCCTGATGTTTTGGTCAATCGGGAAACAGGTTTTATACCTGCTTCCCGATTGGCTGGGATGAGGATCAGTGTTGCAACAGAGAATAATCATTCGGTGTTGCAACACACCTGAGTGGGCTCAGGACACATCCTAAGCGTCCAGAACCCACGCTATTTTGAAGCCTTTTAGAGCTTCAGAAAAAATACTAGTAATGGCAATGATCAGAGACATATAGTGGGACTGTGATAGTGCGGTGGGAAATCTTACACTAATGCTGGCTGAGAGGTACACTAACTGACACTGACATCACCAGTGACACTAATACAGTGATTACTGATAATAATATACACTGTCACTGTACTAATGACACTGGCTGGTATGGGGTTAACATCTTGGGGTAATCAAGGGGTTTTAATGTGTGCCTAACAAGTGTTAATGTGTGTTATATGTGCTGCTTATTACTAAATATCTGTTTGTTTCTCTTTACAGAGAGTAGAAACACACAGATCATTCTCTCTGTACAGAGGCCCGTGTGTCAACACAGGGCTCTGGGCTGTGATTGGACACAGCCGATATCAGCAGGTCTCAGCCATGAATCATTGGCTGAAACCTGTTGACAAGATCCGGAGTCAGCTGGACGGGGGAGGGGAGGGCGCCCTGAACCCGGAAGACACTGCTGATGTACAGGTACATGAATGTACCTGTGCGAGCCGCCTGCCTGCAGTAAAATGCAAGCAGGTGGTCAACAAGTGGTCAATTGAACAAGCTGAAGTTAGAAGCTGATTGGGTACGATGTACAGTTGTACCAGATTTAAACTTTCCAGTTTTAGTAAATCAACCCAATATTGTACGTGTTAAGGTGCAATTAGGGGTAGGGGGCAAAAAAATGAATGTAAATGCATGTACAAATGACTGAACAGGCCAAGAATTTCGAAGACCTATAAACAATTACATACCATCATCTCTCTAGTAGCAAAAAAGAAAATTTTGCATTAATGGACCTACAGTGACCTTCCTCCCATCTCATTATTCCTAGAAATATTGACCAATGTATTCCACATGGAGTGGGTAAAGGACTCTTTAAATAAGGAGAACCAGGTTCAAAAATGTTCTGACATCTGAGAGTCCTTCATTCAAACTTTAACAACTGACACACAATAGTCAATAGCACAATGCTTTCAATACATGCAATGGTATCCGGCAAGATTACTTCTCAATGATCCCCCAATTTAAATTAAAGAAGAAGTATAGCCAAAGCTCGTTAGGCTGTACTTCTCCTATGGATCACAGGAGTGCAGTTCACTTTGCACTCCTGTGACCCGTTTTCAGAAGAGAGTGGGCTAAAGTTCGCTCTCTGTTGATGTCACAGATGTCAGTCCAGGCACCGCGTCATCCCAACCACGGAGCTTGGATCCGCCAGGTGCCTGGACTGGCACCCCACTCAGCCTCTCAGCGAGACGTAGAGCCTGAGACGGCTAATCCGCCCCCTCCACAGCTCAGCGCTCCAATGAGCGAGGAGGGAGAAGAGCAGAGAGCTGTGACTGACAGTCTACAGCTCTCTGCTCACGGAGCTCTGAAAACCAAGCGATTGGTGGTGTTCGATCGCTCGGTTCTCAGTGTAGAAGCCCTGGGGGGGCAGATACAGCATCGGACCGATGCTGCATTAACCTAGGTAAGTATAAAACTGCAAAAAAAAATCCTTTACTTCTCTTTTAAACTCCTTACTTAACCACTTGACGACCGCCTCACGCCGATATACGTCGGCAAGGTGCCACGGACAGGCAAAATCACGTAGATCTACGTGATTTGCCTTCCGCGGGTGGGGGGTCCGATCGGACCCCCCCCCGGTACCCGAGGCGGTCGCCATGTCTTCACGGGCGATGAGAGGTGAGGGGGAGGCCATCCATTCGTGGCCACCCCCTCCCGATCGCTCCCGGCGAATGAAAACGCTTCCTTTCCCTCTGTAATGTAAACAGAGGGAAAGGAAGTGATGTCATCCCTCCTCGATCCGGAGCCGAGGAGAGAAGACATCAAGTAAGTCTGCACAACACTACACTTCCAGTAGAACACGCCAGACACACTTGTCACCCCCCTTCACCCCCGATCACCCCCCAATCACCCCCCTGTACCCCCTGTCACACTGACACCAATAGCAGTTTTTTTTTTCTGCACTGGTGTCAGGTTGTGACAGTTGTAAGTGTTAGGGCAGTTAGGTTAGCCCCCTTTAGGTCTAGGGTACCCCCCCTTAGGTCCAGGGTACCCCTCTAACCCCCCCTAATAAAGGTTAACCCCGTGATCACCCCCCGTAGCCAGTGTCGCTGTATTAGTGACACAGGTGACGCTAGTTAGGGAGGCAAGTATATAGGTTCGCTGTCAGTGTTTTATAGCGACAGGGACCCCCATATACTACCTGCTAAAGGTTTTAACCCCCTGATTGCCCCCTAGTTAACCCTTTCACCAGCGATCACCGTATAAGTGTTACGGGTGACGCTGGTTAGCTAGTTTGTTTTTTGTAGTTTATTATAGTTTATTATAGTTTATTATAGTTTTAGGGCACCCGCCGTTTGTTACCTTATAAAGGTTTAACCCCCTAATTGCCCGGCGGTGATATAAGTTACGTTTTTAGGGTCAGATAAAGTCTGCGTCGCCCCAGGCAGGGTCAGGTTAGCGCCAGTACCGCTAAAACCCACGCACGCAGCATACACCTCCCTTAGTGCTATAGTATCTGAGCGGATCGATATCTGATCCGATCAGATCTATACTCAGCAGCAGTTTAGGGTTCCCATAAACACAGTGTTAGCGGGATCAGCCCAGATACCTGCTAGCACCTGCGTTTTGAACCTCGGCCCAGCCCTGCCCAGCCCACCCAAGTGCAGTATCGATCGATCACTGACACTTACAAAACACTAAGCACACATAACTGCAGCGTTCGCAGAGTCAGGCCTGATCCCTGTGATCGCTAACAGTTTTTTGGTAGCGTTTTGATACAGTCGCTGACAGTCAGGAGCTTTTTTGCCTGTGAGTCTCACTAGTGTACCCCTAAATTTAGAGCCCAAAATGGCAAATCGAAGGTACACTAGTGAAGAGGCCTACACGTTTCTGAGCATGACAGATAGTGAAGAGGAAGTCACTCATCTGTCAGATTCAGGCTCAGAATACGATCCTGTAGAGGACAGCGGGTCCATGACAGATAGCTCTGACGACGGAGTTGTGGTCCCTGCTAAGGTCAGGCATACCAGACCCCGATCTTCTGTCCTTGAAGTGCAAGAACCGCAGGTCCCTCGTATGGAGCAGAGAAGTACTAGCGCCGCTATTCCTTCTGGTGAACTGGAAAGCACCTGCAGCCTAGTACACCCTGGTCGTACATCCAGCACTGCAGTATCACGTGGTGACGTGGCAAGTCCCATAAGTGCAGTTCAAGCTGGTGAGGTGGCAAGCACTAGTAGTGTCCCGCTGCCACCAAGAAGATAAAGACAGGCCCGTCGTGCCCATAGTGCCCTTCCTGCTGCATTCGCCAATCCGAATTGGGAACCCACCACTTCTGCAGCACCCGTACTTCCCCCTTTTACTGGCCAACCCGGAATTCAGGTGGAAACAGTTGACTTTACGCCACTGGATTTTTATTCGCTGTTTTTCACCGAAGATCTCTATAGATCTATTGTGGACCAAAGCAATTTATACGCTGGTCAACACATCGCCGCTAATCCCCAGTCCTCCCTTGCCAGAGATTTGAAACCAATTACGGTTTCCGAATTTAAGCTCTTTCTGGGCCTTTCCCTCAACATGGGCTTGAATAAAAAGAGTAAGTTGCGGTCATATTGGTCCACTGACCCAATTTACCATGCGCCCGTGTTCTCTGCCTCCATGGCCAGGGCACGATACGAGCAGATTTTGCGGTTCATGCACTTCAACGACAATGAACTCTGTCGTCCTCGTGGAGACCCTGCATACGATCGGCTCTACAAAATTCGGCCCCTCGTAAACCACTTCAACCAATGTTTTGCAGACTTGTTTACCCCCCATCAAGTTGTCTGCGTTGATGAGTCCCTGATTAAATTTTCTGGCCGCTTGTCATTCAAACAGTACCTTCCCAGCAAGCGTGCCAGATACGGGGTCAAGATGTATAAGCTCTGTGACAGGGCCACATGCTATACATGTAGTTTTATGGTTTACGAGGGCAAAGATAGTCACGTAGAGCCGACAAACTGCCCTGACTACATAGGAAGCGCTGGCATGATAGTGTGGAACTTGGTGTCACCCTTATTCGGAAAGGGGTACCACTTGTACGTGGACAATTATTATACGAGCGTGCCACTTTTTAGTCACTTGTTTGATCAGCAGATTGGAGCATGTGGCACCGTGCGACCTAATCGCCGGGGCTTTCCCCAGCGGCTTGTAGATTCCCGTCTTAGGCTGGGGGAGAGAGCCTGCTTGAAGTATAATAACTTGCTCGCTATGAAGTGGAGGGATAAGAAGAATGTTTTCGTTCTCACCTCCCTGCAGACATGACGACCCAAATTACTACAGCGACTGGTGTTGTGGAGAAACCCCTCTGTGTTCACGAATATAACCTTAATATGGGAGGGGTGGACCTCAACGACCAGTTGTTGGCGCCGTACCTAGTTGCCCGTAAGGCCAGACGCTGGTACAAAAAAGTGTCTGTTTATTTCAATTGGCTTTGCTGAACGCTCATGTGCTATACAGAGCTTCAGGACGGACTGGATCCTTCCTTACATTCCAGGAAGAGATCGTCAGAGCCCTTCTGTATCCAGACGGTGCTCCACCTCACCATCCCCAACCAAATGCAGTAAGCCGGCTGCATGAGAGGCATTTTCCTTTTGCCCTCCCGAGTACCCCTACCCAAAAAGCCCCCCAAAAAAGATGTCGTGTCTGCAGCAAGCGCGGATTTAGGCGTGACACCCGGTGTTATTGTCCCTCCTGTCCTGGCAATCCTGGTCTTTGCATGGGTGAATGTTTTGAACGCTACCATACACTAGTTGAGTATTAGCGTAGGGTACAGCACTGCACAGACTAGGACACACTTTCACAGGGTCTCCCAAGATGCCATTGCATTTTGAGAGACCCAAACCTGGAACCAGTTACTAAAGTTAAAAGTTACTAAAAAAAAAGTGTAAAAAAAAAAATAAAAAAACACAAAAAATATATAATATAAAAAAAACAAAAATAGTTGTTGTTTTATTGTTCTCTCTCTCTCTATTCTCTCTATTGTTCTGCTCTTTTTTACTGTATTCTATTCTGCAATGTTTTATTGTTATTATGTTTTACCATGTTTGCTTTTCAGATATGCATTTTTTTTATACTTTACTGTTTACTGTGTTTTGTTGGTAACCATTTTATTGTTTTCAGGTACGCCATTCAGTTGCAGCGCGGATTTATTTATCTTGACAGCAACAGCGTTTGCTCCCACGATATATAAAGCCGTGACTCCAGCGCTGTCGGAGGTGATTTCACCACCACAGTTACATACTTCAGCATATATGCCGAAGCGTGGGGGCAGCAGTGGGTGGAGGAGCGATTTGCTCCTGCCTTTTGCGGGAGGATGCCCCCATGCTTCGGCATATATAAATAGTGCATGTATGCCCATCATTAGAAGTGGGTGGATGAAGGGAGGTATTCTAATGGTGGGCATACCCACCGATCAATATCATTTTTTCGTTCAGCCCACAGGCTGCATGAAAAAAAAGTTTACAATATATGCCCAACAAGGACCAGCAACGTACTGGTATGTTGCTGGACTTTGAGTGGTTATACCAGAATGATGCCTGCAGGTTTAGGTATCATCTTGGTATCATTCTTTTCAGTCAGCAGTCGGCTTTCATGTAAAAGCAGTCCTAGCGGCTAATTAGCCTCTAGACTGCTTTTGCAAGCAGTGGGAGGGAATGCCCCCCCCCCACCGTCTTCCATGTTTTTCTCTGGCTCTCCTGTCCCAACAGGGAACCTGAAAATGCAGCCGGTGATTCAGCCAGCTGACCATAGAGCTGATAAGAGACCAGAATGGCTCCAAACATCTCTATGGCCTAAGAAACCGGAAGCTACGAGCATTTCATGACTTAGATTTCGCCGGATGTAAACAGCGCCATTGGGAAATTGGGAAAGCATTTTATCACACCGATCTTGGTGTGGTCAGATGCTTTGAGGGCAGAGGAGAGATCTAGGGTCTAATTGACCCCAATTTTTTTTAAAAAGAGTACCTGTCACTACCTATTGCTATCATAGGGGATATTTACATTCCCTGAGATAACAATAAAAATGATTAAAAAACATAAAAATGAAAGGAACAGTTTAAAAATAAGATAGAAAATCAAAAAAATAATAAAGAAAAAAAAAAAAAAAAAAGCACCCCTGCCCCCCCCCTGCTCTTGCGCAAAGGCGAACTCAAGCGTCGGTCTGGCGTCAAATGTAAACAGCAATTGCACCATGCATGTGAGGTATCACCGTGAAGGTCAGATCTTGGGCAGTAATTTTAGCAGTAGACCTCCTCTGTAAATCTAAAGTGGTAACCTGTAAAGGCATTTAAAGGCTTTTAAAAATGTATCTAGTTTGTCGCCACTGCACGTTTGTGCGCAATTTTAAAGCATGTCATGTTTGGTATCCATGTACTCGGCCTAAGATCATCTTTTTTATTTCATCAAACATTTGGGAAATATAGTGCGTTTTAGTGCATTAAAATTTAAAAAAGTGTGTTTTTTCCCCAAAAAATGCGTTTGAAAAATCGCTGCGCAATTACTGTGTGAACAAAAAAATGAAACACCCACCATTTTAATCTGTAGGGCATTTGCTTTAAAAAATATATATAATGTTTGGGGGTTCAAAGTCATTTTCTTGCAAAAAAAATAATTTTTTCATGTAAACAAAAAGTGTCAGAAAGGGCTTTGTCTTCAAGTGGTTAGAAGAGTGGGTGATGTGTGACATAAGCTTCTAGATGTTGTGCATAAAATGCCAGGACAGTTCAAAACCCCCCCTAAATGACCCCATTTTAGAAAGTAGACACCCCAAGCTATTTGCTGAGAGGCATGTCGAGTCCATGGAATATTTTATATTGTGACACAAGTTGCGGGAAAAAGACAATTTTTTTATTTTCTTTATGCACAAAGTTGTCACTAAATGATATATTGCTCAAACATGCCATGGGGATATGTGAAATTACACCCCAAAATAAATTCTGTTGCTTCTCCTGAGTACGGGGATACCACATGTGTGAGACTTTTTGGGAGCCTAGCCGCGTACGGGACCCCGAAAACCAAGCACCGCCTTCAGGCTTTCTAAGGGCGTACATTTTTTATTTCACTTTTCACTGCCTATCACAGTTTCGGAGGCCATGGAATGCCCAGATGGCACAACCCCCCCCCCCCCCCCATGACCCCATTTTGGAAAATAGACACCCCAAGCTATTTGCTGAGAGGTATAGCGAGTATTTTGCAGACCTCACTTTTTGTCACAAACTTTTGAAAATTGAAAAAAGAAAAAAAATACATTTTTCTTGTCTTTCTTCATTTTCAAAAACAAATGAGAGCTGCAAAATACTCGCCATGCCTCTCAGCAAATAGCTTGGGGTGTCTACTTTCCAAAATGGGGTCATTTTGGGGGGTTTTGTGCTGTCTTGGCATTTTATGGCCTTCGAAACTGTGATAGGTAGTGAGGAGTGAAATCAAAAATTTACACCCTTAGAAATCCTGAAGGCGGTGATTGGATTTCGGGGCCCCGTATGAAGCTAGGCTCCCAAAAAGTCCCACACATGTGGTATCCCCATACTCAGGAGAAGCAGCTAAATGTATTTTGGGGTGCAATTCCACATATGCCCATGGCCTGTGTGAGAAATATATCATTTAGTGACAACTTTGTGCAAAAAAAAAAAATTGTCACTTTCCCGCAACTTGTGTCAAAAAATAAAATATTCCATGGACTCAACATGCCTCTCAGCAAATAGCTTGGGGTGCCTATTTTCCAAAATGGGGTCATTTGGGTGGGGGGGGTTGTGCCATCTTGGCATTTTATGGCCTTCAAAACTTTGATAGGTAGTGAGGAGTGAAATCAAAAATGTATGCCCTTAGAAATCCTGAAGGTGGTGCTTGGTTTTCGGGGCCCCGTACGCGGCTAGGCTCCCAAAAAGTCCCACACATGTGGTATCCCCGTACTCAGGTGAAGCAGCAGAATGTATTTTGGGGTGCAATTCCACATAGGCCCATGGCCTGTGTGAGCAATATATCATTTAGTGACAACTTTTTGTAAATATATATATTTTTTTTGTCATTATTCAATCACTTGGGACAAAAAAAAAAATATTCAATGGGTTCAACATGCCTCTCAGCAATTTCCTTGGGGTATCTACTTTCCAAAATGGGGTCATTTGGGGGGTTTTGTACTGCCCTGCCATTTTAGCACCTCAAGAAATGACATAGGCAGTCATAAACTAAAAGCTGTGTAAATTCCAGAAAATGTACCCTAGTTTGTAGACCCTATAACTTTTGCGCAAAGCAATAAATATACGCTTATTGACATTTTTTTTACCAAAGACATGTGGCCGAATACATTTTGGCCTAAATGTATGACTAAAATTGAGTTTATTGGATTTTTTTTTTATAACAAAAAGTAGAAAATATCATTTTTTTTCAAAATTTTCGGTCTTTTTCCGTTTATAGCGCAAAAAATAAAAACGGCAGAGGTGATCAAATACCATCAAAAGAAAGCTCTATTTGTGAGAAGAAAAGGACGCAAATTTTGTTTGGGTACAGCATTGCATGTCCGCGCAATTAGCAGTTAAAGCGACTCAGTGCCAAATTGGAAAAAGACCTCTGGTCCTTAGGCAGCATAATGGTCCGGGGCTAAAGTGGTTAAAGTGGTTGTAAAGCTTATTTTCTGTTCTCTTAAAATAATAAACATTTTATACCTGCTCAATGGTTTTGGACAGAGTGACCCTGAACCAATTTTTTCTGGGGTCACCTGCCAGCGCTCTAGGCTCTTCATATTCTGCCTGCGCCATCATAGCAAGCCACTTGCTATGGGGGCACACATGTGGGCTTGCTTTTGAGCCAGGATATGTGCAGCCATAGAAACACACAGCAGGGCTCGGCCCAGCCCTCTGCTCCCTCTTCACAGGCTTTGACTGACAGCAGTAGGAGCCAACGGCTCTTGCTACTGCCAAGTCTTCTGTGGGAGGAGAGTGAGGGAAGGGGGACGAAGAGCTACTGCAGATGGGCACAGTGCTAGAGGGCTCAGATAGGTATTTAAGGGGTTAGGGCAGGGGGGTACAGCTATTGAAAGTTTTACTTTAATGTAGAGAATGCATTAAGGTAAAAAAACTTTTGTCTTTATAACCACTTTAACTTAATTCTCAAATCTCACTGACGGGGTCCTCCCACCTCTCCTCCATGCACCATTTAGTGTAAGACTGACCACCACCCACCCAACAGTTAAGGCTGAACTCCAGGAATGCAGCCACTTTTGGAAAATGCCAGCTAGTGAACTTCTTTGATTTACTATTTACATTTTTATGGAAAAATGGGAGTATAGCTAGCACTATACTCCCGTAACTTCTGGTCTTAGCTCCAACAGCTGTAGAGTCACATGCATGCTAGTGGCCTCCCTATTCATGCCCAAAGCGGCAGCCAGAGCACCCCTAACATAAAAGGCTAACCTTCTTGGGCACACCAGTCCTTGCTCTAAATACTCCACTCTCTTTCCATGTGCGGGCGGGGGATGGTGACGGTGATGCTCTGCTAACTCCTGGGGATATCAGGATGCTGGACCCCTTCTCCCTGGGCTCAACAGCCAGGTGGCATCACTGTAACTGAACTCCCTCACTTCATGTGTTGCACCACACAGAGACCACATGCAGAAAAACATCTTCTTTACTGAGGACTCACAGTACATTACCAACAGGCCTTGGGGCCAACACAGTTGAACAGCAAGTTCTAATACACATTGGTTGCTGAATGATGGACCTGAGGCAAGTGAAGTGCAGTCAGGACCATCTAAGGGGCCCATCCAAAGGGGGACCCTCTCCAAGGGGCACCCAGAATAAAGTACAGCTATTAGGTGACCATTCTCCTCATGGCAACCCTTCCCATCGCCTGGGCTCTACTCACCTAAGCTAACTCCTCTCACACTATATACGGGATCCAGTAAAGAAGGAAGTAAAATCCTTCTTCCTGGAAGGATTTAAAGGGATAACAATCTTAAGTGGGCCAGGACGTGGTGGGCTCACTCTACCCTGTCTAAATGCAGCCAGCGTGCCCGCCCCTCCCCTTCTCCTGCCCAACCTTACAGCACTTTGTATTATGTGAACATCACAAAATACAAGGGTCTTGTGAATGGGCAGCAGAAGGGACAGGTGGTCAAAGATGCTCTGTGTGAAAAGGCAGCGCTTCTCCTGTTGGAGCTCTGGAAGTTTAGCCATAGCTGTACTCCTGGAGCTCCATAAAACTATTAGATGCAAATTAATAAGTCCAAGAGTTGGTATGCACTTCATTAGACTTAACACATAGTATACCAAACATATTTTACAGATTGGCTGATATCCTGGAGTTCATCTTTAGAGGTTGGACTTCAAACCACTAGATGCACAATAAGATCATTATGTGACTACCATCTGTATCATTATTTGGGCCAAATCTTGTGTCAATCACCGCTGTTCATGCATTCTCTTATTAAATAATCTAAAACAAAATGATTGGCCAGAAGACATCTGTAAAAGGTAAGTATATAGAAAATACAAATGGGAGGGCCTCCAAGGGCGTCATCTATGGGGAGAGCATTAAGTCCTGAGTTGCACTATAACATGCCTGGGTTAATGCAAAACAACAGAGACCTCAGGTGGTCCTGTGGGCTAGTTATATAGACGACATCCTCCTCCTATGGGATGGTGATAAGGTTGATTTGGACTCCTTCCTTGAAGAACTCAATGTAAACACCCGAGGAATTTCCCTTAATTATGTAGCCAGTCAACATGAAATTAACTTCCTTGATCTGACCATCAGAGTTAGGGATGGCCAGTTTTCCACTTCCACCTACTTCAAGAGCACTGATCGTAACACATATATCCCTACTGACAGCTGCCATCATGAAGCTTGGATTAGATCGGTGCCAAAAAGTCAGTATATTCACCTGAGGCGGAATTGCTCGGATAGCCACGAGTTCCTCCTTCAGGTGGATGTTCTGACTAAGCGGTTTCTAGAGAAGGGCTATTCAGACCTCCTTCTTAGAAATACTATAGAGGAAGTATTATCACTCGACAGGAGTGACCTGCTTAAGGAAAGAAAGCCTAATAATCACAGAGTACCCTCGATTCCATTTATCACCACTTATTCTATTCAACATAGGGCAGTGGGTCGAATGATTAAGATACATTGGCATATTCTGACTAGTAACCATACACTTAATACCATTCTTCCCCCAAAACCGCAAGTGGTTTGCAGAGGGACACCCTCCCTCAGGGGTAGTGTTGCTGCCAACATCATTGATCCCCCTGTTATCCATAAAGGATTTTTTGAAAACCTCACAGGGTTTTAGCAATGTAGGAGGTGTAGGATATGATCATTGAACGGATGTACACATAGGAGGACTGTTTTTAGGTCCTTCAGCACCCAGATGGAGTTTGAGATCAGGCGGCTCATCACATGCTCGACCGAGGGGGTGGTTTACCTGCTCCAATGCCCTTGCGGGCTGCAATATGTGGGCAGGACTAAACGCCCCCTCAGGGTAAGACTCAATGAGCATGTGACAAACATCCTTAATGGTTTCCCCAAAAATTCTGTTTCTAGACATTACTCAGAGGTCCACCATAAAAATCCTGAGAAAACAATTTTTTTGGGGATAGGTAAATATACATGTCATTGAAGGGATGGATCTTTGGTGCGTGGTATTTCACGGCTAGAGATGGCATGGATACACAAAATTAAATGTTACACACCGTTCGGGTTGAATGTTGAGATTGATCTAAACGCATTTATTGATAATGCTTAATATTGCCCGAATCATATTTGTTTATGTGAACTCGGTGTGACATCTCAATGGCGTTAGCTGATATTCTTTTTCTTCCCGGTTTGCAGTATGTCTGTTTGCCATTCAAATCATAGTCACCTATTCATTTTTAGGTATATTTGGAGTTATTATAACTCCTATTTTTTTTTTATTTCTCCACATTTACCAGAGGGTATTTTCCACCTTCTGGCGTGTATTTATATGGATTGGATTGCCTAGGTCTCCTATGATCATTTCACCCATTCTAAGTCTTTTTTTCACGTGATAAGATTCAGTCAGTGGTAGTCTCCCTTCCTTCCACAACATGGCGCAGTGATTTTTTGCTATTTTTCCCTATGTCCATATAGACATTTTTGCCAATTCACGGCTTTGATCCATTGGCCCATTCATGATTACACTAATTCCCGGATATAATAAATATCTAATTTTAAAATCACTTTCCTTGCTTTTGCCCTTTTTATGATTATGATGCCTGTTTCTATATGATTTTAAGCGCCTCTGAATCCATTAAGGAGATTGGCGGTTTCCTTTCTGCCATTGGGAGGTCACAACAGGGCGTGATCATACTTGCGTGTATTTATTGCGATGACTCAGAGCGTCGCCCGTTCTCCAGACGACATCAGTTATAGACGAAACGTACATCGGGAGGTTGACGCTCTGACATCATCGCGACTCTGATGTGAACGGGCGTTTGACATGCCGGCCTGCGGATCGCTCTTTTTACCATTCCTGTTTGTAAGTGCATTACTTTTATAAATACATTTTCTTATATCGGATTTACACTATGGCCACTTCTTTTCTGTTCTCATGACCCTGAGTCCGGATCAGTCCTTGTATCATCATTCATCACACCCCTCCAGTCACGCTGACACGGAGAAGCTGCATCATCTGCTGTGCTTCCTGGGCTTCGGTCCATATACAAGCCTCATTTGCTTGCTTTCTGGTAAGCGTGAATTTCATATGGTGGCGGATCACTACAAGTGGTGTTTTTCCAAGGTTTCACACTCATCTTCACTGTTTATCTAGAGGGACTATGCCTTGGGACTTGTCTCATCTCTATGGGGGCTTGTTCTGATCTCTCATCCTATGAACTTTGTTATGCATTATTGATTTTTTTGCATTCTCTTATTTATGTTTAGCGCAGTTTTTTTTTCTTGTTTAATGCCTGGGTTAATACCTTATTTGATGACTATTTTTATTTTGTTTGGCAGCCTTTGTAAACTACTTCCTCTGAACTCTGTCTCTCTCTTTTTGTTCTTTTTATTGCTCCATATCACAAAAGATTATAGGGCATGGTTTTCCCACAGCATCATTTATGGTAGTTAGATCATTGCAATGTTCTATCTGCACTGAGCAGATGACCTCACCTGTTCTGTATCCTCCCTGATGATCCTGTAGGAAGTTACTGAACTACAGATAAAATCTCCATTGGGGATGAGTGTGTGTCCGGAATGTTGAGAATCTTGAACTTTCTCCTCCTCCCCCAACATGCCAGGCTGTGCCACCTAGCAACGACAGATGCAGAGCACTCATCCTGACTTCCCAGAACTTCTCTGGACTGGGATTTGTGTGCTATTAGGTCAATCCTGGGTGGGAGTTAACAAGCATGATGACAGACACGTGCTTAATGAAATGCAGTCACAGTGATGTCAAGCAGGAATTTCTTCTTTTTTTTTTTCTTTTTCTTTTTTAAATGAATGATTGTAATTTCATTTTTTCCTGCTGCACGGGCAAATTCTGTTTTAATTATATACTATTATACCAATAAAAATAATGTATAGTGGTTTGTACATGTTTTCTCTTTATTAAGGTTAGGTCTAAAAAAAAACACTTTAAATAGTTGTTTTAATCGGGTAAATATGAAATATTGAATATACTGTATATATTATGTGGACCTCTATCCAATCAGCATGTAGAATTCTTCTTGCTAGAATATGGTGTGTGAGTGTGTAAATGTAAAGAAAACTATGTAGACTGCAACTGCTTATCCCTTTCAAAAATTTCTAGTTGTCGTACTTTTTTTTTCCAACACAACATTGGCCAATGGTAATGTTGGCATAAGTGTTTGCATGTGAACCCGTTCTCTCGCATTGTGATATATTTTATCCATTTGAAGATTTCAAACTTAAAATTGGAACTAAACTCTCTCAATCAGCATTAATTATTTTTACTCCTTATGCTGGTAGCCTTAGTAAATAGATAGGAAGGTATAATATATTTAGTTGTTTTAATCTTTTTTTTAACTATTCAATAGTGGTTTCATGGTTTCTGATCTAGGCTAAAATGATGTCATACATCCCAGGAGTCTTATTGGACATTTTATTTTTGTTTCCTCAGCTAAGTACACCCTCCTTCCTGCATGCCTGATTTAAGGACAGATGGATTCCAGGAAGTAAATGCTACATTGAAAGAGAAGTATGGGAATCTGGTTTTTCCCCCATCATACTTACCTAGGTGGATGCACCATCAGACCGATGCTGCATCTGTCCCCCGCCGCCTCTTCACTGAGAACCGAGCCACCGAACACCGCCGATGGCTCGGTCCTCTCACCTCCCCGAGCAAAGTGATGCTGACTGTCAATCAGCATCTCTCCAGCTCTGCTCCTCCACGCTCATTGGAGCGCTGAGCTGTGGAGGGGCGGGGAGTGGCCGCCTCAGCCATCAGTCCAGGCACCTGGCGGATCCAGACTTCCAGAGTCGGGATGACGCGGTGCCTGGACCGATCCTGGTGACGTCAGCGGAGAGCGCTCTCCACTGAAAACAGGTCACAGGAGTGCAAAATGAATTGCACTCCTGTGATCCCTAGGAGAAGCCCAGCCTAAAAAGCTTAGGCTGGACTTCTCCTTAAATCATCTGCCCTTACTCAAGATGGCCATTACTAGAAATGCTAGGGGGTATTTTTCAAAGTTATTTTTCCACTAAATAAAGCATGGAAACATGGATGGATGGGTGAGTTTGCTCTGAATATAAAACATGAATTAAATAGCATTTTAAGCGCTTGCCGACCGCCTCACGCACATTTACGTCAGCAGAAGGGCTCGTACAGGCAAAATCACGTACCTGTACATTGCCCTTTAAGAGGCGGCCAGCGCGCGCCCGCGGCAAGCTCCGTGAGTCGGGTCGCGGGTCCCGCGGACTCGATCGCCACGGGCATGCCCGCGCAATTGTCATTTAAAGCGACGCAGTGCCGAATCGCAAAAAGTGCTCTGGTCAGGAAGGGGGTAAATTCTTCTGGGGCTGAAGTGGTTAAGTTTGTGGTGCTTGTGACGAATGCGGATGTTGGACTCCTGCCCTTCTCACCAACTTGTGACAAAAGACTGGGCAATCTCACACTGCGCTGTCACTTATGAAACAATGCCACTCCTGCACAAAGATTTTTCAGCTCGCGGGCCCACAATCTAGATGCCAGCAGCCTGAGAGGGATTGTCACTGCGTTAAGTTAATTACGCATTTAGTCCTTTAAACTCCAAACTGCCACCAGACAGCTTTGTGCCTATCAACCCTTCACAATATTAGCAAAAATAATTGTGAAAAATAAACGTCTGCACACACACACACACACACACACTGTCACCACAGACAGGTATATTCAGAGATTTATCGTATACAGTAGCGCTCTTCAAGAGACAGGGATTCTTTTAGTTTGCATTAAAAGCTTTAGAGGCAATTTTAACACTTTTCAAAATAAGGTTTAATAAGAAAATCCTATTACCCCCTTAATGACCAGAGCATTTTTTGTGACTCTGCACTGCGTCGCTTTAACTGACAATTGCGCGGTCATGCAACCCAAACAAAATTGGCGTCCTTTTTTCCCCACGAATAGAGCTTTCTTTTGGTGGTATTTGATCACCTCTGCGGTTTTTATTTTATTATAAACCAAAAAAAAAGCGACAATTTTGAAAAAAAAATATTTTTTTTTTACTTTTTGCTATAATAAACATCGAGTCCACCCGACCCACGGGCACACTCTCGCAACGGAAGCAAGTGCGCGCCTCCGGCGGCGTGCGCCCGCAACTGTGCCTGCGTGAGCTGTCGTACAGCTACGGCCAGTCGCGCAGGAGAGCCATTGTGCCGCCGGTCTTAAAGAAATTCTACGTATGTGTCCTTATCTCACAAAAGTACTTTCTTTTGTACTCATGTACACAGTCTCCTCCAAATTCCATTTTTTTTCCTCAATCTTCCTGTTAGAGGGTGGCTAAATTTGTGCTTCATGGTTCCACTGTATATAAGAATGTGGGCACCCCTTCTTGCTCAAAGTGTGAGCATCTAATGATAGACTTTTTAGAAAGCCCAGCAAAAACCACATATTAAATGTTCACTTTATAATTGTTTATGTGTAAAGATCTGGGTGATTAGACTCAAGTGGTGCATGCATTTTCAATAAGTGCGTCAGTCCAGAACTGCATTTTTAAGGGCATGGCAGCCCACTTTTATTTAAAGGAACGGAAACGTTTCACAAAAGACAGAAATTTCCTATGCAGGGGTTCCACCATTACTGTAACTTGCACACTGCTACCTCAGCCTCCTGGCTTACTCACTTGCCACATGGCTGCTTCAGGCCTCATGCCAACAGAAAGGTTTCCTTCCAGTCAAGCTCTCTCATAGCTTACTCGTCTTCTTGCTGCTCTGTTGTGGACTACATCTGCCTCCTACAGACATGCAGCCTGCTGCCTCTGACTCCTGGAGAGGACGGGAGTCCTCCTGACTCCCATGCACAGACCTCCTGTCTGTTGGGTGGAGTCGTCTCCAACTGGGAGCCCTGAGCACTAACCCCGGGACTAATATGAACCCAGCCTGGATTAAAGTGCTTTACAACCATCCTACTGAGTGAAAATAAATGGGAGCCTGTCGCCCCCTTTGAAATGTTAAATGGTACAAGACAGGGATGTCCGCTCTCACCCCTCTTGTTTGTCTTGACATTGGAACCATTACTGGCAACTATACAAAACAATGTAGAAATAAGGAGTGAGGATTGGGCAAGAGGAGCATAAGGTAGCAGCATATGCAGATGATGTCTTGTGCAATGAAACTAATCCCAGAATCTCACTACAAAATCTATTAAATAAATTTTAAAAATATGGAGAACTCTCGAACCTGAAGATTAAAGCCTCGTACACACAATCGGATTTTCCGCAGACAAAACCTCTGACTTTTGTCCAAAGGTGCGTGCCTGGATTTTGTCTTGCATACAAACGGTACACATTTGTCGGCCAACAAACACGAACGTAGTGATGTACTAGACGTACTGCGAGCCAAAAAAGAGGAAGTTCAATTGTCAGGCGCCACCCTTTGTGCTCCTTTTGCTAATTTCGTGTTAGTAGAAGTTTGGTGAGTGTTGATTCGTGCTTTTCTTTTTGTGCTTTTTAGTTTGTTTCTGAACGGCGGTTCGTCAACCAGCCATGTTGCAGAATTGGAGGAGATAACGTGTTATTTATTATTGGCTTTGGGGTTATTGCTTTGACCCAAGTCCAGTCCAGGAACAGGAGAAGGAGGATTTCTTGGATCAAAAATTGTTTGCTTTATTAATCGTCATCAATTATGTCATATACCTTTGCTTCGGGAGCACCAGGAGAATAATCCAGATGATTTTCAGAATTATCTCCGGTTGACAGACCCCTGCTTTCACCAACTCTTGGCATTGTTGACCCCCTATATTAACCACTTGCTTACTGGGCACTTAAACCCCCCTCCAGCCCAGACCAATTTTCAGCTTTCAGCGCTCACACTTTGAATGACAATTATGCCCTGTACACACGGTCGGACTTTCCGACGGAATATGTGTGATCGGAGCTTGTTGTCAGAAATTCCGACCGTGTGTGGGCTCCATCGGACTTTGTCCATCTGAATTACCGTCACACAAAGCTTAAGAGCATGCTATAAAATTTTCCGACAACAAAATACGATCCTTTAAATTCCGATCGTGTTTAGACAAATCCGACGGACAAAGTGCCACGCATGCTCAGAATAAATTAAGAGACGAAAGCTATTGGCTATTGCTCCGTTTATAGTCCCAACGTACGTGTTTTACGTCACCGCGTTCAGAACGATCGGATTTTCCGACAACTTTGTTTGACCGTGTGTATGCAAGACAAGTTTGAGCCAACATCCGTGGGAAAAAATCCATGGATTTTGTTGTCGGAATGTCCGATCAATGTCCGACCGTGTGTACAGGGCATTACTTAGTCATGCAATACCCAAATGAATTTTTTGTCCTTTTTTCCATACAAATAGAGCTTTCTTTTGGTGGCATTTGATCACCTCTGGGTTTTTTATTTTTTGCGCTATAAATGAAAAAAAGACCGAAAATTTTGGAAAAAAACGCATTTTTCTTAGTTTGTGATAAAATTTTGCAAATTATTAATTTTTCTTCATAAATTTTGGCCACAATTTATGCTGCTACATATCTTTGGTAAAAATAACCCAAATTAGTGGATATTATTTGGTCTTTGTGAAAGTTAGAGAGTCTACAAGCTATGGTGCAAATCATAAAAAATTGATCACACCTGATGTACTGGTGGCCTAATTTCTTGCGACCCGAACCAGCCAGGAAAGTACAAATACTCCCCAAATGACCCCTTTTTTGAAAGTAGACATTCCAAGGTATTTAGTAAGATGCATGGTGAGGTTTTTGATGTTGTCATTTTTTCCCACAATTCTTTGCAAAATGAAGATTTTTTTTTTCCCCCACAAAATTGTCATTGTAATAGGTTATTTCTCTCAAATGGCATGAGTATACCACAAATAACACCCCAAAATACATTCTGCTACTCCTGAGTATTACGATATGTGTGGGACTTTTTCACAGCCTGGCCACATAGAGAGGCCCAACATGCAGGGAGCACCATCAGTGTTCTAGGAGCATAAATTACACATCTAACTTGTTGACTACCTATTACATTTTTGAAGGCCCTGGAGAACCAGGACAATGACATGTGACACTGATGTGGCACTGATGACAGATGGCACTGATACATGGCACTGATGACAGATGGCACTGAAACGTGGCACTGATGACACTGACGTGGCACTGATTACAGATGGCACTAATACGTGGCACTGATGACAGATGGCACTAATACGTGGAACTGATGACATGTGACACTGATGACAGATGGCACTAATATGTGGCACTGATGACACGTGGCACTGATGACAGATGGCACTAATACGTGACACTGATGACAAATGGCACTAATACGTGACACTGACAGGTGGCACTGATGACAGATGGCACTGATGACACGTGACACTGATGACAGATGGCACTGATACGTGGCACTGATGACAGGTGGCACTGATGACAGATGGCACTAATATGTGGCACTGGGGACAGATGGCACTGATGTCACTTTTTTCGTTTTTTTTTACTCACGCTGCAGCGGTTAGCTCTCCCTCCTTCCCTCCTCACACGCTGTCTGGGTGAGGAGGGAGAGCTGGCGATGAGAGATGATCTCATATGTTTACATATGAGATCATCTCTCATTGGCACCGCCGATCACGCTGTAAACGGCCGCTGTGATTGGCCGTTTCCAGCGATCTGTGACTGGCTGTGTCCAAGGGACATGGCCAGCACAGAACTTCCCCGATGCATGCCCGCTGGGGCGTGCATCGCGGAAGTAAACAGGAGGACGTCCAGGGACGACCTCCCGGCAATTGGCGTCCACGCTGTAGCCATCTTTCGGCTATAGTGGGGGCACAAAGTGGTTAAGAAGCAGGACACACGCATGAGGCTTTTATTTTATTTTTTGGTTGAATAATGATTTGATTTGTTATATTTTCTATATTTTTGGATGCATAGAATGCACGTTTTGATTAAGTTCTATTGGCAGATAGCATGTCTAATTTTATTTGTTTTCTTTTTTTAATGCACAATAAAAAAAAATTGTGGAGAATAATACTTGGCTATGTGTTTTACTTCAAATGACAGTTTGGGAGTAGACAGTTACATTTTAAAATATACAATGTAAAATTAACAAGGAACACCAACATAGTTGTAGCTTTGATTCTAAAAACTATGGGATAATGGTGTTGTGGTAACTTGCACCAAAAAAAAACAAAAAAAAAAAAAAAACAACAAGCATAATAATATTATTCTTTATCACTAGAAAGAAAAAGCCTTTGAAAATTTCTTTGCAATATCTCCATCAGTATCACTAGCAAAGCAGCTTCATTATTATCCCATTAAAGAAGAAGATAATTGTGCGCTGCATTTTGAGATTTCATAATTTGCTACGTCACGAATGTTAATTCTGCATTACAACACTAGTTTACAAGACTGACCGCTTCTGGCTCGTCCTCGCTTGCGTGAACATGCGTGTTTGTACTTTGGACTTTTGTACACATGCTTGGAAAATCCGACAACAATTGTCCGATCGAGCGTACAAACGGTCTAATTTTCCGCCAACAGCATGTCATCACACATTTCCGTCGGAAAATCCGATCGCGTGTACACGGCTTAAACCAACAAAGCCAGAGATAATAAATATAACTTTAAGAAGGAAGAACAAAGCTTTGTAGGGAGAGTTCCCTTTTACATGGGGGAAACAGATTTAAACTATCTTGGAATAAAAGTTACTCCTTGTATAGGGAAATTATATCAAGCAAACTATGTCCTATTATTAAACGAGATCAAGATGGAACTTAAAAGAATAGATAAAAGATCACTCTTGGATAGGTCGAATACATGATAAAGATGGGAATAATCCAGAAAATATTATATAAGTTTCAGATGATCCCAATAACACTCATATGTTAAAGTATTAAAAGGAACGATATCAAGGTTCATTTGACAGAATAAGAAACCGAGGATACAGCACACAATGTTGAGTAAGGATAAAGCACATGGGGGATTAGCTGCACCAGATATAAAAAGATATTATGATGCCATAGTGTTAGCACGGATGGTGGAATGGACTAGGATTAAAAAAAAATGGGTGCGTGGCTTGGACATGGCTGAATAGAGACGTGTTTTACCAGAGCTCCTGGCCGTCTCCAGACTACCCCGACTTTTACAGCCAGAACCAGCACATTATGCACTCCTCACGGAAGAGAACGGCAAAGAGGAACAATAAATCTACGAAACCCTCACCTCAGGCTCCGCCATCGAGCGAAATCAGGCGCTTATTCCTACTTTCTCAACAGAACTTTCCGGATCCCAAGATGGCGACTGCTCGTACGAGCATGGAAAAGACCCGAGCGCTCAGTCACTCACCTAATCTTCAGATGGAACCTAGAATGCCGGACGCATTCATGGACACTCCACAGGACTTCCAACCTGACTCAGAGGATTCGTCACAACCCTCATCCCTCCTCTACCGAGCAGACCCTGAACTCTGCTCCTTGCTGCAAGCACTTCCCACTAAAGCTGATATCAGGGCTCTGATCAGCACAGTGGAAGCGGCGCATAAAAAAGAAATCACAGAAGTGAAGTCGGAGCTGAAAGGCCTCTCATCGGGGTTAGCGAAAGGGAAAACGTCACTATCCACCCTGAACCAACGGATGACAGCGTTGGAAGACAAACAGGACACCCAGATAGAGGCCATGGTAGATCAACAGCTCCACCTGGAAGATATGGAGGACCGGAGCCGCAGGAATAATTTGCGACTCCGGGGCCTCCCAGAAGCCACAGAAGCTGAGGACCTAGCGAAAACAGCACTTGCAATATTCCGCAGCATAGAGGGAGTGGATTTGCCAACCGCAAAGACCGTATACACAGAGCACTAGGTCCCAGATCAACGGACCCAGCAAGACCACGGGATGTTATCTGCAGGCTTCACCACTATGCTCACAAAGAACAGATCATTCGTAAGGCCTGGGAAGCAGGAGAGCTGGAGTTCGATAGAGCCTCCATTAAAATTCTCCCGGATCTCTCCCGTGCCACGCTGCACCGTCGAGCATTGTTAAAGCCGCTGTTGGATCTAGCCAGACAACAAAATGCCACCTATAGATGGGGATGTCCACTCTCTGTGACATTCCGGAAAGACCAGAGATCGTTTACCCTCCGAGCTCCAGTGTATCTGCCGGCTCTATTCGAATTCCTCGATGCAGAGCTGATTGAGATACCCAATTGGCTGTCCCTCCTCCCGCGATTCCCAAATTGCCAGCCTTCAACACATGGGCAGAGGAGAGACCAGCCGCCTAGACAACAGAGAAATCGCCGCTGCCCCAGAACACCATCCTCAGAGGCTGCACGTGAGGTTTGAAGCCTACCTAATGTGAGTACTTTCTCCCCTGTTGCCCCTGTCTCAGACTGAGGACTCGGCATTGTGGCCTGACCCCCCCCCCCCCCCTATTGCCTGTGCTCGTTCCACACGTTGTACGGGACATTGCCCAAAACTGTCAGTGGCTACTGACCGAACACTATCACTTCACTACCCACTCCCGAAGGACACCCCTCCTCAAGACCAACTGACACACTAAAAATCAGACCACAGATGACTTCATCCACCGGCCCTAAAATATGCAGCCCTCAGGCACGCAATGCCTCTGCCCAAGCAGCAACCCCCGGAGCCCCTCTCCTGCCAAAAACGAAGCCAGGCTGTGCCTTGACTATTAGTCACCTTTTCATAGCACCAACCCCACTCTTTCTGGTACGTGCACTGACGACCTACCTGGGATGCCTTTAGCTGACCAACAAGCAGATGAGAGGTCTATATTGAACACACTAGCTCCCTACTGCACAGCTGGTACAGGCACGACCTGCATAGATGGAGCAGGGAGGAGATATGACCCCTTTTCTCCCAACTTCCTAAAGCCCTGCACATAGGATAGGACATATGAGGGGAGGGAGGGGGGGGGCAAGAGAGACAAGCTATGGAAATCAGAATCGAGATGAAAGCCGACCTGGCTGTATGGAGGAGGGGGGTCCTCTTCCTCCTTTTTGCTCCCCCCGCCCTCTTTGGATGGAGATACCAGCTATACTCAATGAGGGGGCCGGGCGTCTCCATCTCGGAGGGAGGAGTATGATAGATACAATGTGAAAAGCAGGATTATAAATGTGTAGAAAACAAGCATAACCTTTTACATAATGTAACCCATATATGCCTACATAAAGCATTCAGGTAATGTACCAGAGCTGAGGTGGGGACGAGGCGGGAGTAAATGCCTCCGGTTATGAGCTTGCAGGATAACCATGTATGATACAGTTAATTTTTGACTGGGATAGGGGAGATAGGGTGAGAAACATACTATATAAGAAATCGACAAGTTGGTTCTTTGTTTAAACATTCAACAATAGCATTGTTATGTTGTTAAATTAAAGTTTACTGTTTTTTATTTACTCTTGAGTAGCATAATTATTGTACTATTATGTTTGTCGGGACGGACGGGCGGGCCGGGAGCTCGCCTATTGAGCTCTGTCCTTCTTCTCTCCCAGATAGGATAGCATATCCACCGGGGAAGCATTCTTTAATGCCCCCGCGAGATATATGCAGTTACCTTAATCTAAGACGGAAATAGGGCGATAAGCCTAGATTGTATAATTTGAGTTTTTCTTCCTTTTCTTTTATCTTTTATCTCTGATTTTTTTCTCCTCCACCCCTCCGGGTTTATACCCCTCCGGATTTATTTAATCTCCTATCCTCCCTAATCTTATCCATACCCCCTCTCTTCTCTCTACCACACCCCCCCTCCCTAATATGGCACTGGATAAAATTGTTGTCATGTTGCTCAATGCCAGAGGGCTCAATACACCAGAAAAAAGACGTATGTTGATGCACGACCTAAAACATTCCCACACGGACATCGCTTTCATCCAAGAGACGCACCTCAAAAACAACAAACTACCTTACCTACGAAATAGGTCCTATCCATTAGCCTACCACTCTACTAGCCCAACGACCAAGTCGAAAGGAGTTTACATACTTATCTCCAACAACATTCCCTGGCAATACCAGGATTCCCTTATTAGACACAATGGGACGTTACATATTCCTTAAGGGTCTACTGGGACACGTACAAGTAACGCTAGCAACAATCTATGCCCCAAATGAGAACCAGGCCTCATTTTTAGACGGAGTGCTAGGGAAGTGACCGGTACACACTCGTCCAGAAACAGTTTCTGGCATCTCAATGAAAGTTTATTACAGACCCCAGAAGTATTAGAAGAGGTGAATTAGGAGCTTAACCTCTACTTTCAAGAAAATTACCAATCTGATTGTGACCCAGGTATCTTACGGGAAGCGCACAAGCCAGTAATTCGAGGTATCCTTATTAAACATGGAGTTCGTATAAAACGAGAACGCGCGAAATAGCTGTCCCAGTTATTAAACAAAATAGCAGCAACAGAATCTAGACATAAACATGCCCCCTCCCGGACGTCAGATACAGAACTCACGATAATCAGGACACAGATCACAGATCTATTACGTTACAAAGCTGTTGTGGAAAATTTTATATTAATGTGTTGTCATAAATCTCCCAGTGTCTGATCAACCACAGCCCGCTCTAAAGAGCTGACTGGAGCAGTCCGACGCTGGCTGAGACCTGTTAGGTAGTGGAAAACTTCCTGGTGTTTGGAGAGAGGTGTTTGCAGAGAGAAGACATGTCTGCCAGCAAAAGGGCCCCTGTGCAATGCACAGAACGATCGACTGGTGGGGATGCGTTCACTCTGCAAAGACATTATCGGTTTAGAGGTGTTTTGCTATTGTCACCCCTGGTGTGCCTGATCAACATGTTTGGGGTGCCATGACGTATACCTGCAGATAATCTCCCATCCATGCCCGAGGAACTTTAGTCATCGTCATTTAGTATATTGTATCATGTCCTGTAGTCATTGTTCATTGGTTGTTTTGTATTCTGTTGTTAAATCCTTATATGGTCACTTACATCCTGTGAGGTCATATACTGTGAGGCTGAGGTCACACCCTGTGAAGGAAACGATTGGCTGTTGGGGCCAGGGCTTCCTGTTTGTGATTGCTTTTGTGGTCTTTTGAATAAAGGAGGCAGACAGAGCTGTAAAGGCCAGTCTTGCTGAGATGAGAATGTAAGAACCATGTGTTGTGATTCTATTTGTAAGCATGAGGCACACACCAGAGGATGAGATACACCAGAGGAGAGACATATGATCAAAAGGTGAGATGGTATTATATCATTAGACGAAATTGTTATTATGATTAGAAACAGGAGATTCGGCTGTGTGCTTTGCGTACAACCAAATTTCGCTGACAAAGCAAAGGCAGCTCTGCAGTTCTGCCGAAAGGCAAGCTATGAATCAGGAGACAAATGTGGGATGCTACTGGCGATTAAAGAACACAAACTCTCTTCATATATCCCGCAGGTGGTCAGGAGTGAAAAATGGTTCTACCAGCACAAATTACACAAGAATTCCAGGAGTTTTACTCCCACTTATACAATTTGCCGCTGTCAACGTTACCCCAGTCAGAAATAGAAGAATACATTACAACATCTCAACTCCCTTCCTTTTCCCCCGAGATCTGTGAGGAACTAGTCTCCCCAATATCTCTACTAAAACTCCAACGGGCGTTAGGATCCATGAAACCAGGGAAAGCCCCAGGCCCAGACGGGTACACGATACAATATTATAAGACACTTCTCCCAACTCTAGGCCCACGAATAATCAACCTATTTAATGCAATAGATTGCGGCTCTTCCTTTACCAAAGACACACTGGGAGCCCATATATCAGTTATTCACAAAGAAGGGAAAGACCCTACAGCATGTGGCAGTTACAGGCCTATATCATTGTTAAATGTAGACGTCAAAATATACACTAAGATTCTGGCTACCCGACTGGCACACCACCTACAAAAGCTCATCTACTTGGACCAAGTCGGATTTATACTCACGCGAGAGGCAAGAGACAGTACCACTAAAGTACTGAATCTGCTACATGTGACACAATCCACAAAGACACCCAGTGTTTTCCTAAATACAGATGCGGAAAAGGCATTTGACCGGGTGAACTGGTCATTCATGTTTTCTGTCCTCAGCCATGTGGGTTTGGGAGAAGTGATGCTAACTCGGATAGCCAGAGTATACGCCGACCCGTATGCACAAGTTAAGGCCAATGGTGTATTATCGAAACCCTTTCAGATTAAAAACGGAACCAGGCAGGGGTGCCCTCTATCCCCCCTTCTGTTTGCCCTTTCCTTGGAACCCTTCCTCTCTACAATTCGACTAGACCCTAATATACAAGGGGTAACGATTGATAAAACACAACATAAGGTCTCGGCATACGCCGACGACTTGTTATTCTCCTTAACAAAACCCGTAGTTTCATTCCCGAACTTACTCAAACAATTCGAGACTTACAGCACATTATCCAACCTGAAAATAAATTTTACCAAGTCAGAAGCGATGGGAGTCGCTCTGCCATCGCATACCCTTATAACAATGCGGATCTTGTTTACGCTTCAAGTGGACACCGGTTGCTCTGAACTATTTAGGCACGAGTATCCCTACAAATATATCCCGTATCTACGAATTAAATTTTCCTCCTTTGTTGATAAAGACCAAAGGATTGCTTGAGAAATGGCATAAAAACACACATTCATAGTTTAGTAGGAGCAATCTGATAAAGATGTGCATCCTACCCAAATTCCTCTATCTATTTCAGGCTTTAGCGATCAGGATACTGTCCCACTACTTTAAACAGATACAGGCAATATTTACCCGCTTCATTTGGGCCAACAAAAAAACGCGTATTTACCGCACCCAGCTGACTCTACCAAAACACTGCGGAGGACTGGCGCTGCCAGACATCCGACGATATTACCAAGCAGTGCACCTTGGCAGAGTCATTGATTGGCAACGTCACGGTGAATTAAAATTATGGGTACAGATAGAGCAGAGTCAATCTCCCATACCCTTGAGAAGAGTGCTGTGGTGTTGGGACACCATACCAGCAGCACTCAGAAAGCACCCCTTGATAGGGAATACTCTGAGACAATGTTCCCAGGCTACCCTACAAGTCTCGAAAACAACTAAGACTTCACCTCTAACACCTATTATTGGTAACCCCAAATTTCCCCCGGGTATACAACTCACAAGATTTTCGATTTCACGAGACACAGACAGAGTTACTGCCTCGCAGTTTGTGATCGGAGATAAATGGGCCAATATTGCTTTACTAATGGACCCATCGGGACCCTTCCAGCTGCCTTTTTGGAACGCAGCACAATTACAGCATTTCCTTTAAACTATTAAAGACCCCCAGTCATACACTAGGCAGTTGACCACGTTTGAAGAGTATTGCACTGGCACAGAACCAATGCCCCGGGTCCTATCCAAAGTATATGCACTACTTAACACCCCCCCAGGAACAACCAATACTAGACAGAATACAGAAATGGGAAACAGACTTGAACCGTACGTTTACTGCCCCACAAATACAGAACATGATAAGCCTCTCTTTTAAGTCATCACTATGTACTAAGACACAGGAAACCAACTATAAGGTCCTGATGAGGTGGTACATGACACCCAGCCGACTTCACATTATTTACCCAGATACATTGGAGATGTGGAGCAGACAGAGGAACAATTCTGCATATATTCTGGGCATGCCCTAGACTGACAAATTTCTGGATGTCAATCCGCACCATATCTCAAAAATTCACAGAGTTCAAAATTCCAAGTGATCCAGCGTTCTTTCTGCTCCACGTCTCCACGATGCCAATTAGAACCTACAAGAAATGCCTGCCTGCTATGCCATTTATTAAACGCAGCCAAATCCTGCATTCCCTTACTATGGAAACAGCAGAACCCACCGACGATAGCAATGTGGCTGAAAAAGGTGGAGGACATAAGAAAGATGGAAGATTTGATACTGACTGCAGCTGACAGACACGAGACATACCAAAAAACATGGACTATCTGGAATTTATTCATTTGCTCAGATGAGGGTAAATCACTGCTTGAGATATGAATAATATGTAAAGTACAAGATGAGAGAAATTTGATATACTTGACATACAACTAATAAACATCCAACTCCAGATGCCATCCCTGCCCCTCTCGCTTCGTTCCCACTGCTTCCTTTCCTACCCCCCCCTCTTTTTTTTTTCCTGCTACTATCTCTTCGCTATTTCTTCTTACTTTAAATATCTTAATTATATATTATTTGTTTAGTTAGGATTATACGGAATGAGATGGGGTCGTGTTGAAGCGTAGACAGATAGAAGTTCGAAATCTACAGACACCACGACTCAATAACGTAGACATAAAGAATATTTCAAGTGTTGAACAGAGGAATTATGAGCCACTTGCTGTACTATAACTTTCAGCTCCATGTTAATAATAAGAGGCTGCGACCTCCTATAATATAAGATGTGGTCACATTGTACAGACCCTGTTCATTCCTAACAAAATTCAATAAAACTTATATTTGCAAAAAAAAAAAAAAAATGACAAAAGATGGGTGGAGGTACACACTGAGTAAAACACAATTAGATAGGAATATTTGGGTCCCACATAAATATAGAACACTAAATGGAAAAGCCCCCGAACTAACTAGAAATGTTTTCCGAGTTTGGGATAAATTGCACCGACAAGCAAAATGTGAATATAATTCACCCTTAATTTCATTAACGGGCACAATTTTTTTTTTAAATTTTATATATATACACATATATATATATATGAACCCAGCCCACTCCTGAGCAATCAGCATGCCTGCCTCTCCAAAAATCCAGCTTAAACTGTTAATAAACACAGTGACACGGGCTTGCCTCTTTACAAATGTTAAAGATTTTTTATAAGTAATAAAAAAGAATGATCAGTTTATATACAAAAATATTTAAATAAAATTGACTACAACAAATCAATTTGTGATATAAGAGCAAGATTAGAGGTGTGAAACAGGCATAAGTAATATATTGTAGAAGCACTCATCCTGGCAGTAATTAGCAATGTCGTAACCACAGATGATTCAGAATGGCCTTCCTTCCTAATTTTCTGTCATCCAAGTGGGCACACCTTTGCTAGTTGTAATATCAATCCAGACCCTGAGAGACATGACAGAACGACATTATAGAATAAATGAACTGATGCATGCACATAACACATCCCTTTAAAATGGAACTGAATTCAAAAAGTGAAGATCTTTATGTAACATCTAGAAATGTTCCTAAATATTTACTAAAAAAATCAATCTTTTCTCCCTGAAAAATAGCAGTGCCTACAGCTTCAAAGCTATATATTTGCCGTGTGAAGCAACACTGCCTGTGACTGCTGGTCTCAGAAGATATGGTGCTGTCACTGCTGTGCTGCTCACTGTTCTCCTTGCTGGAGAGGAAGTTGTACCTGAGGATCTGTACTGTAAGAATCTACCTGCTTTTGCTTTGTCAATACTTTGAATCTGTGCTTCCTCCACCTCTCCAGCTGCTTCTTGATCATTACCCCACCAGTTATTAGATCACCAGTCATCAGGGTGGCAGTTCTGACATTAGGAGGTAAAGCCCTACCCTCTGCCATGGTGGCTGTCTCCATTCAGAGACACAGTGCTGTACAAGGCATCGTAAGTCTATCATTGGGAAAGGATCAGATGCATGAGAGACGACAAGCTACACTGGTATCTGGTCCTTTACCTTCTTTGAGACACACTTTCCACAGTTTAGGTCCTGTTTAAGTGTGATTAAAGCGGTTGTAAAGTATTTTTTTTAGATAACAGGTTTATACTTTCCTGCTCTGTGCAGTAGAATTGCACAGAGCAGCCCCAAACCTCCTTCTCTGGGGTCCCCCACAACACTCTTGGCTCCTCTGCTTCTGCGAGTGCCCCCCCTAGCAAGCAGCTTGCGGGCTCAATCCCGAGCCACAGTGCCTGTATCCATAGACACAGACAGAACGACTAGTCCCCATCCCCGCATCACAGGATTTGACTGAGAGCAGTGGGAGCCATCGCTTCCCGCTGTCTCAGAAAAACCAGTGAGAGCGGGGAGAGAAGACAGAGCCACTACAGACGGGCACAGCGCTAGATTGAGTAATGACTTAGGTAAGTAAAAGTAGGGGGGGAAAGGGGTGAGGGGGGCGTTACTACTATTTAAAATTTTTCACCTTAATGCAGGGAATGCTTTAAAGGAGAAGTCCAACCTGAGCTGATTTGGCTGGGCTTCTCCTACGGGTCACAGGAGTGCAATTCATTTTGCACTCCTGTAACCCGTTTTCAGCAGAAATTGGTCTGAAGTCTGCTCTCTGCTGACGTCACCAGAATCAGTCCAGGCATCAAGCCATCCTAACTTCGGAAGTCTGGATCCGTCAGGTAGTAAAAAATAAGTTGTGCTAAATATGAAAAATCACAAATCAAGTGACATATGGTGCAAATAAATAAATAAACAGTGAACGTTCAAAAATTCATGAACACAAAATACATGTGTACATATAAAAAAGAGTAGATAGTGAGTGATAAAAAAACAAAGTTAATGAATATATATTAAAAAAAAATCAAAATAATGAATGAAAAAATAAATGAAAAAAGTCCATTGAAGTAATACAATGAATCAGAAGGAAAAATCCGTTGAGCTACAAAGTTCCAAGGGTTATCCACCTTCACCAACAGGGGAGGAGAGGAGAGGAAAAGGAAAGGACCCCAATATGAAGAGAAGAACCCACTCTTTAAGTGGGAACCATTACCGGAACAGATGGACCCCCTCTAGAGCGAGGTCATAAACGCAGGCAGATTAAGCCCACTTATAGAGTGGGTTCTTCTCTTCAGATTGGGATCCTCCCCCCCCCCCTCCCCTGTTGGTGAAGGTGGATAACCCTTGGAACTTTGTACCTCAATGGATTTTTCCTTCTGATTCATTGTATTACTTCAATAGACTTTTTTCATTTATTTTTCATTAATTTTTTTATATATATTCATTAACTTTGTTTTTTATCACTCACTATCTAGTCTTGTATATGTACACATGTATTTTGTGTTTATGAATTTTTGAACGTTCACTGTTTATTTGCTTATTTGCACCATATGTTACTTGATTTGTGATTTTTTCAGATTTAGCGCAACTTATTTTTTTACCATTTTACTTGCACCATAGAGATATTTGATGTTTTTTGTTGCAGCTAATTTGTACTTTAACGCGATATTAACTTGTTTTTTACCATATTTTTTTTGGATCCGTCAGGTGCCTGGACTGGGCAACGAGCCCCTCCACAGCTCAGTACTCCAATGAGCATGGAGGAGCAGAGCAGGAGAGATGCTGATTGATAGTCAGTAGCTCTCCTCTCGAGGAGCTGAGAGAACCGAGCCATCGGCGGTGTTTGATGGCTCAGTTCTCAGTGCAGAGATGCCGGGGGACAGATGCAGCATCCACCTAGGCAAGTATGATTAGGGAAAAAAACAAACCCATACTTCTCCTTTAAGGTAAAACATGTTTAGGCTTTAGATCCACTTTAAGCTCTTACAGCAAACTTATCTTGAGAAAACTTTGGGGTCCATTGCTGACCTCCTTTTGAAAATGTTAGCCATTTGGCTGTTGCTGACCCTCTGCCCTCAAAATGTTCTAAGCCACAAACCTGGTATAAGTACGCATATCGGGAAATCAGGAGTGTTGAATAAAAGGCTTTCTTGCTCCAGCAAATGACAGCCAGGCAACTAACATTTTCAAAAGTAGAAATCAGTAATGGCAGTCTCCTTGTTTGTTTTGTGACAGGTTTAATTTAAAGTGTATAAAAATCCTAACAATAAACCACTCCTATTTTTTCCTGTTTGATCTGTAAATTAAAGGTGCATCGGTTTTTAGGAGCAAAACAAATAACCTGTTGATCCCGCCAGAAATCCAGTGAGATAATATATACCTACGCTTCCTGCTTCACCTGACAGTCATCAGCATTGTTCCTGGCTCTCTCTGTGGATACAGAATATGTTAGGAAGAGGGAGGTGTTCTATAGTCTACTTGTAGAGTGAGTGAGCGTTGTCACCCTAGGACAGGAAGTACATTACTGTCAAGATCAGCAGGTGGAAATAAAAGGGAATAAAGTCTGAAAAATTAAAACAAACAAAGCCAACAAATCTATGGATCATTATCTTGCACTATTTTGGGTATAGATACGCTTTAAAGGTTTATATACAGTATCTCACAGAAGTGAGTACACCTCTCACATTTTTGTAAATATTTTTTTATATCTTTTCATGTGACAACACTGAAGAAATGAAACTTTGCTACAATGAAAAGTAGTGAGTGTACAGCTTGCATAACAGTGTAAATTTGCTGTCCCCTCAAAATAACTCAACACACAGCCATTAATGTCTAAACTGCTGGCAACAAAAATGAGTACACTCCTAAGTGAATATGTCCAAATTGGGCCCAAAGTGTCAATATTTTGTGTGGCCACCATTATTTTCCAGCACTGCCTTAACCCTCTTGGGCATGAAGTTCACCAGAGCTTCACAGGTTGCCACTGGAGTCCTCTTCCACTCCTCCATGATGACATCACAGAGCTGGTGAATGTTAGAGACCTTGCCCTCCTCCACCTTCCATTTGTGGATGCCCCACAGATGCACAATAGGGTTTGGGTCTGGAGACATGCTTGGCCCATCCATCACCTTTACCCTCAGCTTCTTTAGCAAGGCAGTGGTCATCTTGGAAGTGTGTTTGGGGCCCTTATCAAGTTGGAGTACTGCCCTGCGGCCCAGTCTCCAAAGGGAGGGGATCATGCTCTGGTTCAGTATATCACAGTACATGTTGGCATTCATGGTTACCTCAATGAACTGTAGCTCCCCAGTACCGGCAGCACTCATGCAGCCCCAGCCCATGACATTCCAACCACCATGCTTGACTGTAGGCAAGACACACTTGTCTTTGTACTTCTCACCTGGTTGCTGCCACGCACGCTTGAAACCATCTGAACCAAATAAGTTTATCTTGGTCTCATCAAACCGCAGGGCATGGTTCCAGTAATCCATGTGCTTAGTCTGCTTGTCTTCAGCAAGCTGTTTGCTGGCTTTCTTGTGCATCATCCTTAGAAGAGTCTTCCTTCTGGGACGACAGCCATGCAGACCAATTTGATGCAGTGTGTGGCGTATGGTCTGAGCACTGACAGGCTGACCTCCCACCCCTTCAACCTCTGCAGCAATGCTGGCAGCACTCATACGTCTATTTCCCAAAGACAATCTCTGGATATGACGCTGAGCACGTGCACTCAACTTCTTTGGTGGACCATGGCGAGGCCTGTTCTGAGTGGAACCTGTCCTGTTAAACCATTGTATGATCTTGGCCACCGTACTGCAGCTCAGTTTCAGGGTCTTTGCAATCTTCTTATAGCCTAGGCCATCTTTATGTAGAGCAACAATTCTTTTTTTTCAGATCCTCAGAGAGTTCTTTGCCTTGAGGTGTCATGTTGAACTTCCAGTGACCAGTTTGAGAGAGTGAGAGCGATAACACCAAATTTAACACACCTGCTCCCCATTCACACCTGGGACCTTGTAACACTAACGAGTCACATGACACCGGGGAGGGAAAATGGCTAATTGGGCCCAATTTGGATATTTTCACTTAAGGGTGTACTCACTTTTGTTGCCAGCGGTTTAGACATTACTGGCTTTGTGTTGAGTTATTTTGAGGGGACAGCAAATTTACACTGTTATACAAGCTGTGCACTCAATACTTTACATTGCAGCAAAGTGTAATTTCTTCAGTGTTGTCACTTGAAAAGATATAATAAAATATTTACAAAAATGTGAGGGGTGTACTCACTTTTGTGAGATACTGTATGTACTTAGCTGGATTTGCAGAAAAAGAGAGAAGTCCACAAATTGTTTTGAGCACAGCAGCATTCACCTGTACTGTTGTCAGTTCAGGATCCTTGAATTTTTTTATAGTTGTCTATCATTGGTGACAAAAAAGCAGGTCATAATAGGATGTAATAAAAAAAATGATAGCAAACCAAATTATATTTAGAACTTGACATAAACTGGCCATCCTGCCACTACAAGGAAATGCGAAATGACATCAGTGTGAAGCTGAATGGTCACCGCACTATTCTATGACACATTTGGGAAAGGAAGCGTCTTCCTTGTGGTGTATACCAAAACAATAAAATCTTCAGACTACTTACTGAAGTGCTGTACAGCGACACTGACTCATTCACACTGAAAGGGAAATTATACTCCAGAGGCTGATATATATATAGCAGTAGAAAGAGTTTCAGTATAGTAAGGAAGACTAATGAGATCATACAGTGACTTCACTCTTTTTCTCTGTTATTTCATATTGGCTTGTGCTGATATGCTATGTGGTTTCTTTAAGGCTCGGTCAACCTGCTTCTTCCTCAGTGTACAGTCTTCTTCTATGGAACTTTTGATAAGGGATGTTGAGGCCTAAGCAATACCACTGTAGCACCCTCTTACCCTTAGGTAGTGGTAAGGTCTAGGGTTGCTTGCCACCTCATCCCTTTAAACCGGAACACATATGAATTACACAGGTTCTGAGACTAATTTAATGCAGGTAAGGCATCGAGTTTAATTACCATCTTAATAACCCACAGAACCGGTGTAATTAATATGTGTTCAGGTTTAAAGGAATGAGGTGACAACTCTAGTGAGGTCCCCAAGGTGACTCAGTTGGCTAACATCACAATCCCAGGGTTTGGTCTTTGGTGTGTGTGGCACAAATAAGTTGGGTGCAAGTCACTTTATATTTTTAAAATGTATTCCTGAACTCAATAACAGGAGTTAGGGTTTAGGCCTGCAAGATACCCAAAAAGAGCACAAAAATAGGACAGGTGCTTCAAAGTAGTAGTAATAAGGCAGCCTCTTGGTTATTACAGGCCATGTACAGAGCAACCAGACAAATCTATGACCTATTCGTATTGTTGCCTCTGAATTCGTAAGATGGTTTGCAGTGGAGTCCAATGAAATTAGCAAAATGGCAGAAAACGCAATTTTATGTCAGCTAGACATATTGCTGATACTCTGTGGACTCAAGCCAGATATCCATGTAACATGAATGGGAGTTAAAGAAGAATATCAACTGGAAGAACAGATTCAGAACCAGCCATCTGTGAGTGACAAGACCATCATTTATAAATACCTCTGTAAAGTAATCATGAGGAATGAAGTGGAACATTAAATATTTTTTGCCCTCAGGAGCATGGTAAAAAAAAAAAAAAAAAAAAAAAATAAGGAATAGCACTGTATACCATTCATCAAGTCAGCTGCACCACTATATGCAGGCCTCTACTCTGTGACATCAGAGCTACAGTATGTGCCATTGTAGATACTGGGCTCTTCATTCAGGCATTGGCTGTCATCAGTACTGAACCCCTAACAAAACAACGAGACTAACAATGTTATGAGGGGTCTCTACTGGATTATTACAGATTGTTTATTATTCACTGCAGGAAAATAGAAGAATTGACCTACACCTTGTAGAAAACCTGATGGTGAGAAGGTCACAGATACCATCTTAATCTTCAGTCTTCCCCTTATATCTATCCTGAGGAAATGCTGAAAGGTCACCTACTGCAATCATATAGTTTATGTATAGTTAGCATTTTAATCATAGTTTTTAACATAATTGTAATAACATTTACACATATTTGTTAATATTAAAACTGATTGTAAACCTTGTTTTTTTTTTAAGATAATAAACATGATATAATCACCTGTTCTATGCAATGGTTTTGCACAGAGCAGCCCTGATCCTCATTTTCTTGGTGCCCCTGCTGGCGCTCCTAACTCCTCCTCTTCAGCAAGTGCCCGCAATAAGAAGCCCTCCTATGGGGGCACTCATGCGGGCTCAATACTGCCCCCCCCCCCATAGACAAAGACAGCAGGGCTCAGCTCCGCCCTCACTCCCTCATCATAGGATATGCTTGACAGCAGCAGAAGCCAATGGCTCCCGCTGCTATCAATCTGCTCTGTGAGGAGGGAGAGAGCAGAGAGAGCCAGGCACAGCGCTGGATCGAGATTGGGCTCAGGTAAGTATAAGAGGGGGGCTGGGGGAATCCTGGACACAAAAGAGAATGCATTAGGGTAAAAAACCTTAAAGGGGTTGTAAACGTTCCCCCCCCCCCCCCCTTCTCCAGATGAAAAAAAAAATGTCCATGAAGACTCCTGGGATGTATGACATCATTGGAGCCTTGGCCAAAAACCAAAAAGCAACTAAAGAAATTTAAAAAAGGTAAAGCAAAATATAATATACCTTCCTATCCACACTGAGCAAAATTATAAATGCAACACTTTTGTATTTGCCCTTATTTATCATGAGCTGAACGCAAAGATCTACGACTTTTTCTATGTACACAAAAGGCCCATTTCTCTCAAATATTGTTCACAAATCTGTCTGTCTAAATCTGTGTTAGTGAGCACTTCTCCTTTGCAGAGATAATCCATCCACCTCACAGATGTGGCATATCAAGATGCTGATTAGACAGCAGCATGATTATTGCACAGGTGTACCTTAGGCTGGCCATAATAAAACCAGATAAAACGTATGTCAAGGGTGCTCAGAATGTCAGGACCAGGCAGATAGTGTCTTTATTGGACGGATGAAGTGGTCTTCAATAAAAAGTTACTCTAAAATGTGCAGTTTTACCACACAGTACAATGCCACAGATGTCGCAAGTTTTGAGGGAGCGTGCAATTGGCATGCTGACTGCAAAACACAAAAGTGTTGCATTTATAATTTTGCTCAGTGTATTTACTATGGATAGCAGCATAAGGATTAAAAATAGATTTAAAAAAAATAGATAAAAAAAGTTGATTAGGACAGTTTACTTTGGCTTTAAAATTCAGTTCTTAAACCGTAGGCATTCCACATAAAAGGCCCAGTTTAACATCCCTGATTTAGCCAGAAATAAGGTAGGAAATACTTAGTATGGCTGCCAGGAAACTTAAAGTACAGTAAGGTTATGACGCTATGAACTTTCCTAGTAGTCCTCCTCGGCTTTAACGTAGGAGATTAACAAAAAACAGTACCAGAAGCGGTAAGATAAAAATACTTTTTATTCTTTCCAACTTCCTCAATGGATTTATTTTCGAAAATAGATTCTTAAAGACACATCCTGTTGAGTGCAATATGTGCCAATATAACTTGTAATTCTTACCTTGGAAAGTGAAATTGGAAATAACCTGGTAGCAATAACAGTTTACTGCCTGACATTTACCAAGTGCAGATTATCAGTCATTTAGGCCCCCAAGACAGGTTGACTTGCCTGGCTGAGCATATATTCCCTAGTTGCATGCTGATGCCAATTATTAGGAAAAAGGCAAATACAAGCACTGCAAAGTAGAAATAGCACCAGGCAGAATGGTGGCAATGCAAGCGCAAAGGCTCGGTTGACCCTGCGAATCCAGTGCAGGTTCCCGCATCGCAACTGACTCGCAGGCAGTTCACACTGCCCTATGTACACCATGGGGAGTGTCAATACAAAGTTAAGCGAACTGTCAATTCGGACAGATATCGGATCGCATGGGTGTGAACACCCATGCACAGTGGTGGAATAAGGTCATCTAGAGCCCAGGATGAACATGCCAACTGCGCCTCCCCCCCCCTCCTCCTCCTTCCTCGTCCCCCTCCCAACATAAATCCCCCCAAATAGCCACTCTTAGCACACCTCCCTAAATTGGCCCTCCTAGAACAATTCTTACCCCCTGCCATTCCCCAAATTCCCCTTCTCAAGACAAATCCCCCCCCAATCTCCTTGTGGTGCCCCCCCCCCCACCTCACATGATACCACAGTGCCCAGGGCAGCCGTCCCTCCTGCCCACCCCTTGACCCGGCCCTGCCCATGGGATCCGATTCTGGTGCGGACAAAAAAAAAAGTTTGCACGAGTTTGGTCCGAATGCAATGCGAATTCAGCCATACGATATGTATGGCTGAATTCGCATCGCACAGACATAGCATGTGATCTGCCCAGCAGTGCGGTGCGAATCGCATACGATGTCTGGCATTGCTGCAGTGTGAACTGGCCCTTAAACCCCATCTGCATTCAATTTATAGCAAAAAAAAATCAAAAATCAAGATTGAAGTAAAAAGTATCTAGTTTTAGTAAAAATAAGGACTTTGAGGGCCTGTTTAAAGGGGTTGTAAACCTTCAGTTTTTTTTCACCTTAATGTATCCTATGCATTAAGGTGAAAAACATCTGATACTTACAGGCCCCCCAGCACCTCCGTTTACTTACCTGAGCCCTCGAAAGGCCTGCATCGAGAACACGCTGGCTTCTCGGCTCTTCTCAGCCCGGTCTTGTTTCTCCTGCTGTCATCCTACAACCCACGATTGCATTGTAGCTCAGCCTGTGGTGTGAATGGGTCCTAAAGCTGGAGTGCAGGCAGATTTGAGGGTCAAAACTAATGCTGCTCTGTATTCATAAATGTACTTTTTAAATGCAAGCATTGCATTCCCTGTGCAGAGGAGCTTGGGCCAAGGAAGGGAGAAGCAGCATAAGGAGCTTAGTTGTGCTACAGTGCAAGGAGCATGCCGATATGAGGAAATATCAGAGTGACAAAGAGATCATCTCCTCAGTCTGCTGCTTCTCCTTTTATTGTCCCATCATGGACTGTGAGTCAAGAGGAGACCTGTAAGTGTTACAGAACTGCAGCAGAGAAAAATCAGGTTCCCTCACCAGCCAGACAGGGCTCTGTGGAGTAGCAGAGCTATGTAAATCTCAGAGCTGGATGAAAAGAAACGTAATTCTTTTGGCAGGTAAATACGTTCCCATATGTGTATTTTATCCATGTGTAGCACCCAGGCTTTCTAAGGGCGTAAAAACGTGATTTCACTTCCTTAATACCTATTACAGTTTCTGAGGCCATGAAATGTCAAGATAGAACAATGACCCCTTAATTTTTTTTATTTTTTTTTTTTGCATAAAGTAGTCACTAAATGATATATTGTTCAAACATGGCATGGTTATATGTGGAATTACACCCCAAAATACATTCTATGCAAATTCGGTGAAAATGCTGCTCCGGTACTTGCTTCAGTTACTCACTGTGGTCCCTGGTAAAGGTGGTTGGTCCCTTTGTGGCGACAGCTTCCCTTCTACCTCCGACCACTGACAGGTTCTCCGGCCGGCAGAACTGTCACTTATGGTTGGACTCCAAGCCACAGTCCCAACCCTGTGCTGCCCTCTTACCTCTGGATATGCCCTCACACAGCCTGACAGTCAGATGCCCCTGGGATAGGCCCAATCTTGGGCCTAGCAGCACGGGGCGTACAACACACGTCCACCGAGACAACCGTCCAGGTAGCACAGAACACAGATCACCTGAATATATAGGTTCTCCCAGCAGGCCAAGGGATTCCAGAAAACCCCTACCCATTGGCTGAGATACCCCATATACCCATAACCTGACCTTGGGTTGCCCTTCTCGTATATAGTACCACCAAGTACCCGGCCACCTAGTGGTAGAAGAGAAATGTGCAACAAGGCCAAACTTAGGGAGAAATCAATAGATCTCTAGCAATTAAGCAGGGTAACTACTCCTGGCAAGTAAATTTGTGAGGATCTCCCTGACTAAACCCCAGAGTGCTACACTTAAATTGGTTAGTGTATTTAAATCTGCTAGTACATCTAACACTCCCCCTCCCCACATTTTGACAATGCTACTGTCCAAAGGGGCCCCCTGTGCTCCTTCATCCAGAGCGGGGCACTCTAATAGAGGAGATGTGTTACTGACCAGATGACCAGGTTAAAACAGAAGGTAAAAGCCTAAACATAGACATGCAACCCCACATCTAATGATTGGTACACTGCATTATTACATATTTGGCTTTGGGTTTATTACATCTTTACGTCTGCTAATCAAGCCCCCTTTTTGTAGAATTTAGATGGTAAACTGAGGTGTATGACAACATTATTGGGATCATCAGAAATCTCTAAACCTCACTTGGACTGATGTAAAACTTGAAGGAGAAGAATTGGAGGCGAAGTGATGACTGTTCAGTATCAATCAGCACAAAATCCCTGAATTGCATGATTACAAACACATCAGTCCTGAGTGAAGTGGGCATATCGACAAAAATGTATAATTTGGCAAGAATTTATCACGTCATTGGAAATTTTCTACGCAATTTGACCCCTATACGTGTTTTATTTTTTATACAACAAATTAAAATAACTTTTGCATGAGGAAAAACATATTTACAGTTTATATGTGCATTGCAGATGATCATCAGTGATGCAAAACAAGGCACAGGAAGAGATGAAGATCTTGGAATTTGTAAACAGTTTATTTTTACTACTTAATTTTATGGTGACTTAGTACAAACATGAAGTACACTGCAGTCCTATGTCCTAACATCTTTTCAGGTCACATGGAATAAGGGGAAATGACATTGCTTAGGATAAACATACTGAACTTCGGAGTCAAGTCACATGTAATGGTATTTTCCAGAGAGTTTTCCTAATATTTAGGACTCAGACAGGTCCTGTGTGCATGAGCTGTTTTTTTGTGTGTGGCTGCTTTCACCCTGAACTGTGAGCAGGCAAAATATGAAAGGGGATGCAGATGCACAGATACAACCGCATGTCATAATGATATTCCAAAAGAACCAGAATTCCCTGAGCTCAGGCCCATGGCATCCCACATATCCCAACCAATCGTTCCCCTTTTCATGTACCTAGCCATGCCCCCATCGGTCAAGGCTTTCTTTCCCTAGAGCGGGGCTCGAGAGGCCTTCAGGCGAGCAGGGGTGGGTGTACAGTTCTGAACCCAGACAGTGCCTTGCACATGCTCCTGCACTGGTGTGTCCCTGTGTCTGCATCCACTACCATAGGCTGCCTGCATGCAAACTTGGGGTGGATGCATACACAAATAACAAGGGCTCAGGCACGCAGGATGGGTGCTAGCACCCATCTGAATAAGGCCTAAAGTATATCTAAACATAAAGTGGCCCTAAAGCCTAAACATTTTTTACGTTAATGCATTCCCTGCCTTAAAATGTCATCTTTAACCGCTTGCCGACCAGCCGCCGCAGTTATTCTGCGGCAGGTTGGCTTGGCTGCAGGAATCGCCGTAGGTGTCAGGCTCGTAGACAGCGATCTGTGGGCGCACACCATTGGGGCAGCCAATCAGCGGCTCCAGCAGAATCGGTGTCCTCCAGCCGCCCGCGATCGTTCCCCGCAGTGACAGAACGGGGATCTGCCATAGTAAACAATGCAAATCTCTATTCTGACAGGGGATCACACAGAGATCCTGTATTTCTGCTATGCAGGAAGACGGATCTGATTGTTGTTCCAAGCAGCCCATCCCTCCACACAGTTAGAAACACAATGAGGGAACACATTTAACCCTTTGACCACCCCTGATGTTAACCCCCTTCCCTGCCAGTGTCATTAGTAAAATGCCAGTGCATATTTTTAGCACTGATCACTGTAATAATGTTACTGGGTCCCAAAAAAGTGTTAAAAATGTCAGCTAGGTGTCCGATCTGTCTGCCGCAATGTGACAGTCCCGAAAAAAAAAAAAAAAAACACTGATCACCGCCATTACTAGTAAAAAATAAATAAATAATAAAAAAATAATTAAAATGCCATAAATCTTTCCCCTATTTTGTAGACGCTATAACTTTTGGGCAAACCAATAAATTTACGCTTGTTTTTTTTTTTTACCAAATATATGTAGCAGAATACATATTGGTCTAAATTTATGAAGAAATTCGATTTTTTTTTTTATTGGGTATGTTTTATAGCAGAAAGTAAAAAATATTTTTTTCAAAATTGTCAGTCTTTGTTTTGTTTATAGCGAAAAAAATAAAAACCGCAGAGGGGAAAAAGCTCTATTTGTGGGGGAAAATTTTTTTTTTTTGGGGTACAGCGTTGCGAGACCGCGCAATTGTCAGTTAAAGTAACGCAGGAAGTGGGTAAATCTTTCCGGGGCTGAAGTCATTAATCACAGCGCTTAAAGTGGAAGTAAACCCTCCTATCGTTTTCAGCCAAGGAAGCTGCCATCTTGGCACAACCAATGGGAGTGTTACATTTCCGGCACGTGCCGGAAAGGTAACTGTTTTATGGATGGGTTTACTTCCGCTTTAAACCATCAACCACAAATTATACCAAATATCAAATTACAAAATTATAATGTCCCATATAGTGCAGCTTTAACCACTTCAGCCCCGGAAGGATTTACCCCCTTCCTGACCAGAGCACTTCTTGCGATTTGGCACTGCGTCGCTTTAACTGACAATTGCACGCACGTGCCACGTTACACCAAAACAAAATTGATGTTCTTTTTTTCCCACAAATAGAGCTTTCTTTTGGTGGTATTTGATCACCTCTGTGGTTTTTATTTTTTGCGCTATAAAGAAAAAAAAAAAGCGAAAATTTTGAAAAAAAAACCTTTTACTTTTTTCTAAAATAAATATCCCTAAAAAATATATAAAAATACAATTTTTTTCCTCAGGCCGATATGTATTCTTCTACATATTTTTGGTAAAAAAAAAAAAAAAAAAAACACAATAAGCGTATATTGATTGGTTTGCGCTAAAGTTATAGCGTCTACAAAATAGGGGATAGATTTATGGCATTATTATTAATTTTTTTTTATTAGTAGTGGCAGCGATCTGCGATTTTTATTGTGACTGCGACATTATGGCAGACACATCGGACACTTTTGACACTATTTTGGGACTATTGTTATTTATACAGCGGTCAGTCCTACAAAAATGCACTGATTACTGTGTAAATTAAACTGGCAGGGAAGGGTTAAACACTAGGGGGCGATCAAGGGGTTAAGTGTGTCCTAGGGAGTGATTCTAACTGTGGGGAGGATGGGCTACGACTGACATGACAGCCATCACTGCTCCCGATGACAGGGAGCAGTAGATCCCTGTCATGTCACTAATCAGAACGGGGGAAATGCCTTGTTTACATAGACATCTCCCTGTTCTGCCACTCCGTGACACGATCGCGGGACACCGGCGGACAGCGAGTCCATGGTCATGCTGTACGCGGCAGGCGCGCGCCCATTAGCCCCTCAAATTAAAGGGGACGTACAGGTACGCCCATTTGCCCACCGCTGCCATTGTGCCGACCTATATCGGCGTGCGGCGATCGGCAAGTGGTTAAAGAGAAAGTCCATTAATGAATAACATCCTTCAAGTGCTACTTGCAGCCATCATTTATCTCATGCAATACTGTCCAAAAAAGTGCTCCGTGCAAATTGAACAAACCACAAACGTGCTGACGTCTTCACGATGAAATGTACAGTGAGGGGGGTTACAGGAAGGAAATCTGGTCTGCTGGAGACACCTGGATGTGGTGAGAGGCCTGAGTGGTCAGAGCTACAAACAGGGCTTGAGCTTGGTGAAGTGAAGCCAGTGTTGTATGATAAAAACTCTACATAACCCAGGTGCAGGACAAAATGCACAGTTGCAGTTATTTGACCCCCTGCAGACTGTGTAAGTTTGCCCACTTACAAAAAAAATGAAGGGTCTATAATTGTTATCATTGGTGTATTTTTAATGATAGAGACAGAATATCAACCAAAAATCCAGAAAAAACAAACAAAAACAAAATAACACATGATACAAATGTTATAACTTGAGTTGCAATTCAGTGAGTAAAATAGGTATTTGATCCCCTACCAACCAACAATAATTTTGATTCCCACAGACTGGCTACAGTATGTGTTCATGTGGTACACAGATTAGTCCTGACAATTTAAGAAGGTGCTCCTAACGACTAGACATTATGTGTATAAGAGATCCCTGTCCACAGAATATTGTTCTTGCATTCTTATGGTGATATCCTTCCAAATCAATTGCAAGTGTTAAATCTCGTGCTCCCCAGGAGGTAGTTAAAGTAAAAATATCATGACCTTTCAAGGACAATATATGCATCAGTGAGTTGTTACCCCTCACTACAGGTATATCTAGCTCAGCTTTTAACACCTGTTATAGGGAACGCCAATATTGTGTCTATCAATCTCCCACAGGCCTCAGATCCAATTAAGCCATATGTCAGTAGGAAGAGGAAACACCTCATTGCGCAACATCCAGTTAAAAGCACAAGAGTTTTATTAAAATTCTACTTACAACAAGGATTAGTATACAGGCATATCGGAATATACATCAGTCCCACGCTCTGCTCGTGTACTGAAACTGTTACTGCTATTCCTTGCTTTGTCTGTCGATGACGAGCAATTTATGATCAGTAAAATTTGGTTTGCATAATTTGCACGGAGCACTTTTTTGGACAGTATTGCACAAGATAAACGATGGCTGCAAGCAGCACTTGAAGGAGGTTATTCATTAGTGGACTGTCTATTTAAAGCTGCATTATTTGGATTATGCACTATATAGGACATTATTATTTTAGAGTTTAGTATTATTTGGTATAATTTGTGGTTGATGGTTTAAGTGCTGTGACTAAGGATCAAATTTTATGCAAAACCTTAGGTGTTATGCCGCATACACACGACCGGACTTTACGGCATACTTTTCCCGGCGGACTTTGATGGACTTTCTGAATGAATGGACTTGGCTACACACGATCAACCAAAGTCAGACGGATTCGTACGTGATGGCGATGACCGGACTAAAACAAGGAAGTTCATAGCCAGTAGCCAATAGCTGCCCTAGCGTCGGTTTTTGTCCGTCGGACTAGCATACAGATGAGCAGACTTTGACCGGACTCGAGTCCGTCGGATAGATTTGAAACAGGTTTCAAATCTAAGTCCGTCATACTTTTGAGAAAACAAAGTCCGCTGGAGCCCACACACGATCGAATTGTCCGACGAAATCCGGTACGCTGGACCAAATATGCCGTAAAGTCCGATCGTGTGTACGCGGCATTACACACAGCAGGTGATATTCTTAGTTATTGAGTTAATATTTTTTTGGTCACAGGTGTTTAATAGGTATTCAGGAGGGAAAGGGAAAAAGAAAACGAGAGACCTAATGCAAGGGATTTTTTATCTAAGTAACGTCATTTTTACAGTAGAAGAATTAAAAGTATTAGAACTAGACCTTAAATACGCTCCAGATAGGAACCTTAATACATTTGATGTTTTTATGGATTTTCTAGAATTTATGAGGAAGATTAATATAAAGAAACATTTTAAGAAAATTAGTTCTCCAGTTCAACAAGGGAACTTTAACTTCCAACAGACCAATTTGAGGAACAATTCAATTTTTAATCCTAAAAATACTAATAACCAATTTTGGAAGTTTTTAAAGCCTTTGTCGAACATTGTCTAGAAAAACCTAAAATGAACCCTAGTAGATGGAAGAGAGAGATTGAAAAGGATTTCAAATTATTAAAAAAAAAAAAACAGATTGTCATTAGGAGGGACAGACAGGAAGGGGGGGGGGGGGGAGGCCTTGGTGATCCTTCATAAATCAGACTATTTAGCTGAATTAAATAGATTGTTGGTGATGTAGAAACTCATGAAAAGTTAAAAGGAAATCCAATAGACAAATCTAAGGCCAAACTCAAACAACTGGTAAAAAGGGATCAAGATGAGGGAATAGTGAACAAAATGGGGGGCCAGGTATTTGGTACCAGATGGACCTAGGGTGCCCGTAATTTACCAATTGCCCGAAGTTCATAAAAACCCGTCTAAGCCTCCCAGCAGGCCTATTGTTGGTGGAGTAGATTCATTGTTTGACAGAACTGGTAAATATTTAGACTGTTTTTTACAGCCGTTGGTGCAAAAATGTCCAGCCTATTTGAAAGACAGTAAAGATTTGATGGAACTATTACAGGGGATTTAGGTTGATGGTGAGTCCATCTTGGCCAGTATAGATGTCAGTTCTTTATATACCAATATCTAAGAGCAACATGAAATAAATAGAAGCAGTGGAATGGGCCTTGAATAGTACCAAAATCAAAAGGAAGCAAAAAGTTTTTTTGATCCAGTCTCTAAATCTGGCCATGAGCCACAATTTCTTCTGGCATGAGAAGAATTTTTTCAGGCAGAGGAAAGGTGTGACCATGGGGGCTAAATATGCCCCCTCAGTGGCCAATCTGTTTATGAGTTACTGGGAGAAGGAAGCCATTTTTGATAATGATATACCTCAATATATAGATGATATCATTATCAGCTTGGCAGGATCACAGGATTAATTTTCACGATTTCTTGGGGAGATTGGGAACAACTGTTATGGCAATTCTTTCTCAGCAACATTTGATCAGCAGTGTATTAATTTTTTGGACCTTGTATTAAAAGGATAACTATCGGTTATTTACTAAAACTTACTTTAAGGAAGTTGACAGGAATGGATATATTCCACTAGGAGTAAGACGCAATTCTGATAGGAAAGATGATTATGATGTACAGGCTGATATTTTAATAAATAGATTTTGCGAAAAGGGATATAATTCTAAAGATCTAGAGAAAACTAAGAAAATTGTTGGAGATATGAGGAGAGAGGATCTATTTAAAAAGAAGAAGACTAGCAGTAAGGATTTTGGAGTTGCCTTCATGACAGGGTTCACTTGCCAGCATAAACAGATGGAGAAAATCATTAAAAAGCATTGGCCCATATTAATAAAAGATGTTGAATTAAACAATTACCTGATAGGCCGAAGTTCATTTATACCAAGCCTCCCACACTACGTGTAAAATTAGCCCCTAATCTAATTGATCCGCCCCAAAAACATTGCACTTTTTTGGACCAAGTGGGATTTTTTAGTTCTGGCAGATGTGCGATTTGTAGGACTTTCAACTCTAGGTTAAGCAGGACTACACATTTCACATCTCACTCACTGGGGAAGCCCTATAAGATAAAAAAGTTTACTACTTGTGGGACCACACGTGTCACCTACTTTTTAGCTTGTCCTTGTGGGCTCTAATATGTGGGCAGAACCACTAGAAAGTTGGGGGTCAGACTCCGAGAACATGCGAACAATATAAAAAAAGGTTATAGATACCACAGTTTTTCCAACCACTTTAGACTCCATCATGCGAGGGATTAGAGTGGTTTGACGCTCTGTGGTATAACACAGCGGATCCATCATTTGGGGACAATGAGTCTTTCTGGGTTAAACATAGAGTTGGACTTGAACTGTTTTCTTTCGAATTGGTAAAGGAATTCCTCATTTAGTCAGATTTTCCATTTTATTTAAATTAATTCGATTCATTTTACATCTTTTTTTTGTTTTTTTCTTCATTTTCATCTGTATTTTTACTTTTATTTTTTTTTTCACTTTTCTTTTTTATTATTATTTCTTATATTTATTTTTATTTTCATTTTAATTTATTTTTGATTTTTATTTTATTTCATCTCTCATCGCATTATTCAACATTTCTCATTTTTATTTTCCCATTTTTGTTTTGGAATTAGGGTTTTATTGCAATTTTAATAAAATAATGTTTTTAAAGTATTCACTAAGTGGTTAAAATATGTTTGTGGAATGACGTCCTTTTGATTGATTAGACCTTTCTAATCCACGAAAAAATTATTATTTTGATTCAAACCAATGAAAAATGGCTCCTACGAAAATCATATTGGATAAACAGGAGGGAGGCGACTCCCCTTGTGTATAATAACTCGGTCTGACTAACCGGAAATGAGGTCCTTGATGACATCATGCGGTGGGAGGGCAAAGCACATTGATGTGATTTCCGGTGCCGAATGCAAACAACGTCACTTCCGGTTTCGGTGGACCGCACACTGGATGTGGCGTTTCCTGGATTGAATCCCTTTATTGTGTACATGCCTATTTTACATCAGTGTCTTGTAAGTTCAAACCATTTTTTGCGCAAGAAACACCAGTTATACAGAACTTCACTATCAGCTGCTTTTCTTCATTTTTGGTGAATATCTCAACCTTTGATAACCACGCTAGGGGACATCTCCATTGGACCTCTTTTAGTCGTCATTCCCTTCCAGATTTCATCTTGTATGACCCTCATGCCGCGTACACACGAGCGGACTCTACGGCGTTCTTTGCCCGGCGGATTTTTCGACGTACTTTACGACGGACTTTCTGAATGAACGGACTTGCCTACACACAATCCACCAAAGTCCGTCGAATTCGTACGTGATGACGTATGACCGGACTAAAACAAGGAAGTTCATAGCCAGTAGCCAATAGCTGCCCTAGCGTGGCTTTTTAGTCCGTCGAACTAGCATACAGACGGCGGACTTTTCGACCGGACTCGATTTCAACGGATAAATTTTAAACAAGTTTCAAATCTAAGTCCGTCCAACTTTTGAGAAAACAAAGTCCGCTGGAGCCCACACACATCGAATTGTCCGACGAAATCCAGTCCGCCGGGCAAAGTCCGCTGTAAAGTCCGCTCGTGTGTACGCGGCATCAGACTGAAAAGCTAGGGGTCCATTATATCTGGTGAGTGGGGACACAGGAGGAGTTTGTGTCACACCACGGAGTGAAAGTTTGGAGCACTTGAGCACTTTCAGAGGATTGGAGCACAAGAGCCCCTTTATTGGGATGTTTTGCAATATTAATCATTATGATTTTTGATCAATTGTTTTCACATGGGATGAATTATATCTGATATTAATTGTTGCACTATTGCGGGCACTGTAATTATTTTGTTATATGATTTCGAGTGAAGAGCACTCTGTGTACAGCAGATGCAATTTTCATTATATATTTGTTTTACGCATCTACTTTCAGTGTGAGTTTTATAATTGTTCACAATAGGTATTCAGTCCCTGCCTTAAGGTTAAAAATGTTTAGGTATCAGTGTCACCCACCTCAACCCTTCTATACTTACCCAAGTCCTCACTCAATCCAGCGCTGTGCCCTGCTGCTGCTTTTCTCCTCTCTCCCTCTTTGCACAGGGACTAAAAGGTGGCAGCGGGAGCCATAGGCTTCTGACAAGGGAGTGGGGGGGGGGGGCGAGGCTGAGCCGCTCTGCCTGTGTCTATAGATGCAGGCAGCTTGGCTCAGGAACGAAGAGGAGCCAGGAGCACTGACTTAAGAACAGAGAAGAGGTGGTTCGGGGCCACTTTGTGCAGTTCTATCAGTCTTCGTTCAAAGAGGGTTTGATCTTAAATGCCGCGTACACACGAGCGGACTTTACGGCGGACTTTGCCCGGCGGATTTTTCGACGTACTTTACGACGGACTTTCTGAATGAACGGACTTGCCTACACACAATCCACCAAAGTCCGTCGAATTCGTACGTGATGACGTACGACCGGACTAAAACAAGGAAGTTCATAGCCAGTAGCCAATAGCTGCCCTAGCGTGGCTTTTTGTCCGTCGAACTAGCATACAGACGGCGGACTTTTCGACCGGACTCGATTTCAACGGATACATTTTAAACAAGTTTCAAATCTAAGTCCGTCCAACTTTTGAGCAAACAAAGTCCGCTGGAGCCCACACACATCAATTTGTCCGACGAAATCCAGTCCGCCGGGCAAAGTCCGCCGTAAAGTCCACTCGTGTGTACGCGGCAAAAGTATAACTAAAAGCAAAACTTTTTTTTAGTTTTTGATAGAGTGGAGGTGGATTACAACACATATCAGTTTTTATTGCGGTCTAGGCCCCTGTTAGGGAAATTCACCCTCTCTATTTGACTTGTTTACCATTATCATTGCAAGTTAAAGTAAAAGAAAATCCCACATTTTGAGTTGTCCAATGGGGACACTAGTTCTGGTGACCTGGGGGTCCCCAAGGAATTTCCTCAATTTCCTCTCACTTCCTGTTTGGCTATGAGACAGGAAGTGAAGTGTAATCTCCGAAATGAGACACAGATGGCAAAAAAAAAAAAAAATCTGACAGAAGTTATTACCTTCCCTTGCTCTACCCAAAATGGAACAAAAAAAAAAAAACAAGTTTTTTGCGTATTGTTCTACTTTAAGAGTACACTTGTTTCGCACCACGCAAGCAGAGGGACTATTAGAATTTGAGCCATCTCGAGAAACCTAAGTCCGCAAAAGTTACTCCCACCCTCCATACACACACTAGTAATATTAAAAATTCTAACTTTAAATTATTCACTAAACATAATGAGGGGGGATTTATTAAACTTGGAGCAGACAATATCTGGAGCAGCTGTGCAATGTAACCAATCAGCTTCTGGGTGCAGCTTGTTCAGTTAAAGTGGTTGTAAACCCTTTTCAACCACTTTTGCCTACAGGTAAGCCTATAAGACTTACCTGTAGGTACCGTGAATTTCTCTTAACTTGCACAGCTTAGGAGATATTCACTGTATACTCATGTGCCGATGTCATCGGCACGTGCACACTGAAGAAATGGCTCGTACGTGCCGTTTCTTCAGCTGCTGTGCCGTTACCGGCGGCTCCCACGTGCATGAGTAACGTCTTTGCGGCTCCGGCCAATCACAATGCCGGAGCCCACTAACCCGGAAGTAACATTCTGGAGACATGTTGCCCGTCACAGCGGTGTGTGAGGACCGCTGCAACAACTTCGATCCAAGGTAAGTATTTCATAATGAGCTAGTATGCAGTGCATAATAGCTTGTTATTCCTTTGTCTTGCAGGTTGGTTTTCTTTTTCTTTTCTTTTTTTTCTCTAGAGTTTACAACCACTTTAAGCTTTGCTAAATGAAAGTTAGCCACTGATTGGTTGCCATGCACAGCTGCTCCAGTTTCTGCCTGCTCCAGTCTTAGTAAATTGCCCTTAATGAGTCTGTTCATGTTTTTGTGACTATGGCTGCATTCCAAAGAAGACATGGTCACATTCCATTACTGCACCATCAAACAGACACTTTACAATGCTGCTTTTTTTTAAACAGAAACTGCAACATTCTGGAATTATGGCACAGTCATGATCAGTCATGCAGGTGAGTTAGGAACACCTGAAACACTATCAGTATGAGTGAAAGTCAGGGAATTCTAAAACAAAGAGATTAAACAGAAAAGAAGAAGTCATATGATACCTACTAATTAACTTTCCGGTGTACGCAGCCCGCTCCCTTATTATATGAGTACTCAGAAGACTGTTACCATAATGGGTCTTTATTTAAAATCTGCACATGCTGCCATGGTAACATGCAGACGCATTGAACATGAGCCTCAAAGTAAACCTTTCAACCTGCTGCCCTACTTCTCAAAAATGCTAATTGCCTAAATGTTATGCTGAACCACCAACTTCAATACTGGCCCAGAACAAGTATACAGATAAGAGGCTTAGCTACAAATCACAAGTGCCCAAAGAATACATTTTGAGGGGGTCCCCAACTAATTGGTGGTCATCTATTTTAGTGAAATTTCTACAAGCGGCTATTTCATACCCCTAATAATAAGCCATTTTACCATTGGTGACCAGTGACCAATATTGCCACCTGTTTATACCTCCTCCTTACTGCTTCTTTGTGGTGACCTATGCCATCTTTCTCGTTTCGATACCCCCCCCCCCCTCCCCCCCCCAGGGACCCTGGCTTATGATGTTATGTCCCTAACTGAATTTAGTGTGTTGCTGCTAGGCTGTAACCAGTCTGAGCTGTTTTGTATATTTTGTGGGTTCTGTAGGTCTTCCCTAAACTCAGGGGTGGTTGATAGGTTCTGCCTGTTACATGGAGGGCAGGAAGTGGTGATAAATGGGGAGTAGGGATGAGCCGAACACCCCCCGGTTCGGTTCGCACCAGAACCCGCGAACGGACCGAAAGTTCGCACGAACGTTAGAACCCCATTGACGTCTATGGGACTCGAACGTTCGAAATCAAAAGTGCTCATTTTAAAGGCTAATTTGCATGGTATTGTCCTAAAAAGGGTTTGGGGACCCGGGTCCTACCCCAGGGGACATGTATCAATGCAAAAAAAACTTTTAAAAACGGCCGTTTTTTCGGGAGCAGTGATTTTAATGATGCTTAAAGTAAAAAAAAAAAAGTGAAATATTCCTTTAAATATCGTACCTGGGGGGTGTCTATAGTATGCCTGTAAAGTGACGCGTGTTTCCCATGTTTAGAACAGTCCCTGCACCAAATGTCATTTTTAAAGGAAAAAATCTCATTTAAAACTGCTTGCGGGTTTAATGTCATGTCGGGTCCTGGCAATATGGATGAAAATCAGTGAGACAAACGGCATGGGTACCCCCCAGTCCATTACCAGGCCCTTTGGGTCTTGTATGGATATTAAGGGGAACCCCGCACCCAAATTAAAATAAGGAAAGGTCCCTATATACTCTGAACAGCAGTATACAGGCGGTGCAAACAAGACAGGGACTGTAGGTTTGTTGTTAAGTAGAATCTCTTTGTAATTTTGAACATTTTTAATGTGTTTAGCTCCAGCCAAAAAATCTTTTCTAAGCTTTTTGGAAAACATAGGGAAGGGTTATCACCCCTGTGACATTTGTTTTGCGTCTTTCCTCCTCTTCAGAAGATTTCACCTCACTTTTTTGTCCCAATGAAAAATGTTTTTTGAAAATTTGGGTTTTTTTGTGGAACAAGGATTGGAAAGCATCAGTGGAAAGGAGAAATTGTTTTCCCATATTAACTCTTACATGAGAGAATTTCCCTTCCTATGGGTAGATTTCATCTCACTTCCTGTTGTCTCCTTCCGTTTGCAAGTAGGAGTCGTTTGTAAGTTAGATGTTTGAAAGTAGGGTCCTGCCCTATATACTCAGCAGAAATTTGGGCCTTAGGTGTTGCTGTGGCCAAAACACTGTAAGCCCTCACAGGGCCCTGCTGTGAAATATTAGATCAAGAATTGTAATTACATGCCCCTGTTGAACAGGAGCTGAAAAATTAGGCCTTAGGCACTGGTGCTGGTGCCACAACACTGCAACCCCTCACAGACACTCTAGTTGGAACGCAGGAACGAGCACTGCTGCAAAGTATTGCATCAAAAATTGTAATTACACGCCCCTGTTAGACAGGGGCAGAAAAATTGGGCCTTAGGCACTGGTGCTGGTGCCACAACACTGCAACCCCTCACAGACACTCTAGTTGGAACGCAGGAACGAGCACTGCTGCAAAGTATTGCATCAAAAATTGTAATTACACGCCCCTGTTAGACAGGGGCAGAAAAATTGGGCCTTAGGCACTGGTGCTGGTGCCACAACACTGCAACCCCTCACAGACACTCTAGTTGGAACGCAGGAACGAGCACTGCTGCAAAGTATTGCATCAAAAATTGTAATTACACGCCCCTGTTAGACAGGGGCAGAAAAATTGGGCCTTAGGCACTGGTGCTGGTGCCACAACACTGCAACCCCTCACAGACACTCTAGTTGGAACGCAGGAACGAGCACTGCTGCAAAGTATTGCATCAAAAATTGTAATTACACGCCCCTGTTAGACAGGGGCAGAAAAATTGGGCCTTAGGCACTGGTGCTGGTGCCACAACACTGCAACCCCTCACAGACACTCTAGTTGGAATGCAGGAACGAGCCGTGCTGCAAAGTATTACATCAAAAATTGTAATTACACGCCCCTGTTATACAGGGGCTGAAAAATTGTGCCTTAGGCACTGGTGGTGGCGCCCAGAACCAAAAATGTTCTTACAAGCTATCAGCGTGATGATTGAGGAGGAAGAGGATAATTACTCAGGGATAATCACTCAGCATCAGCATAGGCAGTCTTTGAAGGGATCTGAAAAAAATTATTCAGTTACATCAGCATCAGGTGCTTGGTAGCTGGTGGTGATCCAAGACTGATTCATTTTTATGAAGGTCAGCCGATCGACCGAGTCAGTGGACAGACGCACCCTGTGATCGGTTACCACGCCTCCAGCAGCACTGAATGTACGTTCCGAAAGAACGCTGGATGCAGGACAGGCCAGTAGCTCAATTGCATACTGTGCAAGCTCTGGCCAGTGATCCATCCTCAAGACCCAGTAACCCAGAGGATTTTCGGTGGGAAAGGTGTCCAAGTCTGATCTTGCCCCTAGGTATTCCTGCACCATGTAAAACAGACGCTGGCGATGGTTGCTGGAACCGATCATACCTTGGGGCTGCGGACCAAAAAATTGTCTGAACGCATCGGTCAGACGGCCACCTTCTCCACCGCTCCTTCTTTGACTGACCGAAGCCTCAGCAACACGTTGTCCAGAAACAGGAGTTTGTAACCTCCCAGTCTCTGGGAACGCGTTGCACAGACCTTTCTGCAAGGCCTCCCGAAGATGTTTCATCCTCTGCTCCCTCTGCGATGGCAAGATAAGGTCCGCAACCTTACCCTTGTAACGTGGATCAAGGAGGGTTGCCAGCCAGTATTGGTCCTTCTCCTTGATACCACGAATACGAGGATCCTTACGCAGGCTTTGCAGGATCAGGGAGGCCATGCAGCGTAGGTTTGCTGAGGCATTCGGTCCGGAGTCCTCTGGGTCACTAAGGACAACAACGTCCGCAGCCACCTCCTCCCAGCCACGTACAAGTCCATGTGTTCCTTGGGACTGATCCCTTAAAGACTGCTGATGCTGAGTGCCAGGCTCCACCTCCATACTGACACAATCTTCCTCCTCCTCCTCCTCCTCGTCCTCTTCCTGTGTGATCGGCGGGCACGCAGGAACACTGTCTGGATAAAGGGGGCCTTGAGAGCTAAGGAAGTCCTCCTCTTCCTGCCTCTGTTCTGCCTCAAGTGCCCTGTCCATTATTCCACGCAGCGTGTGCTCCAACAGGTGGACAAGGGGGACAGTGTCACTGATGCATGCACTGTCAGTGCTCACCATCCTCGTGGCCTCCTCGAATGGTGACAGGACAGTGCATGCATCCCTGATCATGGCCCACTGGCGTGGGGAAAAAAAACCAAGGTCCCCTGACCCTGTCCTGGTGCCATAGTCGCACAGGTACTCATTGATGGCCCTCTGCTGCGTGTGCAGCCGCTGCAGCATGGCCAACGTCGAGTTCCACCTGGTGGGCATGTCACAGATTAGGCGGTTCTTGGGCAGGTTAAACTCCTTTTGGAGGTCCGTCAGCCGAGCACTGGCATTATATGACCGGCGGAAATGCACACAGACTTTCCTGGCCTGCCTCAGGACATCCTGTAAGCCCGGGTACCTGCCCAAGAACCGCTGCACCACCAAGTTAAGGACGTGAGCCAAACAGGGCACATGGGTCAGTTGTCCCTGTCGGAGGGCAGAGAGGAGGTTGGTGCCATTGTCGCAAACCACCATTCCTGCCTTAAGTTGGCGTGGCGTCAACCACCTCTGAACCTGCCCCTGCAGAGCTGACAGAACCTCTGCCCCAGTGTGGCTCCTGTCCCCCAAGCACACCAGCTCAAGCACCGCATGGCATCTTTTGGCCTGCGTACTTGCGTAGCCCCTTGAACGCCTACGGAGCACCGCTGGTTCCGAGGAAGAGGCCATGGAGGAAGAAGAAGAGGAGGGGGTGGAGGAGAGAGGTGTGTCACAATCAGCATTTTGGAGGCGTGGTGGCGGAACAACCTCCAACACTACTGCACCTTGTCCTGCATCCTTCCCAGCTGCCAGCAGAGTCACCCAATGCGCCGTGAAACTTAAGTAACGTCCCTGTCCATGCCTGCTGGACCATGAGTCAGCGGTAATATGCACCTTACCGCTGACCGCCCTGTCCAGCGAGGCATGGACATTGCCTTCCACATGCCGGTAGAGAGCCGGAATCGCCTTCCGTGAGAAAAAGTGGCGTTTGGGTACCTGCCACTGAGGAACCGCACATTCCACAAACTCACGGAAGGGGGCAGAGTCTACCAACTGAAAAGGCAGCAGTTGAAGTGCTAGCAATTTTGCCAAGCTAGCATTCAACCGCTGGGCATGTGGATGGCTGGGAGCAAACTTCTTTCGGCGGTGCAGCAGCTGGGGCAGGGAAATTTGCCTGGTACAATCTGACGTCGGTGTACCAAAAGCAGATTGCCCACAAGTACTTGGCTGTGACACACCTAATTCTACACCTTCATTCCTCTCACTGCAGGTCTCAGAGAGGACTGAAGGTCTAGTGGGGTTGGAAATCTCAGCTGATGAGGAGCAAGGAGAGATCCTCTTTGTTCTTTGGTGTGGGTCTTTCAGATACGCTTGCCAACGAACTGCATGGCAGGTCAACATATGTCTGGTCAAGCATGTGGTACCCAAGCGGGAGATGTTTTGGCCACGCGAGATACGCTTGAGACATATGTTGCAAATAGCAGCGGTGCGATCTGATGCACTCGTCTCAAAAAAGGCCCACACCAAAGAACTTTTTGAATAACGCGCAGAGACTGCAGCGCCCTGCACATGTGGAGCTTTGGGGTGTGATGCAGTCAATGTGCTGCCCTTAGGCTGGCCCCTGGAGGGCATCCTGCCTCGTTGGTGATGTGCCGCCTCCTCCTCCTCCTCCTCCTCCTCTCTCCTATCAGGCACCCACGTTGAGTCAGTGACCTCATCATCCCCTCCCTCCTCATCACTGGAGCAAACCTGGCAGTATGCTGCAGCAGGGGGAGCATGACTGCCAGATTGCTGTCCTTCTTGGGCACCCCCTCTGTCCGTGCTCATGTTACTGCCTTCATCGAGCTCAGTATCATCATCAGAGCCTTCCAAACGCTGGGCATCCTCCTGGAGCATGTACCCAACACTGTGGTCAAACAGTTCGAGGGAATCCTCATGAGGACATGGTGGAGCTAGGGAAGGAGTCACTGATGACATTGAGCTGAGGGAAGAGGCCGCTGCTTTGCCAGACAAAGCACCCTGGGCATGGGTGAGAGAGGATGAGGAGGATGAGGACGGCTTGGTCATCCACTCGACCAAGTCTTCCGCATGTTGCGGCTCAACACGGCCAGCTGCCGAAAAAAAGGCCAAGCGTGTCCCATGGCCACGTGCTGATGAGGATGCACCGTCTCCACGACCAGCACTAGACACAGAGCCTGCTTGCCCTCTCTTATTGGCTTGTGACTGTCTGCCTCTCCTTCTTGGCCTTCCAGACATACTAATGGCCTGTAGCTGCACTAAGCTGGGATAGAACACCTGTAATTTTCTTCAGGTAGCTTTATATACTGTAACCAGACAAGCCTGCCTGTCAGTAGGAAGATAACAGGAACGGATCTAGCTGAACACTGTGAGCAGGACACACTGTACTAAATGTAAATAGTCTAGCTGCCTGACCGTGGTACTAATAGGATCAAAAAGAACACCTGTAATTTTCTTCAGGTAGCTTTATATACTGTAACCAGACAAGCCTGCCTGTCAGTAGGAAGATAACAGGAACGGATCTAGCTGAACACTGTGAGCAGGACGCACTGCACTGAATGTAAATAGCAGGAACGGATCTAGCTGAACACTGTGAGCAGGACGCACTGCACTGAATGTAAATAGCAGGAACGGATCTAGCTGAACACTGTGAGCAGGACGCACTGCACTGAATGTAAATAGCAGGAACGGATCTAGCTGAACACTGTGAGCAGGACGCACTGCACTGAATGTAAATAGCAGGAACGGATCTAGCTGAACACTGTGAGCAGGACGCACTGCACTGAATGTAAATAGCAGGAACGGATCTAGCTGAACACTGTGAGCAGGACGCACTGCACTGAATGTAAATAGCAGGAACGGATCTAGCTGAACACTGTGAGCAGGACGCACTGCACTGAATGTAAATAGCAGGAACGGATCTAGCTGAACACTGTGAGCAGGACGCACTGCACTGAATGTAAATAGCAGGAACGGATCTAGCTGAACACTGTGAGCAGGACGCACTGCACTGAATGTAAATAGCAGGAACGGATCTAGCTGAACACTGTGAGCAGGACGCACTGCACTGAATGTAAATAGCAGGAACGGATCTAGCTGAACACTGTGAGCAGGACGCACTGCACTGAATGTAAATAGCAGGAACGGATCTAGCTGAACACTGTGAGCAGGACGCACTGCACTGAATGTAAATAGCAGGAACGGATCTAGCTGAACACTGTGAGCAGGACGCACTGCACTGAATGTAAATAGCAGGAACGGATCTAGCTGAACACTGTGAGCAGGACGCACTGCACTGAATGTCAATAGCAGGAACGGATCTAGCTGAACACTGTGAGCAGGACGCACTGCACTGAATGTAAATAGCAGGAACGGATCTAGCTGAACACTGTGAGCAGGACGCACTGCACTGAATGTAAATAGCAGGAACGGATCTAGCTGAACACTGTGAGCAGGACGCACTGCACTGAATGTAAATAGCAGGAACGGATCTAGCTGAACACTGTGAGCAGGACGCACTGCACTGAATGTAAATAGCAGGAACGGATCTAGCTGAACACTGTGAGCAGGACGCACTGCACTGAATGTAAATAGCAGGAACGGATCTAGCTGAACACTGTGAGCAGGACGCACTGCACTGAATGTAAATAGCAGGAACGGATCTAGCTGAACACTGTGAGCAGGACACACTGCACTAAATAGTCTAGATAGAAGATAACAGGAACGGATCTAGCTAAACTGAATACAGTGTATATATATATATGCAACACCTGGGATGCATATATATACACAATACACTGTAAGTGCAGCTAACTGACTGACTGTTCTGCCTAATCTATCTAACTCAAATCAAATGACACTGTCTCTCTCTCTCTCTATCTCTCAGCACACCGGAACACACACTACACAGGGCCGCCGTGCAGGCGGCCTTATATAGTGTGGGGTGTGTACTAAATCCCCTGAGCCATAATTGGCCAAAGCCACCCTGGCTTTGGCCAATTACAGCTCTCTCTACTGACGGCGCTGTGATTGGCCAAGCATGCGGGTCATAGTGCATGCTTGGCCAATCATCAGCCAGCAATGCACTGCGATGCCGCAGTGAATTATGGGCCGTGACGCGCCACACGAATTTGGCGCGAACGGCCCATATCGTTCGCAATTCGACGGACGGTCGAACAGCCGATGTTCGAGTCGAACATGGGTTCGACTCGAACACGAAGCTCATCCCTAATGGGGAGTACTCGGAATGGTCAGAGGTGGGTAGTGGGGTCCCCCAGGGTTCTGTGCTGGGACCAATCCCATTTAATTTGTTCATAAACAACCTGGAGGATGGGGTAAACAGTTCAATCTCTGTATTTGCGGACGATACTAAGCTAAGCAGGGCAATAACTTCTCCGCAGGATGTGGTAACCTTGCAAAAAGATCTGAACAAATTATTGGGGTGGGCAACTACATGGCAAATGAGGTTTAATGTAGAAAAATGTAATATGAATGCAATCTATACACTGGGGGGAGAACCTCTGGGGGAATCTAGGATGGAAAAAGGACCTGGGGGTCCTAGTAGATGATAGACTCAGCAATGGCATGCAAAGGCCAAGCTGCTGCTAACAAAGCAAACAGAATATTGGCATGCATTAAAAAGGGATTTAACTCCAGAGATAAAACGATAATTCTCCCGCTCTTGCAAGCACTGAACTTATTCTCTCTGGAGAAGAGAAGCATGAGAGGGGATATGATTTCAATTTACAAATACCGTACTGGTGACCCCACAATAGGGATAAAACTTTTTTTGCGGAAGGGAGTTTAACAAGACACGTGACCACTCATTAAAATGAGAAGAAAATAGGTTTAACCTTAAACTACATAGAGGGTTCTTTACTGTAATGCCGCGTACACACGATCAGACATTCTAACAAAACCATGGATTTTTTTCTGACGGATGTTGGCTCAAACTTGTCTTGCATACACACGGTCGTACAAATGTTGTTGGAAATTCCGAACGTCAAGAACGCGGTGACGCACAACACCTACGACGAGCCGAGAAAAATGAAGTTCAATAGCCAGTGCGGCTCTTCTGCTTTATTCCGAGCATGCGTTTTTTTGTGCGTCGGAATTGTGTACACATGCTCGGAATTTCCGACAACAAGCTCACATCAAACATATGTTGTTGGAAATTCCGATCGTGTGTACGCGGCATTAGAGCGGCAAGGAGGTGGAATTCCCTTCTACAGGCGGTGGTCTCAGCGGGGGGGGGGCGGCATCTATCGTCTCAAAAAACTATTGGATAAGCACCTGAACGACCACAACATACAGGGATATACAATTTAATACTGACATATAATCGCACACATAGGTTGGACTTGATGGACTTGTGTCTTTTTTTTAACCTCACCTACTATGTAACTATGTAGTGCAGGAGAGTCAGCTCCCTGGCCAATGAATATTTATCTGAACTAGCCGATCTCTGAGGAGCTGTATTTGGAGGTATTGCTTGGGAGATGATAAATGTTTGGGAGCACCTTTCCAGAACTCTTTGGGGCCCTGGGATAATACTTGTGTTGAAGAGGAACTACAGTCAGCTCACATAATTTGTAATAAAAACATCTTTGCCAATCTGAAGCTTCCCTCCAGCCACTTTGCATAGTATTTTGTAAATACTGTGATTCTGTACTTCCCAAATATGGGCAGCTGAAGATACTGCCTGTTCACTTACTGGATTTACACAGACAGACACACAGAGGCACACAGGCAAACACACACATATACAGACAGACACACTCACACCACTTCTTGCTTGCGGATTTCTCCTCTCTTGATGAATACAGATGGATCTCTGCAGTCTCCTGTTATCTCCGCCCTTATCCAGCCCCCTCCAGATCTGCAGCTCTTCTTGGCTCTTCTAGGACTCATCCCGCCTCCACTCTCCTGCCCCACCTCCCTTGCTGGCAAACTCTCATGAGAGTGAGACAGAGAGCTGTGCATGATGTCATTAGCCTAGTCTGGGGGTCGGCAACCTGTCGATTGCGAGATACACGTCGATCGCTGACAGATTGCCGGTAGCTCACGTCCCAACCCGGTCTTCTGTACAGAGGGTCGCAGGAGCACACTCACCTGATCATAGGCTGCAGAGGAAGCCCCTTGCATACGTGCGGCTGCAGGGTAGGGAAAGCTTCTGGAATCGCTCCGGCGGGTTCAGGCTCTTCTCCGAACATGCCCGAGCTGTTGCTTTTCCACGGTCATCCCCACCGGCCCTCCTCCCTGATCCACAGCTTGTGGATGCTAGGTGCACAGGTGATAGAGGATTTGTGGCACGACATGTAGATTTTCAACTGCACCTTCCCTGCACCACTCTGCATTAAAAAAACTTCTGTATCCCGCTGACACCCACCCATCCTGACACCCAGCGCTGCTGACACCCATCCATCCTGACACTCAGCCCTGCTAAAACCCATCTATCCTGACACCCAGCCCTGCCGACGCCCAATAAATGAACTAATGCAGCCGGACAATGTGGGGACAATTGCGTTCCTCAAAGGAAAAAAAAACTCTCAGCAGGTGACCGCAGCTGTAACGGCTGCAGCAAAATTAGAAAGGTTTGTCCATACCCCGGGGCAAAGACCCATAAAAAGGGGTCCAACAGGTTAAAATACAACAGGTGGCACCAGCGGACAGAAAAATTCAGGCCATTCAACAGCCCTAGCATCAGCTGTCTCAACAACAAAAATGATGAGCAATAAGAGTACAGGCCCGACAGAGCAACATGAAGAGATACTCTCTGACCCTAGTCCTATCCCTGATAAAGAACAGTCATTGAAGGATGTATTCCAGGCTGTAAACGCATGTAAATTCTCATTAAAGGAATTATGCGACCAAATGAAGGGGGTAAAGGATGATTTGATACAGGTTAGACAAGATCTTCAAAAAACGGCAGAAACAACAACAGTCTTGGAAGGAAGGATAAGTCAAATAGAAGATGATGTACCGATTAAAAAACACGATGTTAAAAATATGAAAGATCAGATGAGTACATACGTTTCAAAAATGGATGAGATGGAGAATAGGCTCCGAAGAGATGATGTGAGATTGGTGGGGCTGCCAGAAAGAAGTAAGGGTTCTGACCCTATAGAATTTTTAGAAAAATGGTTTATAGAAGTATTTGGAAAAGAGTCATTCTCGCCGCTGTTCTCAATCGAGAGAGCACACAGAGTCCCTTTTAGAGCCCCACCACCAGGAGGATATCCAAGACCAATACTGATGAAATTCTTAAATTATAAAGACAAAATGACACTCCTACGGAAGGCAAGGGAAGAGGGGAATATTTCCTATAAGGGAACCAAAGTCTCCTTCTACTCTGACTTTTCGCCTGACCTGCAGAAGTGCAGAGCAGGTTTTATTGAGATAAAACGTTCTTTACAGAAATTCAGGATAACATATGCACTGCTTTATCCAGCACGGCTACGAGTAGTAGCACTGGGAGGAACACAGATTTTTGATACCTCGACTGGAGCAGTAAAGTGGTTGGAGGATAATAAGGAGAAATTGCAGATAAAATGAATGGGGGAGGGAGGAGGGGTGGGGGGAGGGGGAAGAGGTTTGATTGTTTTTTTTTTCTCTTCCTTATCCCTCTTTCTCTCCCATTGGATGGAGATACGGACTGAATGACCGGGGGGAGGGACACACACGAGGAATGGGTTTGGTTTTGTAATAACATGGAAGAGAGGGATGTATGTTTAAACATTTCTATATTATTGTCTTGTTTTATGTTGATAGGGAAGAGAAGTAGGGGAGAAATAGGAAGTATGTTTTACTGAAAGGATATGAGGAATATGTGGAGTGGGAACTGGTCACAATAAAGCCCCTTAGGGTACACCTTGATAGGTGGAGGGGGGGGGGGATGGGAGAGGGGAGGGAGGGTGCGTGGGGGGGGGCAGAAGAAGGGGGGTGGGAATAGAGGAATATGCTCACAAATAGAAGAGGATTATAAATTGAAAGTAACACTAACAATGAAATAAACACTTGAAAATAATATATTAGAGAAATTTACACAGAGGTTTCAATATAATGCACTTGGGATTAATGGTAGAAACAAACAGAGAAGATTTGAATCTCACATGAATTTATTATTAATTTTTTCATTTTCGGTTGATTTTTATACCCAGTTTGGTTTTAGATGCAGGTTAAAACTCTTAATATCTGCTCCTGGAACATCAGGGGAATGGGTAACCCAGTCAAAAAAGCAGCAGTGTATGATATGCTGGATAGACATGGGATAGGGCTGGCCTGTCTGCAGGAAACAGCTAATGAAGCACACAGTATCACAACTAAAGAGTAGGAGGTATCAGATACAATATCATTCGATGTATTCATCCTATTCCAGAGGGGTGAGTGTTTTGGTGAGATCAGGGTTGTTTTTTTCTTGCATACAGATCAGCATTGATGAGAAGGGTAGATTTGTTTTTCTCCAATGCCTAATAGAAAACAAAATGTATGGTTGTGACAAATATATATATCCCCCCACCCTTTAAAATGGATGTTATGTATAGATTAATGGAATTCCTGGTAGGTAAGGAGGATATACCAATAATAATAGTAGGTGATTTTAACGAAGTACTAGATAAAAAGGTTGATAGGTTCCCTCCGGTGGTGCACCCGGCGAACATAGGAAAGAGCTGTTTAAGTCAATTTCTGGAAAGTGCGTAACCCAGGCACGCGACAGTACTCCTGCTTTTCAGGTACCCACTCCACGCTTTCCAGGATAGACATGGCCTTAGGAAACACGAGAGTACTACAAATTATTAAAAATATATGTTACTTACCAAGAGGGATTTCGGACCACTCGCCGTTGGTGCTGGTACTGAATTTAGAGGAAAAAAGAACTTTAAGGACCTGAAGAATAAGAATAAGCTCATACTGGCCGGCAATTTTTAAGAAATCAGATGAGGTCCTCCCTAAATTGAGAGAGTTTGTAGAGTACAACAGAGGCACAGTATTGGCTGGGATCCTCTGGGATACTTTTAAGGCATTCCTAATGCCCTGTACACACGAGTGGAATGTCCGACAGAAAAAGTCCGGTGGAAGCTTTTCATCGTCTATTCCGATCGTGTGTAGGCCTCAGACTTCTTTTTTCGAAAATTCTGACGGACTTAGAAATTAAACATGTTCTAAATTTTTATGACGCGTTCTGGACGGTCGGACTTTGGGTTGACCGTGTGTAGGCAAGACCGCTTGAATGGAATTCCGTCGGAGTTCCCTCGGAGAAACCTTCGGAGTTAATTCCGATGGCAAAACCGTGTGTACGCAGCATTAGAGGTATACTGGTTCAGCAGATGGCAAAATCCAATAGGGAATGGGAGGAAAATATCAGAAGAGAGGTAATGATGGCTGAAAATGTAAGTGATCCATCATCGGGGAAAAAAAAAAAATATGGATAAATAGACAACAAGATTACAAACTAGCTATTTTTAGGAAGGTTGAAAATAGAAGACTTTCAGAAACAATGCTCTTTTGGAGAAAGAAAATGTGGGTCGAATGCTGGCACAACTGGTGAAATCCAACTCTCCCCCTATACTATACCTACAATTAACCGCTTGCCGACTTCCTCCTGTAGATATACATCGGAAGAATGGCACGGCTGGGCAAAGTAACGTACCTGTACGTTACTTTGAATTTCCCGCCGTGCACGCGCGCCTGCCGCAAGCTCTGTGACTGTGCCCGCGGGACCTGCGGACTCGATGTCTGCCGGGTGCCCGCGATCGTGTCACGGAGCTGAAGAACAGGGATGCCAGTGTAAACACAGCATCTCCCTGTTCTGCCTAGTGATAGGACACTGATCGTCTGCTCCCTCTCATCGGGAGCAGTGATCAGTGTTGTGTCACTGCTAGCCCATCCTCCAGACAGTTAGAATCACTCCCTAGGACACACTTAACCCCTTCCCCGCCCCCTAGTGGTTAACCCCTTCACTGCCAGTGACATTTTTACAAGAATCAATGTAATTTTATATCAAAGCAATTTTATATCAAGCTCAGACGTCATCACACCTTGCCAAGAACGGACGCACGCTTGCCGGCCGGCGAACTGCTCTTTTATACTACTATTCTGTAAGTTTGATCTTATTTTTAATAAATCGCTTTATTGGATTGACGCTATGGCCATCTTTCCTTTGTCCCTATGTCCTTGAATTCGGGTGTTGTAATATCCCTTCACATGCTCGGAGCCACGCTGTACAGAGGGACGCCCTACTGCTAACGGGACACCTGGATACAGTCCACTACGTGCTTATCTGTCCATCGTCCAATACTCTGCTTAGAGGATTGCATCAGTGCTAGCAGCACACCCGGATTTGGATTCACATACATGCTTGTTGTGCTTGCGATCTGGTAAGCGCATATTTTAGTCAGTGGAGGATCACCGTGAGGGGTGTTTTTATTTCCTACCTTTTCACACTGGCTTTCATGGAGAGCTATCGGGGGACTCTTCCCATCTCCATAGAAGACTTTCTAGATTTCTAAGTTCATGGACTTTACTATTATTTTGCACATTTATGATTTGATGCAATTTGGTGCTATCTTATATTTATTTCTGCATTGATTGATTTTTATGCATTTTTCACATCTACAGTATAGCGCAGTTTTTTCTTTGTTGTTTAATGCAATTGTATAGCTGTATTAATGCCAATGGTCCCAAAAATGTGTAAAAATTGTCCGATGTGTCCGCCATAATGTCACGCAGTCACGATAAAAGTCGCTGATCGCCACCATTACTAGTAAAAAAAAAAAATAATAAAAATGCCATAAAACTATCCCCTATTTTGTAGACGCTATAACTTTTGTGCAAACCAATCAATAAACACTTATTGCGATTTTTTTTAACAAATTTATATAGAAGAATACGTATCGGCCTAAACTGAGGGAAAAAAAAATGTTTTTTTATATATTTTTTAGAGATATTTATTATATCAAAAAGTAAAAAAAATTGCTTTTTTTAATCAAAATTGTCGCTCTATTTTTGTTTATAGCGCAAAAAATAAAAGCCGCAGAGGTGATCAAATACCACCAAAAGAAAGCTCTATTTGTGGGAAGAAAAAGATGTCAATTTTGTTTGGGAGCCACCTCGCATGACCGCACAATTGTCAGTTAAAGCGACGCAGTGCCAAATCACAAAAAGTGGCCTGGTCATTTGGCAGCCTAATGGTCTGGGGCTGAAGTGGTTAAGGGAGGCTCCTGCCCTCGATGCTTGAAGCGATTATTATAGTGATACATAAAGAAGGGAAAGACTCGTTAGATGCAACTTCATATAGACCAATCTCTTTGTTGTGTTCTGATGCTAAAATAATAGCCAAGGTTGGCGGTTAGGGTGAACAGGATTGTCCCAAAACTTATTCACCCAGATCAAAACGGGGTTTGTTGCCAATAGATCTACCATTATGAATATTAGGACATTTCTGAACCTGCAGACCCCGTCAGACAATGAGGGAGCCAGAGCTGTATTGTCATTGGATGTGACCAAAGCCTTTGATAGCCTGGAGTGGGGATATGTCTGGCGGGTTCTGGGGGAGTTTGGATTTGGGCCTTCCTTTATAGGCTGTATAAAAATGCTATATAATAATCCGAGTGCTAAAATTAGGATTAATAATGAATACTCGGAAAAGATTCAATTAAAAAGAGGGACTAGACAGGGATGTTCATTGTCTCCCCTGATTTTTGCTCTTGCAATGGAACCATTGGCAATAGCAATAAGATCAAGCTCTGAGATAAAGGCATTCCTGAGGAGGACAGGGGAGGAAAGAATTGCATTGTATGCGGATGATGTTCTTCTTTTCTTGGGAGATACCGGGCAATCTTTAAATAAAGCTATGAACATTGTGGAGGAATTCAGAATTTTTTCTGGATTAGTGATAATTTGGAAAAGTCAGAGCTTTTACCGGTGGACCCTATGAGTAACTCAAATATTTCTGGACAGCCCCATTTAGTGGTAGTAGATGAACTGAAATATTTAGGGATTCTGCTGACAAGAGATCCTAACCAGTATATTAGTAAAAATATAATACCACTATTGATTAAATTTAAACAAAAAATTAAAATTCGGAAGCGGTTCCCCCTATCAGTAGCAGTTCAATGCAGCCTGATAAAAATGATATGGATGCCACAACTAATGTATGTGCTACACAACTCTCCAGTGTGGATATGTAAAAAAAGGGTTTAGAAAAAAAATTGAAACCCTTTTCAGAGAATTGATCTGGAAAGGAGGACAAGCTCGAATTCGGTTGCGTACGTTGCAGCTCCCAACCAGGGAAGGGGGCTTGGCGGTACCTTACCCTGAGGGTTATTATCTGGCTGCACAGTTGCAACAGTTATTAGGAGGTGACAATATGGGAGGAGGAGTTGTAAACGGGAGAATAATTCTAGCAGGAGCATTGCATAACAAATTAGTAGATGCGTTGGAACCAGAATCTTTTTATTATAAGAATGCAACAACAAAAATGATAATAAAAGTGTGGAAAACAGCTGAGAAACTGCTGGGATATTCAGGGATACTCGATTGCACCCCCCCCCCCCCCCCCCTCTGGAATAGGAATTTACATGAGTTGTTGCCAATAGAACAGGTTAAAGAGTGGGAAACGTAGGGCATAAATAGACTGATTCAGTTATATGAAGGGAATGCTTTATAAACTTTCTTGGAATCAAGAAGAGAATAAAATATACCTTATCATTCATTTTATAGATACTTACAGATTAGGCACGCTTTAGAAGCCCAATTCAAGGTTCAAGCAGTAAAATGGAGTAAAACCCTGTTTTTCCAAAAGATATTTAAAATGGAGACAACCAAGGGTCTTATCTCCGAAATATACGGACAGCTCTGTAAAGGAAATACGCCCGGGTTGGGACCCTGTCATAATGATAGGGAGAGATGGGAAGCGGATATTGGAGAAGTAACGAATGAACAGTGGAAGAGAATATTGGAGTTGGGACCTAAGGTATCAGTATCCCCCTCACAGACAGTGTCTCACTTGATGCTGATACACAGAGCCTATTACACCCCTAAGAAGTTATTCATGTATGGTAGGAGACTTGATGCAAACTGCCCCAGATGTCAGGAGAGTGGAGATGCCTAAAGTTGTTTCGTTATTGGGAGGGGGTCTTGGATACCATAAATGGGATTTATGGGACAGCCTTGAGTCTGGAGACTAAGCTCTGTGTATTGGGATATAAGGAGAAATCAGGTGAGGGCCAGAGCAGGACAGTAGCAATATTAAGATGCTTATTCCAAGCTAGAAAACTGATTGCATTGAGATGACAGTCGAGGAAACCTCCTGCAGTAAGTGAATGGATTAATACTATAAATGAAACTATATGTAAAGAAAAAGTAGCTTATATAAAGAGAGGAAACCTTAGGGAATTTTAAAAGATGTGGAGAGAGTGGTTGGTGAGAATGCCCCCCCCCCCACCTTAGTGAGCTAAACTAGAGTAAGAGCTATGAATTATTAAAAAGGATAAACTCGAAAGGTATTCTTTGGTTAAACTAATACAAGTAGGAGGGAACATTGCATTATAATAAACTGCAAAAACTAAGATAAGAGATCGTGTAATATTGCAGTGAAATATAGATAAAAATAGGAACTCAGCATGGTTACATATAGACAGTGAGTATTTTCCTATTGGGGAAGGGAGGGGGGATAGGGGAGGAAGATCGGGATAAGCTTGCTAAAAAATATAACAATGCTGGGGATAGAAATTATATTGGATAAATACCTGTATTGTTTTTAAGATATATTGTATTGGACGAAAATAATGAATAAAGATTAAATAATAAAAAAAAGGCTGGCAGTAGGCGACCACCCTCCGCCATCTTCCTTCACCTCGTGGTGTCTGATGCTAGCAGGGAACGCTGGGTCTCCTCCAGGGCGTGGCACCACCCCCTTGCATCCAGACAGGCTGGCGCCAATGGAACTGATAGGCAGGCTCCTCCCTGGGCACGCAGCTGTAACCCCTTGTTGGATGAACTGAAGTTTGCAGGCATGCTGATGCTAGCAATACTTGTCCAGGCATGTTGCCCAGCACCGACTGTGCCCGAGCAACTGAAGACAGATGACTGGTGACCTTTCCGGTGGTTTCCGGCAGCAACAATAAGGATTTTAGACAATGTAATAATGAAGAGCACTATTTCAACACAGTCCCGCATGCAGACACCCGCGGGTTTACCCCGATCACCCCATAGACACTTCCAGGCACACTTTACTGTCTATAGCAGGACTTTGGAGCAAAAGTTCAAAATAGCCAGCATTTGCAGAGCGCTGGGCATATTTGTAATCCAGTGAGAAATGTCCCATGGTTGCCACAGGTGACAGCACATGGTAGAAAGTCACTGAATTGCAGAATTAGTATAAGTGTCCGCCCTAGTGGTGGTTGAGACATCTGGGTAAGCAGGCAGTAATAACTGGTAATGACTCCCACTGGTTGCTATGGGCAATGGCACTTATTTGTACAGTTCTGAATAGCAGGCAAACACACAAGTCCTTCCCAGGGTTCAATTACTCAATACTGGCAGAACAAACAGTTCTCGCTTTCTCGGTTGCTAGAGGCAACAGCTGGCAGTCACATGTGATCAGATGATCCCGGACGAGCCCCCAAATTTAGCGGTACCCCCGTAGGGGCTGCATAAAGTTGGGGAGACAATGAAGAGTCAATGTACTTGTTTTTGTATTTTTTTTAGGGATTTGAACTTGGATAGGGATGGGAATATATGGAATGCCCAATATAATTTCAGAACAGTCAATTTGGGACAGAACTATGTACACTCTTTGTACAAGACACTTCTCCAAACTCCTCCTGCACAACACTTGCTTGCAGACTATCACTCTCTCTTTGCTGCACAACACTTGCTTCCAGGTACAGCTAGCACATGGTTAGGCCCCTCTGACTCAGTCAGGCCTTAGAAATTGCCACAAGAAAAGGCAAAATAGCGCAGGTTACTTGGTTAGTATTCTATTAAATGTTGCTGAAGACATGTCCTTTTGAGCAGTGCGCTCTCCGTGAGATGAAAACAGTCTATGAGCAGGGCAGCCTTTGGATGGGAGGTGAAGCCGCTCCAAGTATGCAAAGGGAAAAACAACAAGAAAGGCGGCTCTTAGTAAACTGTACATCTAATGACGTATTAGCATTAAAATCACTCACATTTAAAACTTAGATAGTCCGGCATGGGGAACTCAGTATAGGCATACAGGATAGCGTCCTCCTCTGTCCCACAGTCTTTTTCCTCTCTTGCTGACGGCTGGTCTGTGTGGCATAGACTTCCGGGATCAGCTAGCTAGCTTGAGAAAGGAGCGCGCCCGAGTGCGCATGCTCCGAAATGCGTCGCTTTACGGCAGTACAGCACATACTTTGGATGTGCGTTCCAGCGTCCCAGCCTCCCAATTGACTGCTCGGCGGTGTCCAAGCCTCGTTCTGGACAATCACTGATCCCGGAAGTCTATGCCACACATACCAGCCGTCAGCAAGAGAGGAAAAAGACTGTGGGACAGAGGAGGACGCTATCCTGTATGCCTATACTGAGTTCCCCATGCCGGACTATCTAAGTTTTAAATGTGAGTGATTTTAATGCTAATACGTCATTAAATGTACAGTTTACTAAGAGGCGCCTTTCTTGTTGTTTTTCCCTTAGAAATTGCCATTTGTAGGCAGGGACCAAGGGTCCCTTTTGGTATAGCAAAAATAGAATAGAAAGTCTTTAGTGCTAGCTGTCCTATGGTGGACTACTGCTCCCAGTAATCTCTCTTCAGGCCCTGCAAGCCCTCCTGGCTCCACTGCCCGTGACATCACAGTCCTTACCGCTGGCTCTGCACCCATCCCAGACTGCACACTCCGTCCTCTCAAGCATGCCTCCCCAACTCTCTCAACTGTGCCTGCCACTCACTGGCCCTCCTGGCCTCACACACACTGATGGATCCCACCCGAAGACTTGCCCGGCAGTACTAGCTCCCGCTGTCCTCCTTGACTCCTCTTTGCGCCTCCTGTCCAGATCCTTCATGCGTTCTTGAATGGATCCTTCCTGCACCCAAGCCCCAGGCCCAAGGTCACCCCCCCAGACTAGGGAGCGGCCTCAAAGGCCCCCCGACAGCCTAGCACTCAATCCTCAGTTCTTCCACCCAACAACAACAACAACAACCCCCTAGTGTCAGGTCTGCCAGGAGACCCTAACTGTCCCTCCAATTTCCTGACCAGTAGTCTTGTTATCCCAGTATCAGGTGGAAGGGTGGTTGAGATCCTGCAGCCAGAAATACGTGACCACAATGGACCCATGTGCTGTAGACAAAGAGGATAGCATAGTTGTGATAGCACCTAGTTTCTCCTTGAATGACTTCAACAGTTGGCCTGCTCTCCCAACCATTGTCCCTGAAGAGCGACTGCCTGCACCAACTCGCTAAGGTCCATCTGGCCCTAGTATAATGTCAGGTCTTCCAGGAGACCCTAACCGACTCTCCAGTTTCCTGACCGGTAGTCTTGTTATCCCAGTATCAGGTAGAAGGGCAGTTGAGATTCTACAGCCAGAAATACAGGACCACAATGGGAAGTGCAAACAGACTAAATCAAGGAATACCAAACAAACAACTCACAGTTGGTAGAGGGTGAATCCAGCGAACCCCGATCAGATTAATCCAAAGGAGTAGTCCAGAGGCAAGGTCGGGAACAGGCAGAGTCAGCAACAGATATCCACAAAGTCCAAAGCAGTAGTCCAAGAGGCAAGGTTGGGAACAGGCAGAGTTGGCAACAGTGATCAGCGAAGTCCAAAGGAATAGTCCAAGAAGCGTAGTCAGGAACAAGCAGAAGTCAGCAGCAGAACTATAATATCTTAAACACCTGGAAACAGGACCTATACTAGAGCAAAGAAAGGAAGGGGAAGTGAAGATTTATAGGGTCACTAGATCAGGTGACTGCCTACAGCTGGTCACAGGGTGGAGCTAGCATCCAAACTCAAGGAGCAGAACATAACAGGGATTCTACCTTAAAGGAAGTTCCCTGGTGGCTCAGGCAATAGGAAACCGTCCAAAGAACCCCAGGTTCCAGGATCAAATCCCAGACACGGTGTGCCACCTAGCTAATCTTAGGAATTTAGGAGGCCTGCCACCTGCCAATCCAGGTTGGGGATTGGTCAGGGCTCCTTAGAACACCCTAGGCAGCTCCTCTTCTCTTCTAGTAACCGAGAAGTGATGCTATCTGTAAGCCACTCCCAGCCCACACAAATAGGCCTGCCTAAATTTACCTGCACTTACCAAAAATCTCACCTCTAGTTCCTACCTAGGGCCACAAGCTCCTAGAAAATGTACTACACCTAAAATATATTACCTTACTGTAAACCTGTGAGAATCACTGCTGCATTGCTGTGTGATATGCTGTTTCAAGTCAGTGATTCCCTGTAAGTTTTATGCTGCAACATGTGCCAGTAATGGCTGGACTATTGCTCGTTCTGGATCTGCGCTGTATCAGAGCGGACTAATAGTAATTGCCAGTATTACCTCAAGTGTTATTACAGGTGTTACCATCAATATTACTAAAAGTACTCCTGTAACTTTCTATCATACCATTTTTTTCAAATATAAGAACTTATACATTGGTCTTTGTTTGAGCGCTCACCTGCTATTGGGTACCACAGCTCCTGGCCTCATCCACAGGACTTACAAGGACTTTTTTCTGCTAAAGGGTTTTGCAGAGGAGCTGGATAGAAGCTACTGCTAGACATTCTAATAAGGATTCATTGCCCACAAATCAAAGTATATTTCACTGCTATCAGACGGTCAAGAGTCAGATTAATTAGAAAGAGCTCCACTGCAACTGGAGAGAAACTGAGACTATTCTTACAGAGTCATCGATCTTCCTGGCTACTCCCCTACTTCCTGCATTTATCAAGCAGTCTACTGCTGTTACTATTGCTACTTCAGAGCACTCTTCCTCCCATTTTGTGTCGTTTTGGTATCCTACATTCCTAAACAATTCTCTCCTGTCCTTGAGTTCAGAAATAAAAGATAAAAAATATGTTTTATTGCCTATTCATTGCACCACTGTGTTGGTACATTGTCGAGCCAGGTTACAGGGTGGGTTACCCATAGGCACAGGAGAATCCAAACATTCCAGCAACTCCTTAGGGGACCAGTGCTACACTCCTTTAAACTAATGTTCATGAAAATTAAAGCCACTTATACAAGATAAATTACTGGATAGGTCAGGATCTCCTTAAAAAATCCCCTTTGCAGAGGTGGTCAGTGTACATATCCTATTGTATTAAGGAAAACCTGAACTGTGGAAGCTATGCTCAAAAACACAAGCAGAGCATAAAGGACTAGTCACTGGTATTGCCCTTAGACTTCAGGCTCTGATCTCGGGTGGTGTTGAGGTTGGCTGCCCCCCAGAGTTTAGCTGTGCTCCCCTCCTACAAGATATAATGACCAGATGTTCCCTTTAAACTTTTAAGAAGCCCCCATTACACTGGAGGTCAATAAAGAAGTGAACCCCCACATTGGCAACCAGTGGAAAATTGCCCCCTTTACATTAGTGGTCACTAGACAAGTGCTTCTTTACATCCGTGGTCCGTTTAGTGGAGAAAGGCACCTTTACTGTGTAGGCCAGTGGAGAAGGGCCATCATAAGTGGATACTGTCTGATGGGGGATCAGTCCTCCTAAAAACAGCTTATACCATGAACACTGGCCCCAGGGCACTATAATTCAGCAGGGATGGTTGGACATGTAAGGAGAACAATGCAGGGCTCCTATCTTGTTGGCCTGCAGCATTAATAACTTTGATGTAAATTATTTGTTCAGTCAGTTCTACTGGAAAGCACTTGCAAATCTTTGGAAGCTTTTGGCTGATGTAGTTTAGTTTAAATGGCTCTACTACTGTTTTCCAAAATAATACCTAAATCTTTACTTCTGCTGATAGACAATGATACTCCTAGTCCTACCATACTACTTGTGTCGTGGCTTGATTTTCCAGTGTTTTAAGTCCTTGTTACATGTGATTCCTCTTTTGCCTCTCCTCTGCACTTGAGCTATCCATTCTATCATGATCCAGACGTCACAAGACATACATGTGAGAAATCTTCTGGAAACTAATCACAAAGGAAAATGCTTTTACCAGGTGTGTGCCAGAAACAACCTTTGGCCGAATTGGGAACACTGGACATGTTCTAATGGTTTTGTGACATGTTGAAGCCCAGACAGTTCACCAGTCATGATCCTTGGTGGAACTACTGCCTGTATATAGCTACCTTTGCCCATCTGAACATTAGTTCTTCCAGTGTGCTAAAAACTGAGAAGTCTACCGTACAGCAGATGGCAGATTAGTCACAAATTCCAGACACGATCACAATGTTATCTGTTCAACCTCGCTGTAAGCTATACATTTTCCATATGAGATAGATTGGACTTCAGATCCACCCATATGATGTGCTGATTTATCCATTCCACACCCATTTCCCATGACCATTATCCATCAGTCCATGCCCTGTTAAGTCACTAGAAATCATGACTGTTGGCATGACTGATAAGGGCTGTGGTAGGTTAGGGCCACAGGCTTCTAAATGTAGAGAAGATCTGGGAATATTATGCTGGAATGTTATATATCACATGTGTATATGGTTATAGTATTGAACTTCTTAGTTTTTCATAACTCCCACATTTTTTAAAATAATTTTCAGAGACTTTGCTGCTGCAGAGGTACATAGTTCCTAGATGTCCCTCATTTGGAAGGACTGTCCCTCTTTTGGAACCAAATACCTCTGTCTCTCTCTTCCCCCTCTTTTCTCACCACATATTAAAATGTACTGTTTAGCTATCAAAAGTTATATTCCACTAAACCTTTTATTCAACCTCTAAATTATTGCACTTGTTAATTTAAGAAGCCAATATAAAAAAGTAGAGGTGAAAAAAAAAAAAAACATTTGTTGGTTTAACCAATCATTTTTTGCATACTAATTTTAGATGGTCAATGTATCTGGGAGCATGGTTGTGCCTTTTGTCTAAATACTGCTTAACCCCTTGGTGCTAATGTAACACAAATAGGCAGCCCCGTTCCACTGGGCTTTTTACTGTGAGGCCGCACATTTGCATATCTCCATTTCTAACGATTGGAACCCGAAACATATAATTCCGGGTCACCTGATCACTGTAATAGCCTCTGATCAGTCCCTGTGAAGCCCGCCCCTGTGTTTTCTGTCTCTGTGAATGGATGAGAGAGATATCTTTCTCTGTCCTTGCAGCAATAGCAAAAAAAGTGTGTGTAGAAAAAATAAAAATAAAATAGCTGAAAAAATGAAATAAAAAAATTACAAAAAAATACTTAAAATCCAGGCTTGATCTAGGTCAATGTCAGGGTTAGTGGTTGGGTCAGGACCAAGGTCAAAGGTCAAGGTCAGTATTTTTTTTTTAACAGGATTTTTTCCTTTTAATTAGTATCAGTGTCAGTTAGTGTCAGTGTGTTTCAGGTAGAATAAAAAAAAGCAAAAAAAAAAGCAAACTACACACTTATGTTTCTGGGCTGTACTACGGGTACATACAACAACTAATATACACATATGTGATATTGCAGAGATTATCAGGAGCGGGAAAATTTGTTTTGAGATGTTCTTTGGTGGAAGGTTATGGCAGTAGCAAGAGATATACAGCTAAATTAAAAAAGATATTTTTTTTTACTATTTTTGGCCAAGTGTTCCTTTGATAATAAAAAAAATTTGATAATAAAAATAAATAAATAATCAGGAGATATCCATTACCATTTACCACCAAATGAAAGCCCAATTTGTCCTGAGAAAACAAGGTGTAATCCACCTGGATGCACAAAGTAGTTGTGATGATATGTACGACTTTACACATGTCAAAGTTGTAAAATTGAGCTTAGGCATTAAGATTTGTTTTACCCTTAGGCGCAAAGGGGTTAAAGATGTCCCTCCTTCTCAAATTAGAGATTTGTACTAAGAGCTGGTTTACACTAGGTACATATTTCATTCTACATCAAAAACGCATGGACAGTGTTTAACCCCTTCCCGACCAGCCGCCACAGTTGTACAGCGGCAGGTTGGCTCCCCTGGGCGAAATGACGTTACCTTACGTCGGTTCGCCTTTTGACCACTAGAGGGTGCATGCACGCCGCCTGAGGTGCGCGCACGCCGGTGTCGATGCGCGTGCCTGGCGGTCGCGATCGCTCCACACAGAACGGAGATCTGTCAATGTAAACAGACAGATCTCCGGGCTGTCAGGGGTGAGAAGAGCGATCTGTTGTTCATACTAAGTGTGAACAATGATCGGTCTCCTCACTCAGGCAGTCCCATCCCCCCACAGTTAGAATCACTTCCTAGGACACACAATTAATCCCTTGATCGCCCCCTACTGTTAACCCCTTCCCTGCCAGTGACATTTACACAGTAATCAGCGCTGATCACCGGCATTACTAGTAAAAAAAAAATAATAATAAAAAGGCTATAAATCTTTCCACTATTTTGTAGATGCTATAACTTGCACAAACCAATCAATATACACTTTTTGCGATTTTTATTACCAAAAATATGTAGAAGAATACATATATTATATATTTAATGTGTTTAAAGTACAAAATATTGTGTTTTTTTCAAAACTGACACTCTTTTTTGTTAATAGCACAAAAAAATAAAAACCACAGAGATGATCAAATACCACCAAAAGAAAGCTCTATTTGTGGGAAAAAAATTTTGCTTGGGTACAGCGTCGCACGACCACGCAATTGTCAGTTAAAGCGATGCAGTGCCGTATCGCAAACAATGGCCAGGTCATTGAGCAGCCAAATCTTCCGGGGCTGAAGTGGTTAACATGGATTCCAATGGCCCAAGTTTACACCAGTGCAGTGTGTTCCAGGGCAGTCAACAAAAGTAGATCAAATTTTTTCTGTAGGGAACGCATTTAGAACACAGCAAAACATACCAAAAATGCATCAAAAACTTCCATGCACAAAAAAACATCCATAACACAAATGTTGTGGGATGAACTGGCCCCTAAAGTTTGTCGGAGCAAAAAAATAAAAGGTATGTATGTATGATAACTATATACAGTGTGTGTGTGTATACATACAGTATCTCACAAAAGTGAGTACACCCCTCACATTTTTGTAAATATTTTATTATATCTTTTCATGTGACAACACTGAAGAAATGACACTTTGCTACAATGTAAAGTAGTGAGTGTACAGCTTGTATAACAGTGTAAATTTGCTGTCCCCTCAAAATACCTCAACACACAGCCATTAATGTCTAAACTGCTGGCAACAAAAGTGAGTACACCCCTAAGTGAAAATGTCCAATTTGGGGCCAATTAGCCATTTTCCCTCCCCGGTGTCATGTGACTCGTTAGTGTTACAAGGTCTCAGGTGTAAATGGGGAGCAGGTGTGTTAAATTTGGTGTTATAGCTCTCACTCTCTCATACTGGTCACTGGAAGTTCAACATGGCACCTCATGGCAAAGAACTCTCTGAGGATCAGAAAAATAGAATTGTTGCTCTGTTCTGACTCAACTACAAGGCTATAAATGTTATCCTCAGCTTCACATAGAGCTTACATGACCTGGTGATCTATTTATCCCTTGCATCAATTCAGGCAGCTTAACTCAATGAATAACTCACTGTATGGAAAGACAGACGATGAATCCTCTCGAATGTTCCGTTTAATGATGGATATTCATAGGTAGAAAAACGTTGCAGTTGTAAGCCACATGTAAGATGTTACAGCAATGAGGTATACTGTGCACAATGAATCAGAGAGAGGAAGGGGAGGAGAATATACAGAACTACGGTGAGAGAAAGAGTTCAGATAGACAGAGGGAACAAATCTTAAAGACACAGAGCATAATAAATCACATAGTGTAACACAACACTCCCCGTCTGAAATCTTTAGATTTCATAACCATAAACATTTATATATATATTCAATAAGTCCAATACTGTTAAATGTCCTGGAACCTGTAATGAAAAACATGCAACAAGCAAGTATAAACATAAGTCCAACAGGATTGAAGAACATGTAGTCCGACGTATGACGTCTTTAAAGAGTTCCAAAGTTCAAGGTAGAACCTGTAGATAGCAGCAATGTACTCCCCGCCGTGCCAACAGCATGGCTAGTCCTTGTATAAATCACTAACCTGGCAAAAGGAGTACTAACTCTGTAATTGGTCGAGTGAAGGTTCGTGTGGATCCTCCCTTGGTTACCTTGACTTCTACCTTCCGGACCTTGTTATCGTCACTGGGCATAACCTTGGTAATAAGACCCATAGGCCACTCATTCCGACAAACTTCCTTGTCTTTTAGAAGGATGAGATCTCCAACCTTAATATTAGGCTTAGATGTTTGCCATTTGTTACGACCTTGAAGGTGATGAAGATACTCCTTCCTCCAGCGATGCCAAAACACATTGGCGAGATGCTGCACCTGCTTCCATTGACGCCTGTAGATATCCTTGGGTTCAATCTCACATGAAGATATTACAGCAGTCCCAATCTTTTGAGTAAGGAGTGAAGCTGGAGTAAGGATCACTGGAGCATCAGGATCTGAAGATACCGGCACTAAAGGTCTTGCGTTCACTATAGCACACACTTCAGCGAGAAAGGTAGACAAAGTATCATGGGTGAGTGGTAAAGACTTGTGAGTTTGCAACATGGAGTCAATAGGGTGTGAGTAGGACTCCTCACACAAAAAGCTTGGAGGTGACAGCCATAAGCTGTCCTGAAGAACATCAGATGACACGGCTCTGGTCCCACAGTCAGCTGGGTTGAGTTCATTGGGAACGTAATGCCACTGACTTGGTATAGAGAATGTCTTAATACGTTCAAGCCTGTTGCTGACGTACACATGAAACTGTTTTGTTTGGTTGTATATATAACCAAGTACTACCTTACTGTCTGTATAGAAGGTGAAAGAATCAATTCTAGTGTCCATTTCACTTCGGATGACTTCGGCAATTTCTACTGCTAACACGGCCGCACAAAGTTCGAGTCTTGGTATGGTATGTGCAGGTTTGGGAGTGAGTTTTGCCTTGCCTAGGACAAAACTACAGTGTGATTCCCCATTCATTTCAGAAGTTTTCAAATAGGCTACAGCAGCAATAGCTTCAACTGATGCATCAGAGAAAATATGAATTTCCCTCTGGTAAACAGTTGAAATAGAACCTGGAACATAGCAACGGGAAATCTGAAGTTTTTCTAGTGACTTCAAAGAATGTCTCCACCTTTCCCACTTGTGTTGATTCTCACTAGGTAAGGGAGTATCCCAGTCTATGTTCTCAGTAGATAACTGTCTTAGCAGAATCTTACCTTGAATGGTAACTGGAGCAAGGAAACCGAGTGGGTCATAGATGCTATTCACCACCGACAGGACTCCTCTCTTAGTGAAGGGTTTGTCACAAGTTGACACTTGGAAGGTGAATGTGTCTTGTTCGATGTTCCACAACAAACCCAGACTTCGCTGTACAGGAGGCACATCTGTACCCAAATCAAGGTTTTTTAGACTGGTGGCATAGTCCTCAGAGTGAAAGGCATTCATAAGTTCCTGGCTGTTGGATATAATCTTGTGCAGTCTAAGGTTTGCTGTAGCCAGCATCTCCTTTGTTCTGGTGAGGAGATCAATCGCTTCTTTAGCGGTTGGAAAAGACTTGAGTGCGTCATCAACGTAGAAGTTTCTTTCAACAAACTGACGAGCATCAGATCCATATTCTTCTTCTCCAGTCTGAGCTGTTCTCCTTAGCCCATAAGTTGCCACTGCAGGAGAAGGACTGTTACCAAAGACATGTACCTTCATTCGAAAGTCTATAACTTCCTTGTGGATGTCATTGTCTTTGTGCCATAGAAACCTGAGGTAGTTTCTGTTGTCTTCTCTGACAATGAAGCAGTGAAACATCTGTTGAATGTCTGCCATAACTGCTACAGGTTCTTGTCTGAAGCGAATCAAGACTCCTATTAGACTGTTGTTCAAGTTAGGCCCTGTAAGGAGCATGCTGTTAAGAGAAACACCTTCATGCTGAGCACTGGAATCAAAGACAACTCTGATTTGGTCTGGTTTACGTGGGTGATACACGCCAAAGGATGGAAGGTACCAGCATTCTTCTCCCTCCTTTAGTGGGGGTGCAGGCTCTGCATGATCTCTGTCAAATATATTTTGCATAAAGTCCACAAAGTGTCTTTGCATCTCTGGTTTCCTGCTTAAGTTGCGTTTTAAGGAGGAGAATCTACTGATGGCCTGTTGCAAGTTGTTGGGCAGTCTCCCTCTTGGGAGACGAAAAGGTAGGGGTGCTACCCAGTTATTGGAGTCGTCTTGAAAGAACTCATTGTCCATTACCTTGATGAATTCTTTGTCTTCCATTGAAGGAGCCAGTATGTCATCTTGACTGGTTGTATTAAACACCGTAGAGCCAAAGTCGTCATCGTGGCACGAGAAAGGGCTTGTGTTACCTGAGATACCATGTTGCCATCTATGGCTGGCTATCTTCTCTTTCACCCAGTAGTGATGTGGGCATGGCTCAAAGTAAGTGTTCCGGTCATTTGGCAGAACATTTGTCTTGAATGACGAAATGTTGGTAGGTCTCTTCATTTTGCCTATACAGACGTTGCCTATGATGACCCACCCTAGATCCATGCGCTGAGCAAATGGGGCATCTGGGGGTCCACTGACTTGTCTGTGTACCTTGTGAACTCTTAGAATGTCTCTTCCTAACAGAAGAAGGATCTGAGCATCTTTGTCAAGCGGCGGTATCTCATTTGCTATTACCTTCAGGTGAGGGTGATGGAAAGCAGCAGCTGGAGTAGGGATTTCTTCCCTGTTAGCAGGTATCTGATTGCACTCGACAAGAGTAGGTAGAGGTAATTGCAAGTTACCTTTGAGAGAAGATACCATGAGTCCATGAGCCCTTCTTCCAGAAACCTCTGTAGTTCCACTACAGGTACCCAAGGTGTAAGGATGAGCTTCGCCTTTTATTTCAAATAGATTAAACAGTTCTGATTTTGCAAGCGATCTATTGCTCTGATCGTCTAAGATAGCATAGGCTTTTAGAATCTTTTCTGGTTGGTCCTTGTGGTATATGTTCACCAAGCATATTTTAGCACAGGACTTATCGCAGCGGTCTTCTCCACAAACTTCAGTGCAGGATGAAGAAATGATGGTAGAATTAGGCACTTGGTCTGTATTCTCCCCGCCATGCGTTAACCTGGGAGGAGAGTTAGCAGGTTGTGCAGAGCTGGGCTCAAGCGGATGTAGGGCTTGCACATGCTCTTCGGAGCCACACTCTATGCACTTGATGGATACATTACAGTCCCTTGCAAAATGTTCAGTAGAAGCACAGCACCTGAAACATACCCTAAATGTCTTTAAAAGCTCCTTACGCTCTTCAAGAGGCTTTTTCCTAAAGCCGATACATTTTTTGAGGGGGTGTGGCTTCTTGTGAATGGGACACTCTCTGTTAGGGTTTTCAATCTTCCTACTCTGTCTGTTCGTGGCAACAACTGTGGTAGGAGTGGGAAGGATGTCAGTCTTTTTCACGGATACTGGGCCTCTACGGCTTCTATAGTTGCCCTGAAGACTGGTACTCTTAGGAAATGGTGAGAAGAGACTGTACTCACCGTAGGAAAAACTTGGATCATTCTTGGTCTCTGCGATTCTCCTGATGAAGTTGCAGAAGAAAGAGAATGGTGGGAAGGAAACCTTGTTCTCTTTTTTGTATGATGATCCTAGTGCAGACCATTTCTCTTGTATACCATACGGGAGCTTGGAGACAATTGGGTTTACCCCTCTTGCAGTGTCAAGGTAACTGAGTCCGGGTAGTTTCGGGTCTGCCTTGGCTAGCTGAAGCTCAAGGAGAAGGTCACTCAGTCTCTGGAACTCCTTGCTGTCCTTACCAGATATCTTTGGGAAAGTTTCCAGGCGCATGAACAAGGCATTTTCTATAGCTTCTGGACTGCCATAACTTTGCTCTAGTCGCTCCCATGCAGCTGTGAGGCCTGCTGTAGGATTGTCCATGAAAACTGATCTTAATGGCTTAACACGTGCAGCAGATAGAGGACCAAGCCATCTAATCAGGAGATCCAATTCTTGAGCCGCTGTAATGCCAAGATCGCTGATTGCAGTTCTGAAAGCACATTTCCAACTTCTGTAGTTCTCAGGTTGGTCATCAAAACTTGTAAGACCAGTCTTTGTGAGCTCTCTGCGAAGTATGTACCTCACAAACTCTGCTGTCTCAGTTGTCTCTGCCTTTATGTGAGATGTTGTTGGCTGAATGGTGCTGATTGCACTATCCTTGACATTATTGTTAAAGGACACAGGTAAATATGGTGCAGCAGATGCGTTCAGATGAGTTGCTTGCTTGAAGTCGGTTGTTCCAATGGTACGTTGACTCAATGCTGTACCGATGACAGGAAATTGATGACTTGCTTGCAGCTTGCTCTGATGCTCTGTGGCATAAGAAGGAAGGTTAGGTAGGCAGGCAGGAAATGCATTGGAGTGATTTTGCATGCAGGAAGTCGCTGGAACCTCTTTAACTTGGAGCTGTGAAGGAGTTTCTAAGTTGCCAGGAGCATTGGAGACAATGGAGTGTATACTGCAGTGGCTTAGGACATAGTCTTTAGTGCGTTTGAGGGGATCTTCCATATCTGCTATGTTTAGGTTGATGCTGTCTTTCTCACTTGCACCTTCGTCCGCACTGATAGCTTGCTCTAGGACCCTTAGCTTTGCCATAGCTGCATCATGTTTACACTGTTCATTCAAGATTTCTATTGTTGCTCTTTGACGTGCTGTCTTTTCTGCGTATGCGACCTGCACCTTGCTGGCTTCCGCTTCAGCGCGGGCATTAATAAGTCGCTCACTGAGTGTTGAGTATCTTGAACTATGACTTCTTGAAGACCTTTTAGAATGTCTGGTGGAAACATATCTGTGAGATGCAGTGTCCTGTAGCAGCTCTATCTTTGCTTCTGCCTTTAATTTGGTTTGCTGGATAAAACTGTCTCTTTCCAGATTAAGAGCCTTGAAATTCTTTAATTCCTCGAGTGAAAGTTCTGTGTTCATATTTTGTAAGACATTAATGAACTTGTCACTGGTAAGCTGATAGAGCTCATAAGAGATAGAGAGTTGTTTAATGGCGCCCTGTAGTGTCAGTAATTCACGTTCAACAGACACTGTATTGGATTCAAAGGCAATCCTGTCCCAAATTAGCTTCAAGCTATTAAACAATTCAGTTCTTAAGGCTTCATAATTCTCCATCACTTTCCAGGTGGGTTTGACTGAGTGTTTGGGTAAGTCAGTTGGCTCAGTGTCTTGTGTTGGAGTGGCTGTATATTCACATTGAGAGCTGTGGTGACTCATGGCTGACACAGGCAGAGAATGTCTCAGTGATAAGCAGGCAGGATCTGTGTGCTGTAATATGACACCCTGCAGCCTGCTCTCAGGTTATGAAGATTCCATGTGCTGCTGTCTCATTCTTTCTTGCAATGAGGGCAATAAATCTTGTCTGTAACAGTACTATATGCAGAAATCTTGTAATTAGGCTGTGGAACTTCGTTTTTCTACTGTTCTGACTCAACTACAAGGCTATAAATGTTATCCTCAGCTTCACATAGAGCTTACATGACCTGCTGATCTATTTATCCCTTGCATCAATTCAGGCAGCTTAACTCAATGAATAACTCACTGTATGGAAAGACAGACGATGAATCCTCTCGAATGTTCCGTTTAATGATGGATATTCATAGGTAGAAAAACGTTGCAGTTGTAAGCCACATGTAAGATGTTACAGCAATGAGGTATACTGTGCACAATGAATCAGAGAGAGGAAGGGGAGGAGAATATACAGAACTACGGTGAGAGAAAGAGTTCAGATAGACAGAGGGAACAAATCTTAAAGACACAGAGCATAATAAATCACATAGTGTAACACAACATGCTCTACATAAAGATGGCCTAGGCTATAAGAAGATTGCCAGGACCCTGAAACTGAGCTGCAGCACGATGGACAAGACCATACCGTGGTTTAACAGGACAAGTTCCACTCAGAACAGGCCTCGCCATGGTCGACCAAAGAAGTTGAGTTCACATGCTCAGCTTCATATCCAGAGGTTTTTTTTGGGAAATATACGTATGAGTGCTGCCAGCTTTGCTGCACAGGTTGAAGCGGTGGGGGGTCAGCATGTCAGTGCTCAGATCATACGCCGCACACAGCATCAAATTGGTCTGCATGGCTGTCGTCCCAGAAGGAAGCCTCTTCTAAAGATGATGCACAAGAAAGCCCGCAAACAGTTTGCTGAAGACAAGCAGACTAAGGACATGGATTACTGGAACCATATCCTGTGCTCTGATGAGACCAAGATAAACTCATTTGGTTCAGATGGTATCGTGCGTGTGTGGCGGAAACGAGGTGAGGAGTACAAAGACAAGTGTGTCTTGCCTACAGTCAAGCATGGTGGTGGGAGTGTCATGGTCTGGGGCTGCATGAGTGCTGCCAGCACTGGGAGCTACAGTTCATTGAGGGAACCATGAATGCCAACATGTACTGTGACATACTGAAGCAGAGCATGATCCCCTCCCTTCGGAGACTGGGCCGCAGGGCAGTATTCCAACATGAAAACGACCCCAAACACACCTCCAAGACGACCACTGCCTTGCTAAAGAGGCTGAGGGTAAAGGTGATGGACTGGCCAAGCATGTCTCCAGGGAAATCTCCGCAATGTGACACAGATGGCGAAAAAAAACCCTGACAGGAGTTATAACCCTCCCTTGCTCTATCCAAAAATGAAAAAAAAATTTTTCCTATAGTTCTACTTTAACAAGTTTTTCTTTGCACTATCAAATATACGTAACAAAAGGCTTCCAATGGTATATTTAACAGACCTAAATAAGAAAAGTACCTTGTTTGGGTTTACATACACTTTAAATTCTGACTTGAAAAATGTTTTTTTTTTTTTCAGACGTTGAAAGAGTGGCAAAGGCATAGAACCTCTGTTATGTTTTTATTGCCATCTGTGTGCCTGTTGGGGAGTTTTTGTGGACAGGCAGCATTTCTCCATCAGCGCACAGAGAGCAATAAATCCCTTTATTTAATAGAGTAGTGAAGGGTTAGAATCTGTGTTTTTGTTATTGACTGTGTACCCATTGGGGAGATTTCCACTCACTTCCTCTCTGGTCACTGATACAGGAAGCAATGGGAAATATGCTAACCAAAAAAAAAAGCGTGATTCTATTCTCTTCCCCCTACCCCTCACAGTACATGTCTGTACTTTGTCTTTAAAGTGGAAATCCAAGCAAATGGCTAAAACACTGTTAAAATACATATACAGGTACGTTGATTGTTTTAGTTGCCAGCAATTCATAATACCCACTTCCACTAGTCAGTAAGGTCTCTCTGCTCTTTCCTGGTTTACTATTACTAATTGTTTGGTCATCTTTACTGCTTCAGTCCATACTAAATTGACAAAGGACATGATGCTGATTCACTGTCCAACAAAGAGGCTGGAAATGGAGAGGTAACATAGGCAGTTGAGTTGCTGATCCAAGAAGATGAATTGCTTAATCAGGTTCTTTGGAATATATTTTTCACAGATTTGCTGATGAAATTCACCAAATGAATAGTCACCCAAACAATTCTCCTAAATTCACCGTATTTACTATGCAGTTAGCTGATCGGCATATGTTGCATAATCAAATCTTGTCAAGTCGAATAGTGATAGTACAGTAGACATATTTTCAGTTATTTTGATAAATCTTTTTCTGAATCTTCATAATTCTGTTGGTATTGAATCTCTTTACTTTCTGTCAAATTTTATTTCCCAATTCCTGCCTCTCTGTTGCATTATACTTGGCAACAAGACGTGCTGGTGCTGCTGATGTTGCTTTATTCAGCTTCTCCTCATCTGGCTGCAAGTAATGTTTGGTTTGCCAGATTATGCAGCAAGGCACAGAACATAACAAGATCTGTGACTTTGAGTGGCAGTATAATGGATTTGCGCCTGACAAGCACAGGCAGCAGAACTTTGACTTTAGGAGGCCAACGCATCGCTCTATGAAAGATCTTGTCTTCTGTTGTGACCAATTTTAGTGTTCTTCTGCAAGTGTTTGTGGTGTTACGAACTGGTGTCATGTGCCACATACACATAACATACTCTACTTACAAATATAAAACATTCTGGGAGGTCAATTTGCAAATATGAGAATAGAATAGAATAATGAAAAGAAATATGCTCTATGTTTTGATTAGATAGAGTGTACTCCTTACTTTCATCTACCTTTCTTTTCCTCCTTTTTTCTTTGTTTTTCTTCTTTTCTGGCTCTTTCTCTCCCCTTTGTTTCCCCCCGGAGCTGCCAGTGAGCCATACATTATGAGACATTATGCCCCAAGTGAAGTATTGTAGGGGATGAGGCAGAACCCAGTTGTTGTTCTGGCCCCTTGGTTCGCCCTCTTATCCCCACTAGTTTCACTACATATGGAGATATACAGTATATGATGGCTTTATGGTCATATTATCCCAGTTTCCCTTTCTATCTCCATACTGTGTTTAAAAGAGTAATTTGGAAACATGAATATGCCTACTTCTCTTTTTTGTTCTTTGTTGATTATCTTGTGGTAGTTTATCAAGTCATGTATAAAGTATGCTCGCTGGAATATACCTTTATGTTTCACCTTTAATATCCTTTGTACTTTGATGAATATCCAAAGCACACTGATATATTTTTTCTATGTGTTTAAGTTTTGGAAACATTATTTTTTTCCTCACATTTTCAATAGAAAATATTGGAAAGGAAAATATTATGCTCAAATGTACCAACAATGCTAGGAGTCAAGCTGGGTCCACAATTGAACCTTGCCTGGCAAAGTAATGCAGGTATGGACAACACTAACTGATGGATGAACTTTTGCCATTATTAATAGTCCATAAATGTTGAAGGGGCATTAAGAACACATTATCCAGGAGTAAAGTACATTATGAGAAGGCATTGATGCATATTAAAAGAAAATGGATTGTATACTTTGGGTTACTTGTGATGTAAAAATACAAATAGAGGAGAGGAGCAAGGGCAAAAGTAACCTTGGTCTGTCTTCTCCACACTTACATGCTATTGAGTTAGGAGGGTGAGCTCAGACATCTTTATGTAAGGGTTTTTGTGAGCAAATGTTTTTTAGAGGTGTACCTCTGTGTATCAGCATCTGAGTACTGGCTGCTTCATCATAAGTACCTCATGGATATTTATACAAGCTTAGCCAAGGGTTGGTTGTCTTTCCACAATGATCAGGTTACACAATGAGCAGGAATAACTATCTTGTTAATGCATTTACAAAAGCTGCCAATATGTGGAAATTCTGGACTGTTATGGCATTGGTTTGGGTATGTCATGCGTTATGATGGTCAGGGAGTGACTGGAAAAATAAATACAAGATTGACTAATTACTGCTTTCATTAGTGAGTTTTAAAGAGTGCTAATTTTGAAAGGCATAGTACCAATAAGCAAAATACAGTTACCCACAATCCAGTCCACTGGGATTGCTCCTCGGTGTAATTTAATTTGCCAGGCCAGACTTACCAAAATGGATCCATCCGGGCAGCTCCTAGGAAAGCTAGAGCTGACTCTGAGACTATGCAGCATACACGCATTACAAATGACTTGAACATTTAGTGAATGGAAGTGTTTCCAATTTTTGTGTAGCACCCTCTAGTGTGCTAGAATGGGAATGTACATAGTTTGTTAGTGTAGGTAAATTTGGGTGTATTCTGGGTCAGGGTTTGAGTGACTCCAGGAAGAGCTGCCTGGAGTATTGAAGAGGGTCCCAACAAATCCCTGGCCAAACGGGCTGGCAGGGGGAAGGACCTCTGAGTCAGTCTAGCAGGGGCAGTGGAGTTTGGGTGGAAGTTGGAGATGGAGTGCTGAGGAGGCTGTCAGAGACCCTTGAGGGAGCCTCTTAATCTGGAGGGGGTGACCTCGGGTCTGGGAACTCGGGAGCAGGAGAGATCCTCTGACAACCCAAAGAGGAGTCCTGTTCAGTGGCACGGGAGCAAGAGTGAGCACAGCAGGAGCCAGCAAGCACGTCCACGAAATTTCCAGGGAGAAGACAGCCGGGTGGCTGGTGAGTGAGACAGTCGGGGAGGACTGAGAGGCAGCCTGAGAGGACTAAGGAGTGGCAGTCTGAGGTGGTTGCAGAGTCAGTCTGGAAGGACTGTGGAGGATTAGCCAGGAACGCTAGTGAAAGGGGCAGTTGCAGCCAGGTGGGCTGGAAGTGCCTGAAGAGGTGGTGCTGGTATCAGTAGCCACAGGAGGAGAGCTGGATACTGGGATTGTAATTGGCCTTTGCTTTATCTGACTAAGCCTTATTGTCAGATCCTCTAACAGTGTGCCAGCTGGGTCAGTGATTTTATGCTGCAACCAAGTGATGTGCTGGAGGAAGCTGAGGAGTGTGTAAATAGACCCTGTAAAGGAAAACTGAAGAGTTTTGCTAAAGTCAAGTTGGCATCCCATAATACCCCTAACCTCATCCAAGTTTATTAACCCTTAAATAAAACAAAAGAAAAAACACAAAGCTGCAGAGACTGTTTCTTGACTCAAGAGTGCTCTGAAAAATCTGTGTGCCTGGCTATGCAGGGTGGGGGATCCCTTTTCACCAGCGGCCTCTACGGGGGTAGCGCTACATTTGAAAAAATTTCCCTATGAGGAAGAGGTGCCATTTGTTACATGGGTGCACTTGATTACTCCCAATACATGGAGCATCTGGCCTAGGCAGTAAACGGCCTATTTGATAGCCAGCCACTCACTATCAGAAGTGAGAAAATGGATTTAAGGAGCAACTGTGTTGTGACGCTGCCTCCTACATCTGCCCTACTACGCAGGAAAAAACTAGGTTGGCTCATTCTGGAAACTAATACTGTTGCTGGATAGATCCAAATGATTCCCTACGGGCCAAGACAGGAGATATCACTTCACTTTGGCATGAGAGAGAGATCTAAATGAAAAAGTTCCCAGCCTCCGAGAAGTTGGCAGCTCACATTCAGTCGAAACTGGCAGCTTGCTACTCTCTCCTGCCTAAAGCAGTAACACTGAAGTTGCATCATTAGGAGGAATAAAAAAAGCCATTCTCAAACAACACCAATGTTAGACCACAAACAAACAGCTACACACACAAGAGATATTATGGTAGAGGAGGGTCACCTATCTAAAAGTATGTCAAAGGGCCAAAATTCACCCGTTCACAAGCCATAAATGACTTTTAAGGCAAAATGCCCCCAGTCGAAACTAGGTGAATAGTTTGAAATTTAAGTTGGGTGATTACCTGGTGAAGTTAAATGAGTTTCAATCTGAATGATAAGTAGGTTGAATAGTACAGTAAAGTTGTTTTCCAGTTGAAGAGCAAATATCATCAAATCTGGATGATGCAGTTTTCACATTGACCAATCTTGTGTGATGCAAATGTTTGACTGCCAAATCTTGTTGGGAGATTGAGTAAAAAAAGACAGTGACGAAGAGCAAATGTGGAAATTGAATCTTGAATAAAATAGACTAATAATGAGCAAATGTCTAATCAAATCCTTGACAAAAAGAACCAACCTAGTATAGAATTGTAATTAAAGATTTCCAAATGTATGTGTATATATATATATATATATATATATATATATATATATATATATATATAGGCATTTTGAATAGTCCCCCATCAGAGTTTTAGACCAAAATAGCAGCTCTCAGTCTCCGTCCCCAGTCTCCTGGATATAATGACGACAAGCGTCTTTAACCCCAAAAACTTAGGATATCCTTTAAAGCGGAACTATACTGCATCTGAGCACTACAAACCAAAAACTGCTATTTAATTCTTTGTTAATATTCAAAGCAAACTCCCCCATCCACCCATGTCTCCATGCTTTATTTTGCTAAGAAATCATTTGAAAAAAATTCCTCTTGCATTTCTGGTAGTGGCCATCTTGAGTGAGGGTAGATGATTTATGAAGCATTTACTTCCTAAAATTCATCTGCCCTTAGCTCAGGTATGCAGGACTGGGTGTGCTTAGCTGAGAAAACCCCTCCTCCCCTCCTGAAGACTCCTGGAATATATGACATCATTTGCCTAGGCCTGGAAACCAGGAAGTAAAGGAAGAAATGTAAAAAAGTGTAAAACGTATACCTTCCTATCTATTTACTATTGATAGCAGCATAAGGATTATAATAGTCAATGTTGATTGAGAAAGTGAAGTTCCTCTTTAAGTGTAGGTGTCAAGGACCTGCCCCACGATGGGGCATCACCACGCTACCTTGTACTCAAACACAATGATACAGTGGGCACATACAATCAGGGCTTTTTTTCAGCTGGAACGTGCCAGAATGGAGTGCTGCCACCTTTGGCGCTAGCCCCTTGCCCTACACCACTGCTTTTACTTCCACACACAAAAGCACAGCTTCTGTGTGTACAGGTAACAGGTTCCTCCGCCAGCGATTTACAAGCTCTTTTCCCAGCAGGGGCGCACAGCCCTCCCTGGCCTGCACGATCCCTCTGAGAACAGAGGAGGGAGGGGCCAGGGGATGTGCACAGCCGCTCTAGTGTCCCGACGACAGCTGCTTTGAAGCCCGCGCATGCTATGAAAGCTATGAAACAATAAGTTGTAGCTGCCCCTCTCTCCTCTCTATGGTACTTTCTAGATGGAGGAGAGAGGATTTGTGTGAGAAGGGATGCATTGTACTGGAAAGCTGTGTTAGGTGTGTTTGAGGGGGGAGCTCTGTACTTGGGATTGGGGGGTGTTGCTGAGAATTTTCAGTAAGCTGACCTGTAAAATCTACAGTTGCTAACGCTGCAACCTGTACACAGAAAACAACTAAGCCTTGCAGCCTGTACAAATGGCATTCTGAACTCTGCACCCTGTACATAGCATACTCTGAACCCTGTACACTGTACATAGCATACTCCGAACCCTGCACCCTGTACATAGCATACTCTGAACCCTGTACATAGCATATTCTGAACCCTGTACATAGCTCACTGCTGGTCCCCGAGTCCTGCACACTGTATGTAAAACACTCCTGTGTCTGGCACCCTGTACATAGCACACTTCTGATTTCTGTACCCGGTACATAGCTCACTCCTGAACCTTACACCCTGTATGTAGAGCACTCCTAAGTCCTGCACCCTGTACATAGTGCACTCCTGATCCCTGGACCCTGTTCATAACACACACCTGGTATCAGGAGAGGTACTCACCGAGGCCGAAATGCCGAGAGCGGTTCGCCCTTGCGACTAAGCGCAGTCCACCCCCTGGAGGTGTGACAGGGAGTGAATGCACAAAGAGGCACAGGCTACCCAGGAAACAGATGGTTGCTGGCGTGAAGTCCTTGTCAGAGAGGAGTAGCTGTGCAGCGACTGGCAAGTGGAGTATCACCAGAGCAGGTACAAGAGAAAGTCCAGAACCAGGCTGAGGGTCAAACACACAGGTTAGAATATCCAAACACAGGCTGAGGTGTTGTGGCAGGTAGATACAAGAGAAGTCCAGGATACAGGCAATGGTTCAAGGGCAAGGAGATAGTAGGCAGGTCCGGGTCACAGGCAGAGGGTCAAACACTGGAGAAGGGCGGAATCCGTTTAACAAGCCAAGGGTCAGGTTCAGGAGACAAGCAGAGTAGTCGAGGTCAATCCGGGTCAAAAACAGATAATCAGGCAACAATCAGGAAGCAGAGATACACAGAAAGCTGAAGACAAACCAGCAAAGATCCTGTGTGCCAGAGTCCTTTTTATAGGCAGCCCTAGGGTCATGTGGGATGTGCGCTAGTGCGCATGTGCGTCCGCCGGATTGCCGGACCGCGCATGCGCCGGAGAGCCGTTCCACTGCGCATGCGCGCAGGAACGCGGCTTTGATGCCTGGAAACACTATTTCCCTGACACGTGGACCCTGCACACCGTACGTAGCATACTTGTGAGTCCTGCGCCCTGTACATATTGCACTCCTTAACCTTGTACATAGCACACACCTGAGCCTTGCGCTCTGTACATGGCACACTCCTGAACCCAGCACTCTTTGCGTAGCACACTCCTGAGCCTTGCACCCTGTATATAGCACACTCCTGAGCCTTGCGCATGGGCACTCCTGAACCATGCACCCTAAAAGTACTTGGGCTGTCTCTTTGCTGGATTGGGAATGCCTGTTTGCTGGATGTGGATCTCTTTGCTGGATTGGTGAGCTCTTTGCTGGATTGGGGATCTCTTTGCTGGATTGGGGATGTCTCTTTACTGGATGGGGATCTCTTTGCTGGATTGGGGATGTCTCTGCTGGATTGGGGATGTCTCTTTGCTGAATATATGGAGATGTTTCTTTGTTGAATAATTTGGTGTTTCTCTTTGCTAGATTGGGCTGTCTCTTTGCTGGATTGGGCTGTTCCTTTGCTGGATATATGGGGAGGGGGGGCTGCTTATTGTTGCTGGATATAAGGAGGCTTTCTTTTGTTGCTAGAGGAATCTATTCTTGCTGTAGTGGGTCTATTATTGCTTTTACTTCAATAAAAAACGTTAAGGGCTCATGCTAGCCCCTAAATTATACTTGGTTCCCTGTTCTCTAAAGGGACGGTTCTAGGGGTGGAACAAGTGTGACCTAGGGAAAGGGAATGCGTTCCTGCACCTTTTCTCTGAGAAAAAAAGCCCTGCATACAATGATGTAAAGATTTGCAATTCTCTCTTGCAAGTCTTATAATTTACATATCTGCCACACCGCACAATCAAAAAATGTTCTATAATAATTAACTAATTATTACTACTTAATTCAGCTTTAGAACTTCTTAGATCACCTCCCTGCAGTTTGGACAGAGCCAATGATGCTGACCTTATTACATTAAGCAAGAGTTGACTTGGGAAGCTGAATATCTGAGCCAACTTAGTGTGCTGTCTGGTAGAGGAGGGTAAATCACAAGAATGTCTGAAAAGAATTACAAATAAATTGTCAGGTAAAACAGCTTACATATATGTATTTAAATTATATATGCATGTCCGAAGTCCTGCTTTTAGATCTCCCCCAAAAAAACAGAATTTACTGTGACATAAATTAATTTGCAAAACTGGGGAACATTTCTAACAAATCTCCCAAACATGAGAGTACACTATGGTATAGCAGTGATCACACAGAATTTTCCCACAGATGTACAGGACGGAAAAGTGTTATAGCTGCAATTATCATGCTAGCTTTTCATGGCTTGCCAACATCTTATTTTTTCCAGGAATCTCTTTAATTATTGGAAACATAAGGGGCGGTGTACCTTTACTAAGGACCAGTGTGCTATACACGACAGACACTATTTCAAAATTACATACGGGACAAATCACACTTAAAAATCTGAATATTGTTTATTTTTTAACCAAAAAGATGTATATAGAAATGCCCTTGTAACCTTTGTGTGTGTATGTGTAGGGGGTGTTACAACATGTTTGGCATTTATTTGCTGATTCTAGGCCCCTGTCCTCCATCCTACTTCACCAAACAGCTGATGTCCACTCTCCTGTAAGTTCCGCCCACAACCGCCTGTCATCCATCAGAGTGGACATATCTGCTACAAGCCTGATTTCAGCTTTCAGTTCCTAAAGTGTTACTAAACCCACAATAGATAAATCAGTCTGTATATTGGACATATATTTTTTACAACCAAAAACATAAATGTATTTTATTGGGATTTTATGTGATAGACCAACACAAAGTGTCACATAATTGTGAAGTGGAAGGAAAATGCTAAATGTTTTTCAAATTTGTTTACAAATATGTGAAACGTGAGGCGTGCATTTGTATTCAGTCCCCCTGAAGTCAATACTTTGTAGAACCACCTTTCACTGCAATTACAGCTGCAAGTCTTTTTGGGGAGGTCTCTACCAGCTTTGCACATCTAGAGTGATATTTTTGCCCATTCTTCTTTGCAAAATAACTTAAGCTCTGTCAGATTGGATGGAGAGCGTCTGTGAACAGCAATTTTCATGTCTTGTCTCAGATTCTCAATTGGATTTAGGTCTGGACTTTGACTGGACCATTCTAACACATGAATATGCTTTGATTTAAACCATTCCATTGTAGTTCTGGCTGTATGTTTAGGGTCGTTGTCCTGCTGGAAGGTGAACCTCCACCCCAGTTTCAAGTCTAATGCCGTGTACACACGGGCGGACTTTTCGGCATCAAAGGTCCGACGGTCTTTCCAACGGACTTTCAACGGACTTTTGACGGACTTCCGACGGACTTTCGAACGAATGGACTTGCCTACACACGATCACACCAAAGTCCAATGGATTCGTACATGATGACTTACGACCGGACTAAAATAAGGAAGTTGATAGCCAGTAGCCAATAGCTGCCCTAGCGTTGGTTTTCTTCCGTCGGACTAGCATACAGACAAGTGGATTTTTCGACCGGATTCGAGTCCGTCTGAAAGATTTGAAACATGTTTCAAATCTAAAGTCTATCTGATTTTTGCCCGAAAAAGTCAGCTGCAGGTCCGATGAAGCCCACACACGGTTGGATTGTCTGACAGATTCGTCCCGTCGGACCAGTCCGGTCGAAAAATCCGCCCATGTGTACACGGCATAACAGGTTTTCTTCTAAGATTGCCCTGTACTTGGCTCCTAACATCTTCACATCAACTCTGACTAGCTTCCCTGTTCCCTGTCCCTGCTGGGGACAGGGTCATGTGCGGTGTGTGTTTTCCGCGTTTTGCTGTTAGGCCAAAGATTTTGGTCTCATCTGACCAGAGCACCTTCTTCCACATGTTTGCTGTGTCCCCCACATGGCTTCTCGCAAACTGTAAATGGGTCTTCTTATAGATTTCTTTCAACAATGGCTTTCTTCTTGCCACTCTTCCATAAAGGCCAGATTTGTGGAGTACACGACTAATAGTTGTCCTGTGGACAGATTCTCCACCTGAGCTGTGGATCTCTGCAGCTCCTCCTAAATTACCATGGTCCTCTTGGCTGCTTCTCTGGTGAATGCTCTTCTTGCCGGGCCTGTCAGTTTAGGTGGACGGCCATGTCTTGGTAAGTTTGCAGTTGTGCCATACTCTTTCCATTTTCGGATGATGGATTGAACAGTGCTCCTTGAGATGTTCAAAGCTTGCGATATTCTTTTATAACCTAATCCTGCTTTAAACTTCTCCACAACTTTATCCCACTCTCCTGTCTGGTGTGTTTCTTGGCCTTTATGATGCTGTTTGTTCACTAAGGTTCTCTAACAAACCTCTGAGGGCTTCACAGAACAGCTGCATTTATGCTGAGATTAAATTACACACAGGTGGACTCTATTTACTAATTAGGTGACTTCTAAAGACAATTGGTTCCACTAGATTTTAGTTAGGGGTTTTAGAGTAAAGGGGGCTGAATACAAATGCACGCCACACTTTTCAAATATTTATTTGTATAAAAATTTTGAAAAACATTGATCATTTTCATTCTACTTCACAATTATGTGCCACTTTGTGTTGGTCTATCACATAAAATCCCAATATAATACATATACGTTTTTGGTTGTAACATGACAAAATGTGGAAAATTTCAAGGGGTATGCATACTGTAAATATCTCAAAGACATGTTATATGTATATATCCCATCAGCTCATCCCCCACAGTTATAACCTTTTGTACCATATGCCCCACCCTATTAGATTGTAAGCTCTTATGAGCTGGGCCCTCTTAACCCTCTTGTATTTTATTGTATTGTAACTGTATTATCTCCCTTTTTTATATTGTAAAGCGCTGCGTAAACTGTTGGTGCTAAATAAGTCCTGTATGATAATAATAATACTATACATTGTCAAAATAGCAGTAGCAGCACTGAGGTGGGAGAAGGATGAAACATGGTGAAAAACATATTTCATGGAAAAAATAGCAAATTTTCATGACACACAGTACTTTAGAAAACAAAATATCATACAGTAAGGCCCAATTTACGTTATGACACATGCTGTCAGGTGTCGCACATATGCACATTTTTTTGAATGTTGTCGCTCTAAATGTGTAGGGGAGCTTATTTATTTCAATAGGCTGCCCTACACATGACAAACACAGCAATCTTTTTGAGCTTCCAGCATTTTTTTAACTATGAGTTCTGCTGCACTTGTGACAATTTGGGTGACCAACACGCTGAATGGTACCACAAGCACGGCATGCATTTTCTGCATGTTTTGGAAACGCATGCAAAATCGATTTTGCATAGCTTCACAAATTGTTACAGTGGTAAAACAGCCTTCAGAATTGTATCTACTTTAACCCCTTTCATGCCTAGCCCTGATGTCCCTTTAATAAGGTCTATATGCCGTGGGGGGGGGGGGGGGGGGTCGAGAAGGCTCGGCCATTTACGTGACCACTGTGATTGTCTGTCTTTGCTGACTTCCAATCATTAGTATGGACCGACAGCAGTCCTTGGCAGCTTGGCCACTGTGCTGGGAACATGCAGTGAGCACGCTCTCAGCACAGAAAGCTCTGCGGCCTATTGATGAATATGTGCGTCAGATAGACATTAAAGCACACCCTCTTTGCTGCCATTATGTGGGTGGCAAAAGTTTAAGGAAAACACTGCAATATTAACTCCTACTATGCATTCACTCGTATTATACTTTCCCTTTAAGTGACTACTATGGGGACTGCTGAATGGCACACGGCTACAGTAATCTATTTTTATATGATAAGTATCAGAGATTACCGTTTCCTGGAAGTTAGGATGATGAATAGGGTGGTCCAATATATGTATTCTACATTACATCATCATTCCTGCACATCGGGGACATAGACAGGAGACCTGTCATGCTGAGTCCCCCCAAACTTGCGTCACAGGAGGGCAGGCAAATGATTAGCATAGTCTGACCTTTCCAATGGTGTCATCAGTCGTAGCAGGAAAATGGTCAAAATGGCTCTGACACAGCAAAAGAGAGAGGGACAGAAAAGGAAAATTAACTGACAGGAAACATGCACAGGGTGAAACTCATCGATATAGAACAAAGTGGCAAGAGGAGAATAGATTTGAAAAGTGAGCAGCTTGGAAGAATGAAAGGCAAAAAGCAAAACCTATATATTTAACAATCACATATGGCTGTCTCCATGCCCATATATAATTACAAACTCTACACAGAAATAAAACCCAGATTAAACACTGCACTATAATTCCAATAACATATAAATTAAATAAAAATACTAAACAGTGGCAGTTGGGGAGCAGCAAAAGCAGGTGGTTGAGCCGCATTTTTTTTACCACCACCCCCCTTAAGCTGCAAAGGCAGCTAAATGGGGTTGTATACTTGCTGCAATGCTTTGCTTAGCAGCAGGGCAAGCTTTATACCCCCTGTCATGCTTGTGGTCTCCCTGCTGCTGATCTTTTCCTCATTGCTGACTTTCCATGCTTGTACCTCGCTTTGTCTCTGAATGTTGTAAGAAGCAGGGCTTTTTCACTGTTAAAAAAAAAAAAGAAGCAGGGCTTTACTTCCTCACATCAAAGCTTCCTTTCTGTAGACTGGTGGGGTAATAATCAAGATTCACCAGGAAAGTTGGATTAAGCACTGGTACATATAAAGCATGAAGCAGACAGATGCTTGTAATACAGATCCTCAGGTACAGCTTCCTCTCCAGCAAAGAGTATAGTGAGCAACACAGTGGTGACATCAAAAATCACACTCCAAATCCTCTGAGACTGGTAGTCAGAGGGAACATTGCCTTAGATGATCTCACACAAAAGTGCCTAAGCACAGAAAGTAAAGCCCGGAAATGCAGCATGCAATGCGTTAAGTGCAGGGCGTGCATGACGGTGGTAGCAGTGGGGGAAGGAATGGTTAAAACGGAGCCGAGGGGGAGGGACAGGAAGGGAGGGGTTATATAAAAAGGTTAACTTGTGGGGAGGGGTTAACAGAAAATTGGAGGAAAGTTCTTGGCAGCATGGCCGAAGTGGAGCGTCTCATGGCCCAACTGCGTGCGGAAGCGGCGGTGAGGGGCACAGCTTGGTTACAGGAAGCGATCGGGGCGGCGATGGAGCGGTCAGTACAGCAGCCAAGTATGGGAGAGAGGAGCGGCGTCAGAGCGCGGAGGTCCCGGCCACCTGAGCGCTTCTCTCCAGACCGCTCAATGGCGGCACAGAGAGTAGCAACGGAGCGGAGGTACAGGGATGTCCTCCGGCTAAGAGGAAGGCTGGCAAAGCAAGTGGCGGAGGTATCACGGCCCCAGCGGCACTTTGCAGGGAGCGAGCGGGCACGGCTGGCAGGCCTAACAGAGGAGGACGTGCGGGGAGCGCGAGCCCCGCCCCCAGGATGACGGCGGAGGGCTCCAACACCATTGCGGCCAGAAAAACTGCAACTGTCCCCGGGCTGGCTAATTCTGCGGCAGGGGACACACAGAGGGAGGACAGAGGCAGACACGGGCGGCCAGAAGGAAGAACGGAGGCCTACAGGGCTGCGGTATCCCACACCGGTCCTGCAAAGGCTGTCCACAAGTCAGCGGGAGGTTACGCGGCAAGGAGGCGGGAAAGGATGGAGAAGACGGCGGCAGCCAAGGCCACCAGGCCAGGCGGGCTTTCGGCTATAGAGGAAGGAGAGATGGGTCCAGGAGAGCTAGAGGAGACGTCCGGATCGGAAGAGGAGGCGGCCCCCCTTTCCAGGAGCACAGACGCGGATGAGAGCAGAAGGTCGGCTGATGGGGCAACACCTGTGCAGCCCGGTAAGTCCCAGCAATTGGGGTTAGGGGGGGGGAGCAGGGTAAGACATGACTTAAGTAGGCCTGAGGACAGTGCAGGGGGAGCTGGCCCAGCGATGGGGGGCTCAGGTTTATTGGGTTTCTTGGAGGGCATTAAGGAGCTAGTACAGAGGTTTGAGGCAGTAGAGCGTCCGGTGGGGGGCCTGGCAGCTGCGTGGGTCCCGCCAGCGGGGGGCAATGGTACTGTAGCGGGGGCTGGGGCGCCTGCAGCAACGGCTGCGGTGGCGGTACCCGCCCAGGAGTCCACGGTTAGTGACGTTACGCAGGGGAAGGAAAAATCTGCGGAGACAGCAGAGAGGCAGGATATAACCAGGCTGGCGGATGCAGCGCATTGTGAGGTGTATGTGTGCTATGAAGGGCCGTTGGGAGCGCACTTGAAACAGGAGATGCGGGAGAAATTGTGGAAAGGTGAGTATGTGGAAATATTTTCACTACTACCTTTGGAGAAGTTTAACCTGGATAGAGTTAAACCTGACAGCTCCAAGAAGGAGGACGAAGAGAAGAGGAGGTATAGACTGATCCCTAGGACATTTGCCAACTGGTTGCAGGCGTTTGCAATTATGGCTAGCGTGATAGGGGAGAAGCACCCGGAGCACTGTTCGGCATTGTTCTGCTATCAGGATGCGATAGGGGAAGCATATAGAGTGTATGGCGGCACGGGTTGGCTGCGATACGACGAGCAGTTCAGACAGCGGAGAGCGATACGTCCAGATCTGCGTTGGGACCACAAAGACATGAGCTTGTGGATGCATTTGATGACGACGACGAGGGCACCGAGCCAGTTTTTTCAGGGGGGAGCCGGTGGACCTTCGGCCCTGGGACATTCGGCTGGAAACAAAAAGGGGGTTTGTTGGCAGTACAACACCGGAGCCTGTAAGTTTGGTGCGTCATGTAAGTATAAGCACGAGTGCTCAGGCTGCGGGGGGACGCATCCAGCATCTAGATCAGTGGTTCTCAACTCCAGTCCTCAGGACCCACCAACAGGCCAGGTTTGCAAGATAGCTGAAATACATCACAGGTGATATCACTTGCTGCTCAATGATTGCAGTATTCTAGTCTGCAACTCCCCAAGGTAATACTTAAAATCTGGCCTGTTGGTGGGTCCCGAGGACTGGAGTTGAGAACCACTGATCTAGATGCTATAAGCAGGGAAAAGGCAGAACCGGTGACGTTGGGAACAAAAGGGAGGACTCCGGTGACAGTGGAAAGGATGCGGCCGTTTCTCGGTAAGTATCCCGACAGACAAGCAGCGAGGTTATTGGATGAGGGTTTCACGGTGACCTTTAGGATCCCATGTGTGATGAAGGTAGTTCCCCAGGTGCCCAAAATTTACGATCTGCATTGCAACATCCGGAAGTGGTTTCTGAGAAACTGGCAAAGGAGGTGGCAATGGGGAGAATGGGGGGTCCTTTCCATGTGGCACCATTAGCAGATTTGGTGGTATCACCGTTAGGTGTTGTGCCCAAGAAGGAGCACAACAAATTCAGGCTCATTCACCACTTATCCTTCCCGAAAAGGGGATCGGTGAATGATGCCATTGATCGGGAGGCGTGCTCGGTGACTTAAACGTCATTTGATGCCGCTGTAGGGTGGGTGCGCCGTTACAGAAAAGGAGCTTTGATGGCCAAGGCGGATGTTGAATCGGCTTTTCGGCTGCTGCCAGTACACCCGGAAAGTTTTAGGTTACTGGGGTGTCATTGGAAAGGTGAGTTTTATGTGGACAAATGCCTACCGATGGGTTGCTCAATATCGTGTGCGATATTCGAGCAATTCAGCTCTTTCTTGGAATGGGTAGTGAGGGACGTGTCAGGAGTGAATTCAATAATTCACTACCTGGATGATTTCTTATGCATAGGGCCGGCTTCATCTAGAATCTGTGCGGTTTTATTGGCGTCACTACAGCATGTCGCCGACAGATTTGGCATTCCATTGGCTGATGAAAAGACGGAGGGACCTTGCACGGTCATCACGTTCCTAGGCATTGTCCTGGATTCAGAGGCAATGGAATGTAGGTTGCCGGAAGACAAATTGGATGATTTAAAGAAGGAGATCGCAGGGTTAATTGGTTTGAGGAAGGTGCAACTGAGAACGCTACAATCAGTTTTAGGCAAGCTGAATTTTGCTTGCCGCATACTTCCGATGGGTAGAGTGTTCAGCCGCCGGCTGGCGGCTAGTACGAGTGGTGTAAAATCACCAAGGCATTTTGTGCGATTGTTAAAATCGCATAGGGAGGATTTACGGGTATGGCAAACCTTTTTGGAATCCTTCAATGGAAGGGCAATGTGGATGTCAGGACCGGTCAGTAATTTTGACCTGGAACTCTTCACTGATGCGGCAGGGTCCACAGGTTTTGGGGCGTTTTTTCAAGGCCGGTGGAGTGCAGGTCCTTGGCCTCAGGCGTGGATAGATGAGGGTTACACGAAAAACTTGGTTTTGCTGGAATTGTTTCCAGTAGTGCTGGCAGTGGAACTATGGGGCACATCTTTCAGGGATCTGAAGGTGCGTTTCCACGGGGACAATTTAGGGATGGTGCAAGTGATCAATAGGGTGACAGCATCATCTCCGCCAGTGATCAAGTTGTTACAGCATTTGGTGTTAAGATGTTTGCAATTGAATGTGTACATTCATGCTGTTCACTTACCAGGGGTAGAAAATGTGGTAGCTGACGCGTTATCTCGCTTCCAGTGGGACAGGTTCGAAGAGTTGGCGCCGGAAGCGGAGCACCAGGGGGTGCCTTGTCCCGAGTGGCTGTGGGAGATACCTTTGGCGCCATCGCTGGATGGATTCAGCAGTCGGTAAGTGGGGCCACGTGGGCAGCATACTCTAAGGTATGGAGGGAGTGGATGGTTTTTGTACAAGGAGTCGGCGAGGAGCCATCAGGGAGGTCTTTGCATTTGCTGTTGCTATACTACGTGGCAAGGAAAATGGAGGAGGGTGCGTCAGTAGCTGGGTTGAATACGCAGTTAGCGGGGCTGGCTTTTCTATTTAAGCTACAGGGTCAGCCGGATGTCACAAAAGATTTTTGGGTGCGTCAAATGCTAAAGGGGTATAGAAAGCGAGGAGTTAGGCCTGATTCCAGAAGACCGGTGACTTTTGAGATTTTGGGGAGTATTGTAGCAAAGTTGGGGGAGGTATGCTCTTCCGAGTATGAAGTCACCTTGTTTAAGGTGGCGTTTGTATTGGCGTTTTTTGGAGTGTTCAGGATCAGCGAACTGGCTAGTCGGTCAAAAACAGTTCAAGGAGGATTGGGATGTCAGGAGGTTAAGTTGGAGCGTGAAGGTTTAATGTTGGTGATAAAGAGGTCAAAAACAGATCAAGTAGGGAGAGGCAGGGTAGTGAAGGTTTACCCGATTCAGGGATCTTCCCTGTGCCCGGTGGGCACGGTCTAGGAATTCTTGCAAGTTCGTCCATGTTGCCAAGGCCCCTTTTTAGTGCATTGGGACGGGAGTTTTCTATCTAGGTTTCAGTTCGTAGCAGTGTTCAGAAAATGCCTACAGGGTGTGGGATTACAGGAGAAGGAATTTTCGTCCCACTCTTTTCGAATAGGAGCGGCTACTGAAGCAGCCAAAAATGGGCTAGATGTAGAGGCGGTGAAAAGAATTGGACGGTGGGAATCGAAAAGGTTCCAGTCTTACGTAAGGCCTCATTTGGTGGTAGAATTATAGGGTTCTTGGGGGAGTAGTACTGTACTTACGTTTAGTCATGACAGGTTTTTCTTTTAGGATAGTGTTTGAGTAGAGTTTTTCTTGTCTTCTTCTAATTACAGGGTCGGCGCCTGGAATGGTCTGGATTATGGGCCATTCTTATGTGTGTTGGGGGGCAAGAAGGGGGGATGCTCGTTGGGAAGGCAGACAGTTAGGTTTTGATAAAAGGGATGTTTATATTAAGTGGTTGGGGATACCGGGAATGCTGTGGGGTAGATTGTTTCCTGAGGTACAGAAATATGCCCTGAGGGAAGGACCACCTGACGTGTTAGTTTTACACGTTGGCGGCAATGACCTAGGTCTCAGATCCATGTTAGACATCACGCGCGACATCAAATGTGACTTGTGGCGCTTGATGGAATTATTCCCCAAGACTATTTTTATATGGTCGGATATGGTTGCTCGGACATCTTGGAGAATGGCCAGGTCAGTGGAAGGGGTAAATCGGGCCAGAAAAAAGATTAATAGGGAGGTGAGCAAATTTATGGTACGCAATGGTAGTTTAGCAATTAGACATCCTGAATTGGAATTCGAAACGTGGAGATATTTGAGAACTGATGGGGTCCACCTTAACGATGTGGGGATAGATTTGTGGACTTTAGGATTACAGGATGGAATACAGCGAGCCATTCGGGTGTGGAGGGGCATCCAAGAGTAAGGTATTACTCGTGGGATGCGGTGGCGGGCGTTGGTCTGTGCAAGGGAAGGAAGATGGAAAAAGTAAGTGGGGGATTCTAACGTTGTTATGGATCCGGATGTTTTTTGGTTCCCGGTTAAGGGAGGTTAGCCGGGAAGTGATAATGGGGCACTGCGGGAATTGTTAGTCTCTGAGCCAGCTTGTCGGCTTGAGGCCTAGTTGAGACATTTTGATAAGTACCGCAGTGCTACATGGGTGATGACCATCAGACTGAGTTTAAGTGATAGCGCAGACCAACGCTCTTTTAGTTTAAGGTTTTCATTGAGTAACAGATGTTTGTTGTTTATTGTTTTGATGACAGAGTTTATAAGAAAGTTATAAATATATATTGTGTTAAATAAAGTAGGCTGCTACGGCCTTTTTTGTTCCAAATTTTGGTGTGGTCTGGTTATTGGAAGTAGAGAGTTAAGAGGGGTGTTGATAAGGGTGTACAACATCTGTTATCCAACAGTCAAATAAAGCCCGGAAATGCAGCATGCAATGCGTTAAGTGCAGGGCGTGCATGACGGTGGTAGCAGTGGGGGAAGGAATGGTTAAAATGGAGCCAAGGGGGAGGGACAGGAAGGGAAGGGTTATATAAAAGGGTTAACTTGTGGGGAGGGGTTAACAGAAAATTGGAGGAAAGTTCCCGCCCACCCTCCCTTTTTTGCTAGGTTAATGGTAGGTCTGGGAGATGTTGTTTCTGGTTTTTCAACAGGTGGTGAAGGATGAATCGTCGTGGCAGTGGCGGGCGTTGGTCTGTGCAAGGGGAGGAAGATTGAAAAAGTAAGTCTGGGATTCTAACGTTGTTATGGATCCGGATGTTTTTTGGTTCCCGGTTAACGGAGGTTAGCCGGGAAGTGATAATGGGGCACTGCGGGAATTGTTAGTCTCTGAGCCAGCTTGTCGGCTTGAGGCCTAGTTGAGACATTTTGATAAGTACCGCAGTGCTACATGGGTGATGACCATCAGACTGAGTTTAAGTGATAGCGCAGACCAACGCTCTTTTAGTTTAAGGTTTTCATTGAGTAACAGATGTTTGTTGTTTATTGTTTTGATGACAGAGTTTATAAGAAAGTTATAAATATATATTGTGTTAAATAAAGTAGGCTGCTACGGCCTTTTTTACTCCAAATTTTGGTGTGGTCTGGTTATTGGAAGTAGAGAGTTAAGAGGGGTGTTGATAAGGGTATACAACATCTGTTATCCAACAGTCAAGTGCAATAGCATTTTTTAAGAGAAATTCAGATCAATCTTTTGAGTACTGAACAAGCACAATTACCACTTTTAGAGGTTTCCTACATGACAGCAAATCTTCTTTACTTTTTGAGTTCGGATCTCTTTTACAGCTACCCTGTAAAGGCGTCCGATCCTAAACTGTCAGATTCTTAGTGAACTTTGGGGGAGGATGTGGGCAGGTGCAGTCTACTTTCTCCATTGCAGGTAGCGCTCAATCGCAGCGGCATTTCAGGGGAAGAGGAAGTCAAGAAGAACCTGGTTCCTCTATGGTTTCCTAGGTCACTGGGGAAGTTATCCAATTGGGTGCTGCCACCTCAGGTGACTCTAGCAGCCATCTTGGGTCAGGCAATACCTAATTAAGGCCCTGGCTCCCATGCTTGATGAGTAGGGACACGTCATCCTCCCCATGTGGGTATGGACTGTCCAGGTCCCATTCCGTCCCTGAAAACAGACCCTGTCAGCATATCTGAGACCTTCTCTGCTGTACACTGCTGTTATATGCTGTGAGTATTCCCGTCCAGGTGCCTTCCTGCCGGGTTGTTGTGAATGACTGGATTCTACATTATTACAAAAAAAATTTCTCTGCAACTGGAAGTGTGTTTACTGATGCTGCACCACACTGCACCTCCCCACACTGAGCTGTGTGGGTACAATGAAAGGTGAGTATTTGCAATCCTCTGCACCGTCTGTCAGAATACAATAGCGTGGATGGAAAAGTCTATTGGAATTGTTTCCTTCAGGTCATAGGTTGAATGGCCAGCTTTAGGGGCCCTGTTATAATGGATAGCATATACAGTGCCTTGAAAAAGTTTTCATACCCCTTGAAATTTTCCAAAATTTGTCAATCAAAAACGTAAATGTATTTTATTGGGATTTTTTGTGATAGGCCATCACAACCATAGGCCATTTATCATTTTCCTTCCACTTTACAATTATGTGCCACTTTGTGTTAGTCTATCACATAAAATCCCAATAAAATACATTTACGTCTTTGGTTGTAACATGACAAAATGTGGAAAACTTCAAGGGGTATGAGTATTTTTTCGAGGCACTGTATCACTATCACTAGCTGGATTGCTCCACCAAGGGGGTAGCTGGTATAGAATGGCTCCAGTGTGGAGGCACGAGATGCTAGGCAGAAAAGTACTCAGGTCCAGGCAAAAGAAATGGGCAGGCAGAAGGCAAGAGAGTAGTCAGGTAAATCAAAGGAATGCAACAAAGCAAGGCAAACAAATTATTATGATTATTATTTTATACAGGATTTATATAGCGCTGACAGTTTGCACAGCGCTTTACAACAGTAGGGCAGACAGTTCAATTACAATACAATTCAATACAGGAAAAATCAGAGGGCCCTGCTCGTTAGAGCTTACAATTTAGGATAATAGCTCTTTTTTACAAATTATAGTTGGCAATAGGACACAGCACTAACCATGTCACAGGCTAGAGCTTAAATACCCTTTTGGTTGGAAGACTCACCCAGCGCTGTTTCAGGGAACTTTGGAGGTCCTGACAGGGATTCTTTGAGTGCTATTGGAAGTCTTAGCAGGGATTCTGTGAGTACCATCGGAGTTCTGGCTGGAATTCCATGAGTACCACTGAAAGTTCTTGCAGGGATTCTGCCAGCACTACTGGAAATCCTGGCAAGGATTCCGTGGGCGCCATTGGAAGTCCTGGCAGGGATTCTGCAAGTGCCATTGAAAGTCCTGCCAGATATTCTGCCAGTACCTTTGGAAGTCATGGCAGGGAATCTTAAAGTGCCACTGGAAGTTGTGTGAGGGATTCTGCAAGTGCCACTGGAAGTCCTGGCAGGGATTCTGCAAGTGGCATTGGAAGTCGTGTCAGGGATTCTGCAAGTGCCATTGGAAGTCCTGGCAGGGATTCTGCAAGTGTCATTGAAAGCCCTGCCAGAGATTCTTCCAGTACCTTTGGAAGTCAGGGCAGGAAATCTGCAAGTGCCATTGGAAGTCGTGTCAGGGATCCTGCAAGTGCCATTGGAAGTCCTGGCAGGGATTCTGCAAGTGCCATTGGTAGTCCTGGCAGGGATTCGCAAGTGCCATTGGAAGTCCTGGCAGGGATTATGAAAGTTCTAGCAGAGAATCTGAGAGTAGGCATTCTAAAAATCCCAACAAGGTTTCTGCGAATACCATAACCGTATTGCATTCCTCTGTGACTTCCTCTGAGGGTCTCTCCTGAAGTATTCTGTCATGTATTGTTAGTGCTCCTCTCCTTCCCGGTCAGGGTGCTCATCGTGGAGCCTAAATCGTAAAAATTTTTGAAAGACGCTCTTGTAAACCGTCCCATAGTACAGTCTGAAGAGCCTCCACATCGTGGCCAGCGGTGGGTTTAGATGTCAAATAGTTCAAATGCTGCAGTGTAGAATGAGCAGCAAAAGTTATAGAAAAAATAGAGCGGTGTCCTTGCTGCAGAGAGAAACTTACCACTGACAAAAGCATCTATTTTTAGGTTGAAATAGTTACTAGGCGACTCGTTTCAAGGTTCTCCCCTTTTTTCAAGCCTGTCAAACTCCAGGTCAAGCACTTTTTTAATAGAATTATTTAAATTCATGAACAGTGTTTAGCAACATTCTAATGCCCTATTTGCAAAGCAAAGTTCTACTTCGTGGGCAGATTTCTGTATAAGCACAGTCATGACTGTTTCTCTTTGAAACATTATTCCTACAGATGAGCAGTAAGCTCAGCTGTCAAACTTACGGCCTGCATTTCGTCTACCTGTAATAAGAATTCTGATAAACTTAAGTGACTTGCAGTAGATCATTTCACAGAAAAGAATGTGTAATGAATGTCTCCTGATAATCCTGTCTTTTCCCGTCTTTGTACAGCAACCTGCTGGAATTCTGTCTCTGCAGCAAAACCTGTGAATTCATAGATATAAACATTCCTGTCATAGTGGTCTGTTTACCATAGATACAATGTTCTTCTCCAGAGCTGGGGTTATTAGTTAAACCACTGTGTCTTTATGTAACATAAAAGCCATGTTTATTAACCGCCTATGACTCCCTGCATACCAGAAATCACAGTGAGCTAGAAAGTGTCAGGCTCCGTTTCACTGCACGGTACAGTCACCCTAACATATTTCAGGCTGTAGGGACTGAAGTGGGAGGTATTTAAAGGTTCGTTTTTTGTTTTTCTTTAATATAATAAACATCTTAGACTTACCTGCTCTGTGCAATGGTTTTGCACAGAGCAGCACCGATCCTTCGCTTCTCGGGTCCCTTACAGGTGTTCCTGGCTCCCCCCACAAGTGCCCCCCATAGCAAGCTGGTTGCTATGAGGGCACTAATGCGTGCTTGCTCCCAAGCCCCACTCTGAGACACACAGAGCGGGGCTCGGCCCCGCCCCCACCCCTGCTTCCTCATTACTGGCTGTGATTGACAGCAGAGGAAGCCAATAGCTCCCGCTGCTGTATCTGAGCCATTACAGATAGAGAGAGCTGAGAGAGCCTCAGCTCTCGTGCACATCACTGGATCGAGATCAGGCTCAGGCATGTATTTAGGGGGAGGCTGCGGGGAAAGCTGCATGCAGAAGGATTTTTACCTTACTGCACAGAATGCATTAAAAACCTTCAGCCTTTACAACCACTTTAAGAAATTTATGGGAGGGAGGGTAAGATTTCTATATACAAACCATAACAGTAAGTCTATGCATACACATCTCAGATGCAGCATGCGCTAAAATGGAAGCATTTAGTGAACACAGCACAGTCAATGTGGATGGAAGAATCTCCTTCTGTGGCTATAGTATTTTGACGGCCAGCCCTGCTAGCTGTCAAAATACCCCAAAAATGCTTGCATCTAATTAGATGCTGGCATTATTCAGCTGACAATTTTCTGCCTGACTCTTTTGTTTTTTTAATCAAGGGATGTTGGGCGGGAGCCAACAGACAGGGCCACCCACTGATTGAATTTCGTCCCATCCATCATGAACTGTGTGGCCAGCTTTACTGTCCGGTGACAAAATTTACACACTGTACTATATCTAAGAGGGAGCAGCGCTGTCATTCTAGGACAGAGTGTGTTAATGCTACTGAACACCTCCCCCTCTCTTCATTTCTGTAACATAGGAGAAGGCGCTCTGTAGTTCACAGAATTCAGCTGGGCAAGTCTGATAGCACTACCTAAGATAAGACTGCAGAGTGCACAGGACAGCACTGAATTCCTGCCAGGATCAACAGGCTTTTTTGCACGTATTAAAGCGGAGTTCCAGCCCCCTACCCCCTCCAAAAATTAAAAGTACAATTACTGTAGCTGATGACTTTTAATATTAGGACACATACCTGTCCAGGGATCCAGCGATATTGGCACCCTAGCCGATTTTTCAGTCAGCTCTAGGGTGCTGCCAGCGTCATTCCTTCTGAGGGAAACAGGCAGTGAAGCCTATCGGCTTCACAGTCGGTTCCCTACTGCACATGTGATCTAGCCACGGCAAGGTCTCCCTGAAGGTGTCCCCCCCACCCCCCAATTCCCCCCAAAAAGGTGGCATATATGGCAGCGGAGGAGGGAGGAAGCAAACAAGCGGAGATTCCCCTTTCGGGTGGAGCTCCGCTTTAAACAGGTAAAACAAAACAATATATTTAGAGAAAATAAAAGAAGTTAATTAGGGCTGTAGTAGAACAGACCTAAAAGTCACTATAAGTAGGAAGAAATGTGCCTTATTATATTACACCCGGAGGCACTTTCATCACACAGCAAGTCTTGCACAAGGCATTGCTGCAGAGATTGAAATACATCAATAATCTTCATACAAAAACTCTCCCACTATACCCCAATTGGGCCCTAGTATATTTATCTGATTTTCTATTTGCTAATACAATTGTAAGTCTCCTGAATATAGTTCGGTAATTGTGTACTGTGGTTACACTATCATATTGGTATAATTCTCAGGAATTTTTCCTGTGGTCTTTATCTGGAGATGACTCATACAGTGTATAGAATGTATTCCTTCTATGAGACATCTTACCCAGCGTACAGAACCTAGACAATCTGCAGTTTCAGCACCCTCACCCCATAAAGATACCCTGTATTTGTACAGAGAATGAATAGTGTAACAATTGAAAATACAATTGGCCACTTTCTACAGAGTTTCCATACACTTTAACATCTGTAAATGGCTATAGAGTTTTGTTTTTTTATCCCAGATGATATTTTCTATATTTCTTGTAAGATTCTCAGACAGATTATTAGCAGGGAATGGATTAGAAGGCATTCCCTGCCAACTGTCCCGTGTATGGGCTAACGATAGCTTGTGAGGACAGCAGGTATCTGGATGGAAGTTTCGAACATGTGAAGGTGGTAATACAACACGAATGAAGTCCTCGTGTACTCTCTACTAGTCTTCAAGAATTCTAGACATTAGTCCAGACAACCAGGTTTAATGTAGAAAAATGTAAAATAATGCATTTGGGTGGCAAAAATATGAATGCAATCTACTCACTGGGGGGAGAACCTCTGGGGGAATCTAGGATGGAAAAGGACCTGGGGGTCCTAGTAGATGATAGGCTCAGCAATGGCATGCAATGCCAAGCTGCTGCTAACAAAGCAAACAGAATATTGGCATGCATTAAAAAGGGGATCAACTCCAGAGATAAAACGATAATTCTCCCGCTTTACAAGACTTTGGTCCGGCCACACCTGGAGTATGCTGTCCAGTTCTGGGCACCAGTCCTCAGGAAGGATGTACTGGAAATGGAGCGAGTACAAAGAAGGGCAACAAAGCTAATAAAGGGTCTGGAGGATCTTAGTTATGAGGAAAGGTTGCGAACACTGAACTTATTCTCTCTGGAGAAGAGACGCTTGAGAGGGAATATGATTTCAATATACAAATACCGTACTGGTGACCCCATAATAGGGATAAAACTTTTTCGTGGAAGGGAGTTTAACAAGACATATGGCCACTCATTAAAATTAGAAGAAAAGAGGTTTAACCATAAACTACGCAGAGGGTTCTTTACTGTAAGAGCGGCAAGGATGTGGAATTACCTTCCACAGGCAGGGGGGGCATCGATAGTTTCAAAAAACTATTAGATAAGCACCTGAACAACCACAACATACAGGGATACAATGTAGTACTGACATATAATAACACACATAGGTTGGAATTGATGGACTTGTGTCTTTTTTTCAACCTCACCTACTATGTAACTATGTAACTAAACACCGAGCGAGGTGCTAAGATGTACACTTTGCTAGGTAAGACCCTAGCAAACTTCAAGTTTATCCCCCCCCCCCAGAGACCACATTCCCCAAAGTTGTTCCAGCTCCCTCCAGAAACCTCACCCCCTACCGAGCCACTAACTCTGCTGCTAATTCCCCATCATCCAGCAAAATCCAAAGCCCTCCAGCATTTAAATGCATTTTTTGTAATCTCAAACTTTTCTTCTGTGAGTATAGTTTTTTTGTTTTTTACTATTGGGGTATGGAATGTTTTGGAAGAATTTTCTTCTAATACCTTTAAACTCTATTAGGTGGGATTGTGTAGGGCAAATCAGATATAGACAACTACAAGGTAAAAAATTCCATAATTTTATTTTACAATGTATTTATATAAAATCATAAGAAATGTTTGCCATTAGTTTCATATAGGGCTAGTTTATATTATCAGGCAAATGCCTTTTATAATCATGACATAACAAATATGCAAAAACAACAAACAAAAAAACAAACAACACACAGCGGTATATCCAGCTATTGACTATTGTATTCCATCTCTAATGTATACAACCCATACACCTGATGGTATCAGAAGAAAAGGGATAAGAGGAACATGAAGATCCAGTGGAACGTGCGAGCAGCAGTGTGTTAGGTGAGAAGTCAGCAAGTGAATCAGGAAGCTAAATGGGACTCTGGTTTGTCTGAAAGTTCAGAATGGAAGAGCTCACAGATGATGTTAGAAGCAGGCAGCTGCACCAGCACGCAAGGAAAGTAGGTACTTGACAATGATGTGGAGCAGAATCGGAGGCAGAAGCAAAGTCACAGATCAAGCTGAGGTCAGTAACAAGCGGGCAAAAAAGTATCAAATCAGGAGCTGGATCAAGGTCAGGGAAAAGTTTAACAATCAGCAGATAAAGAAACTCCAAACACCTGGTGTTAGCACTTCAATCATCCAGGCACCATGGTTGTTATGGTGTCAGGATGATTGAAGCGCGTTATTTCTATTATTACATTGTAATATAAAATGAAATCATTCAACTCACCATAATGCAGAATCGGTGGGAGGCCTGAGCCTGAGTAGACACTAGCTACGTCGCCTGCCACCAGATGCCATCAGGTGTCCCCAGCGGAGTCCCTCCTTACATGCAGCCTGTGTCCCATCAAATGCAGCCTGTGTCACATCAAATGCAGCCTATGTCACATAAAATGCAGCCTGCGTCACATAAAATACAGCCTGTGTCACATTAAATGCAGCCTGTGTCACATAAAATGCAGCCTGTGTCGCATAAAATGCAGCCTGTGTCCCATTAAATGCAGCCTGTGTCACATAAAATACAGCCTGTGTCCCATGAAGTGCAGCCTGTGTCACATAAAATGCAGCCTGTGTCACATTAAATGCAGCCTGTGTCACATAAAATGCAGCCTGTGTCACATTAAATGCAGCCTGTGTCCCATGAAGTGCAGCCTGTGTCACATAAAATGCAGCTTGTGTCTAATTAAATGCAGCCTGTGTCCCATTAAATGCAGCCTGTGTCCCATCAAATGCAGCCTGTGTCCCATTAAATGCAGCCTGTGTCACATCAAATGCAGCCTCTGTCCCATTAAATGCAGCCTGTGTCACATAAAATGAAGCCTGTGTCACATTAAATGCAGCGTGTGTCACTTTAAATGCAGCCTTTGTCACATAAAATGCAGCCTGTGTCACATAAAATGCAGCCTGTGTCCCATTAAATGCAGCCCATGTCACATCAAATGCAGCCTGTGTCACATTAAATGCAGCCTGTGTCCCATGAAGTGCAGTCTGTGTCCTATTAAATGCAGCCTGTGTCCCATCAAACCCCCCTCCCCCCCTCTTCTCCGTGGGAGCACAGCAATACTTACCTTGCTGTGTTATCCTCTCCTGCGGTGTCTCCTTCCACTGGCAGCGGCGATGGAGGAGTCCGCTCCACATACTTCCGGTTTTCTCTCTCTCGGGCGAAATGGGAGAGAGAAAACAGGAAGTGACATCTAACTCAGATGTCAAACAAACCGCCCGGCCGTAGTAATAGATACTACGAGCGCCAGGCGAAAGCTACTCAGCGCCTCGGAAAGAGCCGTGAGGCGGGTCAAAAGCCCGCAAATGAAGCGCCGCGTCTGCGTTCTCATGATTGCATAGACGTGGTGCTTCCCATAAGTACACTGTGTCAGGCGTCCAAACACAGTGCACTTAAGGACTTTTTTTTAATTATTATTTAAAGGGCCAGTTTTAATTTTTTTTTTTGTGACTGCCTGGAGGGGGGGGGGGGAGGGGCGGCGTCCATGCGCCCCCTATGGACGGGCCGCTACTGAGCAGAGATCAGCAATGGGTAGAATGAAACTACAAAGCAAGATTCAAATCAGGTCAATAACAGGAATTGCATGCAGAACACAAGTCAGGGAGCAAGGAACATGCTGAAGACCAGTCTGCACTGACACTACAGTTACAGCGTCCCTTTAAAAAGGCCTCCTGGCGCCAATGCTGTATGCATGTCCACACACGCACCATGATGCACACGCACAATGATGTGCATTCTTACATACACGTGCCTGGCTAATGTTCTTGCAGAAGTATGCACATGCACATTTTTCCGAGCCAGTTGACTATTAGGAATTCCCTGATAGTGGGGCACACAAGCATTTGACACTCAATGAAGTGTCAAGTGCTAATATAACCAACAGAGGCTACAGCACTAGAACAGAGGAAGGGTAGAAGACACAGACCACTGAAGGGGTGAGTATAATGCTACATTCACGTGGCTGAATATCAACAGCCAGGGGGTGACCAATGGAAAGAATCAATAGGTTTTTGCCTGTGGCTGTACACACTGTATGTGACCAGCAGCAGCTGTCAGATTTGTATTCTGGATGAAGACACTGTGCTTCTAAGGTCATGGCAGTTTGTGTGCAGCCATAGCGCAGCATTTAGCTGTCTCTGAACGCAGCAAACTACCTGAAAATATGCATTTCTGTGAATGTAGCAGACTGTACTGTGAAGTGCTCTCCTCTTCAAGGAGACATTTTTTGTGCCCTTATAGGGCAACTTTAGACAGAGATTGCAACCAGTGGTGGCCCGTGCATTGTGGGCGCACGGGTGCCGCCCCCCATCCATGCGCCCGGCCCCTTTCAGGACAGCAGACATATGGATTCCTATGGCGGGGACGGGGGGGGTAGTACTTTTTGAAGCACCTGATTAGATCCAGAGGCTCTAATAGGCTTCAAAATAGGGTGGGATCGGGGCGCAGAGAGTGCGCCCTGATCCCACCCAATTGTGTGACGATAGCCTATTGGATGCCTGGCCTTTAGGAAGAGGAGCGGAGGAGTCCCTCGTCCTGTTCATTCTCCCCGGTCTAAGCTCCGGCTGATGATAGTCCAGCAGGGTCAGCGCCGAATCGTCCGCAGAGCACTGTCCGTACAATCATGGGCCGGCCTGGGGGTCACAGGAAGAGCCGCTCAGGCTGTAGAAGAAGAAGGTGAAGAGGAAGATCATAGTCAGCAGCAGGTAGACTCTGGGCTGAGCCCGCATCGCTTGCAGGTGGCCGGCAGATCTGATGGTGGGGTTCAGGGTGCCACATCCCATGAGTGGGTCCGGGGGGTAGGGAGGGCAGGCATGGCACTGCTGTGCCCACTACTTCTACCCGAGTCTGTGCTGAGATCTAAGTCCTAGGAGAGGGGTGTATGGGGGGAGGGGGGACAGCACCATCCATCTATAGATCGACAGGAGAGAAGCCAGAGGATTAGGATAGGCACATTGGCTGTTTTTGGTGGGCACAGTGCCAGAGAGCCCGCCCACACTCACAACTCACCTACCGGACTTCCGCAGCATAACTGACCTGGTGGAGGACCGGGAAAAGGGCACACAATACCCTCACAGCCGCCTGCGAATGGAGGCAGTGACGAGGCCCCAGCTCCACAGACCGCTGAACGGACGGATCACGCCGGAGCACCCAGCAGCCCTCCTCACGGCATCCACACACCCGGTCGGATTCTCGCTGCCTCCCGCTGCCTCCCCCATACGGGGAAAAATGGTATTCTTAAATACCCCCATTCTTATCCGCAGACACAGCCACATTAACAGGCCACATGTCCAAAATGGCGGCGGTGGCCCCAAAGCACACACATGTGCTGCAGCCAGAGACACAGACACAGCCCCGAGATCTGCCTGGACAGGGCTCAATGAAGGAATCTAATGCCAGAACTTCTCGGCTGTGTCCATGTCCCCGGACAGAGATATATTCTTCTCCCAGCCAGACCTGGACAGAGCACTATGTGACATAGCAAGCCAAGGGAGTATGGAGGATGGATCACCTTCTTTTCCCAATTATCAACCCGTGGCACCACGGCCATCTGAATACTCGGGGGACCCCATCTTGTTGGCAAGGTTTTCCACTATTTTGGAACAGGGGCTAGAAAAAGCAAGCGCATAACCTATGACCTGAAGCATGAATTTCAGGAGCTGGACTTCTGCATAGGAACAATAGAGAACACACTGGAAGACACCATTACCAGAACCAACCAGAACACTGAATGTATTGAGGGCATACACAAGAGATTGGACAAGGCACAAAATAAGATAGATGACTTGGAAAATCTGTCCCGGCGTTATAATTTTAGGATGCGCGGCATTCCTGAAACCTTTCTCGACACCAAAGCTATCATTAAGGAACTTATCCACCATCTCATCCCTGACTTACCTTCTCACAAGATGGACTTGGACAGAGTTCACAGGGCCCTGACGGCGCCCCAGGAGGATGGACTGCCAAGGGACATCATAGTAAAGCCTCATTACTATGCGGTTAAGGAGCAAATTATGGCCAGAGCCACAGAAATAGCTGATCTGCAACTTCGGGATCACAAAATCCAGATCTTTGTTGATATCTCACCGGCATCTATCCAGAAGCGCAGAGCCATGAAACCTTTGCCCCTGATTGCTAAAAATATTAAATACTACTGGGCCTTCCCTTTTCGAATTTTACTTTCCACAACAAGAAACATTCTTTTTCCACGTTTCCAGAAGGTGAAGTTCTGCTGAAGAAACTGGGATATCTATGGATCCAGAGAGACCCCCCCGCACCCCCCTACCCGGGTCACCCACCAACTAGCCCGTGCGGAGTCCTACATCTCCAGTATGGAGCTCCACCATAAGCTATGCCAGGCTCAAAATTATACCCCCCGTGATAGAGAAGGAATTTAAAAGGTGGCTTTTGGGTCAGATGAGACCTTGTGGAGCGAATTTTTTCTTCTGGTTGTTTTTCAAAATTTTTCATTGATCCTAGGGCGGGATCACAGATGGAACATTTAGGAGGCTTCCTGAAATTTCATTGCTAAAAGTGGGAATGAGAGACCCTGGGATTTATGTTTTAGGCTTACTGCTGTGTTTCTCTTGTTTTCCTGAGGGTCTTCTGATTCTTACAGTTATAGCTCCTTATGTTGATGTTGACAATTTTTAAAGGCGGGTTAAGGCCAGTGGTGGTAGTCATGCACCCAGTTTGTCTTTGTTTCCCTCCGCTAATGAGGGGACCAGAGCCAAACCAGGTCCTGGGCTTTGCCCAGGGTGACGTTTGTGGACAACCAGAAGGACTTTTTTCCCTGGTTTAGGATTCGTTTGATTGAATTTACTGTCTAACACATAATATACGTTGATGTCTTATTTGCAGGACAGTTCTCCAATAGAATCTCTTCTGATCTTTTGTTTCTTTCTAAATATAACCCCTTTTTGTTTTTTTCTTGACCTTTACCCCTTCTCCCTTCATTCCGGGCCTCCTTGGAACCAAGCCTTCAGCTGCTGAGCGATACGGTAAACCGGGAAAAGCAATTCTCTGTCAGAAACCATGAATCTGACCGAGACAGAAGTACCGTTAATCACACTTGTTTAATAATAATAAAAAGGAAAACAGAGTAAGCGTAGTCAATACATAGCCAGAGTTCAGTAACCAGATCAGGTAGTCAGCCAATGCCAATGTCAGAGAGCCAGAGATCAACGTAGTAGAACAGCAAGCAGAATCAGGAGCCAGAAGGGACGTCAGCCGAGCAAGTCTTCAACATGAACGCAGGAGAACGTTTTTGAGATTTGACCAAAGGCGAAGGCAGAGATGAAGTGAGCTGGACGGCTTTAAGTAGCCAGGACTGACGAGCAGATCATCAACAGCTGAGTCACTGTGGAGAGAAAGGAGCTGGCAATTAGCCAACAGTAGGGATGAGCCGAACATCCCCCCGGTTCAGTTCGCACCAGAACCTGCGAACGGACCGAACTTTAGAACCCCATTGAAGTCTATGGGACTCAAACGTTCGAAATTAAAAGTGCTAAATTTAAAGGCTAATTTGCATGGTATTGTCCTAAAAAGGGTTTGGAGACCCGGGTCCTGCCCCAGGGGACATGTATCAATGCAAAAAAAAGTTTTAAAAACGGCAGTTTTTTCGGGAGCAGTGATTTTAATGATGCCTAAAGTGAAAAAAAAAGTGAAATATTCCTTTAAATATTCAGAATGTATAATGCGCTAATATTAACCTCCCAATATAACACGGTATGATCTCTTAATGATTGATCAGTGAATCATGTGCAAAATATTCAAATGGAGCCTATTATAAATAACATAACATCCTTCACCATTACAAAATCCTATAACTAAATAACATGTGATAATAAATTATTGAACACAATTAAAAAGAGAAAAATAAAGATGAGAAATATTAATGTAATGAACCACAGTGCACAGGTATCTCAATAGAACAGCATACTGCTGTGAAAAAATATAATGTCTTTGGTGATTTGATTAAAAATGAGTAATCCCCAGTGATAGCTGGCTTGCTCATATATTCAGCTGCTCATTAGCATTGACTGGCTCCTGGCTTTCAAAGAACTTCCGCAGTATGAAACAACAAAAAAAGAAAGACCATTGCGCAGGTAGTGTGATATGTAATCCCTATATATTAAGGGTAAGGATTCACTCACACTTTTCAGCAGAATAAATCGCATATGGTAAGGTCAGTTGCATACAGCTAACAGCTGGGATCTCCTCACACGACAACAGTGTACACACAGCACTGCTCGTCACTGGCTTCTCCCGACCGGTTTCATCACTAGACACGTGACTTTTTCAAAGACCCGGGTCCTGCCCCAGGGGACATGTATCAATGCAAAAAAAGTTTTAAAAACGGCCGTTTTTTCGGGAGCAGTGATTTTAATGATGCCTAAAGTGAAAATAAAGTGAAATATTCCTTTAAATATCGTACCTGGGGGGTGTCTATAGTATGCCTGTAAAGTGGCGCGTGTTTCCTGTACTTAGAACAGTCCCTGCACAAAATGACATTTTTAAAGGATTAAAAGTCATTTAAAACTGCTTGCGGCTTCAATGTAATACCGGGTTCTGGCAATATGGATGAAAATCAGTGAGACAAACGGCATGGGTCCCCCCCCCCCCCCTCCAGTCCATTATCAGGCCCTTTGGGTCTTGTATGGATATTAAGGGGAATCCCGCACCCAAATTAACAAAAGGAAAGGCGTGGGGCCCCCAGGCCCTATATACTCTAAACAGCAGTATACAGGCGGTGCAAACAAGACAGGGACTGTAGGTTTGTTGTTAAGTAGAATCTGTTTGTAATTTTGAACTGGTACATTTTTAAAGTGTAGCTCCAGCCAAAAAAATCTATTTTTAAGCTTTTTGGAAAACATAGGGAAGGATTATCACCCCTGTGACATTTGTTTTGCTGTCTGTGCACCTCTTCAGAAGATTTCACCTCACTTTCTGTCCCAATGACAAATGTTTTTTGACAATTTGGGGTTTTTAGTGAAACAAGGATTGGTGATAAAGCATCAGTGGAGAGGAGACATGTTTTTCCCATATTCACTCTTACAGGAGAGAATTTCCCTTCCTAGGGGTAGATTTCATCTCACTTCCTGTTGTCTCCTTCCGTTTGCAAGTAGGAGTCGTTTGTAAGTTGGATGTTTGAAAATAGGGGCCTGCCCTATATACTCTGCAGAAATTGCGGCCTTAGGTGTTGGTGTTGCCACAACACTGTAAGCCCTCACTGTTACTCTTGGTGGGCGCAGGAACGGGCTCTGCTGTAAAATATTAGATCAAGAATTGTAATTACATGCCCCTGTTGAACAGGGTCAGAAAAATTAGGCCTTTGGTGGTGGTGGTGCTGGTGCCACAACACTGTAAGTCCTCACAGTTACTCTTGGTGGGTGCAGAAACTGGCCCTGCTGTGAAATATTAGATCAAGAATTGTAATTACATGTACCTGTTAAACAGGGGCAGAAAAAATGGGCTTTTGGTGGTGGTGGTGTTGCCACAACACTGTAAGTCCTCACAATTACTCTTGGTGGGAGCTGGCACGGGCCCTGCTTTGAAATTTTAGATCAAGAATTGTAATTACATGCACCTGTTGAACAGGGGCAGAAAAATTGAGCCTTTGGTGGTGGTGGTGCTGGTGCCACAACACTGTAAGTCCTCACAGTTACTCTTGGTGGGCTATGAAACGGGCCCTGCTGTGAAATATTAGATCAAGAATTGTAATTACATGTCCCTGTTGAACAGGGGCAGAAAAATTGGGCCTTGGGCACTGGTGCCACAACACTGCAACCCCTCACAGATACTCTAGTTGGAGCGCAGGAATGAGCCCTCCTGCAAAATATTGCATCAAAAATTGTAATTACACGCCCCTGTTAAACAGGGGCTGAAAAATTGGGCCTTAGGCACTGGTGCTGGTGCCACAACACTGCAACCCCTCACAGATACTCTAGTTGGAGCGCAGGAACGAGCCCTGCTGCAAAGTATTGCATCAAAAGTTGTAATTACACGCCTCTGTTAAACAGGGGCTGAAAGATTGGGCCTTAGGCACTGGTGCTGGTAACACAACACTGCAACCCCTCACAGATACTTTAGTTGGAGCGCAGGAACGAGCCCTGCTGCAAAGTATTGCATCAAAAATTGTAATTACACGCCCCTGTTAAACAGGGGTTGAAAAATTGGGCCTTAGCCAATGGTGGCGGCGCCCCGAAACAAAAATATTCTTACAAGCTATCAGCATGATCATTGAGGAGGAAGAGGATAGTCACTCAGCATAACAGGATAGTCACTCAGCATCAGCATAGGCAGTCTTATAGGGATCTGACATTTCAAAAAAAATTATTCGGTTACATCAGCATCAGGTGCTTGGTAGCTGGTGGTGATCCAAGACTGATTCTTTTTTATGAAGTTCAGTCAATCGACCGAGTCGGAGGACAGGCGCGCCCTGTGATTGGTTACAAAGCCTCCAGCAGCACTAAATGTGGGTTCCGAAAGAATGCTGGATGCAGGACAGGCCAGTAGCTCAATTACATACTGTGCAAACTCTGGCTAGTGATCTATCCTCAAGACCCAGTAACCCAGAAGATTTTCGGTGGGAAAGGTGTCCAAGTCAGATCTTGCCCCTAGGTATTCCTACACCATGTAAAACAGACGCTGGCGATGGTTGCTGGAACCGATCATACCTTGGGGCTGCGGACTAAAAAATTGTCTGAACGCATCGGTCAGATGGCCACCTTCTCCATCGCTCCTTCTTTGACTGACCGAAGCCTCAGCAACACATTGTCCAGGAACAGGAGTTTGTAACCTCCCAGTCTCTGGGAACGCGTTGCACAGACCTTTCTGCAAGGCCTCCTGAAGATGTTTCATCCTCTGCTCCCTCTGCGACGGCAAGATAAGGTCCGCAACCTTACCCTTGTAACGTGGATCAAGGAGGGTTGCCAGCCAGTATTGATCCCTCTCCTTGATACCACGAATACGAGGATCCTTCCGCAGCCTTTGCAGGATCAGGGAGGCCATGCAGCGTAGGTTTGCTGAGGCATTCGGTGCGGAGTCCTCTGGGTCACTAAGGACGACATGATCCGCAGCCACCTCCTCCCAGCCACGTACAAATCCATGGGTTTCTTGGGACTGTAAATGATCCCTTAAAGACTGCTGCTGATGCTGAGTGCCAGGCTCCACCTCCATGCTGACACAATCCTCCTCTTCCTCGTCCTCCTCCTCGTCTTCTTCCTGTGTGATCTACGGGCACGCGGGAACACTGTCTGGATAAAGGGGGCCTTGAGAGGTAAGGAAGTCCTCCTCTTCCTGCCTCTGTTCTTCCTCAAGTACCCTGTCCATTAGTCCAACCAGCGTGTGCTCCAACAGGTGGACAAGGGGGACAGTGTCACTGATGCATGCACTGTCACTGCTCACCATCCTCGTGGCCTCCTCAAATTGTGACAGGACAGTGCATGCATCCCTGATCATGGCCCACTGGCGTGGGGAAAAAAGACAAGCTCCCCTGACCCTGTCCTGGTGCCATAGTCACACAGGTACTCATTGATGGCCCTCTGCTGCGTGTGCAGCCACTGCAGCATGGCCAACGTTGAGTTCCACCTGGTGGGCATGTCACAGATTAGGCGGTTCGTGGGCAGGTTAAATTCCTTTTGGAGGTCAGCCAGCCGAGCACTGGCATTATATAACCTGCGGAAATGCACACAGACTTTCCTGGCCTGACTCAGGACATCCTGTAAGCCCCGGTACCTGCTCAAGAACCGCTGCACCACCAAGTTAAGGATGTGAGCCAAACAGGGCACATGGGTCAGTTGTCCCTTTGCGGAGGAAAGAGAGGAGGTTGGTGCCATTGTCGCAAACCACCATACCTGCCTTAAGCTGGCGTGGCGTCAGCCACCTCCGAAGCTGCCCCTGCAGAGCTGACAGAATCTCTACCCCAGTGTGGCTCCTGTCCCCCAAGAACACCAGCTGAAGCACCGCATGGCATCTTTTGGCCTGCGTGCTTGCGTAGCCCCTTGAACGCCTACGGAGCACCGCTGGTTCCGAAGACAAATCAGCACAGGAAGAGGCCATGAAGGAAGAAGAAGAGGAGGGAGTGGAGGAGACAGATGTGGCAGAATCACCACTAGTAGTATTTTGGAGGCGTGGTGGTGGAACAACCTCCAACACTAACGCACCCTGTCCTGCATCCTTCCCAGCTGCCAGAAGAGTCACCCAGTGTGTGGTGAAAGATAGGTAACGTCCCTGTCCATGCCTGCTGGACCATGAGTCAGCGGTAATATGTACCTTACTGCTGACCGCCCTGTCCAGCGAGGCCAAGACATTGCCTTCCACATGCCGGTAGAGAGCCGGAATCGCCTTCCGTGAGAAAAAGTGGCGTTTGGGAACCTGCCACTGAGAAACCGCACATTCCACAAACTCAAGGAAGGGGGCAGAGTCTACCAACTGAAAAGGCAGCAGTTGAAGTGCTAGCAATTTAGCCAAGCTAGCATTCGACTGCTGGGCATGTGGATGGCTGGGAGCGAACTTCTTTTGGCGGTGCAGCAGCTGGGGCAGGGAAATTTGCCTGGTACAATCTGACATTGGTGTACCGATAGCAGATTGCCCCCAAGTACTTGACTGTGACACACCTAATTCTACACCTTCATTCCTCTCAGTACAGGTCTCAGAGAGGACTGAAGGTATAGTGGGGTTGGAGATCCCAGCTGATGAGGAGCAAGGGGAGGTCCTCTTTGTTCTTTGCTGTGGGTCTTTTAGGTACACTTGCCAATGAACTGCATGGCAGGTCAACATATGTCTGGTCAAGCATGTGGTGCCCAAGCGGGAGATGTTTTGGCCACGCGAGATACGCTTGAGACATATGTTGCAAATAGCAGCGGTGGGATCTGATGCACTCGTCTCAAAAAAGGCCCACACCAAAGAACTTTTGGAATAACGCGCAGAGACAGCAGTGCCCTGCACATGCGGAGCTCTGCGGTGTGATGCAGTCGGTGTGCTACCCTTAAGCTGGCCCCTGGGGGGCATCCTGCCTCATTGGTGATGTGCCTCCTCCTCCTCTCTCCTATCAGGCACCCACGTGGAGACAGTTACCTCATCATCCCCTCCCTCCTCATCACTGGAGCAAAGCTGGCAGTATGCTGCAGCTGGGGGAACATGACTGCCAGATTGCTGTCCTTCTTGGGCACCCCCTCTCTCTGGGCTCACGTTACTGCCTTCCTCTAGCTGGATACCATCATCGGAGCCTTCAAAACGCTGGGCATCCTCCTGGAGCATGTACCCAACACTGTGGTCAAACAGTTCGGGGGACTCCTCAGGAGGACATGGTGGGGCTAGGGAAGGAGTGACTGATGCCATTGAGCCGAGGGAAGAGGCTGCATTGGCAGCTGCTTTGCCAGACAAAGTACCCTGAGCCTGGGTGAGAGAGGATGAGGAGGTTGAGGACGGCTTGGTCATCCACTCTACCAAGTCTTCCGCATGTTGTGGCTCAACACGGCCAGCTGCCGAAAAAAAGGACAAGCGTGCTGATGAGGATTCACCGTCTCCACGACCAGCACTGTTGCCTCTAGACACAGAGCCTGCTTGCCCTCTTTTATTGGCTTGTGACTGTCTGCCGCTCCTTGTTGGCCTTCCAGACATACTAATGGCCTGCAGTGAGATGTAGCTGCACAAAGCTAGGATGTATGTATATACTGATACTGCAGCTAGCAGAATCAACTGCCTGCCTGTAGTATTATTAGTATGAGAACACCAGCAATTGTCTTCAGGTAGCTTTAGGTGCACACTGTGCAGAGGACACAGTACACTAACTGTAAATACTGTAGCTAAATACTGTAACTGACTGCCTGTGGTATTAATAGGAGCAGAACAACAGCAATTTTCTTCAGGTAGCTTTAGGTGCACAGTGTGCAGAGGACACAGTACACTAACTGTAAATACTGTAGCTGCCTGCCTGTGGTATTAATAGCAGCAGAACAACAGCAATTTTCTTCAGGTAGCTTTAGGTGCACACTGTGCAGAGGACGCAGTACACTAACTGTAAATACTGTAGCTGCCTGCCTGTGGTATTAATAGGATCAGAAGAACACCACCAATTTAATTCAGGTAGCTTTAGGTGCACACTGTGCAGAGGACACAGTACACTAACTGTAAATACTGTAGCTGCCAGCCTGTGGTATTATTATAGGATCAGAAGAACACCACCAATTTTATTCAGGTAGCTTTAGGTGCACACTGTGCAGAGGACACAGTACACTAACTGTAAATACTGTAGCTGCCTGCCTGTGGTATTAATAGGAGCAGAACAACAGCAATTTTCTTCAGGTAGCTTTAGGTGCACACTGTGCAGAGGACGCAGTACACTAACTGTAAATACTGTAGCTGCCTGCCTATGGTATTAATATAGGATCAGAAGAACACCACCAATTTAATTCAGGTAGCTTTAGGTGCACACTATGCAGAGGACGCACTACACTAACTTGTAAATACTGCAGCTGCCTGCGATACTAATAGGATCAGAAGAACACCACAAATTTTCTTCAGGGAGCTTTAGGTGCACACTGTGCAGAGGACTCACTACACTAACTTGTAAATACTACAGCTGCCTGCGGTACTAATAGGATCAGAAGAACACCCCCAATTTTCTTCAGGTAGCTTTAGGTGCACACTGTGCACAGGACGCACTACACTAATTTGTAAATACTGCAGCTGCCTGCGGTACTGTACTAATAGGATCAGAAGAACACCACAAATTTTCTTCAGGTAGCTTTAGGTGCACACTGTGCAGAGGACGCACTACATTAACTTGTAAATATTGCAGCTGCCTGCAGTACTGTACTAATAGGATCAGAAGAACACCACTAATTTTCTCCAGGTAGCTTTAAGTGCACACTGTGCTAAGGACGCACTACACTAACTTGTAAATACTACAGCTGCCTGCGGTACTAATAGGATCAGAAGAACACCAACAATTTTCTTCAGGTAGCTTTAGGTGCACACTGTGCAGAGGACGCACTACACTAATTTGTAAATACTGCAGCTGCCTGTGGTACTGTACTAATAGGATCAGAAGAACACCACTAATTTTCTTCAGGTAGCTTTAGGTGCACACTGTGCAGAGGACGCACTACACTAACTTGTAAATACTACAGCTGCCTGCGGTACTAATAGGATCAGAAGAACACCACCAATTTTCTTCAGGTAGCTTTAGGTGCACACTGTGTAGAGGACGCACTACACTAACTTGTAAATACTACAGCTGCCTGCGATACTAATAGGATCAGAAGAACACCACCAATTTTCTTCAGGTAGCTTTAGGTGCCCACTGTGCAGAGGACGCACTACACTAACTTGTAAATACTGCAGCTGCCTGCGTTACTGTACTAATAGGATCAGAAGAACACCACTAATTTTCTTCAGGTAGCTTTAGGTGCACACTGTGCAGAGGACGCACTACACTAACTGTAAATACTGTAGCTGCCTGCCTGTGGTATTAATAGGATCAGAAGAACACCACCAATTTAATTCAGGTAGCTTTAGGTGCACACTGTGCAGAGGACACAGTACACTAACTGTAAATACTGTAGCTGCCAGCCTGTGGTATTATTATAGGATCAGAAGAACACCACCAATTTTATTCAGGTAGCTTTAGGTGCACACTGTGCAGAGGACACAGTACACTAACTGTAAATACTGTAGCTGCCTGCCTGTGGTATTAATAGGAGCAGAACAACAGCAATTTTCTTCAGGTAGCTTTAGGTGCACACTGTGCAGAGGACGCAGTACACTAACTGTAAATACTGTAGCTGCCTGCCTATGGTATTAATATAGGATCAGAAGAACACCACCAATTTAATTCAGGTAGCTTTAGGTGCACACTGTGCAGAGGACGCACTACACTAACTTGTAAATACTGCAGCTGCCTGCGATACTAATAGGATCAGAAGAACACCACAAATTTTCTTCAGGGAGCTTTAGGTGCACACTGTGCAGAGGACTCACTACACTAACTTGTAAATACTACAGCTGCCTGCGGTACTAATAGGATCAGAAGAACACCCCCAATTTTCTTCAGGTAGCTTTAGGTGCACACTGTGCACAGGACGCACTACACTAATTTGTAAATACTGCAGCTGCCTGCGGTACTGTACTAATAGGATCAGAAGAACACCACAAATTTTCTTCAGGTAGCTTTAGGTGCACACTGTGCAGAGGACGCACTACATTAACTTGTAAATATTGCAGCTGCCTGCAGTACTGTACTAATAGGATCAGAAGAACACCACTAATTTTCTCCAGGTAGCTTTAGGTGCACACTGTGCTGAGGACGCACTACACTAACTTGTAAATACTACAGCTGCCTGCGGTACTAATAGGATCAGAAGAACACCAACAATTTTCTTCAGGTAGCTTTAGGTGCACACTGTGCAGAGGACGCACTACACTAACTTGTAAATACTACAGCTGCCTGCGGTACTAATAGGATCAGAAGAACACCACCAATTTTCTTCAGGTAGCTTTAGGTGCACACTGTGTAGAGGACGCACTACACTAACTTGTAAATACTACAGCTGCCTGTGGTACTGTACTAATAGGATCAGAAGAACACCACCAATTTTCTTCAGGTAGCTTTAGGTGCACACTGTGCAGAGGACACACTACACTAACTTGTAAATACTACAGCTGCCTGCAGTACTAATAGGATCAGAAGAACACCACCAATTTTCTTCAGGTAGCTTTAGGTGCACACTGTGTAGAGGACGCACTACACTAATTTGTAAATACTGCAGCTGCCTGCGGTACTGTACTAAAAGGATCAGAAGAACATCACTAATTTTCTTCAGGTAGCTTTAGGTGCACACTGTGCAGAGGACGCACTACACTAACTTGTAAATACTACAGCTGCCTGCGATACTAATAGGATCAGAAGAACACCACCAATTTTCTTCAGGTAGCTTTAGGTGCCCACTGTGCAGAGGACGCACTACACTAACTTGTAAATACTGCAGCTGCCTGCGTTACTGTACTAATAGGATCAGAAGAACACCACTAATTTTCTTCAGGTAGCTTTAGGTGCACACTGTGCAGAGGACGCACTACACTAACTTGTAAATACTGCAGCTGCCTGCGATACTAATAGGATCAGAAGAACACCACCAATTTTCTTCAGGTAGCTTTAGGTGCACACTGTGCAGAGGACGCACTACACTAACTTGTAAATACTGCAGCTGCCTGCGGTACTGTAGTAATAGGATCAGAAGAACACCACTAATTTTCTTCAGGTAGCTTTAGGTGCACACTGTGCAGAGGACGCACTACACTAACTTGTAAATACTGCAGCTGCCTGCAGTACTGTACTAATAGGATCAGAAGAACACCACCAATTTTCTTCAGGTAGCTTTAGGTGCACACTGTGCAGAGGACGCACTACAATAACTTGTAAATAATACAGCTGCCTGCGGTACTAATAGAATCAGAAGAACACCACTAATTTTTTTCAGGTAGCTTTAGATGCACACTGTGCAGAGGACGCACTACACTAACTGTAAATACTGTAGCTAATAAGACTAATAGGATCAGAAGAACACCAGAAATTTCCTTCAGGTAGCTATAAATACTGTAAAAACACCTGCCTGCCTGTCAGTAGGAAGAGAATAACAGGAACGGATCTAGCTAAACAGAATACAGTGTATACATACAGTTGCAATAAAAAGTATGTAAACCCTTTTGGAATGATATGGATTTCTGCACAAATTGGTCATAAAATGTGATCTGATCTTCATCTAAGTCACAACAATAGACAATCACAGTCTGCTTAAACTGATAACACACAAAGAATTAAATGTTACTATGTTTTTATTGAACACACCATGTAAACATTCACAGTGCAGCTGGAAAAAAGTATGTGAACCCTTGGATTTAATAACTGGTTGAACCTCCTTTGGCAGCAATAACTTCAACCAAACGTTTCCTGTAGTTGCAGATCAGACGTGCACAATGCTCAGGAGTAATTCTTGACCATTCCTCTTTACAGAACTGTTTCAGTTCAGCAATATTCTTGGGATGTCTGGTGTGAATCGCTTTCTTGAGGCCACAGCATCTCAATCGGGTTGAGGTCAGGACTCTGACTGGGCCACTCCAGAAGGCGTATTTTCTTCTGTTTAAGCCATTCTGTTGTTGATTTACTTCTATGCTTTGGGTCGTTGTCCTGTTGCAACACCCATCTTCTGTTGAGCTTCAGCTGGTGGACAGATGGCCTTAAGTTCTCCTGAAAAATGATAAACTTGGGAATTCATTTTTCCTACGATGATAGCAATCCGTCCAGGCCCTGATGCAGCAAAGCAGCCCCAAACCATGATGCCCCCACCACCATACTTCACAGTTGGGATGAGGTTTTGATGTTGGTGTGCTGTGCCTCTTTTTCTCCACACATAGCGTTGTGTGTTTCTTCCAAACAACTCAACTTTGGTTTCATCTGTCCACAGAAAATTTTGCCAGTACTGCTGTGGAACATCCAGGTGCTCTTGTGCACACTGCAAACGTGCAGCAATGTTTTTTTTGGACAGCAGTGGCTTCCTCTGTGGTATCCTCCCATGAAATCCATTCTTGTTTAGTGTTTTACGTATCGTAGATTCGCTAACAGGGATGTTAGCATATGCCAGAGACTTTTGTAAGTCTTTAGCTGACACTCTAGGATTCTTCTTCACCTCATTGAGCAGTCTGCGCTGTGCTCTTGCAGTCATCTTTACAGGACGCCCACTCCTAGGGAGAGTAGCAGCAGTGCTGAACTTTCTCCATTTATAGACAATTTGTCTTGCCGTGGACTGATGAACAGCAAGGCTTTTGGAGATACTTTTATAACCCTTTCCAGCTTTATGCAAGTCAACAATTCCTAATCGTAGGTCTTCTGAGAGCGCTTTTGTGCGAGGCATCATTCACATCAGGCAATGCTTCTTGTGAAAAGCAAACCCAGAACTGGTGTGTGTTTTTTATAGGGCAGGGCAGCTGTAACCAATACCTCCAATCTCATCTCATTGATTGGACCCCAGTTGGCTGACACCTCACTCCAATTAGCTCTTGGAGATCTCATTAGCCTAGGGGTTCACATACATTTTCCACCTGCACTGTGAATGTTTACATGGTGTGTTCAATAAAAACATGGTAACATTTAATTCTTTGTGTGTTATTAGTTTAAGCAGACCGTGATTGTCTATTGTTGTGACTTAGATGAAGATCAGATCACATTTTATGACCAAAAATCCATATCATTCCAAAAGGGTTCACATACTTTTTATTGCAACTGTATATATACAACACCTAGAATGTATATATATATACACAATACACTGTAAGTGCAGCTAACTGACTCGCCTGCCTACTCTATCTAACTTAAATCAAATGACACTGTCTCTCTGTCTATCTATCTCTCTCTCAACGCCGGAACACACTACACAGGGCCGCTGTGCAGGCGGCCTTATATAGTGTGGGGCGTGTACTAAACCCCCTGAGCCATAATTGGCCAAAGCCACCCTGGCTTTAGCCAATTACGGCTCTCTGTACAGAGGGTGCTGTGATTGGCCAAGCATGCGAGTCATAGTGCATGCTTGGCCAATCATCAGCCAGCAATGCACTGCGATGCCGCAGTGAATTATGGGCCGTGACACGCCACTCGAATTTGGCACGAACAGCCCATATAATTCGTAATTCAGCGAACGGCCGAACACACGATGTTCGAGTCGAACATGGGTTCGACTCGAACACGAAGCTCATCCCTAGCCGACAGCTGAGTGGCCAGCTCAGAGAAGAAAGGGCTGAGCCCAGCCCTGACATTCTCATTCTAGTGAAGACTAGTAAGTGAACCCTCCACTTTCTTTGTGCACCATGGCGGACAGGACTGCCGGGGTCCCCTTCATATTTATCACACACAATGTTAAGGGGCTGAATTCTCCGCTAAAACTGAGGATGGCCTTCCAACACTACAAATCCCTACGGGCAGATGTTCTCCTCCTTCAGGAGACACATTTTCCACCGACCTACAACCCAAAATTTATGCACCACTACTATCCCCATTTCTACTTGGTGAATGGTCCAGGGAAGACAGGAGGTGTTGCGATCTGCTTTTCCAAGCAGGTTTTTTTCTCATTGTAAAAGCAGATTTGCGATCCAGAGGGACGCTATTTAATGCTGGAATGGCATCCAGAGGGCTCCCCAGTTTCACTGCTCTCCTATTACGATCCTAACACAGGTCAACTTCCTTTCTTCAGAATTCTGCTTCATGCTGTGTCCCCTGACCTGAAAGGGATGGTACTGTTAGCGGGGAATTCCAATGACTCCATATTTGACAAGACAAGACAGCCATCGACTACTACCCCAAAATTGGGTCAAAACTAGCGAAAATGTTACACTACCACAATCTGATTGATATATGGTGGGAACTCAACCCTTCCAGGAAGGACTACACGTTCTTTTCCAATGTTCACCGAACCTATTCTAGAATCAATCACTTTTTTACCAATCCTGAAACGGTGCCCCTCTGGCATGGGAGGCGGACCTAGGGGAGATAATTGAGGAGGAGGTGTGGACGAAATGGTCGACCATGGTGCACAAAGGAATACTCAACACCCCATTGTTGGAGGCGAATTATAAAGTGTTATCGCCTGGTACCTTGCTCCTACAAAGCTAGCAAAAATATACCCTGGTACCTCTTCCCTGTGCTTTCAGGGATGCGGACAGGAGGGAGATATGTACCATGTCTGGTGGTCCTGCCCGAAGGTCCGACGGTTCTGGTTGAGAATGTTTAAAGCGAAGGTCCGCCGACAATACAAATTTTTTTCCTTTAAACAGTTTAGACCCTTACATATGGTCAATGTTACACTCACATGTTTGGTAACAGATATCCCCCGATGTCCGGTTTGGTAGCAAAAACGTAGTTCAAAAACCTGTTGCTGCCAGGTTTCATCTTGATTGTGGGCATTCACAGCTCGTTCCCGCGCATGCTCAGTTTGTACTTCCACGTTGTCATCACAACGGGCGTCATCGTCGGAAGTTCCCGTCCCGTTGTGATGGCAACGATGATAACACTAAACACACACAATTCGCGGCGGGCATCCGCGCTGACTCCTGGGAATAATGACACAGAGCTCCCAAGAGACAGTGCGGTGCCGGATATTACAACCATACCCGACCATACTCGCCCATACCCGCGGGGGTCATAGACAGGAAACGAACAAAAAGGCACAGATATACAGGTACACCCTCTTAAAAAAAAAAATTCTTCCATTTAACAATGTAAGCAATGCAATAATGCGATGGAACTAAACTTAGAAATTTGTGTGGACCTCCCCCTTAACCTAATCTACTTCGTGACCGGACAAAATATACCTAGAAGGGCTAAAACGGGGTTGGTCAGTGATCTTCCGGAGGAGATCCCCAGATGTCTGTGCACTCTCATATCTTTCATCCTTCTAGTGGCCAAAATAACCATTGCACGTGCATGGAAATCGCCTGTAATCGATATTGCCCTGGTGAAACACAAGATCTCATGGATCATGATCAATGAAAAACTGACTAGTATCCGTCGGGATAGGCAAATTAGGTTTGAAAAGGTGTGGAACCCCTGGATCGCTTATCTCCAGGCTCCTTGAGAGCGTGACAGGTTTGTGGGGGGGAGACCCGGAGTGAAAGGACCCACCCAACTCTACTCTTTCCTGATTCTTCCGCCATCCCCACCTTCTCTTTCTCTTTTTTCTTTTTTCTCTTCGTTCTTTTTCTTTTTTTCATTAAAGTTTCCTGTTTCCAGCTCAGTAATGCCGTGTGGCAAAATTTTGGTAGGATGCTAATAGGAGACAGTAAAATCTCCCCAACTATGCTATATCCTTGATTGCTATATGTCAGTGATGTTTACTCAGTCAGGAACACTGATTTTATTGGATTTTGTATCCTTGTTGTGATTATTTTATGACGACTATTTGAACGTGAACGTCTGTATGTTGATTAATCTTGTAATAAAAACCATTAAAACAGAGTGCCACCTTACATTAAATGCCCTCATCAAAGTGCTCTCCTCTTCAAGGAAACATTTTTTGTGCCCTCAATTGTCCTCCTCAGAGTGCCCTCTTACATCAAACATCTTAAGCAGAGTGTCCCCTACATCAAATGCCCCCATCAGAGTACCCCCTTACATCTAATGTTCTCTTCAGAGTACCACCTTACATTAAATGCCCTCATCAGAGTGCTCTTCTCTTCAAGGAAACATTTTTTGTGCCCTTATAGGGCCACTTTTAACTGCGATTGCAACACTTCTCCTTGTTCTGGTAATCAGTATTCACACCTCTAGACATCCTGTAAAAGCCTGTAATGATGTTTCCAATGAAAGGCAGAAATATAAAACAGAACATGATGACAGGGCTGGATCTAGCCTATTTGATCTGGGGGTGCAGTAAAATATGTCAAGGGGCATAATGTCAATAGTGTGACAGTAATGCAGGGAACCAGTACACTTCTGTACCACAAGTCACAACCCAGGTGTAAAGTCTGACAGGCAGGGCCGTTTTTAAGGCAGGACAAAAGGGGCAGCTGCCCTGGGCCCCATCATTGTTGTGGGGCCCAAAGCAGCTGATTCATACTTGCCAACTACACCAGTTTAAATTCCCTTGTCCCTTGAAACTTTTCTCCCGTGCTGTGTCCTGATATTTCAGTGTGAAGTTCAGTTACTAATGCTGCCCAGCTCTGCTGACTCACCTGCAGACCCTGTGTTTACATGTAAATAACCTGAATTGATATGTAAATAGCGGCAGCATAAATATGTAAATAGCTGTGGACCAACGGCATTGATATGTAAATAGAGGCGGCATTCATATGTATATCATGCCCCCCTGAGGTCATATTCACCATCACTTCTGCTGAATGCTGCCCACTGGGGAGATAAAGGGGCATGCTGGAAAGTCCTGCCTACAACTGTGGTCATTAAGCCTAACATCAGCCTGTTCTGCAAAGGTAAGCAAATTTGAGGTGGAACCCTTTTTCAAAATAACATGGTGCCACAGCCCCCTGAATTTTGGTGCATGTGAATACGCACATCTCAGCAGATGCGTGAGGGTATCATTAACAATTAATGGCACTGCTGTGTATCTGCTAAAGGGCAGCGCGTTTCTGTGGTGTCAGGAAATTGATTTTGCATGCGTTCCTGACACACACAAATGTGAACGCAGGCTAAATGTTTTATTTACATTGGTGTTCAGTGTAAATCTTCTCATTACAATGAGGTTTGGTGTACAATCCTTTCATTCACACTAGTGGCCAGTGTAAAGGTACCCCTTATATTTGTGGTTAGTGTAAATCCCTTCTTACATTGGTGGTTACTGTGAATGCTCCTATTACATTGGTGGTCAGTGTAAATCCCCATTACATTGGTGGCCAGAGTAGCAACTCCTCTTTATATTGGTAATCAGTAAAAAAAAAATCCAAACTTGCATTTGTGGTCAGTTTTGAATCCGCCCTTACATTAGTGGTCCATGTAGAAGCCCCCTTTAAATTGGTAGTGAGTGTAAATCCCCCCTTACATTTGTGGCCAGTGTAGAAATCCCCCTTTATTGGTTGTTGATGTAAAATCCCCCATTACATTGGTTGCAAGTGTAAATTCTTCATTACATTGGTGATCAGTGTACATTTCCCTTTACATTGGTGGTAAGTGCAGAATTTCCCTTACACTGGTGGTCAGTGTAAATCCCCCTTTATATTGGTGGTCAGTGTAAATCCCCCCTAACATTGGTGGTCATTGGAGGTGGTGTGCAGTGAGGAGATGATGTGCTATAACCTTTAGCAACCAATCAGTGAGCAGTAAGGATGTGCACTAACCTCTTCCAACCAATCATTGAGTGGTAAGGAAATGCAGTAACTTCTAGCAACCAATCAGTGGGCAGAAATAATGTGCAGTAACCTCTAGTAACCAATTTGTGAGTGGTAAGGATGTCCAGTAACCTCTAGCAGCCAATGATTGAGCAGTAGTGATGTACAGTAACCTCTAGCAACCAATCAACAAGCGCAAGTCATGTGCTGTAACCTCTAGCAAATAATTAGTGAGCCATAATGTGTGCTGTGACCTCTAGCAGCCAGTCAGTGAGCGGTAATGATACACTGTAACCTTTGGCAACCAATCGCAATCGCTGCCTGATCTGATTCAGTAAAGTGATTTCAAGTCTAGCTGCTATTTATTTTATGTCTCAGAGCAGGTGGAGAGCGAAATTGCATTGGGGGGGGGGCCCAAGGAAATGTTTGCCCAGGGTCCAATCAATCAAATGTTGCTATCAGAGTGCCCTCTTACATCAATTGTCCTCATCAGAGTGCCCCCTTACATCAAACATCTTAATCAGAGTGCCCCCTACATCAAATGCCCCCATCAGAGTACCCCCTTACATCTAATGCTCTCTTCAGAGTACCAACTTACATTAAATGCCCTCATCAGAGTGCTCTCCTCTTCAAGGAAACATTTTTTGTGCTCTTATAGGGCCACTTTTAACTGCGATTGCAACACTTCTCCTTGTTCTGGTAATCAGTATTCACACCTCTAGACATCCTGTAAAAGCCTGTAATGATGTTTCCAGAGAAAGACAGAAATATAAAACAGAACATGACGACAGGGCCGGATCTAGCCTATTTGATCTGGGGGTGCAGTAAAATATGTCAAGAGGCATAATGTCAATAGTGTGACAGTAATGCAGGGAACCAGTACGCTTCTGTACCACAAGTCACAACCCGGATGTAAAGTCTGACAGGTAGTGCATGAGTGAACAGGGAATGCTAGTATGTATTAGGCTGTCCTTAGATTAGGATGAACAGAACCTGTGCCCCCTTATACTGTATCAGAAGTCCTCGTCAGAATTCCCCCTTACATCAGGATTCCTATAAGTCCAACCTTTCATCAAATGCCCCCATCAGAGTGCCCCTCCACATCAAATGTCCCCATTAGAGTCCCGCTTACATCAACTGCCCCCATCAGAGTGCCCTTATACATCAAATGGCATCATCAAATGCACCCTTACATCAAAGGTCGCCATCAGAGTGCTCTCTTACATCAATTGTCCCATCAGAGTGCCCCTAAATCAAATGTCCTCATCAGAGTGCTCCCTGCATCAAATGCCCCCATAAGAGTGCCCCCTGCATCAAATGCCCCCATCAGAGTGCCCTCTTACAATAAATGTCCCCATCAGAGTGCCCCCTTTACATCAAATGTCCCCATCAGAGTCCCCCCTACATCAAACGTCCTAATCAGATTGCTCCTTTACATCAATTGTCCTCATCAGAGTGCCCCCTACATCATATGTGCTCATCGAGTGCCCCCTACATCAAATGTCCTCATCAGAGTGCCCCCTTACATCAAATGTCCTCCTCAGAGTACCTCCTACATCAAATGCCCCCATCAGAGTGCCCCTTATATCAAATGTCCTCATCAGAGTGCCCCTTACATCAAATGTCCTCATCAGAGTGCTCCCTTACATCAAATGTCCCCTGCATCAAATGCCCCCATCAGAGTCCCCCTTACATCAAATGTCCTCATCGGAGTGCTCCTTTACATAAATTGTCCTCATCAGAGTGCCCCTAAATCAAATGTCCTCATCAGAGTGCCCCCTGCATCAGATGCCCCCATAAGAGTGCCCCCTTACATTAAATGCCTCCATCAGAGTGCCCCCTTATATCAAATGCCTCCATCAGAGTGCCCCCTTACATCAAATTCCTCCATCAGAGTGTTCCCTGCATCAAATGCCCCCATCAGAGTGCCCCCTTACATCAAATGTCCTCATCAGAGTGCCCCCTAAATCAAATTTGCTCATCAGAGTGCCCCCTGCATCCAATGCCCCCATCAGAGTGCCCCCTTACATCAAATGTCCCCATCAGAGTCCCCCTTACATCAAATGTCCTGATCAGAGTGCTCCTTTACATCAAATGTCCTCATCAGCGTGCCCTTTACATCAAATGTCCTCATCCGAGTGCCCCCTTACATCAAATGCCTCCATCAGAGTGCGCCCTTACATCAAATGTCCCCATCAGAGTGCCCCCTACATCAATTGTCCCCGTCATAGTGCCCCTTACATCAAATGTCCTCATCAGAGTGTCCCCTGCATCAAATGCCCCCATTAGAATACCCCCTTACATCAAATCTCCCCATTAGAGTGCTCCCTGCATCAAATGTCCTCATCAGAGTGCCCCCTACATCAAATGCCCCCATCAGAATACCCCCCTTACATCAAATCTCCCCATTAGAGTGCCCCCTTACATCAAATGTCCTTATCAGCGGAGCCGGATTAACATAGGGACTATTGGAGCTGCAGCTCCAGGCCCCTTACCTTAAGATAGGCCCATTTGGCAAAAAACAAATCACAAAAAAAACAAAAAACTATCGACTTTGAGGGTCGTAGCTCAACGGCCAGTTTAAATACAAGCTGGCACACTCTGTTTGCAGCAGACTGAGCTCACAGTGCCTCTCCTCACTTCTTGTCAGAGGCACTGAGCTCAATGGACAGCTTGGAGCCTGCAGAGTTGGACAGGCAGCACTGCCTGTCAAACTCACCTATTGATTTCAATGGGGCCACTCTGCAACTGCAAGCCAAACTCGCTAGCAGTAGCAGCATAGTCCAACAATGTAAAACTACCATTCAGCAATGTAAAAAAACGAAACAAGGAGGCGACAGTAGCACCTCATGAATGCCTGTCAGCTGCTGCTATATCACTTGTTGAAAAGCAACCACGACAGATCACTTCAGAGGGCAGTAAGCATTACCGCAAATGTGAAAGAAACTTGAAACACATCATCCATTTCACATTCACCAGCAACCAGGTCACTCCCCAGCTACTTCCCATGTTAGCCACTTCCCATGTTAGCCACCTCCCTTCAACTTATATCACAGGTGACCATTTCCCAACCTGCAGATGACAGACCCTACTCAAAAAGATATCACTCCAAGTTACTCCCCCCACCCACTGATTGATATCTCTCCATGACCACCTCACACCCCCCTGATGACAGACCTCTCTCCCCAATCTGTCCCCACTCACCCTCTTACCTGCTGACCTGCGGATGGGGGAATCAATCCCACAGTGTTATTGTGTTCTGCCAGTGGGGAGCCTTCCCTACCCGCAGAATACAATGATCAGTGTTGCTAACCATAGCTGGCAGCACTGATTGTTTTAGGAAAAATCTGACAGGCTGGTTGTAATCAAGTCGATTAATAGATTGACTTGTGTACAACCAGCTATCCCATACATAGATTGACTATGGCTGGCCTCTGCTTAATTGGCTTAATTTCAATCCATGTATAGCCCACTTAACCACTACGCAGTGCCTAAACATGCTTCCGCAGACAATAGCTGCGCTAAAGATTGATAATCCTACTGGTGATAAACCAATGTGGGACAAATTAAGTGAAAATTGTATATAAATGAATGGTGATAATATATGTGATAAATATAGAATAATGAATGACAACCCAAAAAAAGAAAGAAAAAAATATATGTGAATGTCGGATAAATTAAGATAGTGATAATGAAAATGGTAGTAATGATGATACATTACATTACACTCAGTGGAACCGACAACCCGCTAGGATGTATGGAATCTCCCGAGTAGGTACCAGGTATTGGCCGAGAATACAAAAACGGAGCTTCCCATAGCGTATTACCATTGAAAAAGGTTTATTTTAAAAGATAAAGGTTGCACTTACAGTTAGCATGAATAAAAACAGCATGAATAGCCGGCCGGCTTGCGAGCGCCTGTTCGCTCAGAAGGTCCAACGCGATGACGTCAGCACGTCCTGTCCGCCCGACGTACGTTTCATCATAAATTGACATAGTCTGGGGCACCTTTATCTTTTAAAATAAACCTTTTTCAATGGTAATACACTATGGGAAGCTCAGTTTTTGTATTCTTGGCCAATACCTGGTACCTACTCGGGAGATTCCATACATCCTAGCGGGTTGTCGGTTCCACTGAGTCCCGGTTTGATGTTCTGAGTTATCCATCAAGGATCCCCACAGCAAAGGCCCTGGCTGGGTGTTTAGCCGCAAGCTGTATTTTGCTTTCCCTCTGGTAAGCGCTTATTTCTTACGGTGATCAGCACATAATGGTGGTGGAAGATTACATTTTACTGTCACAGCATCTTCATTAGACAGAAGAAAAATTTTTTGTTTTGCATTTTGTAATTTTCATCATCATTACTACCATTTTTATTATCACTATCTTAATTTATCCAACATTCACATATATTTTTTTCTTTCTTTTTTTGGGTTGTCATTCATTATTCTATATTTATCACATATATTATCACCATTCATTTATATACAATTTTCACTTAATTTGTCCCACATTGGTTTATCACCAGTAGGATTATCAATCTTTAGTGCAGCTATTTTTTCTCCATTTTGTATATATGTATGTATTCCATATATTAGTTGCTGCTATTCTTGCTTTTTAGGGTAAGCACGGTATTAGTCTCCCCTTTACATCCTTCCACAAACCTTTACATTTTACAGCACACTATCATACCCTCCACACTTCTCTCCTATACATACCGCTCACTGTCATACCCTTCACACTCCTCTCCTGTACATACTGCTCACTGTCATACCCTCCACACTCCTCTCCTGTACATACTGCACACTGCCATACCCTCCACACCTCTCTCTTATACATACCGCTCACTGTCATACCCTCCACACTCCTCTCCTGTACATACTGCCCACTGTCATACACTTCACTCCTGTATATAGCGCCCACTGTCATACCCTCCACATTCCTCTTCTGTACATACTGCTCACTGTTATACCCTCCACATTCCTCTCCTGTACATACTGCTCACTGTCATACCCTCCACATTCCTCTGCTGTGCATACTGCCCACTGTCATACCCTCCATACTCCTCTCCTGTACATACTGCCCACTGTCATACCCTTCACACTCCTCTCCTGTACATACTGCCCACTTTCATAAACTCCTCTATGTCATCTACTCTAGATATACCACTGGTAAAAAAAGTGTCCCTAAAAATATTTTTGAAATGTTGGAAACTATGCACTTGGGCCCTGCCCAAGGGCCATCGGGTCAGTAGGGGGCCCCATGAGAGGCTCTTGGGATCCTGTGATATTAAATCGGTAGTAAACTTCGTTAACATTACTACTACTACTTTTTAGAGGCCCTGAGGTAGGTTATGCCATAATGTACTAGTATGCACAGCATATTAACACATTAGGGTACATTTACCTGTCAGACTAAGCCCTCCAGTGCTGTGCTGTGATTAATCCGGCGGGTACCGGGAGCTTCCATCTTTACCCGGTCTTCCTTCCATGCTCTGTGCCTTCGGTCACTTGCCTTAGCCGGGCTGTGTTGATGTCACTCCCATGCATGCTCATGCGCATCCTCTCTCTCATCCTCCCTCTCTCTCTCATCTTCATTCCCTTACCCCTCAGTCCTCTCTCATCCCCTTTCTCTCTCTCTCTCATCCTCCCTCTCTCTATTTCATTAAATTTTTTATAACAAAAAATTGTTTGCATTTTATTTATTTTTTTATATAAAAAGCCCCACCAACATCCTCAACACCAGGCCCATGATGTTCTTAATCAGGCCCTGCTCATCAGAGTGCCCCTTTACATGAAATGTCCCCATCAGAGTGCCCCCTTCATCAAATGTCCCCATCAGAGTGCCCCCTTCATCAAATGTCCTCATCAGAGTATCCCTTTACATCAAATATCCTCATCAGAGTGCCCATAAATCAAATGTCCTCGTTAGAGTACCCCTACATCAAATGTCCTCATCAGAGTGTCCCCTACATCAAATGTCCGCATCAAGTTTCACGGATTAGTGGATGCACTCTCAGAGATCTGGGGGCGCAATTAAAATCTGGGGGGCACAGCCCACCCCAGCACCCCCCTAGATCCAGCCCTGGGACATGATCAGAAGTGATCTCTAGTCGTGTTCACAGCACAGAATGTATAACTCACACCAATTTGACCTTTCCTCCATAATTTACTTCATTTATCACTCAACTTTTACAATGTGTGAACATAGTTACAGCAATGGGTACATCTAGGAAGGCATTGTTACAGTGTCTCAAATGAGTAAAACACAGATAATTTACATGTGTTTTTTTTTTCTAATGTTTTACTTACATTCCTTATTGTAGGCACCTTTTCCTTGGATTCAAAACTCAAACAATAGCAAGAAAAGCACGCAGATGGGGCTCGGCTGCTACAAAAATAACTAAAAAAAAGCTCTCAGGAGGAGATTTCCTAAAGCAAGTACAGTTAGGTCCATATATATTTGGACACAGGCACAATGTTAGGTTTTCAGGTATTTACCAAAACGTATTCAAGCTATAGTTATATAATGGATAAAGTGCACACTCTCAGGTTTAATTTGAGGGTATGTACATCCAAATAGGAGGCAGGGTTTAGGAATTACAGCTCTTAAGAATAGTCATCCCTCCTTTTTCAAGTGACCAAAAGTAATTGGACAATTTAATCAAAAGCTGTTTCATGGCCAGGTGTGGGCTACTCCTTCGTTATTTCTTCATCAATTAAGCAGGTCTGGAGTTGATTCTAAGTGTGGTATTTACATTTGGAATCTATTGCTGTGAACCTACATCATGCGTTCAAAGGAGCTGTTCATGCAAGTGAAACAGGCCGATGTAAGGCTTCAAAAATGAAACAAATCAATCAGAGAGATAACAGCAACATTAGGAGTGGCCAAATCAACAGTTTGGTACATTTTGAGGAAAGAAGAACGCACTGGTGAGCTCAGCAACATAAAAAGGCCTGGACCTCCACGGAAGACAACAGTGGTGGATGATCGCAGGATCCTCTCTATCTTAAAGAAAAACCCATTCACAACATCTAGACAAGTGAAGGACACTCTTCTCCAGGAGGTGGGCATATCATCGTCAAAGTCTACAATTAAGAGAAGACTTCACGAGAGCAAATACAGAGGGTTCTCCACAAGGTGAAAACCATTCATAAGCTTAAAGAATAGAAAAGCCAGATTAGACTTTGCCAAAAAACATCTAAAAAAGCCAGATCAGTTCTGGAAAAGCATTCTTTGGACGGATGAAACTAAGGTTAATCTGTACTAGAATGACAGGAGGAAAGAAGTGTGGAGAAGGCTTGGAACAGCCCATGATCCAAAGCACACTACGTCATCTGTAAAACATGGTGGAGACAGTGTGATGGAAAGGGCATGCATGGCTTCCAGTGGCACTGGGCCATTAGTGTTTATTGATGATGTTACAGAAGACAGAAGTAGGCGGATGAATTCTGCAGTTTTTAGAGATATACTGTCAGCCCAGATTCAGCCAAATGCAGCAAAGTTGATTGGACGGTGCTTCACAGTATAGATGGACAATGATCCAAAACACACTGCAAAAGCAACCCAGGAGCTTTTGAAGGAAAAGAAGTGGAATATTCTGCAATGGCAGAGTCAATCACCTGATCTCAACCCAATTGAGCATGCATTCACTTGCTGAAGGCAAAACTAAAGGCAGAAAGACCCACAAACAAAGAACAACTGAAGACAGCTGCAGTTAGAGCCTGGCAAAGCATTAGAAAGGAGGAAACCCAGTCTTTGGTAATGTCCATGGGTTCCAGACTCCAGGCAGTCATTGCCAGTAAAGGATTCTCAACAAAATATTAAAAATGAACATTTTATTTATAATTATATTAATTTGTCCAATTACATTTGAGCCACTGAAAATGGGGGTACTATGTATAAAAATGGTTGCAGTACCTAAAATTTGTACTTGATATTTATGTTCAACCCCTTGAATTAAAGCTGAAAGTCTGTACTTCAAATAATTTGGATTGTTTCGTTTTAATTTTATTCTGGTGGCATACAGAGCCAAAAGTAATAAAATTTTGCCTGTGTCCAAATATACAGTATATGGACCTAACTGTAAATTTTATGCCAAATCAGCCAACCGATGTTCACATTTCAAGATCCAATTTGATTACAGAAATGCATCCTTATAGAATATCTAAACCAGGAGTCCCCAAACTTTCTAAACAAAGTTTACTATGCTTCAGGCTTTAGGGGAGCCGGACTGTGGCCATTGGGAGTAGTAAAGGTCCTGACATCAGTCTGAGAAAACAATGCCCCATCTCTGGTGTCAATGGGAGGAATTGTGTCCCATTATTGTTGTCTCTTGACCCAGTGTTGTGTCATTGGAAGGAATTGTATCTCATTGTAGTCATTGGACCTATTGTTATGTCATTGGGAGGAATTGTGCTTCATCACTGGTGTCATTAGGAGGAATTGTGCCTCATCATTGGTATCGTTGAAAAGAATTGTACCCCATCATTGGTGTCATTGAGAGGAATTGTGCCCCATCATTGGTGTTATTAGGAGGAATTGTGCCCCATCATTGGTGTCATTTGAAGGAATTGGGAGGAATTGTGTTCTATCATTAGTGTCAAAGGGCCCCATTGTTGGTGTCATTGGGTGGAATTGTGTCTCATTGTAGTCTTTGGGCCCCATTGTTAAAAGGGGGGGGGGTTGTGACTTTGAGTGATATGTGTGTTACACAAAAGTAATTATAGATAAATTGCACAATATTGAAAAGTTTATTCATGAAAGCACACATGGTACATTGCAGACATGATAAGTCGATGGACATGTAATAAACAAAAATGCTGGAAATTTCATTGTTGCACATGATACATAAAATCAAATATAGAGTATAATGTAAACACATGAGTGAATTAAAAACGGCACTTTAAAAGCTTGACGCGTTTCATGGATAAATTCTACTTCTTCAGAAGCAAGTGCAGAATGCGTATCTGTAAAAAATATTCAAAATTACTCAAATAAATTAAATACAAATAAAGGGGAAGGAAAAACACAAATACCCCAAATTAATTACATATCAGCTTAAAAATTCGTCATGGGATGCTAAAAGCTGATAGTTGAAGAAAGCTGGGAATCGTCCCTGCCGGGAGCTGGGGGGGACATAAAACTGTGGGCAGCCAGGGCGGAAAACACCACACTCGAGGGGAGAGGTGGAAAGGTGTCCATGGTGAGTTGCATGATAATGCCTAGGAAAGCTCCAATCTGTATGAAGAAATTAATGCGGTCAAAAGAAATTGCCTTGGAAATGTGTGAATTGAGTGGAATTAAGTTGCCTACACATGTTTTTTATTGACAGTCAATTATACACTGTTATGATTGACAGCTGACCCTTTTTGCTGTTGGTCCGCATTTTGTCTAAATATATAATAAATTTATATGTGAGGCATAAATATTTCCACTCATTTATTAATTATTATTATTTTTTGCAAATACGTGGTTTATTATTATTATTTTCCTTGAGGCATGCAGTCTGGTGGTTTTGCTCAGCAGTTTTTGTTCCAGGTCTGGGAGCTGCCATGCACACCAGGGCCTCCCCTCTCCTCCCTGTTTATTACTGGGGGATTGGGTGGGCCTTCCCGCGGTGCATCGGCACCCCGCCCTACGCCGCAGCGCATGACGTCACCTCACGGTAGCTCAGCGCTGGCGGCGTTTACTCCATCTTCAGCGTGTGTTAGGCATCCCCCCGGATGCTGGCCGCATCGCATCAGCTGTTCTGGTGGGAATGCCTTCCTTTCAACATGCTTAGCGTGATGCTGGGGGCTTTATGCATTAAAGCCATGGTGGGTATATATTGCAGTCCTGTGGGAGGCATGGTCTCTCCTTTCATGCTGGACACCCTTGAATCACATGTGGAAGCCATGTCATTAGCACTGGGATCACCAGCTATTCTCACTTCCTTCACTTCCCCTTGGGGTTTTCTTTATTATTTGGCCACTGTAGTCAGCTCCTGATTCTCTTGACAGTATAGGTGTGTCGTGATCTCAGGATGTTGTATCCCATCACCCTTGACTTCCTGGTGTGAGGTTCTCTGATGTTTTCACCACAATTCTTTCCACTCTTCCTCCCCCTTTTCACCCACATTAACTCTACCATCACACAGGCTGTATGCCCTTTGCAAGGCAATTTCTTTTGACCAAATTCATTTCTTCATACAGATTGGAGCTTTCCTAGGCACTATCATTCAACTCACCATGGACACCTTTCCACCTCTCCCCTCGAGTGTGGTGTTTTCTGCCCTGGCTGCCCGCAGTTTTATGTCCCCCCCAGCTCCCGTCAGGGACGATTCCCAGCTTTCTTTAACTATCAGCTTTTAGTATCCCATGACAAATTTTTAAGCTGATATGTAAGTAACTTGGGGTATTTGGTTTTTCCTTCCCCTTTATTTGGATTTCATTTATTTGAGTAATTTGGAATATTTTTTACAGATACGCATTCTGCACTTGCTTCTGAATAAGTGGAATTTATCCACAAAACGCGTCAAGGTTTTAAAATGCAGTTTTTAATTCAACCATGCGTTTACATTATACTCTATATTTGATTTTATGTATCATGTGCAACAATGAAATTTCCAGCATTTTTGTTTATTACATGTCTGCAATGTACCATGTCTTATGTGTGCTTTCATGAATAAACTTTTCAATATTGTGCAATTTATCTATAATTACTTTTGTGTAACACACAGCTCACTCAAAGTCCCAAAACCCCCCCTTTTTCCATCAATCAACAGGAATGGAGGTGTATGCTCATTGGACCAGATAAATAAATAAATATCATTGGACCAGATACCTAATTTAAAGTCTCAAACAATTTCTCCTTTTTTATATTATGGGCCCCATTGTTATGTCATTGGGAGGAATTGTGCCCCATCATTATTGTCATTAGGAGGAATTGTGCCTCATCATTGGTGTCATTGGAAAGAATTGTGCCCCATCATTGGAAAAAATTGTGCCCCATCATTGGTGTTATTGGAAGAAATTGTGCCCCATCATTGGTGCCCCCATTGTTATGTCATTGGGAGGAATTGTGTCCCATTATTGGTGTCATAGGGAGGAATTGTGTCCCATCATTGGTGTCATTTGAAGGAATTGTGTCCTATCATTGGTGTCATTGGGGGGAATTGTGCCCCATCATTGGTGTCATTAGAAGGAATTGTGCCCCATCATTGGTGTCATTGGGAGGAATTGTTCCCCATCATTGGTGTCATTGGGAGGAATTGTGTCACATTGTAGTCCTTTGGCCCCATTGTTGGTGTCATTGGGAGAAATTGTGCCCCATCATTAGTGTCATTGGGAGGAATTGTGTTCTATCATTGTTGTCACTGGGCCCCATTGTGGGTGTCATTTGTAGGAATTGTGTTATTGTAATCATTGAGCCCCATTGTTATGTCATTGGGAGGAATCGGGTCTCATCATTGGTGTCATTGGGAGGAATTGAGTCCCATCATTGGTGTCATTGGGAGGAATTGTGCCACTTCATTGGTGTCAATGAGGGGAATTATGCCCCATTGTTGGTATCAGTGGATGAAATAGTGCCCCAAGCCAGTTAAAAGCAAGCAAAGGGCCACACCTGGCCCCTGGGATGCAGTTTGGAGTCCATTAAAATAAAACCAAAGAAGTTTAGGTATAACGATTTTTACATACTGTAGTTACATTGGTCCAGCTTGTACCAATATAATAAGTATGTGCTTTACCTGTGTGATGATCCCCATGGAAACTCAAAATCCCTGTATTAGACATCGCAACTACAGTGATCTCCACAAGATTCTGAGTCCAGTGCCAAGTGGCTGCCATGCTTTGTTGTGAACAAATGAGGCTGCTTACTTAGCACGGCACCATTCATTGAACTCTTTGCATTTCTCAGGGAATGCAAAGCATTCTTTGATTGTACAAGGTGTAGAGGGGGGCAGTGACCTCATGGTCTCCATCTCTTCCAGTCAGAGAACACTTTGCATTAATTGAGAAAATGCAATATGTTTTCGGAATGGCACCCGGGTCGAGCAGGTGACCCTCTAGGTTCAGTAAGCAGCAGGGCAGCCACTTGGCATGGGACCCGGAATCTAGTGGAGATCACTGTAGTAGTAGAGATGCCCAATACAGTGATTTCCAGCTTGCATTGGGACTTAAGTTGGTCCAAGGTGGACCAGTTTAACTATGTAAAATTTGCCATATACAAACTTCAGCTTTAATTCATGCCTAGGCCTATTTCTGACATTTGTTGCTTGCAAGTTAAAATCCAGATTTTTTTGCTAGAAAATTACTTAGAACCCCCAAACATTCTATATATTTTAGACCCTAGAGAATAAAATGGCGCTCGTTGCAATATTTTATGTCACACTGTATTTGTGCAGCGGTCTTTCCAATGCAATTTTTTGGGAAAAAAGACACTTTCATGAATTAAAAAAAACTAAACAGTAAAGTTAGCCCAATTTTTTGTATATTGTGAAAGATGATGTTACGCCGAGTAAATAGATACGTAACATGTCATGCTTTGAAATTGTGCACACTCGTGGAATGGTGACAAACTACGGTAAATCTGAAAATCTCCATAGGCAACACTTTAAATAAAATTATTGGTTACCAGGTTAGAGTTACAGAGAAGGTCTTTTGCTAGAATGATTGTTCTCACTCAGAGGATTGCGGCGATACCTCACATGTGTGATCTGAACACTGCCTACATATGCGGCCGTGGCGTAAGCATGCGTTTTCTTTGCTGCGCGAGCTCGCAGGGACAGGGGGCGCGTTAAAAAAAAAATCGTATTTATTTAAA